>BPTQ01000001.1:157435983-157779219 GCA_019973895.1 Chrysanthemum seticuspe
GATCTTTAAAAAAAAAAAGTAAATATTAAAAAAGAGAATAATTGTTGTGTTTCTACACTTAGCTAGTAATGTTATCTTTTTACGTTCAAGGATTCGGCATAATAGCCGGGACTTTGAATATTGAGGACAATATTCATTTCTAAGTGTGGGGGGGAAATTCTGGCGAATTTGATCATAAATGTACCCTTTTAGCCCCTTTTTCCCCCAAAATGGCCAAATTTTAAAATTTTTTTTAGTGGAAGTACTATGTACTAAACACAACAAATGGTAATCAGTCCACCATGTCTAACCCACATAAGGATTGGCTAATCCAGGAGCAAACGGCTCTTGGTAAAGATATCTCAAATCCGTTGATGGCTTGCAATTTGCCCAAAATTGTATGGTGTTCAGCTCACCATATCTTTAATTAGTGAAAAGTTGGCTAGCCCGCAAGGTTATGGCTTGTGGTAAAGGCAGTGGAAAAGCCATAATTGGTAATCGACTCACCAAAGATAATATTGATATTTTATCTAAGAGTTGGCTAGTCTAGAAGCAACCGGCTTCTGGTAAAGACAAATCAAAACCGTTTACAACTGGTGATTTGCTCAAAATCATTTGGTTATCATTGTACCAAGGTTCTTACTTGAACTGAAACAATTGGCTACTCCAGAAGTAATGGCTTTTGGTAAAGAGATGAAATCCATTAAGTTTTCTAAAAAGATTGCTAGGGACTAGCAATATCTTAGTGTGAGGGATTGATGAGTGTCTAAATACTCATCATTTTTGTACCATTTAAACTGCAAAAACATCTGAAAACACTCAGAAATGCATCAAAATGATAAAAATATCACAAATAAGTGTTTTATGTATTTCAAATGCAAAAATATCAAAATCAGATGAAAAACGTATCAAGTTTGCATAATTGGCAGTTTTAGTCCCCCAAGTTTCAAAAGTTGTCAAATTTAGTCCCTGGTAAATCAAAATAAAGTAAAATATCATTTAAGGTCCATGGGATTCAAAAGTTGTCAAAACAAACCCTTCAAAGTTTAAAAATTGCAAAATTACAACTTTGGCCCCTCAAGTTTCAAATTTGGCAAAGTTAGTCCTCGGGTTTTAAAAATTGGAAATTATCAAATGTGACCCTTGTGCTATTCATCATTGGCAATATTAACCCTTTTGATAACTTTTGGAAATTTACAGTTTTAACCCTTCATTTTTCAGAAAATTACAACAATGGTCCTTGTGTTTATCAAATAACCAAACGGACCCTTTGTTATTAATCCAATCTCAAAACACAAACCCAAACCCATTCCTGCTGGCCCAATGCAAGCCCAACCCACTTAACTTGACCCTTGACCCTAGCATGAACCATGAACCTTGAGCCAGTTCAAAACACCACTTGAACCCCCTAATTTGAACCATTTCCTTATTAATAAATAAAACAACCAAACCATCTACTTCCTCATACACTGCCAAAACCAAAACCATCTTCATCGACATCTCTTCTCCACCTCCCTGGTATTTCACCACCACCTGTCCACCTTATCCCCCCAGCTGTCAAACTACTCACCACCACCTCCTTCTTATCCTCAACACTCAACCAACACCTGGCTTTAGATATTTTGGCTCCAAAATCACAAATCAAGGGCTGAGATTAATTCAACCAATCCAAGGGCTAGAAGTGAAGAGAAAAGCTTTTTGATAACTAATAAAAAGGATTGAAGACAGAAGAACAAACAGTCACAGTTTTAGACCATTTTCGTAGTGTAAATTTAATTTCTCCTTTAAGTTTCACGTAAAAGTTTGCTGGGTTTTGTAATTTCTGTATTGTACAAGTGAATTTAGTTATAATTGAAGTGTTTTCATTAATCAATTCCAAGTTTACAGCTTCCACTTAATTTCCCGCCAAAACTGTTCTTGATCCTTTTTCATGTTATAAGCTATTTTAATCGTTCTAATAAGCTCCTTTTTACTCATTAAAGCTATTGCAAGTGTTTTAGAAGAGTTTTCTATCCTTTATACAAAGAATTCGAAAAAGTCAACAAAAGTCAACTGTTGTCAAAAATTCGAAAGTCAAACTGGTTTTTGGCTAGATTCTGGATTTATATGGTACTAGTGCCTCAAGGGAGGCTATAGGAAGTGTTATTGGGCCTTGGTTCTCAGTTATAAGCTTGGAAGCAATTTGTAAGCTTATTTCTTAATTTTGGAAATTTACTGTAGAAGTGCTTATCTCTGCTTATCTCTGTGCTTTTATGCTTATTTGGTGTATGTTAGTGAGATTATTGCTTAAAATTACATGCTTATTCATTAGTTTTCTTAGTTGCTTAGTTTTCACTATCAATATTGCATAAGATTAATTTACAGGTCTTTATTGTTATTGTTGGTGTTTATGTACTTAAATCAGCTTCTTATATCATTAAATGTTTTTATGAATCAGTTTCATGGCCTAAATTAGTGTTAAGCTTTGAAAACTTCATTTTGAGCCATTTTAAGGGGTGTTTGGATCAAGCTTTTTATTTGAGTTGCACTAAGTTATGGTTGTTGTTTGTGGTTGTTATCTGTTATACTAAGTCTTATTAGACCTTTTAAGTCATAAAATACAGTCTTTATTAGTGAAATAGTCAAAATAGCTTTTAATTTTCAATAATTTGTTGTATGTTAGGATTTATAGGTTCAAACTCATCATATTAGTGTATAAGTTGTTTATCTTGCTTAATTTAGTTTCACATAAGCTTATTATAGCCTATTCAGTAGATTAGAAAGGATCAAAGTTCATATAAGTCAACTTTTCATGTTTATATAAAAAGTCAAATTTCGGCTTAAGTCATTTTTGAATAAACTTGTGAATTTCATGTAGGACTTAATATTAGGAGTGAAGACTTGTGGTTTTGGATATTTGTCATTCTGTTGCTTGCCTTCATCATAGTATTTTTTATAATTTTTAGTTAGTGTTGTAAACTGCTTATTTGCTAGCTTCTTTTAAGCTCTTTTTCACAAAACTTCCGTTTTGCTTATTCCTTATTTCTGCTTATTCAGTGTGTTTTTCTTGTTGTTGTTGTTGTTTATTCTAAGTTCCCATAACTGGTTTATAGCTTATTCAACCTTTGGTTCCAGCTTGTTAGTTGTTGTGAGCTTATAACCTCACTTTTAAGCCAAAAAGCTCCCTGTTGAGCTTATTGCCTTGCATTCGGCTTATCTTTGAGTTCCCCAAAATGTGTCTTCACAAATGTTGCTTATTTTCAGTAGTAAAATAGTTTTGTAAAAGAAAATTCAAGAAAAACCAAAAATAAAAATAGCTAGTTAGGGCCATTTGACGTGTTGAGACTTGAAAACTGGTCTCGAGTTTTTTTTTCTGTAGCTTGTGCTTTTTACTTCCCAATCAGTTGCATTAGCTCAATTTAGGTTAGATTTAGGCTGTAGTAGCTTATGGTAGATTTTGGATAGCTTATAGCTTATTTATGTGCTTATTCAAACTGCTTATTTGCCCAATTCAGCTTATTAGTGAGCTTATTTAACTTTTTATATTTTTCCCAGGCTTAGAATAATATTTTAGATTTTCCTGTAAAGTCTCATAATTTTTACTGTTCATTTGTTATTTTTCTTAATTTTAATTAGTTTAAATTAGTTTTTAATTAATAATAAATACATAAAAAGTGTAATAAATATATTTTCAGTTTTAAAATAAGTTTTATAATATTTTAGATTTTTCTAAGTCATAATTTCACTTTTCTAGCTTTATTTCATATTTTCTTATATTTTAGGGTATTATTAAATAGTTAAAAATAGTTTTTAATTAATAATAATTAAATAAATAGTCATAAAAATAATTTTATTTTTCCAATAATTTTCTTATGTATTTAGGATTGTAAAAATATAATTTTCACATTTGTAGGCCTTTTATTTCTTTAATCTCACTTTTTATTTTGTATGTTTTAGTCGTTTATAAGTATTTTGCTTTCACGTACTTGTTCTTATAGCTTGTTTAAGCTATTTTCTTTTATTCCTTATAATAAATCACTCAAAACCCTTTTTCCATTCAATATCACCCGATCACAGATTCGTTCTATTACAGTGTTCACACATCGTTGGGACTTAACGACCTGGGGAAACACTAAACTCCTCTGGACTTAATTGCATTTTGTTATGAGCTATTTGACTTTTATGGTTGACCATTCACAAGTGGTTGACTAATAAAAGATAGACCGTTTGGAGCGAATCAAATTTTGGCGCCGCTGCCGGGGAGGTGTCCTGCGTTACTACGAATTTGAAGCATCAGTGTTGTTGAATATACACCCATTGTATATTTACCATCTTTGTCCATATTTCCTTGTTTTCATATAAAACCAAAATTATCGTGAAGTTAATTCGTTTGACGGATCTATTACCAAAAACATTTTTTATTCAAGTTTTCAACAAACACAAAAACCCAAAAAGATTTTCTTTCTTATTTTTACAAAATGTTAACCAAAAATCCAAAAATCCAAAAATATCCATCTTTACCCTCTCACATCTTTGATTCTTCATCCCAACCCCTCTGTAAACCTTTGATTCTTTCTATGTCTTATCATCACCCTCTTGATTGTCAATGGTGTGGTGGTCCTTATAATGGTGGCAATTGCCCCAGTTGTAGCATGGTGGAATCAGGAAACGGGTCTGTCTATAACCAGGATCCCTATTCCTACCATAACACAACTGATTTATTCCATCAGCTACCACACTGTGAGACTCAGCAGTTTTACTGTTGTGAGTACTGTGGTGGTTCACACTCCAGTTCTGATTGTCAATCGGGAAACACGCTTGTCTATGAGCAGGTTCCTGATAACAATTATGACTACAACACATATGACTCACAGCCACATCAGTTTTACTGTTGTGAGTATTGTGGAGGTCCTCACTTTAGCTCTGATTGTCAAACAAGGAATCCATTTCCTTGTAACAATTACGACTCTTCGTATCATGACCAACCTCTACAGTACCAAGTGAATCAGGCACCACCTCAGCCTGAGCCACTTCCTCAAAATCTTCTCCTTGATCTTTTGGATTTAGTGAAAGATTTGAAGGAATGTAAACATTCCCAAGATAATCCAAATGAGAAATCCATGGAAGAATTGTTAGCCGAAGAGCGGGCTGCTAAATGAAATTCCCAAATTGCCTTTGAAAAATCTATTAGGGAATCAATTGCAAAAGAAAAAGAAGCCAAATCTAGCTCTCGATTCCGTTTCATTCCTGATGACGATGATGATGAAGTTACCCTTGATATTAGTCAATTTTGTATAGGTTCATCAAGTTCATCAGTTGAAATTCCTTCCATGAAAAATCAGGGAGAAAAGACTATGATGGAATTACTAGCAGAAGAACAAATGGAAAGTATAAAACATATGTATGCTAGTCCTTCTCAACTCCCTCAGTCTGTTGTTATCACACCCGATATTCCCACTCACTCTCTAAACATGGGGGATGAGCATCTTGACACTGTTCCTGAAAAGGAATCGGACGAATTCATAAAGTCTAATGTTGAGAACCTTGTCCCAATCCCGAGAGAGTCACAGGGAACTTCTGATCATATGTGTGATTCTCTTTCCCCTCTTGAGTGTTCAAAAGATCATTTTGAAACTTTCTCTGATCTTAGCGACGATTGTGCTTCCTATGGAAACATCGAGTATGTTGAGACATCACTCCCACAGTCTGATCCTCTTCTTGAGGGGATCACCGATGAAATCGCTCACATCATTCCACTTTCATCGGAAAGTGATGATTATCTCTTTGATTTCAAAGCCGACCTAGGAGAAATTGAAAGTCTCCTTTGTAATGATCGTTCACTCACTTCTCACCCTAACAGTCCAATAGAGAATGTTAATCACCTTGTTCCCGAAGCATTCAAAGCTACTTTCACCAATCCTCTATTTGAATTCGAATCTGAATTCACTTTAATTTCTGATAATTCACTCTTTGATATTCAGAACGAGGTAAGTGATGATTCCATCATAGAACAAGGGTTCACATACTTACATCACTTGTATGATTCTCTTCTTGAGGAGTTCTCCTTTGAACTCACTCATATCATATCTCCACCAGAGTATGATAACTTCCACTTTGATCTAGACAAAAATGATCTTTGTGTTCCGGAGGGAAATGTTCTCAACCATGAGAACTTGCTTGATATCAAAATCCCATCCCTCCCGCCCAGAATATGTCTTGATCAAATGAGCTTAAATGATGAGATTCATGATCCAGAAATCATGAATTCTCCTTCTGATGATGATGAGTTAGTCAAGATCTTTATCATGACTTTCTTTCTCTTCTTCACCTATCCCGTGGCTTTTCGTGTTCTTCACTCCTTCGGGAATGAAGACACTATCTTTGACCCCGGCATTTTCATTTATCATTTTTGAGCCGGTTCTATGTATATCTCATCGGTGTGGAACTTTCACGTACTTCAATGTTTATACAAACATCTTGAATGAAAGTCCGATGGAGATTGTCTCTTCTACTTACTTCCCCATGAACAAATTAATTCGGGGTCGAGTCAAGCTAGCGACTCGGTAATCAAAAATAGTAGTTAAACATGGGTTTTCACCCGTGTGTACCACCCTAGTGTGGGGGAGATGCCCTACATGTTGTATATAGATCTAAAAAATGAATGAAAATTGTAAATACTAAAAAAGAGAGAATAATTGTTGTGTTTCTACACTTAGCTAGTAATGTTATCTTTTTACGTTCTAAGTTTCGGCATAACAGCCGGTACTTTGAATATTGAGGACAATATTCATTTCTAAGTGTGGGGGGGGGGGAAATTCTGGCGAATTTGATCATAAATTTACCCTTTTAGTCCCTTTTTCCCTCAAAATGGCCAAATTTAAAATTTTTTTTAGTGGAAGTACTATGTACTAAACACAACAAATGGTAATCAGTCCACCATGTCTAACCCACATAAGGATTGGCTAATCCAGGAGCAAACGGCTCTTGGTAAAGATATCTCAAATCCGTTGATGGCTTGCAATTTGCCCAAAATTGTATGGTGTTCAGCTCACCATATCTTTAATTAGTGAAAAGTTGGCTAGCCCGCAAGGTTATGGCTTGTGGTAAAGGCAGTGGAAAAGCCATAATTGGTAATCGACTCACCAAAGATAATATTGATATTTTATCTAAGAGTTGGCTAGTCCAGAAGCAAACGGCTTCTGGTAAAGACAAATCAAAACCGTTTACAGCTGGTGATTTGCTCAAAATCATTTGGTTATCATTGTACCAAGGTTCTTACTTGAACTGAAAAAATTGGCTACTCCAGAAGTAATGGCTTTTGGTAAAGAGATGAAATCCATTAAGTTTTCTAAAAAGATTGCTAGGGACTAGCAATATCTTAGTGTGGGGGATTGATGAGTGTCTAAATACTCATCATTTTTGTACCATTTAAACTGCAAAAACATCTGAAAACACTCAGAAATGCATCAAAATGATAAAAATATCACAAATAAGTGTTTTATGTATTTCAAATGCAAAAATATCAAAATCAGATGAAAAACATATCAAGTTTGCATAATTGGCAGTTTTAGTCCCCCAAGTTTCAAAAGTTGTCAAATTTAGTCCCTGGTAAATCAAAATAAAGTAAAATATCATTTAAGGTCCATGGGATTCAAAAGTTGTCAAAACAAACCCTTCAAAGTTTAAAAATTGCAAAATTACAACTTTGGCCCCTCAAGTTTCAAATTTGGCAAAGTTAGTCCTCGGGTTTTAAAAATTGGAAATTATCAAATGTGACCCTTGTGCTATTCATCATTGGAAATATTAACCCTTTTGATAACTTTTGGAAATTTACAGTTTTAACCCTTCATTTTTCAGAAAATTACAACAATGGTCCTTGTGTTTATCAAATAACCAAACGGACCCTTTGTTATTAATCCAATCTCAAAACACAAACCCAAACCCATTCCTGCTGGCCCAATGCAAGCCCAACCCACTTAACTTGACCCTTGACCCTAGCATGAACCATGAACCTTGAGCCAGTTCAAAACACCACTTGAACCCCCTAATTTGAACCATTTCCTTATTAATAAACAAAACAACCAAACCATCTACTTCCTCATACACTGCCAAAACCAAAACCATCTTCATCGACATCTCTTCTCCACCTCCCTGGTATTTCACCACCACCTGTCCACCTTATCCCCCCAGCTGTCAAACTACTCACCACCACCTCCTTCTTATCCTCAACACTCAACCAACACCTGGCTTTAGATATTTTGGCTCCAAAATCACAAATCAAGGGCTGAGATTAATTCAACCAATCCAAGGGCTAGAAGTGAAGAGAAAAGCTTTTTGATAACTAATAAAAAGGATTGAAGACAGAAGAATAAACAGTCACAGTTTTAGACCATTTTCGTAGTGTAAATTTAATTTCTGCTTTAAGTTTCACGTAAAAGTTTGCTGGGTTTTGTAATTTCTGTATTGTACAAGTGAATTTAGTTATAATTGAAGTGTTTTCATTAATCAATTCCAAGTTTACAGCTTCCACTTAATTTCCCGCCAAAACTGTTCTTGATCCTTTTTCATGTTATAAGCTATTTTAATCGTTCTAATAAGCTCCTTTTTACTCATTAAAGCTATTGCAAGTGTTTTAGAAGAGTTTTCTGTCCTTTATACAAAGCATTCGAAAAAGTCAACAAAAGTCAACTGTTGTAAAAAATTCGAAAGTCAAACTGGTTTTTGGCTAGATTCTGGATTTATATGGTACTAGTGCCTCAAGGGAGGCTATAGGAAGTGTTATTGGGCCTTGGTTCTCAGTTATAAGCTTGGAAGCAATTTGTAAGCTTATTTCTTAATTTTGGAAATTTACTGTAGAAGTGCTTATCTCTGCTTATCTCTGTGCTTTTATGCTTATTTGGTGTATGTTAGTGAGATTATTGCTTAAAATTACATGCTTATTCATTAGTTTTCTTAGTTGCTTAGTTTTCACTATCAATATTGCATAAGATTAATTTACAGGTCTTTGTTGTTATTGTTGGTGTTTATGTACTTAAATCAGCTTCTTATATCATTAAATGTTTTTATGAATCAGTTTCATGGCCTAAATTAGTGTTAAGCTTTGAAAACTTCATTTTGAGCCATTTTAAGGGGTGTTTGGATCAAGCTTTTTATTTGAGTTGCGCTAAGTTATGGTTGTTGTTTGTGGTTGTTATCTGTTATACTAAGTCTTATTAGACCTTTTAAGTCATAAAATACAGTCCTTATTAGTGAAATAGTCAAAATAGCTTTTAATTTTCAATAATTTGTTGTATGTTAGGATTTATAGGTTCAAACTCATCATATTAGTGTATAAATTGTTTATCTTGCTTAATTTAGTTTCACATAAGCTTATTATAGCCTATTCAGTAGATTAGAAAGGATCAAAGTTCATATAAGTCAACTTTTCATGTTTATATAAAAAGTCAAATTTCGGCTTAAGTCATTTTTGAATAAACTTGTGAATTTCATGTAGGACTTAATATTAGGAGTGAAGACTTGTGCTTTTGGATATTTGTCATTCTATTGGTTGCCTTCATCATAGTATTTTTTATAATTTTTAGTTAGTGTTGTAAACTGCTTATTTGCTAGCTTCTTTTAAGCTCTTTTTCACAAAACTTCCGTTTTGCTTATTCCTTATTTCTGCTTATTCAGTGTGTTTTTCTTGTTGTTGTTGCTTATTCTAAGTTCCCATAACTGGTTTATAGCTTATTCAACCTTTGGTTCCAGCTTGTTAGCTGTTGTGAGCTTATAACCTCACTTTTAAGCCAAAAAGCTCCCTGTTGAGCTTATTGCCTTGCATTCGGCTTATCTTTGAGTTCCCCAAAATGTGTCTTCACAAAAGTTGCTTATTTTCAGTAGTAAAATAGTTTTGTAAAAGAAAATTCGAGAAAAACCAAAACTAAAAATAGCTAGTTAGGGCTATTTGGCGTGTTGAGATTTGAAAACTGGTCTCGAGTTTTTTTTCTGTAGCTTGTGCTTTTTACTTCCCAATCAGTTGCATTAGCTCAATTTAGGTTAGATTTAGGCTGTAGTAGCTTATGGTAGATTTTGGATAGCTTATAGCTTATCTATGTGCTTATTCAAACTGCTTATTTGCCCAATTCAGCTTATTAGTGAGCTTATTTAACTTTTTATATTTTTCCCAGGCTTAGAATAATATTTTAGATTTTCCTGTAAAGTCTCATAAAATTTATTGTTCATTTGTTTTTTTCTTAGTTTTAATTAGTTTAAATTAGTTTTTAATTAATAATAAATACATAAAAAGTGTAATAAATATATTTTCAGTTTTAAAATAAGTTTTATAATATTTTAGATTTTTCTAAGTCATAATTTCACTTTTCTAGCTTTATTTCATATTTTCTTATATTTTAGGGTATTATTAAATAGTTAAAAATAGTTTTTAATTAATAATAATTAAATAAATAGTCATAAAAATAATTTTATTTTTCCAATAATTTTCTTATGTATTTAGGATTGTAAAAATATAATTTTCACATTTGTAGGCCTTTTATTTTTTTAATCTCACGTTTTATTTTGTATGTTTTAATCGTTTCTAAGTATTTTGCTTTCACGTACTTGTTCTTATAGCTTGTTTAAGCTATTTTCTTTTATTCCTTAGTATAAATCACTCAAAACCCTTTTTCCATTCAATATCACCCGATCACAGATTCGTTCTATTACAGTGTTCACACCTCGTTGGGACTTAACGACCTGGGGAAACACTAAACTCCTCTGGACTTAATTGCATTTTGTTCTGAGCTGTTTGACTTTTATGGTTGACCATTCACAGTGGTTGACTAATAAAAGATAGACCGTTTGGAGCGAATCAGTTTACATTATTGATTAGTGCGAAAAATGGTCCATTATAAAAATGTGGTCCCAATATATAAATCAGAGTCGTCTATGACCATGCCATGCCTTTGCCTTGCGCCTCCAAACATAAGCTATCACCTAAAAACCTGAAAATACATGCTAAAAAGTGTCAACACTAGGTTGGTGAGTTCATAGGTTTTAGTAAAAGTAATGTAATGTAAAAGAAGTATTTATCAAAAGAATTTAGTAATCGTTGCATATTTTGTAATATCGTAAAAATAATACCATTGTCTAATCCACAATGTTTTGAAAGAAATCAGATCATTGTGTAACCCACAATGTCTTGAAAGTGAAAATTTGTCATTTAATAAATGTAATAGTGAACCACAAGATTTTGTAAGGTGTGACCAATGTAACCCAATGGCACGAAATAAAGTATTATACATTCTAAGCTCATGACACCGAAACGTTAACGTAGTAATGAATGCCCGAATACAAGTGTATAACCCGCACACTTGTGACTTACTCAAATAATATGCGTCCGTCCGACTCGTACTAATGGTCAGTAGAGCTTATCCTACTATGGACGGGGGTGTCAACCCCAACAGATCTATTCATAGAATTTGCGCTTACTCACAAAAGAGTAACTAACGGTTCATGATAATGGGCGTAGTAATAGTAATTGGGTTATTGAGACTTAGACCAGTATGCAACAGAAATTTTGTACTTGCGTTCAAGAGAAAATAATTAAGTATGCAACGAGTGAAATAAATAGTGTATTCGAGAAATCAAACAAGTATTTAAATAAAGGAAGTAATGTTTTAAGTAAGCAAGTATCGTATTCAAGTAAAACAATTATTGGATTTAAGTAAAAACAAGCATGTATTCTCCCCCAAAAGTATTTAAAAACAAGTAAAATAGGGGCTATGAAACTCACCTTGGCCATTAGAAGTCTAAAGGGAATTAAATCAAGGAGTGATAGTGCACGGCTCTGACACGCAACCTAATTTAGTACGGCAATTTAGTCTTTACTCATGTTTAAGACTCGATAAAGTTTTAGAAAAAGTTTTCAAGTATTAGTTGTT
Source organism: Chrysanthemum seticuspe (assembly GCA_019973895.1). Lineage (NCBI taxonomy): Eukaryota > Viridiplantae > Streptophyta > Magnoliopsida > Asterales > Asteraceae > Chrysanthemum > Chrysanthemum seticuspe. The sequence continues at coordinate 157,447,860 of BPTQ01000001.1, forward strand.
GTTGTTGTTTGTGTGGCATCATTTAAGTTTAAATAGTTTTGTAAGTATTTGTAAGGATTGGCTCTAGGAAGTGCATATAGAAATAGGTGTAAAGTATAACGACGAAGAGTATTTGTTAGACAAGTATCCAAAATACAAATAAGGAAAAAGATCATGAATGATCATCAAGTGTCGTCGGAAAAATGTGGAAAGTATATATATAGTTAATTGATTAAAAGATGGTTAAAAGAAAATAATTATTTTCATCCTTTTTGTTGGATTAATAAATCAAGTGTACATATTCTTGATGAAAATCGGGCATGACCCCGTTCGTATATTGTCGTCTTCTCAAATATACCAAATGTTGCAAATTCTCACTTAAAAAAATGAAACAAACTTTAAACCACTTATATAAGTTTTGATAGGTTAAAATATCTCAATTAAGCTATGATAAACAATAGTTTTTAAAATAATTGAAACTTATATATTTTGTTAGATTTAATAAGTCTTAAATAAGACAAAGGGGCCGTAGATTAGACTTCTTGTATAATTTAAATTACAATAGGCCAAAGAGGCCGCGGATTAAAGTTTTTGTATAATTTATATTATAATAGGCCAAAGAGGCCGCGGATTAAACTTTTTGTATAATTATTTTAAAAAAAAGCAAAGAGACCTCGGATTAAACTTTTTATACACTTGGTCTTTAAAATACGCAAAACCAAATGCCCTCACTGTTGGGTTGAGCCCCACAGTGGTTCGACAACCACTAGTCCAAAACAAAGAATCTAAACCAAGTCATTAATATTAGTTAGAGTTTTAACAATTGTAAGATTTGTCATATGTATTTGTTGGACCATTTGAATAACACCAAAATCACCATTCTGCGGGATGGTTCTCTCGAGAAAAAAAAACACAACCAAATGCAACATAAATTAAAGTTAAATCTTCTCTTTGTTTTATAAACTAATTAGTTTCCATTTTCCAATAAGCTTTACTTGATTTCTTTTTCCTTTTTGATAGTGCCTCAACAGTAACCAACAACAACAACATAACAACACAATAATTCTTAACCATTTCTTAATTTATTTGACTTAATTAATTAGAACAATATACAAGTTAAATCAAAAATGACAAGAGTGTAACCTTACAAAAAAGAACACAATCGGTGGGTAGAGTGGGTTGAACACCGAACATCAGTAGCTTCGATTGGAGGAGGCTCGGGGTGAATTAGAACAATTAACCACTTGGAAAGCCTTCCTTATGCATCCAAGAATGAAACCCCTCTATCAATTTTCAAAAGCCCCTTGATTTTGAGAAACCCTAATTATTAAGAACCCTAATTTTTTTTGTGAGATATTGAGAGTGATGAGTGAAAAACTGTGATAACTCTTTTCTATTTGTAGGGGAGTAATTTGGAATGCTTCCACACTTCTTTCTTGGTCCTTGAATTGATGTACTCCTCTTTCCTGTTGTTGTCATTATCATCCACAGCCGCGTGGCCTGACACTGATGAGAAGGGATCAAATATAGGTGGTGATAGGGGTGGCTTTTTGCTTGTCTTGAATAAAGAAGAAGAAGGGTTTAATCTTGTGTTTGTGTTCCTTGTTTATGTCGACCAGAATAAGAGGAAAGGGGACAGGTAGGGTAGGCTAGAAAGGGTAGGAGTTGACAAAGGTTTTATTTTGTTTTATTATCATATAGTGTATTTTCTGTACCCCGTGTTTTGTCGAATCCTTGAGTAAATGTACCTTTCCGGTACCCGAAAAATATAGAAATTATATTTTTGGAAACGATTTCTTAAACGTTATAATATGACATTTTTATTATGTTGGAATTTGATTATAACAGTTTGCCGTTATTAATTTGGTGTCGGTATGCGTGCAGTGCCGTGACTTTCTTAAGGAAACGAGATGACCTCTAGTTTTTAAATCTGAAATATTGACAATTGTCAGAAAATAGCCGATTTAAATTTTCTGACGTAATAAATATTATTATAATAATTCAAAATTTTACGGGTTGTTATAATTTTGAACTTTTGAACCCGACTTAAATTCTCGAACTTAATTACGAACTATTGAATGGAACACTTGAACTTAAAGTCTCTCCTGTTCGAAGCAGTGCAAATTCTCCCATGTTCGGAGTGTTCTTAATTGTATATAATAGTTGTATGATGTACCGTTCGTACATTCGCATTGTTAGTCTCCTATTAGTAGGTAGTATGGATATCGCTATTAGAGGTCGGCCAACCTCTCGTTCACTATGTTACGGGATGCATATTATTTATTCTAGGGGCTTTGCCTGACATACATTATTATATACGTGGTGCTATATTGTGAACTATTATGGCAACGTATACTTGACTACTAGACATACTACTTTTGGCAGCGGGTTGTGAACACACAGGTTGCAAGTTTTGTATGGGCGAAACTTGGAACTGAGTGGATTTACAATGCCTTTGCTTTGTGGACTATTCTCAATGACCAAAAACTTCGCTTTTGCTGCATGAACGTTCTTTAAAAGCTTTACATGTTAGACAAATTCTATGAACTCACTCAACCATTGTGTTGACACTTTTTAGCATGTTTTATCGCAAGTATATAAGGCATTCACTTCATGGCATGCATGTGGACTTATCATAGAGTCGCGGTGTCGACGCGTCTCACATATATTTTATGCACTTAACTATCGTTTGATTGTAACAAACTCATTTTGGTACATTGGAAATCTTTTGGGACCTATGTTTTGTAAACTCTGATTATTATACTTAATCAAACGATATTTTCAAAACGATACTTTAGGTCGTTCGATATAACTGTAACTTTGATGCTATGACAGTCATCCCCCAGGTATTCCATTCCGCTGCAAAACAGGTAATTTGGGGGTGTGACAGTATCAGAGCAAGGTTTACAAAAGTTTTAAAGTAAATCTTATTTTAAAAACTTTTTGATCACAATGGGTTCTGAAAATTATAAAGAAGGGCAATCTATGCAACGACCTCCACTACTTGAAACTAATGGTTTTATTTATTGGAAAAATAGATTTGAAACTTATGTGAAGTCAAAAGATATTGATCTTTGGTACATCATTGTTGAAGGTGACTTTGAAGCCACTACAAAAGATGATAAAACCGGCAACCAAATAAACACACCTCGTGATCAACTCTCCGATGATCAAAAGAAAAAGCTTTCCAAAAATAGTGAAGCTAAAATGGTTTTATACAATGTTTTACCCAAAAAGGAATTCGAATGAATTTCTATGCTTAAAACCTCTAAAGAAATTTAGAATTCTTTAGTTGTAACTCATCAAGGAAATCAACAAGTTAAAACAATAAAATAGATTTATTTGTTCAACAATATGAACAATTTTCAATATCAGATGAGGATAGTATAGATAATTCTTTTGATAACTTTAATACTATAATTACATCATTACAAGCACTTGATGAGTCTTTCTCTAGTCGTAATCATGTCAGGATATATCTAAAAGCACTTCCATCAAAGTGGAGATCAAAGGTAACGGCCATCGAAGAATCAAAAGACTTATCAATCCTCACCCTCGACTAACTTATAGGCAATCTAAAGGTCTATGAGCTTGTCCTCGCTAAAGATTCCGAAGCCTCAAAAGAAAAGAAATTGAAGCACAAATCAATTGACTTAAAAGCCAAGAAATCTCAAGCGATGAAGAAAACTCTTCTTCAGATAGTGATGACGAAGAATATGCCATGGCTGTAAGGGATTTCAAGAAGTTCTTTAGACGAAAGGGAAGATATGTCAAGCAACCATATGACGACAATAAGGGGTTCTGGAAAGGCAAAGACGACAAGAAAGCAAGGGATGAACGCACATGTTTTAAATGTGGGGACCCTAATCACTTCATTAGTGAGTGTCCCAAACGTGACAAACAAAAGGCGTTCGTGAGTGGTTCGTGGGGCATGAGTGAGGAGGAGAACGAAGAAATTTGTCTCGTGGCAAATGACTCAAACGAGGTATGCTTAAAGGTTGACCTAGATCTGGATGAATGGATCAAGGATAGCGGGTGCACAAGGCACATGCCAGTAATGTTAGGAATTAGAAATTCCAGGTATTAAAGAGTCGGTCACCTCAAGTATATGTAATCGTTAGAGAGCTCGTAGTCGTAGTTATTTTAAGCTAAGTAGTATTTAGTTAAGTAACACCGTGGAGGACGGACGGGTCTTTACCCACTGTATGCCTGATCCACAGCCCGTTGTGTGGCGTTTTATGTAAGACTATAAATACTCTCTACCTTGCAAGGTAGAGAGTTGGAGCTCATAATAATATCTTTCACTTTCTCTCACTAAGTTCCCTAAACCTCTAACTTTCTCTCTCTAAAACACTCTTGTACGCCTACTTGTGTTAATGGTTTGATGTGTATGTGAAATCCAATATCCTACAATTGGTATCAAGAGCCATGGTTAGATCATCTCTTACATATCTTTGGATTTCTAGTGATTTTTAGGTGGTTTTAGAGTTTGAAAAAGTTTAGTGGTTTTTGCATGATTTGGATCATCCTTTGTGTTAAAGTTTGAATTTTGGGTGTACTTTTGTGTTTAGAATCATTGTATGTGCTTGGGTTTGGATTTGGTAAGCTTGAATCACTGTGGTTGGACATGTTTTGGATTAAAAAGTGTGTTTTGTTAAGTTCTTCTTGCTAGCGACTTGGTTCACGTTGTGATATTCATCATAGCGACTTGCTTCATAAAAAGTTAGCGATTTGGAGTGTTATTTGGTAGCGATTTGGTCCTAGCGACTTGTCTATTGAGACAAGACGACAAATGGTACAAGTTAGTGGATTCTCCACTACGGCTAGCGACTTAGTGAGGTTAGCGACTTGCTTCAGAAAGTGTTAGCGAGTTGCAGTGCAAATTGTTAGCGATTTAGTATTCTTAGCGACTTGGATCTTAGCGAGTTGCTCTTTAGCGACTTGACTGTGTAGCGACTTGGTGCTTAGCGATTTGGTGATTTAGCGAGTTGCTACTTAGCGACTTGGTACTTAGCAACTTGGTTCAAGGGGTTTAGCGACTTGGTTGACTTTTACGTAGAAGAGGTTTGACCAAAGTTGACTTTTTACGTCAAAACTTCAAACGGCCATAAATTTTGATCCGTAACTCCGTTTTCAGCGAAATACCTGTCAAAACGACCGGAACAGGCTAAATATTGTGAGGTTTCACCACAAAGTCGTGAAACAAATTTTTCGAGGCCCAAATCCCCTCCGAAAGGAAGTTATTGAGGTTTTAAGTTTTTAGACCTAAAAATTCTCCGTAAAAACGTGCATCAACCAATCCAAATCTCAACCAATCATCATTTCAGCTTTTCCTACGAACAATCTAAAGTCCTATCACACAATTGTCTTTCATTGTATCGATCCATCAGTCATCTTAACACATCATGTCTTACTCTACTGACCCAGTGATCTCAGAAGTGCTTAAATTGTATGATGCTGTGGATAATAATGATAATGGATGCTACACTGAACGATTAAAGATGTTTGAATTAAACAATGAGGATGTGAGATCTTCATGTTCTGAGTACAATTAGAATGCCATGCAAATGGAATGCAGCATTGAGCCATATCAGCTACTTCATCTGCACATCATACAACTGTTATCCATAGCTCGGGATCGAACATGTAGTGCTCTTTTCCGCCAGGACTTACCTACATTGACAAGAGGCTTTCTGTTGAACTTAGAACATTTAAAGCTGCAACTTACCAATGAAGAGGTTCAAAAGGATGGTTCCAGTGCAGCTCTTCAAGTAATCTATAAACAATTTCAGCCATTCATCAGTGGGGAATATTCAGCAGATTACGATCAACACGTGACTGGAATTTCTTTCAAAAAACATACTGGAATGGAAATTCAGGAATTCATTGAGACATTTATCCAACTCATGGATAATGTGAAAAAGTATATTGAAGAATCTGCACAAAAGAATGAATACGTGAATGAGTGTCAGGTGCAGTTGAAAGATTGTTGTGATAAGTTGGGTAATGTATATGTTGAAGAATCGTGTGTTGCTGAATGCAGAATGTCAGTGACAACAAAAAATTATGAGTCGGATAATGCAAAAATGGAATCTTCGTGCTCAAATTCACAAGAGAGAGAGGTGCACCAGACACAACCTGTGCAAGTTAATGCAAAGGAACGCTCCATGGAAGCTTCGGATGTACCCAAGATAGAGATGCACCCGTCACAGCCTGTGCATGTCAATGCTGAGGTAAGTTGCATGGAAGTTTCTGCTGTACCTAGTTGTGCATCTTCTACTCAAAATGATAATTATGAACTGCATGAGTACGCTGCATTTGTGCCTGATGATTCCCTTACCACTGAGCTTAACATATATAAGGATCAAGTTGCTATTTATGAACAGCGTGCTAAGTTTGAGTTGACCACCCGTGAGCAGGAAATGGATGTTCAAATACGTGCAATCATTAGAAAAAGTAATTTTAGAGAAGAAGTATTAAAACAAGAGTTAAACTCCTTACAAGAAAAGCTTTCTAAAACTGCTAAGCAAAAACACGAACTTCAAGAAAATGTTAAAATGCTTAAGCAAGAATTCAAGGCTAAGGAATCAAAACTTTTGAATGATTTTTCCAATCTAAAAACTTTGAAAAACAAGCTTGAAAATAAGTTGTACGTACAAGGGAATACCATTCAGACTGCTCACATGATCACTAAGCATAGAGTCTTAAGCGATAAGCATAGCATTTCCCTTGTTGAGGAACCAAATCCAGAGGTAATTTAAAAGGCTAGAAATGCTCATAAGGTGCTTTATGATGGTAATGAAATCCTTAAGCTTAGGCAGAAACCTAGTTGCGCTGAGTGCACTGAGGAAGATAAGAAATCTGATGAAGTCACTAGGGAGAAAATGAATAAGAAGTTAGAAGATCCTGAGTGTAAAAAGAATAACATAACGATCAAACCCCATACTTACACTAAAGAAAATTGGATCTCCTTGAACAAGTTTAAGCCTCAGACTCTATTAACCCCTGAACAAGTGTTCTGGAAAAAGGATATGGAAATGCAAAAAGCTGAAAATCTTGTTGAAAAGAATCCCCCTTGTAGGAAACAGCCTAAAGCAACTGTGTATCCTCCTAATACACCAATGCACTTAGTTCCTAGATCTATTGCCACTAAAAGCAAGACCTTAATCAGTCAATATGTTATCTTTCAACTATTTGTTGATTTTGAGAAAACTTGTAAGAAAAGGATCACACCCACTGGTATAGCTGAAGGGGAAAGGGGTTTTGAGCAAACTAAAGAATGTTATTTAACTGAGGTCATGCCTTTCTTTAAACAACTAAAAGATCAATTTGAGAGTCTTAAAAAGGGGACGCATTCTGATATTAAAGAAATGGAAAAGGATTTTGATACAATGATTGTTGAGGTTAGTGACTATGAGAGAGAATTAAAATATAGTGAGATTGAAAGGAAGAACTTGCATACACTGAATGAGAATCTGATTTCTGAATGTATTGCTCAAGATGTGTTTTTCACTGCTACAAATTGTTCCATTAATGCTTCTCAATTTCATGAATTATCTGTTGCTCTGAAAGTCTCCCATGATCGTGTCATTGAGCTTGAAACAACAAATTCAAAATTGCATGAGAAAATAGAACATGATGATCATGATAACTTGGTCAAACATTATTCTAATTAGAAGTTGAACATCTTGCTTTGCAATTAAAACATCAGCATCTCAAAAAAAATGTTAAAACCTCAAATATCAAGACATCCTCTGATGCTCCTGAGTTTGATGCAGTTTTTGAAATTAGCAAACGTGATGAACAAATTCGAGCTCATTATAACACGATCAAAAGATTGAAAGGCCAAATTTCACAACTGAAAGGCGAAAAGAAGGATTTGATTGGTTCCCATATGCCTCCACCTTTAGATTCTCAGAATTTCCAACTTCAAAACATAATTGATAACTTGCAAAAGGAAAATGATTGTTTTAAAGCTAAAATTTCAAATGTTAATGATCAAAACAAAGAGTTATGTGATTCATTTAAAGTTAATCATGATAAACAAATTGAAAAGATAACTTCTTTACTTAACGATATTGAGAATCTGAAGCGTGAGGTGAAAGGAAAGTTGCCAATCCCCAATTGCAAATACTCTGTTCATAAGGTTTCTGCTTGTGATAAATATGCTATCGATATGTTATATATTCCCCCGCCCATTAGGAATAATGAACTTGCACATAAAGCATATCTCTCATACCTTAAAGAAAGTTTGAAGGGTCTCCGTGAGATTGTTGAAGATGAAAGATTAGAAAAACCTTTTGATAGTACTATTGCCTATGCCTGCATGGATGCCAAACGATCTCAGGAACTCTTAGAGTATGTAATTGTCACAAGTCCGAAATCTAGCAATAGGCGAGATAGAATAGGTGTGCCTTGTTCTATGCCTAAAGCCAAGCATGTGACCCTTGATATGCCTTGTTCCATGTCTAAATTCAAGCAAGCAACCTATGATGTGCCTCCTAGAATTTCAGATAATAGCACTTCTAGACCAGGAATGCAGAAAGTAGTGAAGCCATGTAATGTTCCTATCGTTACTTCTACAGATGTTAAGATTGACACTAAAGTTTGCGGGTCAAAACCTAGAAGCAATGCAAAGAAGGATAGGTGATTCGCTCGGGAAACCAATAATGAGAAGTTTGTGTAGTATTTGGGTAACTCAAACGTATTAGGTTTGAGCACCGAGATCGTTCCGAACGAGGGTTGAATGGAATTTCCAACTCACGTCGCGATTATCGGGATTTGAATAAGAGAACGGGATAATATGATGTTTTCTACACTACGGGGCAAGGGAATCATAAAAGGAAACTAAATCTATGGGGAAGCAAGGAATAATATCTAATTACGTAAAATAAATCTAAAACGCAAATTACGAAATAAATGAAACGCAAATAAAATGCAAATAATACCAAACTAATTCCTAAATGAGATCTAAAATCACTTTTACTCTAGAAATGCTATTTGAAAACTATATATGAATTAAAACTATTTTTTTAGGATTTTTCTGGATTATATTAGAATTAAAAACTAATTTTTAACTCTTAAATCTAAGTTAAAATACTAAAAATTATGAAAATTAAAAGGAAAAATTATAAAAATATTTTTATAAAATCTAAAATAACTAAAAAGAATTTTCAAAACTAATTTTATATTTTTCTGATTATTTTTCTATTTTCTATGAATTTAAAACTATTTAAATCTAATAAATTGGCTAAAAATTACAAAATAAGCTAGGAAAAATCTAGAAAAATTATTTTTTTTGCTTTTTGTATTTATCTTAATCTATGAAAATTGAAAATTTATTTTTTGGAACTTTTTCTGAATTAATTGTAATAAAAGCTATTTAAAAAGTTCTAAAAACTGTTTTAAATTAAGAAAAATAATAAACAGTAGCTAAAAATTATGAAAAATTCAGGAAAATTCTAAAATATTATTATAAATCTATGAAAAATAACAAAAGTGATGCAAGTGCAAAGAAAATGAAGCTGTAGTGGAAAGTGCTAGTAAATAAGCACTTAATAATAAGCAAATGAGCATGAACAAGCACCAAATGAAAGCGGAAGCTAAAGTGTGCTAAAACTACTTAAATGCAATCTATTCCAACTGCTCTAAACCTCTAATGAACAAACTTCAATGATTTGGTTCAATTGACCATTAAGAAGAAAACAGCTTATGACACCTACTTTCAGCTTAACTAACAACTTATCCAATAAGCTAATCTGAAAAACAGATCTAAGAACCTTAAGCTAACCAACTAAAGAGTACTAGGACCAAATTACAGCTAGTAGTAAGCTAATATGAGCTTCTACAGCTACTGCACAACACCTGTGCACACTCAGTGATGACTGAATGTGTGCACAGGGGAATTCTAGTCCAAAAGATAAGCTGGTTTGAGCTTAATAAAAATTCCACAAAAATTTATCAAAAATATACTTGAATAGATGACCAACTAAATTTATTAAATTCAAATTTTCATCTTTATTGGACCAGAAATGATGAAGTTAAAAATCTAGAAAGCTCATGTAAAAAACCACTTTTGATAATATTTTGACTTTTGAGATAAAACAAAAACTTTGACTAAAGTGAGATTCGGATCAAAATTACTGAATGATTATGATATTATGTGATGAACTAACTCTGATTCAAGCTAAGTTAACTGATCTAACACCTATTTGCAAAGTTCAGATAACTGATTCCAACATAAATGAGAATTATAACTGTTCTAATGCAACTTTGACTAAAACTGTTCTAATGTGCAACTTACTTACCTAAATGACTATAATGCTCCTAAATTGGACCTTAGCAACTAATTCTAACCAATGATAAGCTAAAAAACTCCAAATACCAGCTTAAACCAAACAATGGTTTAAGACAGATTCTTAAATTTTTCACAACAGAACTATGATCAATCCTAAACTAACCTCAAATCAAACTCCAATATCTGGATTAAAACTAAATGAAGCACAATTATCAGCAAACTAATACTAAAACTGATCTGAACTAAATGATACTATTTCAAACAATATTAATGCAGATCTACAGTCTATAACAACAATGAATTATAACAATGTATCTAACTGAAATAAAGCTCTAACAACTAATATAAACTAAAGCAGATTTGAAGAGAGATTGAAACTCACAGTATGACCAGCCACTATGGCTTGCTTATCAAATCAAATAGCCATAACCTAAACTGATTTCATCCCATATTCAACCAAAAATCAAAATATTCAACCCAAATCCATCATAACCTCAGGAGAATAGCACCATTTAATCATAATGATTCTGAAATTGACTTTTATTGACTTAATGTAAATGAGAGTAGGAACTGAGTAGTGAGAATTATTAAGCTAAAATGAGCTTATATCATCTTATAACAGCTGATGTAATAAAAACAGAATTTAAAATGAGAATTCAAACAAAAATGATTATATTGATAATAAAAGTTGAGTACAAAATGGAATTTAATAACTAAATTAAAACTGAAACATTGAAAATATTAAAAACTACTTGAAAATTAAACTGCTACTCTACTCCTACTCTACTTGGATTCATCTGTGGAAATAAGAAGGTATATATAGCCAGCCTTGAGCTCATGGAAGGATCCAGAAGAGTTGAAAGTGTGCTTTCTCTGAGCATTTGTGTCCCTTGGATCAAATAATACATCATCCCATCAATATCCACCCTAGGATCAACATTACCACGTCCCTTGGACCAATCAGAAGGCAGTGTTTGAGATATGTGACACACGGATTGCCAACCTGGCATCCGTGTGTCAGTGGGTGTCAGACGAAAGTACGAAAGTACCCTTAATTATGGTGGAATTGACTAATTGATGGGAAGGGTAGATTAGGGTTCTTGCACCTGGGAAATGTGGGTTTTGGGGAAAAATAAGAGCGGGTAAATGAATTGGTATTTATTATTTAGTTTGACTGAAACTTTGACCGGGTATAATGGGGTGGGAAACGGGTTGGATATTTGAACCGGTTAATGGATTTGGGATTTGGGCTTGGATATCATATGGGCCAAGGTATTTTTGATATTAGATTTGGACTTGTATTGTTATGTAAAAGTAAATATAGGGACCAAATGTGTACATTCTGAAATTCGAAGGACCATGGCTATAAATTCTGATAATTATCCAAGGGCTGAACTTGACACTCTCAAATACTCCAAGAACTAAACTTGCAAATTTTGAAACTCAAGGGTATTTTCCGCCAATTCTTGAAACTTCAGAGACCAAACTTGACATCTTGAGAAAAGATTATCCAAAACTCGCAAATTCCTTCCCCGGCCTCGGCTTTTTCACACTTCTCTCTCTCGTGCTCGGTTTTCTTCGATTTTAGCTTCTTTTTGTCTGTTTCGTCATATTCGTACCTGCACATACAAAAACTCAAGAAACACGCAAATATTTAGCATTAACGGCTCTTTCTTGGTAATTTTGGGCCTGATTTTGATAATGAAAAGATATGTGTTTTAGCACATATCAATAGGATTACGCAAACTAAAAGTGATCATGATAAGGAAGTGAAAGAACACCATAGGGACATGAAGTTTGATTTGAACAAAAAGAATCGTGTTAGTTCTAGTATTAGCTCCAAGCTTACTGAAATTAATTCGAGCCCTTATGTTGTCTGCAAAACATGTAATAAATGTTTATCTTCTGGTAATCATGATAAATGTGATGTGTTATTTCTGAGGTCTATGATTCATAACCCAGTTAAAAAAGTTTGGAGAGCGAAACAGATTAAGAAATCCTGGAAACCTAGAGGGAATGTGTTTACAAATGTAGGATTTCAATGGAAGCCCACAGGTCGAATATTAACGCATGGCAAACCTTACCCCTTAGCTAGATCCACCATGCCTAGAATAGTGCCCGTTAAGGTTTGGAAGCCAACTGGTAGAATAATCCCATTAAGCACAAAAGGTCATTTGACTAAGTCTGATGCTTCTACTAGTTCAGCTCCTAGTGATAATGCCATTGCATCTAGGGTTTCTGCTGATTCAAAGATTGTTTGTGCTAACCAAAAGGAACCCATCAGCACGTGGGGATCCAATATTTCCAATTCTCTGTCTTCGTCTGTTGTCCAAAGCAGGTCGTACAAATCGTCCCTTGGTATTTGGATTCAGGCGGCTCTAAACATATGATTGGGCTCTTAACAATGACGTCTATTCACAACAGTTCAGGCCTCGTACTTCATCATAATGGCGTTTGCAGATAACACTTCAGGCCCCGTTCTTCAAAGAAAAGAGAGGTGTATGCTTCAGTGCGCTTTATCTTCAAAAGAAGAGAAATCTTCATGTTTATGACCATTATCATCGACATTCTTCATCAACAAGCTTCATGTTTTCCCATGCTCTGTCAACCCTCAAGTGGATCTACGTTCATTGGTGTTTATTCTTATTCACTTGTTCAAGTCAAATATGGCAACTTCGGATGCAATTTTTTAGGGGGAGAAGAGTGCATATACTACATGTTGATGGATGCTTGATTTATGGTCGTATGACTCTCCTTCAACGCCTAATGCTTCACCTACTAAGGATAACTGGGATTCATTGTTTTTCAAAGATATGTTTGATGAGTACTTTCAATCTCCAACGAATGTTGATCATCTAGTTTCTGAAGCTCATGCTCCGGTTTCTACTGACTCAACAGGTTCACCATCTAAGAAGTACTTCTCAGAATTCTCAAGAAACCTTATCTCCAATTACTTCACAAGGCGTTGATAACGACTATCATGATGTTGTAGTTGCACTATTGAATAATGATCCGCTCTTTGGTATATCTTTAAGATATCTTCACGGATTATTGTTCATGAATAATGATCCGCTCTTTGGTATTCCTTTGCCAAATCTTTACGGATTATTGTTCCTCTCATGGTGCACGTTATAAATCAACCACATGAACATTAAGGAAAATGACTACCTCATCCGCTCGAAAACATTATTGGTGAATCTTCTAGATCAGTTTCTTCATGTATACCTTAAGGAAGAATGCATTGATGTTGAGGAATCATTTGCTCCGGTTCATTCAGTGGGTCAATGTACATTCGATTGTATGTTTATTCATGTGTTGGACATTTGACACAAGTTGATTACTTCAGAGTTAATCATTTATCACTTATTTGAGATTGAAGTTGACCTTCACAAAGGCGTGTTCTTATTTGATAACTTGGTCGGGCTTAAGAATTTGAGTTGAAGGCTTGGTTTATCTAGTTACCAGCAGTCGGAGTGGATGGTTGAAGACCTGGTTAACTATCACTATTAGGAGTTACGTTGTTTTACTCAGTGTCACATGCAGATGACGATGTGGATAATATCAAGAGGTGTTAATGTCTCATACTTTGTTTGAGTGTGAGTACTTAGAGATTTGCTTGAAGCATAGATTCTCGACACCGTTCTTCCATCTTTAAGTGCAAGCTTAAGACACAAATGCGGGGAATTCGACTTCAGTTTCAAGTTTGGTATATCGGGTTTTTCTTCAACAGTGGTCACTTCAAATTGTCTACATATGGGTTGATAAAGATAGTCAGAGAGAGTTTATGTAGCAGTTGATTCTCACAGGATTCACTTGGGCTATTTGAGTTCTTCTCACAAGATTTCAAGTTTATGGATATATTATGTTTTGCTGATTCTGAGGTATCAAAACCATTTGGGGGAAGGATATATTATTCCAACTATTTGGGGGAAGGATATATTATTCCAACTATTTGGGGGAAGGATATATTATTCCAACTATTTGGGGGAAGTGGTCTCTGGAGACCTTTGGTTTTTGTTACTTCAGTGTTCAGTTGGAAGAAATGTGAGAAGAATATTTCGAACGTGAGATGATACTGCCTATCGACATCTTATTTACGGTTTATGATAAAGTGCTTCCGGTTATATGCACAACATGTTCACTTGATCGAGCTAATTCAGTTATTTCAGAGTTGACATCCACAGAGTTGATTAGTGATCAACATGTTACATGGATGTCATCGTCTCTACTCTTGTTGGGTACATGTGTACATTATGTTGAGATATTGTTCCCCTAAATAGACAACTGGTCAATCTCAAAGAGTAAGGTGTACATCGGGGATGCACAACAGGTTCATGTGATCGGTCATAATCAGTTAATCCGGATTTGATAACCACTGAGACGATCAATGTTTCAACTTGTTACTTCGGTGTTCTCGTGTTCTTCAGGGTGCTGAGCTTCAATCAATGAGACCGCTTTGTATTCAACTCTACTTCTTAGGGAAATGGTCTTTATTCGATGTTTGTCGGTTTGGGGGGAAGCTACCAAAGATTCAAATTGAGAAGGCTCATGTCCAGACGATTTTCTTAGAAGCCTCGAATGCTTTGGTGGCGAAAGTTTAAGAGATGTTGATTCCTTTCTTCTACAACGTGCTGAATGATATCTTTATCTCGGTACTCATTTCATCATTCTCTTAAACTAATTTGTCTCTTGTAAATATTTATTCGAAAAACAAAATACAAAATTATAAAACCTTCAAAAAATCAAATAGAAAAATATAAAACTTTCAAAATCCATAAAAATATTAAAAATTCGAAAAATCTTCAAAAACAAATATTGTCATTTTGTCATGTTTATCTCGATTCGATAATATCTACGGTCTTGATGTTGTCATTCAAAGAATGACACGGGACTTTAGATGTTGTTCGAATTTTTATATAAAAAATAAATAAAAATAAAAAAATAAATTTCAAAAAATCAAAAAATATTTTTGGGAGAAAGAGAAAAAAAAATGGCTTATTGTCATCTCAGGCAGTAACCCTCTTTTTAAAGAAAGAACAGAGCCATACTTTATCATGTTTTCAAAATTCCATGCTCTGATTCTATAAACATTTATCTGATGAAAACTAACTGCTTTGAAAAATAACTCGGACTCTATTTTTGATAATCATCTGGACTTATTTGTCAAAATATCAATCTCTCAATTAACAACCTATGTCATTGATTGAGGGGGAGAATGATTTCAATTAAATTAAAAAGTTATTTGGCATTAAATTGTTTTCAAAAGATATACATGCATGTTTTATCAATGGTTTAAAGTTTTAAAATCCGATCCTGATCAGTTAAAACGCTTTCATAATCAAGTCACAATTCTCCTCAAAAAGCTTTCAAAATCAATTTAATTATATAAGAGATCACAAATCTCAAATGATTTGATAATTGTGATCGGGGGAGAATTTGTGATTTAAATTGGACTTAAACTGAGGATTCGGTAAATGGTTTTACAAGGATGTACATGTTATCCTCCCCGCATGTGACAAACGATTTCAAACATTTTATGCACATGTTGAGGGGGAGCATCTATCTTACACCTATGATTTGAAACGTGATCATTTATCTCAATGTGCAGGTTCCCTCTAGTATGTGCAAAACTCCTTTCAAAACTTGAGGCACATATTGAGGGGGAGCAAAAGTATGAAAACCTCATCCTTCCCCAAAATACTTTATCTACTTGATTTGATCAAGGATGAGATGTTGATATCTTTTAGAAAATGGTAATCAAAGAAGTTAATTCTTCCTCTTGCTTCCGTGTGCAAAACGATTTCAAACATTTGATGCACATGTTGAGGGGGAGTTCTCATTCTAAAAATATCAAAAACAATTCAGGTACAAAATGCTTTGATAATACATCTTAAGTATCTGGATTGATTTTCAAATGGTTTTCAATTGGTTCCAATGGCAGATGAACAATACCAAATAGACCGACCAACTTTACTTTATGTACGGTGATATAAGAATGATAAGGTTAGGTATTGGTTCCCATGATCCGCCAGAACCGGAAGGATCTACCCAGGGACTATCCACTAGTTAGTGTAGGGTTCTTAGGTATGATGATAAAAGGAGAAAAATGAGATATGGAAAGAGTGCGGACTGAGACCGAGCTAGTACTGGAATAAACCCAACAAGGTTCCAGCTATGAAGTCTTGGTAAGCACTGAAGGGGTTGAAGAATTAAAAAGAATTGAATGAGAAAAGGGTGAAAACAAATAGCCCTCCATTTATTCAACCTTAGGGCAGAAACCGGGTTCAATTCATATGCTACTGATGGTAACATCGGTATTGAAGACAAGACGTCATGGACCCAGTGACGCACTGCACTTCAACTTTCCAAACCACTCAAGTTCCTCTTAAAAGGACTTGTTTCATTCTCACGGGGAACCGACATT
This sequence comes from Chrysanthemum seticuspe, assembly GCA_019973895.1. Classification (NCBI taxonomy): domain Eukaryota; kingdom Viridiplantae; phylum Streptophyta; class Magnoliopsida; order Asterales; family Asteraceae; genus Chrysanthemum; species Chrysanthemum seticuspe. The sequence goes on from BPTQ01000001.1 coordinate 157,464,560, forward strand.
ATCTATCGACTTTCTCATAGAGATTGTTGATATTGAAGAAGGAGACCCTCTCCCTAGTCTCCGGCACGGGATCCAAAAATGCACAAATTGAGTCTAGAGCCACGAGATCATCAATAAATCTCATTAGGACACTTTCAATGAAGACTCTCTGTTTCACACAATGTGGAAAGAGAGATTATATCTTGAGTCCTACGCATTATCCTTGTGTTTTTGCCAGAACATCCGAGTGATATGTGAACATATTCACAGTGAAGATGGAAAACCTTCTGGAGCCAACATCAAACAAGCTCCTGGTAGGTGGCATGTGAGATCTATTATATAGATCAACCATGTGACAACTGAACAGAAACAATGGGGCGATTCAATCTCTTGAATCAATCTGGTTCAGGTTATGGATTGACGGATACCTTTGAAAAACCAGTCTTTGTGCTTAATAACTCTTTTCTTTAGCACATCGACCGTGTACTAATTTTTCAAATCAAAAGGTGTTTTTATGATTGATAATTGATTTTCAATAAAACCTTCGTTGTATTGCAAAAACAATTTCTATTGAGCAATACACGATTGTTTTTCAAATCTCTCTTCATCAATCAGTGGACTTAAATTCGCTGGTTCACTCACTCCGTGTTGTCTTCTTTGAGACGTTCCAGTTTGAGAACAGCTAGAGCAGCTGCGAAACCCTGTCAAGGAAATTCTTCGGAATTATACCTGATCACAGGCAGTACATGTACTGATCAACGGGGAACCGTGGGCCGTGTACCTCAATTCAACTAAAGTGGTCAAAGACACTTTTGTACGCTTTATTGCTAACTGTTGTATGCAGGTACGCCCGACGTTTGCAGCTGATCAGAATGAAGCGGTCAATCCATAGCCGCATGCTCACACAATACATTCATCTCTCAAGAAATCATGATAAGTGCATCAATGACTCTGATATTTTCACTCCATGCTTCTGCTACGCTGCTGCCAATATCATGAATCAACGAAAGCTTCCACTACTCTGATGAGAAGATATCATGATCCAGAATGTGAGCATGTCGGTCCGAAAGTCACAACATCACAAAATTCCAACACCACAATGGATGTCTCAGAGATTTTTGATAGCTGATGATCTCAAAATCTGGCTCAAAATTATTATCACGTGGATCAGTAAGAGACCTCCACTTGGATTAACCAAACATGCAATGAGAAGAATCAATGACTACGAGCTTCGGAGCAAAGTACTACATCAAGAATGCAAGAACAATTTTTAATGTAATATCTGTTTGTATTCAATGTAAGTTTAGTACATGATTGAGGTGACCTCCCTTAGGGGGAGATTGTTAGGAATTAGAAATTCCAGGTATTAAAGAGTAGGTCACCTCAAGTATATGTAATCGTTAGAGAGCTCGTAGTCGTAGTTATTTTAAGCTAAGTAGTATTTAGTTAAGTAACACCGTGGAGGACGGACGGGTCTTTACCCACTATATGCCTGATCCACAGCCCGTTGTGTGGCGTTTTATGTAAGACTATAAATACTCTCTACCTTGCAAGGTAGAGAGTTGGAGCTCATAATAATATCTTTCACTTTCTCTCACTAAGTTCCCTAAACCTCTAACTTTCTCTCTCTAAAACACTCTTGTACGCCTACTTGTGTTAATGGTTTGATGTGTATGTGAAATCCAATATCCTACAAGTAATAAAGACTTGTTTTCCACATACGAATCCTTCAATGGAGGGAATGTATTATTTGGTAATAGCAAGAGCAAAATCCTCGGTAAAGGTACAATTTCTTACAAATCTTTAACCATTAACGATGTGTGTCACGTAGAAAACTTAAACTTCAACCTTCTAAGTATAGGACAAATATGTAATAAAAAGCGTAACGTACTTTTTAGTGAAACCGGTAGTAAAATATTGAAAAACGGTATCACTATAGGAAGAGGCATTAGAAAACATGGAGTCTATGTCATTAAAATCGGTAATGAACCTAAAGACAAATTTTGTCTTACTTCTTTGGATGATACTTCGACCTTATGGCATTGAAGATTGGGTCATGCCAATATGCGACTTCTTCAATCGCTATCATCTAAAGAACAAGTAAGAGATCTACCAAAATTAAAATACGAACATCATTTTTGTGATGCTTGTAACATAGGAAAGCAAGTCCATGCTAGTTACAAAGCTAAAAATATGGTCTCTACTACTAAGTGTTTAGAACTACTTCACATGAATTTGTTTGGTCCATCCGCTATTCAAAGTTATGGAGGTAACTACTATACTTTGGTTATAGTGGATAATTACTCTAGATACACTTGGACTAAATTTTTAAAGAATAAAACTGAAACATTCGATTACTTTGAAATATTAAGTAAGAAAATCCAAAAACAATTAGGAAGTCCTAGAGTGTCTATTAGAACAGATCATGGTAGGGAATTTGATAATGAAGTGCAATTTGGAGCTTTTTGTGATGCTAATGGTATTACTCACAATTTCTCGGCTCCTCGTACTCCACAATCAAATGGGGTAGTTGAAAAGAAAAATAGAACCCTACAAGAAATGAGTCGCACCATGATTAATGAGCAATCTATTTCTCTTAAATTTTGGTGTAATGTCGTTGATACATCAACCCACATACTTAACCGAGTCCTAATTAGACCATTCTTAGGTAAAACTCCATACGAGTTACTTCGAGGCAAAAAGCCTACGTTAGAAAATTTTAGAGTCTTTGGTAGCAAATGTTTCTTACTTAATACTAAAGATTACCTAACTAAGTTTGATCCTAAATCAACCGAAGGTATCTTCTTAGGTTACTCTCATAATAGTAAAGCTTGTGTTATATTAAATAAAGAAAATGAAGGTTGAAGAGTCTTAAAACGTAAATTTGATGAAAGTCCACCTAAACCTACCCAACATCTTGTCGATGATGAGATAGTCGAAAGTGAAGCCATAGAAATCAAGGAAAATATAAACAAAAAAGATGAACCATTAAACAATGAAATCATCAATAAGAGTCTAAAGATCATCCCGTAGATAAGGTCATAGGAAAGTTAAATGAAAGAACCTTAAGATCTCAAGTCCAAAACCAAAGTAGTTTATTTTGTTTTGTCTCAACCATAGAACCTAAAAATATACAAGAAGCCATAAAAGATGAAAGTTGGGTAATGGCTATGCAAGAAGAGTTAAATCAATTTGTTTCTAACAATGTTTGGACACTTGTCCCTCCACCTAATAACCAAACCATAATCGGAACTAAATGGGTATATAAAAACAAGTTAGATGCAAACGATGTAGTGTCTAGAAACAAAGCTAGACTCATTGCCCAAGGTTATAATCAACAAGAAGGCATAGACTTTGATGAGACCTATGCTCCCGTGGCTAGATTAGAGTCTATAAGAATACTTCTTGCTTATGCTTGTGCTAATGATCTTAAGATTTTTCAAATGGATGTTAAAAGTGCTTTTCTAAATGACTTTATTAATGAAGAAGTCTATGTAGCTCAACCTCCGGGCCTTATCGATTTCGAAAAACCTAAACACGTGTACAAACTAAAGAAAGCTCTTTACGTTCTTGAACAAGCCCCAAAAGCTTGGTATGATAGACTCAAATAATTTTTAATCAAAAACAATTACACCATGGGGTTAGTTGATAATACACTTTTCACTAAGAAAAATGAATCACATATAATTATTGTTCAAATATACGTGGACGATATTATATTCGGATCAACTTGTCAAGACATGTGTGATGATTTCTCAAAAATCATGCATGATGAGTTAGAAATGAGTATGATGGGAGAACTAAGTTTCTTTCTCGGTCTACAAATCAAACAACTAGAAGATGGTATCTTCTTTAATCAATCCAAATACATAAAAGAAATGTTAAAGAAATTTGGTTTAGAAGAGTCAAAACCCATAAGAACACCAATGTCATCCGATACTAAACTAACAAAAGATGAAGACGGTGAATCCGTTGATAACACAAAATACCTTGGCATGATTGGTAGTCTTCTCTATCTTATGGCTAGTCGGCCGGATATCATGTTTAGTGTTTGTCTATGTGCTAGGTTTCAAGAAGACCCTAAAACATCACATCTAGAAGCGGTCAAAAGAATATTTAGATACATTAAGGGTACAACTCAATTGGGATTATGGTATCCTAAGGGAACGGGGGTAGAAACTATTGTATATGCGGATTCTGACCATGCAGGTGATTATGTTGACCGAAAGAGTACAAGTGGTGTATGTACCTTTATGGGATATTGTTTAACATCTTGGTTTTCGAAGAAGCAAACGGCATTGGCCATATCAACAACCGAAGCCGAATATGTCTCCGCGGGCAAAGCATGCCAACAAGCACTATGGATGAAACAAGCGTTAGTTGAATACGACATTCATCTAAGTGACATAGCCGTTTTATGCGACAACAAAGGTGCTATTAATTTAAGCAAGAATCCGGTGTTACACTCTTGCACCAAGCATATTCACAGGTGATTATTATTCCGATAGACCGTAACAATCATGGGGAAGTTGCTTCATTTCGTCTTTCATGGTTTGTTTGGTGTGAAGCATCTACATACGTGAGAAGATCTTGTTGATTTCTTACATGTTACCCCCAAACGGACTTTCCGCATTGTGTACAACTGTGATTACATATCAAAACAGATTTACCTGGTGTGGTTTACTGCTCATCTACAAATTTCGCTGCGTACTAAAAACTTCAAAAGTTAGAAGAAATGCCTACTACATCAAAGTTTCGAATCTGCTGAAGACGGTTGTCACTTTGGGGGGAAGCTGATTTAGAAACTTCGCCAAAAAGAAGTGTACGGAGAAGCTGCTAAAGACATGCAGCATGAATTGGGGGGAAGTTAATCCAATTCTTGCATATTACATCATTTGCCTACAAGTGAAGAAAACAGTTCTCAAGTCGAGGTATAAGAAGAAGACAAAGAGCGTAAATTGTTATCATCCTCAACATTTGAAGAGCTTATGAAGACCTTTCTTTATTTGTTTTTTTTTGCATTTGTAGGAAATGTTTTAAGTAATCCCTTATGTCGTCCCATTGGGGGAAGATTGTTGGAATCGCTCCTAACTCTTAAATAGAACGACATTTACGGGATTACATTATCTATCTTATTTAGCCAAACACATGGACTAGTTATGTCATTGTGTAATAGTTATGTATGTGCTAGGCTATAAATACCCCTCCATACTTCCATGGAGGGGTGAGACTCATTGTATATCTTTCACCTTTTATTAATAAAACACACACTAGTTTCTCTTCTCTCTCTAACATGAAGATGATGTTCTTTCAATCATCTTCCCCGACCTCCCGATTCACCATATCAACTTTAGATCGTAACTAACAATATATGAATTGTGGTACTTTAGCTTTGGTTGAGTATTTTTTTAGTACAAAATGCTAATGTATCATGGTAGTAATAATTTGTAGATTGTATGTAAATTTTTATTGTATACTCAGTATACTATTTTCTTAAATTAACTCGGAGTACACAATCGCTTATAAAAAAATAAGTGATTGTAGATTATAAGGTTTTAAAATGTACCTTTTTGAGGGGTCGTTTAAGCCCTTATTTGATCACTTTTGTATCCGTTATTACTTAATATCGTTCCTTTTCACTTTTTAGGTATCTTGAAGACAAAATGCTGGAATGACACTTATTCGAACGAAAAGGCGCGAATATACGAAGAAAATGGCCAAAGTCAAGAATCGAGACACTCAGGCATCAGGATTAGCAAGTGACGGCGTCAGGCACTATCAAAAACGCCATCGGACAAATTTTGTGATGACTCAGTAGCCAAATTGCTCATTTACAAGTGACGGCTTCAGGTTTTAAAAGAGTAGGGCGTCGCAACTCAGACGGCCTAGATTTGATCCAGACGACGTCAGAGATTGAAAGGGACGGCGTCACAAGCATAAGGTGACACCGTCGCAAGACTAACGTGGCCAAGACAAAACCCTAATAACTGCGACCCGACGGCGTCACAAATTAAAAGGTGACGCCGTCGCATGTGTAATCTTATATATAGAATCTGAATTTTTTAGTTTTCAGTGTGTAGTCTTTTGGAGTAAAAACCTAAACTGAACCAAGCCTGTCTTGTACAGTATTTTAGGGTTCCATACCCTATCTTACATCAAGATAAGTGTTTTACTTCATTAATTTGATTATGTCTTCCTTTGATTGTGTGTATGCTTGCATGTTCCCCATGTCCGGCTAATTTACTTGTGTGTTTGCTTAGGTAATATGAAACTTAGTTATTGAATATTGATTGGTTGTCTCTTATCTTAATTGTGATTGACCTAGTATTGCGATAGGTCATTCGTTGTGTTTGTAATGCTTGATTAATCTTTGATGAACCTTAGTTTATAATCGCCTAGAGTAATTGTAGGCAAGTCATTCAAAGAATACCTTAGAGTTAAAGTTTATGAATCCTAGAGATTTTGTCATTAACCTTTGGTAGCTTCAAAGAGTTAGGGATAAACGCATACCCTACGACCTTAGAGACACAACGCAATTAAGAATAAGTACGTGATAATTCAACCACCAATAGGAGATAACTAGGGAGTAATAAAGCCTAAGCAAATACATTTTTAACTATCATACGAGCACACAATAGTAGACATAGACTACATACACCTTAGTTTAAATAATTAGATAAGTAGAAGTAATCAGTAGAAATACCAACCCCCCAAATCCAAACTCCGAGATTCGTACCTTTCCATTTCCTAAAAAACATAAAAAGATAAAAAATATTCTTCCTCAACCCCAACCTTAGCGTAGTAACTTCTCACTAGCAATCCTATTCCCCTAGAGAACGATATCAATTCCCGTGGCTTACCCTAATACTACACTACAACGATTAGGTTCACTGCCTAGGGTGTTGAAAAACTTGCTCGACGAAAAAGAAGTTCCTTTGACCTCGAATGCCGCGTGTAGCGTTATCAAGTTTTTGGCGCCGCTGCCGGAGAATAGAATAGCTAGTTTGATTCCTATCAAGTAAGCTTTTTTCTCATTTTTAGCTTCCTTGTAGTCTATTGATAACGCTACACGCGTCGTTCGGGGTCAAAGGAACTTCCTTTTCGTCGAGCAAGTTTTTCAACACCCTAGGCAGTGAACCTAATCGTTGTAGTGTAGTATTAGGGTAAGCCACGGGAATTGATATCGTTCTCTAGGGGAATAGGAATGCTAGTGAGAGGTTACTACGCTAAGGTTGGGGTTGAGGAAGATTATTTTTATCTTTTTATATTTTTTAGGAAATGGAAAGGTACGAATCTCGGGGTTTGGATTTGGGGGGTTTGGTATTTCTACCGATTACTCTACTATCTAATTATCTAATTAACTAAGGTGAGGGTAGTCTATGTCAAATTATTGTGTGCTCGTATGATGGTTTAAAGATGTGTTTACTTAGGTTTTATTACTCCTTAATTATCTCCTATTGATGGTTGAATTGTTACGTCCTTATTCTTAATTGCGTTGTGTGTCTAAGGTCGTAGGGTATGCGTTTATCCCTAACTCTTTGAAACTACCAAAGGGTCTCGTCTACAAAATCTCTAGGATTTATAAACTCTAAATCTAAGGTACTCTTTGGATGGTTTAGCCTACAACTACTCTAGGTGTTATAGTCTAAGGTTCACAAAGACTAATCAAGCATTAACTACACAACGAATGACCTATCGCATTACTAGATCATTAACAATTAAGATAAGAGACAACCAATCAATACTCAATAATTAAGTTTCATATTCCCTAAGCAAACACACAAGTAAATTAGCTGGACATGGAGAACATGCAAGCATACACACAAATAATTGAAGACATAATTGAATTAATAAAGTAAAACACTTATCTTGATGTAAGATAGGGTTTGGAACCCTAAAATACTGTACAAGACAGCCTTGGTTCGGTTTAGGTTTTTACTCCAAAAGACTACACACTGAAAACTAAAAAATTCGGATTCTATATATAAGATTACATTCGCGACGGCGTCACCTTTTAATTTGTGATGCCGTCGGGTCGCCGTTATTAGAGTTTCATCTTGGCCACGTTAGTCTTGCGACGGCGTCACCTTATGCTTGTGACGCCGTCCCCTTCAGTCTCTGACACCGTCTGAATCAAATCTAGGCCGTCTGAGTTGCGACGACCTACTCTTTTAAAGCCTGACACCGTCACTTGAAAATAAGTAATTTGGCTACTGTATCGTCACAACATGTGCTCCGACGGCGTCGCAGATAACACCTGACGCCGTCCCCTTGTGTTTCAGCAGCTTGAGTGTCTCGATTCTTGACTTTGGCCATTTTCTTTGTATATCTGCTCCTTTTCGTCCAAATAAGTGCCATTCCAGCAATTTGCCTTCAAGAGACCTAAAAAGTGAAAAGGAATGATATTAAGTAATAACGGATACAAAAGTGATCAAATAAGGGCTTAAACGACCCCTCAAAAAGGTACATTTTAAAACCTTATCAAATATCCCTACACTTGGTATTTGCTTGTCCTCAAGAAAATGTGCTTTTAGCCAATTAATTTATAAGTTATGGGTCATGAAGCATTGGTTTAAAACAATCCACAACACATATAAGCCCCGCAAAAGTCATAACAAGCACAAAAATTATATACTAGCACCTCACATGGGGTGTTTGGATACTCACATCTCTCGGGTGTATATGAAATATAACAAGTTGGAAATGGAAGATAAACACTCATTAACCGGTCCTAGTACTTAGATTACCATAGGCTTGAGACTAGATCAAACCTCCATCGCTTTGGCGTAAGCACCTAGGAAAGACTATCCAAGAGGACTTTTAAAGGGTTGTAATGTTAGGCTTACGGTAGGGAAACAAAGGGTTTGGTGGGATAGGCTATTTAGTGGTGGCAAGTCAAAAATCTTTTTGTTACAAGCATGCGAAGAATGGCGTTGCTAAGCCAAGAATTGACACTCTAGACTCTAGATAACTGAAATAAACAAACGTAAATTAAAGATAGATGTAGGATGGTAGCCCGTATGTTTTGTTTTTGTGTTTTTTTGTTTTTTTTACTCTACTTTTTTTTTTCTCTTTTTCTATTTTTTTTCGATTTTTTTTTCTTCATACACTTTTACTCTACCATCCTCTATAGTAATATGAAAATGATAGGGATTTATAGGCACATCCCTACACTTGAGTTTTTATTACTCTAACACTAATTTCACCCGGATTGAAAAGATCAAAACACTTGGAGTACATTATTACGCAAATAAAGGGAATTTGAATTTAACGTTCCCTTCCCGTCATTTCATAAACTTTAACTTTTTCCATGAGTCCCAATCGTCCCAAAACTGTGTACAAAGGATATGACTCGACTTAGCAACTTATGCAAGAAACTAGATAATTGAACTAAGAGTTTTTAGGGTGATAACAATAATGCACTAAAAGTGAGTGCATACAAGGTAGGCTAAGGCGATTTGGGTGTACATTTGGGGGTGGGGTGTAAACAATTTTCTTCATTGATATTCCGGAAAACCGAAACATCACGAGAACCACGAAAAGGATAGGCTCTGAGGGGTTAACTAGGGGTATCGTGTACTAAAGATGAGTACAACGCAAAGGTGTGGGGGAATTACTCAACCGATGTGGAAGAAGTAATTATATTACGGGTATAAAACAAGGGTTATCCTAATGCCTCTTATCATTTAGTTATTCCTAACTACACAAGTGTAGTCTTACTAGCGATCTCGGGATGCATCACATAACAAGTTCTAGAATCTAATATACTACCGGTTTACACTCTAATCATTAAAGATGAATGATTTAATTCCTACTAATCTGAGGGTGATCCTCACATTTTGGGTGGAATTTAAGTGGTAAAGGGTTTTTGTGCTAGTCATATAACTTCCTATCCATGAGACGTTTTTGTTAAGACTAATGGCCCACTCCTATATGTCATAAAAATTTTAAATTTGGTGCCAAAATTACCCTAACCGACATTTTTTCATGGTTTATTTCACAAATGAAATTGGACAAAGCAAATAATCAAGGATAAACATAGTTTCGAAGTTCCCATTTTATTTTCCCTCCCTACACTTAAACTGAACATTGTCCCCAATGTTCCCCGAAAGTATCAAAGTTATGATAATAGAAGGTAATAAAAGATGAAAGAAACTAGTACTCCCCTGATTAGCTCGGTAGGATCCGTGTAAAGTGGTGGTTATATTTTTCTTCAAGAAGAACTTTGCGTGAAAAGCTCCTCTCATCTTATGTATATCCTTCTTGATAAATTAAACCTGCACACTTGAAGAAAACAAACGAAACCTTCGCGTAAAATCGGCGGTAATAATATATATAAGACTCTACTAAACTAGGATATAATGCTTGTGGAATGGATGTTTACATAATTTCTGGAAAATTAAGACCTGGAAAATTCCAAAAAATTATAAGTAGCTCAGAAAATGAGAAAAAGTAATCAGTTATTTTTGCTCCTTCCTGACGGCATCAGGTTGCGATCCTGACGCTGTCAGGTTATCCTGACAAAAACTGGTATGCGATTTTCTGGAAAAAAATTCTGGAAAATTTACATCTTTAGAATCTGGAAAAACTTCCTGCAAAACATCCATTATGACTCGATACAAGCATTTGACTCGAACAAACACACATGTATATCTTTTAATCAATTGAAATTCTCATGTTTACGTTTCTTTTGAAAACGTGTGTAATCCTCCCTACACTTATCCTTTATGTAAAATACCTTTATATGTAATTAAGACGAGGTTAAAAACAAAATAAATCATTTTTACAAATTTAAACATGAGAATAAGCAATCAATAAAAAATATATGACACAAACAAGCAAACAATTAAGCATGGGTTGCCTCCCACGAAGCGCTTTTCTTTATTTATGAGTCTTGTAGCTAGACTCGTAGTCGTGCTCCTACGTTGTCCTAATCTTCGAGGCCCATTCGATCTCCTTAACCCTTTTCTCATCACGAATGTATTCAGGCCTAACTCAAGACAAGCAGTGTAGTAAACCTTGTTCTTCCATCCTACTTCAAATGCCGGAATGTTATCCACATCTAAATCATCAATACCCTTAAATTTTTTATTTTTGTGGAGCATTATATATTTAACACTCTCGGCTTCATTTGAGAACTCGATTATTCCTTCCTCACGATCATAAACCATCTTAGACTCCTCTATAAATGGTCTCCCAAGTATCACATCCCCTAAAAATCCAGCAATGATGCCCTTAACATTTTCCAAGATCATGAAATCACACCTATATGTGAAGTTACCTACGAAGACATGCAATCCTTTAACCCTCCCAACATAGTTACTTGCTTTCTTAGGGCGAAAGGGGTCCCTCATAGGTTCTAGCTTTTTGCTCATGATCCAATTGTAATAGAGCCTAGACATTATATTCATGGGAGCCTTATAGTCAATGTAGGTGTGATCCCTATATAAGTATCCAATCATACATGGTATCTTGATGTTTTTAGGGTTACCCCTTCTTATGCGAGGCTCGAAGGGTGGTCTCAGGAAGTTAACTACGTTATAGTGATAGGCGGTTTCCTTCCCCTTAGGGTATGAGTCAAAATACTCCCTAAGTTCTTCCTCCTCCTCACAATCCTCCATAATTTCTAACACCTTATAATCTTCATCTTCTAAGTCATTATCCGATTCACTTGAGGTTGAATCACTATCTACCGGGTTAGTAGATTCCTTAAGGGCTTCCTCAAGCGTATTTTCAATTATCCTATTAAGTTTCCTAAGCTCTCCAATTTCACTAACAATATGAGCTCGAAGTTGGTTGGCAAAGGCTGGATCAAGCGGTGGGTATTTGTTTGGTGGTAAAGTGTTGTTTGGTGGTTTATCACTTTCCATGATGAAAAGTGATGGGGTTTTATGAACAAAGGTCACGAAGAAGGGAGATAGACTACGAGGAAGCTAAAAAAATTATAAAACATTTACTTGATAGGAATCAAGCAAAGAAACCTAAGTGAAGTGAACTCCTAACTAGCTATTCTATTCCCTGGCAGTGGCGCCAAAAACTTGATAACGCTACACGCGTCGTTTGGGGTCAAAGGAACTTCTTTTTCGTCGAGCAAGTTTTTCAACACCCTAGGCAGTGAACCTAATCGTTGTAGTGTAGTATTAGGGTAAGCCACGGAATTGATATCGTTCTCTAGGGGAATAGGATTGCTAGTGAGAGATTACTACGCTAAGGTTGGGGTTGAGGAAGATTATTTTTATCTTTTTATATTTTTTAGGAAATGGAAAGGTACGAATCTCGGGGTTTGGATTTGGGGGGTTTGGTATTTCTACTGATTACTCTACTATCTAATTATCTAATTAACTAAGGTGAGGGTAGTCTATGTCTAATTATTGTGTGCTCGTATGATGGTTTAAAGATGTGTTTACTTAGGTTTTATTACTCCTTAATTATCTCCTATTGATGGTTGAATTGCCACGTCCTTATTCTTAATTGCGTTGTGTGTCTAAGGTCGTAGGGTATGCGTTTATCCCTAACTCTTTGAAACTACCAAAGGGTCTCGTCTACAAAATCTCTAGGATTTATAAACTCTAAATATAAGGTACTCTTTGGATGGTTTAGCCTACAACTACTCTAGGTGTTATAGTCTAAGGTTCACAAAGATTAATCAAGCATTAACTACACAACGAATGACCTATCGCATTACTATATCATTAACAATTAAGATAAGAGACAACCAATCAATATTCAATAATTAAGTTTCATATTCCCTAAGCAAACACACAAGTAAATTAGCCGGACATGGAGCACATGCAAGCATACACACAAATAATTGAAGACATAATTGAATTAATGAAGTAAAACGCTTATCTTGATGTAAGATAGGGTTTGGAACCCTAAAATACTGTACAAGACAGCCTTGGTTTGGTTAGGTTTTTACTCCAAAAGACTACACACTGAAAACTAAAAAATTCGGATTCTATATATAAGATTACATTCGCGACGGCGTCACCTTTTAATTTGTGACGCCGTCGGGTCGCCGTTATTAGAGTTTCGTCTTGGCCACGTTAGTCTTGCGACGACGTCACCTTATACTTGTGACGCCGTCCCCTTCAGTCTCTGACGCCGTCTGGATCAAATCTAGGCCGTCAGAGTTGCGACGACCTACTCTTTTAAAGCCTGACACCGTCACTTGAAAATAAGCAATTTGGCTACTGTATCGTCACAACATGTGCTCCGACGGCGTCGCAAATAACACCTGACGCCGTCCCCTTGTGTTTCAGCAGCTTGAGTGTCTCGATTCTTGACTTTGGCCATTTTCTTCGTATATCCGCGCCTTTTCGTCCAAATAAGTGCCATTCCAGCAATTTGCCTTCAAAAGACCTAAAAAGTGAAAAGGAACGATATTAAGTAATAACGGATACAAAAGTGATCAAATAAGGGCTTAAACGACCCCTCAAAAAGGTACATTTTAAAACCTTATCATCTATCCCGCTTCTTTGTGTTTGTGTTCGTAAAACCCTTTTCATTTGTCGCTATGGCAAGTGAAGTTGGATTTGAATCATTAATAAATGAAGAACAATTGAATTTCGCAGATTGGATTGCTTTTTATTGTTCTAATGAATTTGTGAGTGATCTTAGAGATATCCAAAAGGAGACGGGTGTAAGGTTGGATGGATTTGATAAATTTTGTGCTTGTGTGGCTTCTATTCAATGATCATTGTTAGAATCAACTCCTTTTAGTGAGACCCTCTGGAAAATTTTTTAGAAAAGCCTCCTAAGCATAAACCGTCAATTGTCACAACTTGAGGAAATGGATAAGGAGGATTTATCCAACCTTAGGCATCATGATCAAAAAGACCCAGTTTTTAAGAACATGGAACCTAAACCCGAACAAGATTGTGAGATGGTTATAGTTGAACTGCCTAGTTGCATGCGTGGGATAGATTTCAAAACATATGACACGTGTGATGAATCCTTTAGGTAAATAGAACATAGTGATCAAATTTTTGAGAATAATTCTTATGAATCGGACCAAGAATTTGAAATGGCTAAAGAAGGATTTGAGATACTTAGGAGTGTATTTGGGTTAGATCATACTAAAATACATGATGAACTTTTAGGAGATCTAGATATAATGGAGAATGAGGTGGAAACTCCAAGCCCACAAGCCTTACCATGACTTAAGGAACACACATCGCCTATAACTTACTCGGAAGAAGTAGAAGAGACTATAGGAACCCCGATTGATATAGAACCTTTGGACCAAACGCCACTAAAGAATGTAGGTTTAGATGCTTGTTGTCATGACCTCTCTCTTAGTCCTAGGGAAGTTCCTAATTTTGATGAATCGGAGCCTCAACCAAAAACCTTACCCAATTTTCCGTCTTTAGATGTGAATCTTGCAATTGAATTAGGCCCCAATCCACCCGTCAACATAAATAATCCGGTAGTTGCTTGATAAAGGTGGTAGACTCTAGGCCATGTAGAGTGGAAGCTAATATAGGAGTAACCCATGACCTTACATACTTATATCACCAATTCATGGTTGATAACAAGAAACATTATGGGTTTAAACCGGGTTTATTAGGTCAAGATGGATCCTTAACTAAGAATCTTTTGAAGTTGATAGAAGATGATCCATTTTTAAGAGAGAGATTTGATTCACCTGCTACACCAGTAGAATTAGGTAAGGTTATAATGAATGGAGCACACTCTTTTGAGCATATAAATCACCCATCACCCTCTCCTCACGTAGCAAATTTCCACCCTAAGGGTGTGTATCGCTACTATCACCCGCACTTAAGCTTAAGTGTAGGAAAAACTTCCCCTTTATCCGTTAAATAAGGGTAGAGTCAAGCTCGTGACTCGAACAAAAACAAGCGCTTCTTGGGAGGCAACCCATGTGTATTTGTTTTTCATTTTTATTTGTGTGTCATATACCTTTTCATTATTGTATTTTCTCATATTTGAATTTGTGAAAATGCTTTATTTTGTCTTTAACCTCGTCTTAATTACATATAAAGGTATTTTACAAAACGGATAAGTGTAGGGAAGATTACACACGTTTTAAAAAGAACGTGAACATGAGAATTATGATTATTGAAAAGATATATATGTGTGAGTCAAATGCTTGTATCGAGTCATAATGGATGTTTTGCATTAATTTTTCCAGATTCTAAAGATATAAATTTTCCAGAAAATCGCAGACCAGTTTCTGTCATGATAACCTGACGGTGTCAGGATCGCAACCTGACGGTGTTAGGAGGAGCAGAAACAACTTATCTGACTTTCTCTCGTTTTCTGTGCTACTTATAAATTTTTGGAATTTTCCAGGTCTTAATTTTCCAGAAAATCTGTAAACATCCATTCCACAAGCATTATATCTTATTTAAGTCTGGAATTACATCTTGTTGTGATTTTTCTTTGTTCGGTTTGATGCTTTGGGTTGTCTGTTTTCTTAAAGTGTGCAGGTTTTATTTATCAAGAAGAAAATACAAAAGATTGGAAGGAGCTTTTCACGCACACATTCTTCTTGAAAAAAGATTTAACCACCACTTCACACGGATCCTACCGAGCTAATCAGGGGAGTACTAGTTTCTTTCGTCTTTAATTACCTTCCATTATCATAACTTTGATACTTTCGGGGAACATTGGGGACAATGTTCAGTTTAAGTGTAGGGAGGAAAATAAAACGGGAACTTTGAAACTATGTTTATCCTTGAATATTTGCTTTGTCCAATTTCATTTGTGTAATAAACCATGAGAAATATTGGTTAGGGTAATTTTGGCACCAAATTTAAAATTTTTCATGACATATAGGAGTGGGCCATTAGTCTTAATAAAGCGTCTCATAGATAGGAAATTATATGACTAGCACAAAAACCCTTTACCACCTAAATTCCACCCAAAATGTGAGGATCGCCCTTAGATTAGTAGGAATTAAAGCATTCATCTTTAATGCTTAGAGTGTGAACCGGTAGTATAATAGATTCTAGAACTTGTTTTGTGATGCATTCCGAGATCGCTAGTAAGACTACACTTGTGTAGTTAGGAATAACTAAATGATAAGAGGCATTAGGATAACCCTTGTTTGATACCCGTAATATAATTACTTCTTCCACATCGGTTGAGTAATTCCCCCACACCCTTGCGTTGTACTCATCTTTAGTACACGAAACCCCTAGTTAACCCCTCAGAGCCTATCCTTTTCGCGGTTCTCGTGATGTTTCGGTTTTCCGGAATATCAATGAAGAGCATTGTTTACAATCCACCCCCAAATGTACACCCAAATCGCCTTAGCCTACCTTGTATGCACTCACTTTTAGTGCATTATTGTTATCACACTTAACCCTTAGTTCAATTATCTTGTTGCTTGCATAAGTTGCTAAGTCGAGTCATATCCTTTGTACACAGTTTTAGGACGATTGGGACTCATGGGAAAAGTTAAATTTTATAAGATGACGGGAAGGGAACGTTAAATTCCAATTCCCTTTATTTGCGTAATAATGTACTCTAAGTGTTTTGATCTTTTCAATTCGGGTGAAATTAGTGTTAGAGTAATAAAAACTCAAGTGTAGGGATGTGCCTATAAATCCCTATCATTTTGATGTTATCGTAGAGGATGGTAGAGTAAAAGTGTATGAAAAAAAAAAAAAAAAAAACATACGGGCTACCATCCTACATCTATCTTTAATTTATGTTTGTTTGTTTCAGTTATCTAGAGTCTAGAGTGTCGATTCTTGGCTTAGCAACGCCATTCTTCGCATGCTTGTAACATAAAGATTTTTGACTTGCCACCAATAAATAGCCTATCCCACCAAACCCTTTGTTTCCCTACCGTAAGCCTATCATTACAACCCTTTAAAAGACCTCTTGGATAGTCTTTCCTAGGTGCTTACGCCAAAGCGATGGATTTGATCTAGTCTCAAGCCTATGGTAATCTATGTACTAGGACCGGTTAATGAGTGTTTATCTTTCATTTTCCAACTTGTTATATTTCATATACACCCGAGAGATGTGAGTATCCAAACACCCCATGTGAGGTGCTAGTATGTAATTTCCGTGCTTGTTATGACTTTTGCGGGGCTTATATGTGTTGTGGATCGTTCTAAACTAATGCTTCATGACCTCTAACTTATAAATTGATTGGCTAAAAGCACATTTGCTTGAGGACAAGCAAATACCAAGTGTAGTGATATTTGATAAGGTTTTAAAATGTACCTTTTTGAGGGGTCGTTTAAGCCCTTATTTGATCACTTTTGTATACATTATTACTTAATATCGTTCCTTTCACTTTTTAGGTATCTTGAAGGCAAAATGCTGGAATGACACTTATTCGGACGAAAAGGCGCGAATATACGAAGAAAATAGCCAAAGTCAAGAATCGAGACACTCAGGCGTCAGGATTTGCATGTGACGGCGTTAGGCACTATCAGAGACGCCGTCGGACAAATTTTGTGACGACTCAGTAGCCAAATTTCTCATTTACAAGTGACGGCTTTAGGTTTTAAAAGAGTAGGGCGTCGCAACTCAGACGACCTAGATTTGATCCAGACGACGTTAGAGACTGAAGGGGACGGCGTCACAAGCATAAGGTGACGCCGTCGCAAGACTAACATGGCAAAGACGAAACCCTAATAACGGCGACCCGACGGCGTCACCATTAAAGGGTGACGCCGTCGCATATGTAATCTTATATATAGAATCCGAATTTTTTAGTTTTCAGTGTGTAGTCTTTTGGAGTAAAAACCTAAACCGAACCAATGCTGTCTTGTACAATATTTTAGGGTTCCATACCCTATCTTACATCAAGATAAGTGTTTTACTTCATTAATTTGATTATGTCTTCCTTTGATTATGTGTATGCTTGCATGTTCCCCATGTCCGGCTAATTTACTTGTGTGTTTGCTTAGGTAATATGAAACTTAGTTATTGAATATTGATTGGTTGTCTCTTATCTTAATTGTGATTGACTTAGTATTGCGATAGGTCATTCGTTGTGTTTGTACTGGTTGATTAATCTTTGATGAACCTTAGTTTATAATCGCCTAGAGTAATTGTAGGCAAGTCATTCAAAGAATACCTTAGAGTTAAAGTTTATTAATCCTAAAGATTTTGTAGTCATTAACCTTTGGTAGCTTCAAAGAGTTAGGGATAAACGCATACCCTACGACCTTAGAGACACAACGCAATTAAGAATAAGGACGTGACAATTCAACTACCAATAGGAGATAACTAGGGAGTAATAAAGCCTAAGCAAATACATTTTTAACTATCATACGAGCACACAACAATAGACATAGACTACATACACCTTAGTTTAGATAATTAGATAAGTAGAAGTAATCGGTAGAAATACCAACCCCCCAAATCCAAACCCCGAGATTCGTACCTTTCCATTTCCTAAAA
Organism: Chrysanthemum seticuspe; assembly: GCA_019973895.1. NCBI lineage: Eukaryota > Viridiplantae > Streptophyta > Magnoliopsida > Asterales > Asteraceae > Chrysanthemum > Chrysanthemum seticuspe. The sequence goes on from BPTQ01000001.1 coordinate 157,482,929, forward strand.
ATTATAAAAAGATAAAAAAAATACTCTTCCTCAACCCCAATCTTAGCGTAGTAACTTCTCACTAGCATTCCTATTCCCCTAAAGAACGATATCAATTCCCGTGGCTTACCCTAATACTACACTACAACGATTAGGTTCACTGCCTAGGGTGTTGAAAAACTTGCTCGACGAAAAGGAAGTTCCTTTGACCCCGAACGACGCGTGTAGCATTATCAGTAGACGTAGGCATGGTGCCATCAGTCTATTATTTTTAGTCAAAGTAAGAATGGCCGTCTATTATTTTTACTATAGATGACTATGTAGTATACTTGTTAGTTCTTATCAAAAGCTTGGTGAATGATAGATTGTCATTTTGAGAGAAAAAAAACGGTCAAAGGATGATGTCAAATAAGCATGGTGAATATGGTGTTGCTATACGCACGCCATCACATCAAAACCATCAAGTCATCAACTATATCAATAATGTCATCAACCTCTCTCTTTTATCATATTATTTTATATGTTCTTTTACCATCCTATTTTTTAGTTGATATCTTGCGAGTGATGTTTTTCTTGTTAAAAGAAATCATGTATTTTCTTGAGATGTAATAGAACTTTTGTAGCGTAATGTCGTAATATATTTTCTTTTTTGTATTTGGCGTTATATTTTATCGTTGAAAATATACATGCCGAAAATAGCATAGTTAATCTGATATCACATAATTATTATCGTCTTTTACATTTTTTTCATCTTACAAAAAATATGCAACGATTGTATTTAAACGTTAAATACGAAAAATAATGTTAACTTAACATAAAAAAGAAAAATAAGAGATGTAAACAATATGATAACTAAATTCATTGCATATTAAAAACATATTTATTACATCAAACAAACATTAAGCAATACAACATAAACGACACAAATATAAATAAAGACCTACATATCACATCTTAAATTATTCCAATGCTACCTCTTCAACATTACAGTTTGACCAATTTGAGAGAAGCAATTGATCGTAATAGTTTATCCGCTCTATGTACGGAGTAATCCATGCGACATCACATTCAGATCTATAACGAACCCATTGAGATGCAATTGTAGGCATCGGGTAGTCTCCTTGCAATATCACATTGACATAATGACCATTATTAACAACCCAAGTGTAATGAATTTATGATCGTACCACGGTAGCGGACTCGAACGAAGCGGCACATACGTCATACTACCTAGAGTGTTAAGAGTGTGTAAAATGACATTGTATCGTGAAGCAATCAAGAAACCTATTTCCGGCATATTCATCAAGTGTTCGATTGGCGCAAATCCATCTTCAAAGAAATTCAAAAGCTTTTTAACATCATCACATTTTTTAGTGCCAAACATAACAACGTATTGATCATAGTAGATGTGTAACTCTTCCATTAACTAATATCGAACTGTGGGCCATGCATTTTCATGAAGATTGAGACCAATAGCTACCGCTCTAAATCCACAATTTCCATCGGCTCTTACATCTCGAACCTTCTTGATGTAAGGATGAAACATTTTCGGGAATTGGTTGATATATGCATGCCTTACTGGTTTTTGCGTTTGTGAAGGAGGCTCAGGGGGGTTCTTTTGAAGGATGAAAATTTTGGCATGGATGAAAAATTTGGAATGGATGAAAAATTATATCCTGCCGGTTCATGCGTTGGTGGAGGTGGCTCATCTTTTCCTACATAACTTGGCATGGATGAAAAATTGTATCCCGGTGGTTGTTGCGTTTGTGAAGGTGGCTCAGCAGGGGATCTTTTGAAGGAGCTACGACCACAAGTAGCTTTCTGAGTGGTAGGCTCACGAAGTGAATTTTCTGATGGTGTCGTCATCTCTTTCATTTTTCTTAGTAAACATTTCTTACCAGCTCGCGATTGCTTTCTGAACACTTCATTAAAATTCTCAACCTCGACTCTAACTTGACAGCCTAAATCATCATCTCCTACAGATGCGCATGGTGATAAATTAAGCTTCCTCCAAAATCTATCAATCACTTCAAGTGGTATGGGATAACCTCTATTCATATAAACTAATAGTTCATGTGAACATGGTAGCCCATAACTTGTACGTAATTGACATTCAACAAATTTCATAACCTTTAGCATCTACACAACGCTTATACTCTTGGAAGAGTATCTCAAGTGCGTGAAGTGAAATGCGCTTATTCAAATTTGTGAAGAGTGGTATGTTGTATCGATTTCGAATGACAATTTTGCTATGCTCAAGACTTGAATGAATAACTCTCTCTTGCGAGTTGACAACTTCATGAATATATGACACTGCGTGAATCCAAGTACAATTTTAACTTGGCATGTTGAATTTCCACTTTATTGGTTGTTTGATTGCCAAAATGAAGAAATTTATCAGTCCAAGCGGCTACAAACATTTCCTTATATTGTGTTAACCAATATTTATTTAAATAAGCCATAACGCCTGAAAAATGTAATGAAAGTTGCTTTAATATCATGATAATAAAAAAAAACTATAATAAACTTTACTCGATAATATAACATATAAATAATACCTGGAAAGTCGAATACAATTCCTGTAAGTTGTTCCAAATTGAGCTGATATGCTTCCTCACTGTGAGAATTAATAAGTGTATTCCAAGCTATACTGAAACGATACCATGTGTTATTATGCTTTATTATATTTTTACATTTTCGCATAACATTTCTATTAATGTGCCATCTACAAAGTAACCCTTTAGCATTTGAAAATGCGGTGCCGTATGCTTTCATTAGAGCCAACTCTCTATCTGTAACAATAACACGTGGAAACATATATCCATCCATTACAGATTTTACGCACTCCATTGCCCAATCATAGTTTGGCTCTTTTTCCGTGTGCATGAACACAAATGCTATACAAAAGGTCTGATTAATTGGAGTTACACCAACGATCTCTAGGAGAGGCTATCGTATGTCGCGTCCATCAATAACATGTCTCGAAATGCACGCCATATAGTCAACGATGTTGGATGCGCAAAAAATAAATCTTCTAGTTTGTTTGATGATTTATGAGGGTTAGTATAACAAATATAGCCTTTTTGATGTAAAAAAGACATGAGCTCTTGCATTGGTGTTTTTCCGCTTTTCTCAATAAACGAAATTTTTGGCATGCATTGTAAATAGTTTTTAAAGTAGACACATTTAGAGGATTTTGTTTTTTCAAAGTAGATAAGATGTTTCGTGGCTTCACATGTTTTTCAAACAAATCCTTCACTAACTTAGACTCACTTTCAGACATTCTTCGTGCATATGGGTGACCTTCCAGATGTGATGCAGGTTCATCATTATGTCTGTCACATACCACACTTAACGACCAACAATTGTCATACAAATATTTTCCTTCCAAACCAAAAGGACAATCACATTTTTTGTGCCAGTATTTCTAGTTGAGGTTTTTTTACTTGTGTATTTACCACCAACATCACAATGAAAAATGACATTTGATATGTTTTGGATCTTTTAATCACAATAACGTAACCTATAGAAAGTCCTGTTTGTTTCACCCAATCTATTAAATCTTGACGAGAATCAAACACCTGAAAACGAGTTTTTAACGAGTTTTAATACTTTGTATTTTTTAATAGTAATCTATAAAATATACTAGGTACTATAAATGTATATATATACTTACGATGTATGTTTCAAATTCTGATTTATTCTGTGAGAAGTAGTTGCATTCATTCCTGATTTCATTTGTCTCATTTTGAAAATACCCGCCTTCATTTTCCTCATGTTCAAAAAACCCGCTTTCATTTTCCTCATGTTGAAAATACTCGTTTTCATTTTCCTCATGTTGAAAATACCCACTTTCATTACTGGCTTCATTTTCTCCTTGTTGAAAAAAGTCTTGAAAATACTCTGACCAACTCATTTTTACTTAATTAATGTTTGTGTGTTATTTATTTATGACTCAATACTAGCATGATTACATATTTATAACTTGTAAAAGAAAATTTCTTATAATTGAAAGATTCTTATGATTGAATTGCCCATTTTGTTTTATGATTAAATTGTACATTTTAATGTAAAAGGATAAAAAGTGTAGAAGTGCCAATTTTATTTCTTGATTGCATTGTACATTTCAATGTAAAAAGATAAAAAGTATTATACATGTTGTCAATTGCATTTGTAAATTAATACAAGTTGAAAAAAAGCAAATTATGTGTCCATCCCTTTTATAGTGCAAATAGGAAATCTTTCGTGTAAAGATGGGGCGTCATATTTTATAGTGCAAAAAATATTGCTCAACTATAACCAAATAAATTGAACCAACTCTCAACTTGTATTATAAAATAATGTCAATCAAATCTATCAATCAGTCAATAGTGCAAGTAGGAATTCGACCGTGTAAATAGAACACCCCTGGTGAATACTAAAGAATAGCAAAAAGATTTAACAAAAAGGAAGGGTGAAATGGTGGATATGATGCTGATATAATCTTCACACTTCTCTATCTTGTCAAGTTGAATATTTATTTTCCTCACGTTAAAGTTTTTCCTATGACGTTATACAAATGAAGTACAGGCTAAAAAAATGAAATACAAATTAAGTATATTCAAATATTTAGATGGACAATTATTTACTCTAATGGGCCGTGCTAAGCACGACCAAAGAACGTACCTAGTAAATACTTTAAAAAGAAATTAAAAAAACTTGTACAAACAAAAATAAGCTAAAAAAAATAAAAAATAAAAGAAGAAGAAGAAAGGAGTTGTACTTTTCACCCACGTGATGTACTACACAACAAATCATTTTTATGCTTCTTCTTTTTCATTTAGTGTGAAAAAAACACGGACACTTTCTTTTTCTTCCATGGATTGTTTCTTCATCTTTCTAACAAATAAAAACAATTCCACGATCTAACAAATGTTTAAAAAACTTTCAATATAGATATGACAGGCGATTTTCTGGAGGGGCAACATACAAAAATATCTCAAATAACAAAGAAATTTACATTATTATTTTTTTGGGTGGGGGGCACTTGCCCACCGTGACCCCTTGTAGCTCCGCCTCTGTATTTATGAGATGATGTGTTTTAGAGAGTTTATTAGATAAGGAAAAAAGAAATAAAAAAGCAAGAATCAAATCAAGGGAGTTGAAGATGGTGTGTACAAAAACATAAATAGTTAAAGAAATATGTTATATCCAAAAAAAAAAAAAAAAAAAATCCACAAAAACGAGGTGACGTGTTTTTATTGGTGGTTTACTCAATCAAAATATGTCACCCTATTTTTGTAGATGTTTCTTTGTGGTTCTTTTATGGATATAGCATAACTCATAGTTAAATACCCTCATGTCATGCGGGTCATTAACCAATTAAGTTAACGGTCGTTACGGATTAGAATGAATGGTGTACGTGTACATAGTTTCAAAATTGCATTAAGTTAGAAAACTAAATTCAAAGTAAGAGTAAATTGCATTTTTGGTTTATGTGGTTTGGTTAAAATGCAGGTTTGGTCTTTATTTTTTTGAAAGTGCAATGACAGTTCTTGTTTTGAAGTTTAAATTGCATATTTGGTCCTTTGACAAAGTTAAATGACTAAATTACGTTTTGTCTTCTTCGGAAGAAGACAAAAGTAATTTGATCATTGCATATCGATCAGGAACCGAAAATGCAATCAAAACTTTAAAATGAGGATTATCATTGCATTCTCAAAAAAATAAAGACCAAATGTGTAATTTAGCCAAACCACAATGACCAAAATGCAATTTACTCTTAAAATACAGTAATAAACACTGATTGTAAATATTACAAACAAAAAGAATCATCAAATTGGAGTTTAGAAAGAAAGAAATTCAGAATGGACATAATATCACAACTCCAAGAACAAGTAAACACAATTGCAGCAATCTCCTTCAACACATTCGGCACTTTACAAAGAGACGCCCCTCCTGTTCGTCTTTCTCCTAATTACCCTGAACCCACACCCCCCACCGCCACCCCAGCCGCCACCGCCGCTAACGGCGCCGCCACTACTGAAGAATCTCCCAACAATGCTAATAATATATCTGAAGTTCCCAAGGTTCTTAGTTCTGAACTCGTTAAAGCTGCTAAACAGGTGGGTGGTTATATAAAATTTTCTTGATTTGGTTTTTTATATTGTTTTGGTTTCTGGGTTTGTTATTAAAGTGGAAAAAGCCGAAAGCAATGGACATTTGAACCCTTTATAAGCTTGATTTTTAGTATTGTTCCACCATAATTTTTAGTTGACCCAGGAGGATACCACTGCTTTCCGGTTTGGGGCCGTTACAAGAAAGATTATAGGGTTTGTTGGTTTGATGAGTTTAAGGTTGTTTAGTTTATTTAGTGATGTTGGAAATGTTGTTTTGTTATGGTTAACTCTTAGGCTATGCACAATGTGGTGGGGGGGGGGGGGGGGGGGGGGGGGGGGGGGTGAACCGATTGGATTGAGGGTCGGTTGAGCAAGGTTTGCCCCATTGTGGGGTGTTAGGTTGTTTATGGAAGCTATGCATTATAAGGCTGACCACAATTTGATGAGTTGCTCCAAGAATCATCAAATTGGATTTGTGTTTTTTAAGTGATAATTGTGAGTTGTGACTCGAGAATTGGGATCAGTTGCTTAACTATCAATTACGTGTAATGTCCATCCAAAGACGTATCTAGGAAATATGATTGTTCAAAAAGATTATTTCTTTTCATTTTGAAGAATTGATTTTGTGCTGTATCGGTTATTGGGTTTGTTATTAAAGTGGAAAAGATTATAGGGTTTGTTGTTTTGATATATAAAGCGGCTGTTTTTTGTTTCCTGGTTTGATATTTATAAGTTTGTTGTTGTGGATGTGTTTTGTTTAGTTTAGTGACGTTGGAAAGGTTGTTTTCTTATGGTTAATGTTTATGTTCTGTGAGTTATGTTACTTTGAATTGTGAATTTAAAATTTGATAGAAGAAATTGGGATGATAATGGTAACAATTGTGATCTTTCTCTGATAGAAGAAAAGTATACACTGGGTTATAAATCGATTATTGATATTAATTGGTTTTCATAGAAGTCTCTTTCTTAAGGGGTGTTCTGGATGCGCGTTTTAAAGTGATTATTGCAACTCGAGAATTAGGAGTGGATATTTAGCTCTTCTAGTTTTGATAGTTGGGTTCTTTTTACGCGTACCTCAGTAGTCAGTTTAGTGCTGATATAAACACCTCCTTTGGAATTAGGATTCTTTGGGCTCTCTAGTGCTGTGCTAAGCCAATACCTTGTCTCGTCCAAGCCTAAACATGTATGTGTCTAGTTTCTGTTAGGCCCTATTCACTTCTGACATGCTGATTCATTTTCCATATTGCGGGCCTATCTGCCTTTCCCCTTAGGTAAAGGAATTGGGCTTCATAGATACGTTTTCATTTTTTGTCACATGATATAAATGAGACGCGTATTATGAAAGGTTAAATTGCAGAAACAATTAGGACATGCTAGAGTTATTTATTTGCATCGTAGTTCTCGTCGCAAGATGTTGAATGTGAAATATAAAGATACTTCTATACATTTGTGAATAAAGCCGTTAACTATCATGCTCCCCGTATAGCACTTCTCCATCGTCAATAAGTTTTTTGATCTGCCGATTAACATAGTATATGTTGTTACATGTGTAGTTTGATGCACTAGTAGCTGCCCTTCCTTTGTCAGAAGGAGGTGAGGAAGCTCAACTAAAAAGAATCGCAGAACTTCAGGTACACTGTTACTCCATGCTGCCTGTTCTCCAAAATAAGCATCATAGGCAGTTGGCAAATTTACATATAAGTATGGTCACGCACAGTGCATTACCCATGAAAGATCTCATGTTACGTAGTGTAGGAAAAAAAAGAAAAAAGAATTAAGTTTGGTATTGCAGTGAAGCCCGTGATAAGTATCTATTAAGGTAGTTCATACCTGTCATCAAAAATTTTGATTGGTCATACATTTCAGAATGATTTAAGAAGAACTACTTCTCATGAATAAAGAAATTTGTCTGTAGGCTGAAAATGATCTTGTTGGTCAAGAACTTCAAAAGCAACTTGAGGCTGCAGGTTAATCACTTCTCCCCATATTTATCTCTGCATGGATTACAATTTCTTTCTGTTTTCTTATTGCCCATGGCTCACCATTTCGGTATTTTAGGGTTATGCTTAAAATCACTTTGACAATCTCTGAATCTCAACTTGTTGTAAGCTCTGAAATATTTGATAACTACATTTGACTATAGGGCTAGTTTGCTATAGTGAGAGGATTCATATAATCACATTTGGTCGCTATAGGTTCCTCTTTGATCAGATTTTGTGTGAAGATATATAGGTTACAATTGGGTGTTTGGTTGGTAGGGTAGTGGTTCAAAATACTGAGTTGCATTTGTCTTTCCAAAGTGATTATACCAATTTTCTGAATTCGATGTTCTCATTTACCTTTAGAAAATTAATTTTCTTGCAGCGACTTCTTACTAGTATCTACGTACTCGATTTAAACCGACCTCGAAAATCAGATGATAGAAAACAGTTCGAGCACTGTAACTGAATATTTGTGCGACTTTGGAGAAATTATAATAGTCTTGTCAAACTTTGCACATCTGATAGCCTTGTTAAACATCTATACTCAAACATTTGCTTTTGCTCATCGCTTGAGGTCGTAATACCTGTAGGTTGTGTGGATTTGGTACAGAAATTAGCAGAATTTAAGACTGGTTAAGGGTCAATTTTGGCAGGTTGGCCTTTTAGGGGATATTTTACTTTCCTAATCATGTTCTTCTGATGCAGTGCAAACAAATTTAATTACAATAAGTCGGATATTTTACTTTTCTAATCATGGTCAGTATATATTGGTTTGTGGTCAGATTTTGTAGAAAAATTGTAGAGGTGTGGCGAGTGGGCCAGGCTAGCGGGCAGTTAGTAGGTCAAATAAGACCGTTTTAAAACCTCGCCTGTCTTTAAAGGGATTATTGCAACTTCTTGAATTAGATAATCCTTCTCCACACACTTTTTAAAAGTAATTTTCCTGCAGCAACTTCTCACATTTTTTCGATCTGATTTATTTGGTCATAACATATTAAATGATTTTAATATGAATACACTCCTATTGTATTTTAGCATCCAAAGTGCTTCGATTTTCAAACAAGGAGAACATTCGCTTTTGATCGTTGTTACTAGCAAAATGGGTGGGTTGTGTTGGATCGGGTAACGGTTTGAATAGGGTGGATTTTAAAACTTGTTAAAACAGGTCAAGGGTCAGCTTGAGTAGATTACCCCGTTGGGGGAAATTCCCTTCATCACATTTTGATTTATTGCAAAAATTTAAGTATGACATAAAATTAGAATTCTTTGCAGTCAAGGTTTCTGTTTTGATTTTTTTTTTTTTTTTTTTTTTTTTTTTTTTTTTTTTTTTTTTTTTTTTGTCGTGCTTTACTTTGCTCTCTGGATTTTCGCTTAACTTAAGATGGATATTCAAATTTAAATAAATAAATAAAAAAAAAAGTAATTGGTTGGGAAAAACCAAGGTCTATGGATATAACAATGATGAAGGATCACAAACTGTGGTAATGAACTGAATGACAGAAGAAATTGAAGAACTATATATTATCATCAATTATTATGTTTTCTTTAACATCGCCTTCTCTATAGCTAATGAAGCTAATGTTATTTGCCCTCCACGTAACTTATGTCTTTATATGCTCCTCCTTGATTTTTTTTACATCGAACCATGATATATGTTCTTTTTCTTGTTTTTCTTGGATGAGATATTGTTTTGCTTGTTTGTGTGAAAGAGAGGAGAAAGGTGTTAACTGCCGCTGATGATGAAAGATTAAATATGAGTATATTAACATTCTCTCTCGAAAAAGGAGAACTTTTTGATTTTCTCTGTCTGAAATCAAAAGTTATGCTGAAATGTGATGTTTCTAGATGTCTTGGTGTGGCATTGTGTTAATCTGTTTAACCTAAAGGCATGTTTAGAGGCTTTATATTGTGTACAAAAGTATCAGTTAAGTAGGGACTTTTTATTACTGCTAATGGATCAAATGAATGATATAAAAAAGAATAGCTAAAAGGAACCATTTAATAAGGTTACAAAGTGTTCCGAATCGTATTCAAATGCTTACGGTCTTTTAAATCGTGTTATCACATATTGAATGGTGTTTGTCAAAAGATTAAATTGTATGAAAGTAATAAAAACATTAGCGGGTTAACCACACCCATAGTGACCTGTACTGAATTGATGCTGACCCATTTTGACCCATCACATGTCCTGATCATTTTGCCACATCTAGGTAAAGTCTGCAAGACAATGTGTTAAGCTAACTTTTAGGTTGTAAATTGACATCTTTGGGGATGAAGTGATTGGGAGCTTGGGAGTTGGGAAGATGATATTTTGACAGCAAGTTGGGACTTGTGAATACTAACTTTTGTCAGCCATAAAACGAATACTCCCTCTTTACCCTTAATATCACGATAATTGACTTGTTGACGACGTGTCTCTTTGAATTGCAATGTTCTGTATGTTAAATCTAACAATTTATGGATTGTTATCATAATAAGTATGCAGTTCAGAAGATCTTTTTTGTCTCTGCACAAACATCTCTTGTATGTGCTGCCAAACTTGGATATTTTTTTCTTGGTACTACTAGAAACTAAAAGTAAACTAATTACGAAAACCCCGCATCAAATTAGTAATCGGAAAATGCTTTTTAGGCATGAATGATGGACATAAGAAAAAGTTGAAAAGAACTCCGTTTTATAGTGTCTAACATAACAGTATATAGAGAATGTGGTTTTCTGATTTAATTATTTTGAGATGTTATTGTCGATATCAGAGAAGGAATTGAAGCAAGTGCAGGAGCTGTTCAATGAAGCTGCAGATAACTGTCTCAATATGAAGAAGCCAGACTCGTGATTATTGGAATCTTTGTATCTTTTTGTATTTGTGTAGGTAAAATGTTCACTTTAGTGGTTACTTGTTGGATTCATTATCAAATCAAAGCTGATTAACCATGACATTTGAGTGGAAAAGGACCTTCTTCTTTAAACTTGGTTCAATTTGTTATGGACTTTCTGTTAAAACATGTAGCCAAAAGGCCTACAAACTGAGCATTTGGCTCTCCCATACTGTTCCTCAGGTCATGTAATGGAACCAACTCAAATTCGGAGGATTTGGAGCTTTTGGTTTTCAAAGTTGACAACATAACTGAATATATATAAAAGGAAAATGATTGGGGGACCTAAATCAAATGTATGACTAAATTTATGCCTAAAGTGATGTGGAAGTGTTTTATTGGTTTGTGAAGTAGTAGGTCCGTGTACTATAACCAATAGAGTGATGCCACATAAGATTAGGCATGTATTTAGGCCTACGAGTTAGGCATGCCAATCAGTGCTCTATATACAAGATAATAATGTGCAACACGTATTTTTCCTAGCACTAAACTTGCATAGATTAGCAGTGCACAGGCTGTAAACGAACTGAACGTTCAGTGAACATTTAATAAACTATTCGGTAAAAAGTTCATTTATGTTCGTTTATATCCTTACAAAACTTTAAAATTACATCAATATCCTTGTAAATTTTATAATTACTTCAATATCCTTCCAAAACTTCGTAAATACACATATTTATCCAAAACCACAATTTATTATCTTTAGATATTAAAAGCTTTTAATAAATATTATTTAATATAATCATATTACCTATTTACCCTTGTCTTCTCATTAAACAAACATAAATACCAAAAGGTTTACAGCGATTACAATTAAATAAAACCCAATCTCTAAAACTTGTTAAAATCACTGTTTCATGATGGTGAAGGCCATGAATCAATTTATAAGAAATATGAAAGCTCAGAGCAAGAAAGTGAAACATAGATGACAGTAGGCTACTACCGTCATCTTTTTTGATTAAATGCAAGTGATAGATATGAAATAATTAATTGGAAGCCAACTGTAATTGATAAAATAGAGTTTTGATAAATCATACTCAGTAATTCACTAATTCATATACGAGTGGAATAATCATTTGTTGGACTCTTCAATTCTTTAGCTTGGAGATAAGGGTAAGGAAGTAATTTGACATGTCAAACAATATTATGTAAGAGTTTTCACTATAAGATCCAAAAAGATATGATAAAAATATGATTTTGGATAAACATGTGTATTATAGATTTTTGGAAGGATATTGAAGTAATTATAAAATTTACAAGGATATTGGTGTAATTTCAAAGCTTTGCAAGGATATAGATGTAAATCTCCCTATTTATTAAATGAACGAACATGAACCATATTTTACGTTTGTTTAGTTAAATGAACAAACATGAACAAAAGTCGCGTCCGTTTATTTATGTTCGTGAACGTCCGATTATGCGTTCGTTAACGTTCGTTTATATTCATTTATTTATTTATATTTGTATATCATATCTTTTAATTGTATAATTTTAAAATTGGTTTGTTTAAACAAAACAACGCTTATAAAACAATATATCATGCATAATTAGTAAAGTTTATGTTTGTTTGTCTATGTTCATTTATGTTCGTTCGTTTAGTGTCTTAATGAACGAACATAAACGGACATAAACAACTCATTTTTTTAATAAACCAACATGAACAAGAAAATTCGTCCGTTGAGACGTTCGTGTTCGTTTATATGTCCGGTTAAAGTTAAATGAACGAACATGAACAAAACTCCGTTCGTATTCGTCCGGTTTGCTTACAGCCATACACAACATATATACAAGATAAGGAACTGGTGACATCACACAAAGCCCTTTTCTAAACGAATGGCTCATATTTCCCCAACTTGAGCGAGCCATTGGATTTGAGCGAGCCATTGGATTTGATCCAATGGCTCATATTTCCCCAACTTGAGTCAAGTAACTTGAGAGGATCCCCACCCCTCTTATAATAAGCAAGATAATTTATAGTTGTTGACTTTGCTGGAATGGTTTGATAAGTCCTTGAAACAAGATTCAGTTATTAATTCCCGGATAATGACAAAAATAACCATTTTTTTAACATACTTCACCAAATACCTAATTTTTATCAAAAAATCAAAATACCCACAAAATTCGCAAGTTTTGCGAGAGTTTGCGGATTTTATGAAAAGATTTGCAAGGTTTAACTTTGCGAGGTCAAACCTAGCGATTTGTTTTAACAAATTTGCAAGGTTTGACCTCGCAAAGTCAAACCTTGCTAGTTATCATAAAATTCGCAAGGTTAACTTTGCAAGGTTAAACTTTCCGAATTTTTGAAAATTGCTCAATTTTCTTTTGGTTTTCCAGCTTAGCTCAAAATATGAAACTTGTAGATCTCTCTTTTCTCGTTCAGTGGCTCTTTGAATTGCGTAACTAAACGAGAAGAAGTTGTAGTATTTTGGCCATAACTTTCTCATACGAACTCCTTTTGAGTGATTCAAAAAGTCATTAAATGAGAAAGGGATATCTACAACTTTTGTGTTTTGAGATAAGCTTAAAAACCGAGAAAAATTGAGCAATTTTCAAAAATTCGCAAACTTTTGCAAAAATTTGCAGATTTTGTGAGTATTTCATATTATTTTGATAAAAGTCGGGTATTCGATGAGTTCTTTTGATAGAAATGAGTCTTTTTTTCATTTCCCTTCATTATATTTATTCAAATCATAGTTGTCGTAAGCTTATCGAGCTAGAATTAATGTTGACTCCTCACCCCATGCCATGAAATAATCACCATGTATGCTGAAAACTGTGTGCATGTAACATAATACGGATTATTACACAAAGTGAAAATCATAGAATAAATGAACATCAAGATTTTCATGTAACCAAATTATTTAGGCATTTCATAAAAACAGTTGTTTTCGTTGAAATGAATATTCAAATGAAAATATACTATATTTTTCATCTATTTAGATATGAAGATTCAAATAACATTGAAATTTTACCTTGAACCATTTGTGATAATGAGTTACTACATATGTCACAAACAAAGTAAACGAATTACTAATGATTCAAAAAGAAAAATTAGTATCGATACATAAGTGAGTAGAAGAATGACTATGCCACCGAATTGTGAAATTGCATGATTGAAGATTGATCATCATCACGAACATGCATGAGTAGAAGAATGAGTACGTCTTCTAAATGGTTCTTCAAATGAATCTCACTTATAACAAAGTATATCATATCAGTGAGGCACATTAACTGAGTCCCCTAATTAGGGTGAGTGTTGAAATTGGTTTTGATTTATTCCATAAACAAAAACGCGTTTACTGGCTTGATAACATCATTATCATAAACTCTTATTCAAATTTTGTTTACTATATATGGTTTCAAAGATAGATTTATTGCTGGTCAAACATGCACAATTAATGGGTTGATTAATGAGTAACAAAATTTTCAATTATAACTTAACTTGCGATAATTAGCTGTATGCTAGCATTAACAGAAAACGTTTTAGCGAAGGATTCAAAATAAAGAGTGCATTCACGTGTCAGCATGAGGTTGAATGCTTGAAAAACAACTCTGTTTTATTAGTTAGAATATATAGATAGATATAGATATAGATAGATAGATTTGGGTGTAACAAATAGTAACGAGATAAAAGGAAATGAGGATAATCGAGATCAATTAAATAAATTTAAATTATCCGTAATGTCACAAATGGATAATATGAAGATTTTTAAAAAGTAAGTTTATTAATAAAAATTGATATTATTTGCCATATAAACTAAAATTGTAATCGATCTTAATTGTAAAGTTTTTTATTCTCGTGCAAAACACTCTTGTGTGATAAAAGTTTTTATTAACTAAGAAAGATATCTAAAAACAATATTTTTAATCCATTTTCAGAAGAGATTTTCCTTTTTCTGCTTTAAACATAATTGTACATATTGGCGGATAGGAATTTGTGAAAGTCCATACTTCGCAGCATTTCTGTTTGACTTAAAAATCATTAAATCCAAAATGGATAGGATTTTGTAAAACAAATGTTAAATAGTACATGATTATCATGTTTTCGAATTTTGAAATTCATATACACCAACGTCGGATAACACGTTATATACAGCGATCTTTGATAACAAGTTATTTGTCTTTTAAATGTATTTATTATCAAAGGACCCCTTTAAGTTATAACTTTAAATCATTTTCCATTAACAAGTTATTTGTCTTTTAAATGTATTTAATATCAAAAGACCCCTTTAAGTTATAACTTTAAATCATTTTCCATTAACAAGTTATTTGTCTTTTAAATGTATTTAATATCAAAGGACCCCTTTAAGTTATAACTTTAAATCATTTTCCATTTTATAGGTGCATCAAGAATTGCCATAAAAATTTTACTTACTTATCACAATCTTGCACGTGACTTCATGATAGTTATAACTTCAAAAAAAATTAAATAAATAAATAAAAGCCAATTCATTTTTGATATGAAATTCAAATAGATAATTATATATCCAAATTAAGTTTGTGTATAGTACCAAATTCTATCCGGTTTGGATATAATGAACTTAAACTCAAGTGTCGATTAAAATGTTCCAAACTACTGTAACTTATTTTACAAGTTCTATCCAGATCGATTACAAAGGTTACAAATTCGGAATATTAGTATTCAACAATAATCAACTTATCATTTATTTCCAACACATTTATAGTCATAACTATCTTGCATTAAATTCATTCTAACAACCTAAAATCGTTTTACATAATCATCTATTCCTTTAATTTAAATAAATTAAATTTGATAATTTATAATATTCAAAACGATATATAAGTGCAAATGGTTTTATAACAAAATATAGTACACACTTTTTTCCCTAACATAAAAGAAAATAGTTTAAAAAACACAATTATTTTGAAAAAATTTCTTTACTCTTTAAGTTTTGGGCTTATCTAACAAATTACTACTTTTCATAAACTTTATAACATTATCTATCTTGTAAAGAAGATATTGTAAACTTGGTCAAACTTTGTTATATATTTAATTTTAGTAATTTAGTAATAAATAACTAAATTTGGATAATTGAAGAAAAAATAAAATATAGTTACATAATTTGAGTTAATAGGTGCTAGTTGCTAAAAAATAGTCTTAAATAGTTACTGCCAAATGTCAAATCATTCAAAAAATAAAAAATAAAAGGAGAAATCCCCCACCTCTTCCCCAATTCCCGAATCATATCCTTTTCTTTTTTTTTGAACTTCCCGAATCATATCCCACCAATACAAATCCATACCAACAAACACTCCCACTTTTCACTATAAATACCCCCACAATTCTCATTCACAATCACAATCATTCTCCATCTCTTTCAATCAATCTTTTTTATATATATAAAAAAAATGGATACGAATTTATCACCAAAGCTGGCTAAGAAGTTGTACGGAGGAGCAGGTGGATCATACCATGCATGGTCACCAGATGAGTTACCCATGTTACGTCAAGGTAACATCGGCGCTGGTAAGCTTTTGTTGAGCAAGAATGGCTTGGCTCTTCCACGCTATTCTGATTCTGCCAAGGTTGCTTATGTTCTTCAAGGTATATCTATCAATCTTCTTTTTATTTGATGATCAGTTGTTTATTTTAGATTTATTTATTTATTTTAGAAAAAACGTGATATATACACTAGTTTATTATACTTATTATAATTTTAATTACTGGAATGATATATTTTAGTTTCAAAATTAGTAAAATCCAAAAGGGATCTGGAAATAATATTAGAATAATTGTTAATTATTTTTTCAACCTTGTGTTTTAATTTTTTTTTTTATAATTATGTTTTGTTGACTTTTATTTTTGTAATTTTGTTACTGACAGTGTGCAATTATAGCTGATAACATGAAGAATATTAGTATTTAATTAGTTATTTAAAAAAATTATTGGAAGCCTTTCTTTCAGTTAATGTTTATTTATTTTAGTTGTTTTAACTTCTGATTAGAAATGCTGCAAGTTATGTTTATGTTAATTCGGTAGTTTATTTTTTTATAGACTTGTAGTCCGTGTAAAGATATTAAAAATGTACACAAAAGTAATGCATATTCTGTGTCCGTTTGCTTATTGTTGAAATGTTATCAACTTTTCACAGTAGAATAGTTTTTGATAGTTTGTTATCATATGGGCTCTGTTTATATCATAGATGCTGCAGATTATTCGTTAGCTATAAACTAGTACACACATACATTGCATTTTCTATGCAATTTTATAGTTTATTTTGTTATGATCTGTGTAAGTTACTGTAGTTTATAAAATTTTAATGTTCTTTTGGGCAATACAAGTTCTGTGGTTCTGTTTATTTAATTTTATCATTGCTTTACAATTTAAGTAAAATATTTGTTGGTGGTTTGTTCTGATATGTTTTATGATTTTATCATGGATGTTGCAAATGGATTTTTTGTTCACAATAAGTCTATGAATGTCAAAGTGTGATACAGTTTAGTAGTTAACGTGTTATTAATAATTGTCGGATCTTGTAATGCAATGTGAAATGGCTTATGAACCTAAGAATAATGCACATTGTGTATTTGTTCAATTTGTGTTGAATCCTCATCAACGTTTCACAGTAGAATGATTCTTTATAGTCTGCTATGATACATGTTTTGTTTTAACTTCATAGGTGCTGCAGGTTAATTTTTGCTAGCTATACATGTGTTCTGTTTCTATCATAGATGCTGCAGATTAATCTGTTAGCTATAAGTTAAAGCACACGGTCATTGTTTTTTCTATACAATTTTGTACTTTTTAGGTTGATCTGGTTTAAATAGCTGTAAATTAAATCGAAACATGTCTTTTGAATCTAAAAACAACATACATTATTTTTTTTTTGTCTAATTTCGATTAACACACGTATAATGATGGTTATCAGGTAGTGGAGTTGCTGGTATTGTTCTACCTGAGAAGGAAGAGAAGGTCTTGGAAATAAAGACTGGTGATACCATTGCTCTTCCTTTTGGTGTGATCACATGGTGGTACAACAAAGACGACACTGAGCTCCAAGTCCTTTTCTTGGGTGACACCAAAACCGCCCACAAAGCTGGCTCGTTCACCGACTTCTTCCTAACTGGTTCCAATGGCATCTTCACTGGTTTCTCCACTGAGTTTGTCTGTCGTGCCTGGGACGTAGATGAAGCCACTGCCAAATCACTTGTTGGAAACCAAAAAGACAATGGAATCATCAAAGTTGATGCTGGTGCTAAGATGCCTGAACCCAACAAAGACCATAGGAATGGGATGGCTTTGAACTGTTTGGAGGCTCCGTTGGATGTTGACATTAATGGTGGTGGCAGGGTTGTTGTTTTGAACACAAAGAATTTGCCTTTGGTTGGTGAAGTTGGTTTGGGGGCTGATCTTGTGAGGTTGGATGGTAATGCTATGTGTTCCCCTGGTTTCTCGTGTGACTCTGCTCTTCAGGTGACTTATATTGTTAGGGGAAGTGGGCGTGCTCAAGTTGTTGGTGTTGATGGCAAACGTGTGCTTGAAACTACTGTTAAGGGAGGGTATTTGTTCATTGTCCCGAGGTTTTTTGTTGTTTCCAAGATTGCTGATAATGAAGGCTTGGAGTGGTTCTCTATCATCAGCACTCCCAAGTAAGTATGCTGTTTTTGCTTTATCATCTGAGTATTTCCGTTTGCCTATATATTTATTTGATTACTTGGTTGCTCCAAATAAAATAAGCACTTCCGAAAACTACTTTTGACAACCAATTTCAGTAGCTTGATTATGTGATAACTTCCAAACACATAAGCACATATAAAAAACAACGGAAACTGTCTTCTTTTATTTCAGTTGATTCGTGTTTGTTCATGATCAACACATCTTAATGCTCAATGTGTAAAGCTTCTTATTACTAACAATTGAAAAATATCTTGTAATGCAGCCCAATATTCACTCATATGGCTGGAAGGACATCGGCATGGAAGGCGTTGTCTCCTGAGGTGCTCCAGGCTTCCTTCAATGTTACCCCCGAGGTGGAGAAGACGTTCCGCTCCAAGAGGATGAACAGTGAAATCTTCTTTGCTCCATCCAAATGAGTGTTTCCTTTTTAATGGGTTATGGTTCTGGAAATAAAGCTTTTAGGTTTTTTACATAATAATCTCTGGATTTTGGATGTTTGGTTTTGCTCCATACAGTTTTAGTTGTTTGTTTCTGTTCTGTTAATACAACCTTTATGGAACTATTTTGAGTTTTGTCTCTGTCTCTGTTAATACAACTTTTAACTATTGAAAGACTGAATAACATGTGATATTGTTTAAATTTAACAATTTATTAACTTGGCTTATCTTTGTCTTTATTTCACTTTTCAAATAATAGCTTATTAATTCATTTGTAAATTTCAAATAAACATGCTAATAAGACTTGTTGAATACTAGTTTATCCCAAGTCCTAACTTGTTATTTAGTCAATAGTAACTGTATATGCACAGTAAGTCTATGGTTATTCACACTTAACTGATGTCTACAGTCTTTTTGACCAAGACATGCCCTTTTTTTCATATTTTCTCAGCATATCAAATTTCATTATTCTATTGGTGTCATCTGAGAGAGTTGTGACGTGCATAATGCTAGTCATATAAGGGTTTGATTCACATAATTAAATACAGGAACACAAATATTATTGGAAGTTTGACTGTCAGACTTTGAGATATTCACTAAACACATATGTCGAGCCTCTAGTGGATCGGATTTCTTTCACTCTTTACGTTGTCCCTCATTAGCGACATGTCAGAAGACTCTTTTTGCCTTTTTGATATGCATGTACAACTTAATAGATTTGTAACCTGTTTTTCGCTGCACAGTTGAAGATTTCTTAGTTCATGACGTGAACATGTTGGTGGCTTCAGCAGAGAAATACACTAATTCAGATAGATTAAAGCAGGTTTCTTCGTTAGCTATTGTTTGTTTTAACACATGGTTCTCTTATATTATACATGTAGTAATGTGTCATGCCCTCTACTGCACGACAGGGTATTAACCAGCTCCTCTCTATAGTAGAAACATGCCATCAACCATGGGTGGATGGTCTGGTGTTATTGGAAGATAGAGAACGAAATAAACATTATCTACCAACGGGGTGTGAAAGGTATATCTTGTTATTTATGTTTTGCCGATTTTATTATAGGAATACCATCAGAAGGAATTACTGACTGCATATATTGGACCAGCTTTGATATGTTACTCCAAGGTGGATTCCGTGAAGGACATGTAACTGAGTTAGTGGGCCCATCATCGTCTGGAAAAAACACAAGTTAGCATCAAACCTATGGCATAACAAACAGTATCCAGATTTTTTCGGTCTGTTTATCATGAAAGCAGAATTTTTACATTAGCACCGTCATATTGTTGTTCTGATCTCTAAATTTTTCAGGTTTGCTTTCAAGTCGCATCAAATGTTGCTGTGAAGTTGGGTGGTGTTGTCTTTCTTGACTCAGGAAACTCATTTTCGCCCACACGCATTAAGCAAATAGTTACTCATATATCTGGGATACCTGAGAATCAGGTAACTATGGAATTTGTCTTGCTATCATAAATATTCCCTTTTTCTCAAATAAAGTAATTGGTTTGACATCATAAATAGTTGTTTACTCGATTCTGGTGTATTATTGTTACTGAAAACTCAAATGAATTCACCTCTCTATAGATAATCCATGTGGGTTTGCATATTTGCATCTACTACATAATCTGTGTACAACACTGTAACTAACGCTTCGGGGCAATTCAGTATATGTCTATTGAATTTTCAAAATAATACTCAACATAGAAGTGCTTATATGAGATTGAGCCAGAATTTTGTTTTACAATCATCAGGATTCTTTTACATGAAAGAAAGAAACGGTACATGTTACTTTTATGTACCAATGAACGATTTGTTACTTGCTTAGCTGATTTTTTTGTGTGAATGACTGATTAGATGATTTTGGTTATGAACTACTTGTTACTTGCTTAGCTGATTTTTTTGTGTGAATGACTGATTAGATGATTTTGGTTATCTAACTAAGCAGAATGCAGTCTTATATATCTAACTTCAATCTTTAGATTTTCATTCATGGAATGCTCAATAAAATTGGACCAAGCATTACCAGATGAGGTGTGCTAAATTCGATATCAAAATGGTTTTGCAACTCTCATGTGCGTTATCTTGTAGGTTGACGGAAATCTTCAACAAGCAATGAAAAACATAGAATGCCATTCTGTTTTTGACATTTATGCCTTGCTGAATGTTCTTCGTCAGCTAAAGTTGAATTTAAAATCCCAGGTTTGATGAATAAAAGAGAAACTTTTCTATCTTGTTTATTCTTACTGTTTTATTGTCTTCTTTATTTGTTGTTTGACACAAGGGATGTTGATGCCCATTTTTGATTAACTTTCTATCCTAATGCACAGGCAGGATACCAAGTACGATTGATAATCATTGATTCAATATAGTCACTTATTTCTCCAATTCTTGGGGGCAGCAACGCACAAGGTACATATTTCTGTATTTAATATTATCTCTAGCCTGTTATATGAAGGTAGACCATCCATGGTTATATTGATGCATATTCTGTGACCATCCATGGGTGCTATATGTTAATTTGATAACACCAAGTGTTCATTATAGTGCTCTTTTGATGTTGACAGATAAGTAGTTAGTGGTTAAGATCGATTTGGAACTTGCTAGTAGCTGCAATGCCAGTATCTAACCAATATTTGTTAATTGTACTTTTTTAACAGATTTTAGTCACTAATCTTTTTGCTCTTTCTACTTTCTAGAGTTTCTTCTTTGTCAAACTCAATAAGATGTTAATACTGATTTTGCTGTCAAAGTCAAGATGTCAATACTGATTTTACTAAGCTTCATGTAGCTTTGATTTACGAAGGGTATGAACAATAATTTACAGACCAACATCTCTTCATTAGGTAGTCAGTATAGGCATTTGATAATTGGTATTAGTGTGTAATTCTTATATCCAAATTGGGAACTACAGGTGATACGAAAACGTTACCTGCATGGTAGGTTTCAACATTTGGAAAATTTTACCAGTGTCTCATACTCTGATAATCGGAGCTATGGACATGCTAAAGCCTAAAATGGAAAAAGAATAAAAGGGACTTTAAATATGTAATAGCCATAAATTGATTAATATTGGAGAATTTTTTGCCTGATTATTTCTACTCCCCTGTTCAAAATATTGCCTGTTCTCAAGGAACTACTAGTTTTTTTTAGCATCTAAAAGTATTTAGCTGTAGGTCCATGAATACATAGGCCAAACGATAAACTCAGAAGTTGATGATGGCTGCTTGATTGGGTAGTGTTGAAGACTTATTTATAAAATGGATCGTTTATCCAAGTTTAGATATCGAGAAATGTTTTAACGGCAATTTCTTATTTTCTTACGACCTACGCAATCTGACCAAACACATACATGATATCTAACATTATCTCCAACGAGAACTCAACTCTCACATTCTGCTAGGCCATGGTTTAGTCGCGTTAACAAAACATCCTTTAGGTTAATACACACGATGATGATCGATTGTTTATCAAATTGCAAAAGAAGGTTTCTGAAGGTGATTTTAACTCGCAATTTTCATATCGAGCAATATTACAAAGTAAAATTTACTCATTTTCACCTAGACCTTTTTGACCCTTAAAAGTTTAAACCCACTATTAAGAGGATCCCAAGCCAAGCAATTGTTTTAACCATTTTGCAATCCATTGGTTGCATTGATAAAGAGCTGATAACTTATCTCATTTTGGCCAAAACTGCATGCAACTGTTGCTTTTGGGTTGTCAAAAAAACATTAAAACAAAACAAATCCTCAGGACCAAACAACTGTTTAGGAAAGTAAAAAGGGCCTTAAGAACGTTACAGGAAATATCTCATAAGTGAGTTTCATAGTAAAGATCTAATGATTTACTAGCAGCTCTAGTACTTGATCCTTCTTTCTTTGCTAGGAACTCTACGCCTTCATCTTGCAATCCCAGACACGCCAAACCAATCAGATCACTGCACAATCAGAATATTACATCAGATAACATAAATTTATCTAACCAAACCATGTACCAAATCAATGGTATGACAAACCAACCAATTAAACGACTCGGAGACTCACATATACATGTAGTTTGATCAAAACATGTAAGCAACATGATGTGTAACCACGGTTCTAATATTAACGTGTATGTAATTAATGGGTTGGAGCTAAACTTCTTCTGAATCTGAAGAACATTGCATGTATTTTGAAAAATAAAGTAAAATTATGGCGGAACTCAAGGGGGGCACAATGTATATTTTTTAAAATATAGTTTTTAATAGATTAAAATACACTATATTAAAATACAATTTTTAATAGATTAAAATACACTACATTAAATATACTAGATATCAAAATCCCCTGCCACCATGAAGTTCTGCTATTATTGAGAATAAAAGCAGCAAAGGCAACCAATGTCCACACTAACAAGATCATGTTCAATTGACCGACCAAAACATCCAGAAATAATAAGAATATTTAACTGTTACTTGATCATACCTGATGCTGCTGAGGTTGCGGTTGTGGTTGCTGTTGGACTTGCGGATAACCACCGTATCCAGGATAGCCTCCATAGTACATAGCAGGATCTTGTGCTACTGGAGCATAACCATAAGTCTCATATCCCTGTCCATATCCGTAGTATCCTGCACCGTTGTACTGGCTTTGTTCTACCTGAGGCTGAACAGATATAACATATCAGTGCTTGTTGCTTATTAGTTTCTGACTGAGAAATAAAAAGATATACAACAAGAGATTAACGTTCCTTGAAATACAAGTTCCCTTAACTTTTAGGAATCCAATATAATGTGAAAATGACTTAATTAGAATTTTAGTAAAAAGAAAAAAAGAAAAAAGGACAATTTATATACTAAGTTGTCAAAAGCATATTCAACAGTTTCATAGCTTCATATGATACTGAAGAAAACAAAAAGAGTGTCGCCAGGTTGACCCGGCGCAACCTAAAAATCTACCTGTTCCCAACCAAAGGTTGTGCCATAGTATGTAACAATTAATAAACAAAGTGCTCAGCTCAATCCTTTAACAGTTTAACGTCACTCATGCACAATATAGCAAACTAGGTTCTAATAAAATCAGATGAATAATTGATGGAAAAGCCTACTAGATGATACAAAAAGATATTTCATCAACTTATTCTATAGTTTAATAGGCGGTTCTCTGTATCATAAGCATTAAATCAAGAATTCCTGTTCCATCCAGCCTTAAACTGCTGAAATGATTATTAAAAAAAACAGCTGAAAATGCTTAAACGAACCTGTTTACTGGAAGGACTGCGACCCCATGAAAGTCGCACAGTTTGTCCACCCAACTGAGTTCCTTGTAGTGACCGCAGTGCTTCTTCAGCACAGCTTCTGCACAAGCATGATACAGCCAAGCACTTAGAAATATATCACAGAGTTGCAAAATAGGCAGGTAAGGGGATTGTAACTTGTCATTTTCAATACAGTTAAAAGGCAAGGGTATAAGTAAACACTTTTCATTTTTTTTTTTTTTTTTTTTTTTTTTACAAATTCTATTATATAATTAATGCAATAATTTGGATTACAATACCAAGATAATTAGAACAATAATTTAGATTTCGGATAAAAATTATATATTAGGTCCTATGCATTAGTAATGGACTTTGGACGACTTCCAACCTGTTCCTTCCCCTTTCAGGCTTTCAGCTAAATTTTTGCTTTGACTCGTTTCAGACAAGTTACAACACAAATCTACCGATACAAAAGTAGATAGGTCGACATCCTCACCTCTAATATTCCCACCTTAATTTAGCAAAATTTCCGTAAACACACATACCTTTCAGCAAATTGAACAAATCCACACCGTTTGCCCACGGGAATCTTCACATGGACTAATTGTCCATATTGGCTAAATACTTGCTTAAGATGGTCGTCTGTGACATTAGGATCCAAACCACCAACAAATACCTGTAATTATAATATTGAAACCAATGAGAATTTTGGTTCCAGAAAGCAATACATACTCTGGCGATGAAAAAATTTACTGACAGTAGTATTAGTTGGATCCTCATCATTTTGTATTCCCTGAGTATTCTGGTATGAAGCTGCAAGTAAAGAAAACTAATAATGTTAAAACAAGGAGCAAGTGACTTCTTTTTTACCCTTCTGCTGCCGATATGTTGATGGTTACAACCAGAATTCCAGATAGGTTTCAGATGCAAAAGCAGGTTTGAATATTGCTAAGTGACCAGAATGATAAAAATTTAGATATGTAACCACATATAATGATATTGACGTATTAAGCTATTACAAATATTACATATTAAGGTTTGCAGAAAACATAGCACAATAAAATTACTGCCAAGACATCTACCAAACTGTAGCATTGTAGCATAAAAAAGATAAGATATCTGTAGCACCAAACAGATGGGATATGTTGCATGCATTGTAGCATCAAACAGATAAGATATGGCTTATTAGGTCATAATTATTCACCTACTCATTCAGCCAAACAAAGTAGCGTTTATATAAAAAAAATTATCAGCTATTGTTCTTCAAAGGTATAGTAGGTGCATCATACAAGAGGCGACTGCAAAATAAGTATTCGGCCCAGGCAAATGGACAACCCTTGCCCAACCTGTAATATTGTGATGCATGTTTTAAAAGTAAGCAGGGGTGGCAAGTACATTCATTTGTGCATGTATCTGAACAAATCAGTAAGCACTTAAGTTATTTGTTCATAATTGTGCATATTGTTTAAGTCGACATTAAACAAGAAACAATATGATTGTGTTAGCTGCTGTTATTCAAGTTTACAAAACCAGAATTCAAACTGTGATGATGGGACATCTTCCTACTAAAATAATACAGGCAGACAAAACAATTAACTGAATTCATAGATGGATCCTGAAAACGTCACGGATCCATAAATGATGTAGCCTCAACTATGATGGAAACATTAATGACTAAATCCACATTCCTAGAAGCAGAGCCAAAGATCTCAGCCTGGCCCATGACATATCCCAATATTTGTTTCTCCAACAAGGCAGATAACCACAAAACAATTGGTATTTGGAACTATAAATACCAAAAGATCCAATAAATCAGTCATGGTTTTCGAAACTGAAAATTAAGAACGATGTAGCCTTAACTATGATAGAAAGCATAAGCCTAGTACCAACTATAGCTATTATACTAGTATATGGGATAAGTGGAAACTAATGAGATTGTGAATATGAAAAACTTATAATATAAGTGAAAAGGAATCATCATAAAAATGCTAAACTTTAATTATAGGTGGGGAGACAAAGACAACGAACATAAAAGTCTATGGACGAGAAACAGATAAAAAAAATTATGACGATGCAGAGAAAGACGTAACTTGTAAGTAAGAATAAAAGCAATTTGTGGTTGTTGCGGGAAAACAAATACTGAAAATTAAAAACTTGAATGACAGAAAATTGAAAACTTGAATGGAAGGAAAGGTTAATATTAATGGACTTGAAAGAAAAAGTAAAAACTGAGGAACTGAATTAAACGGTAAGGGCAATTTAATGGCTTAAATTAAAACTGACCTACGCAAGGCCACCCACTATAGGGGTAATTATTTCTGCTGAAATCAGTGCGATACCCTTACATGATAGAGCCCCTTGATGCCCTGCTTTGAGACAACAGTTCTAATAAGTTGTTGCATGTTTAATACTTTACAAAAAACTTAATGCCCAAAATTCTCAAAGCACGGGAAGGAAATGACTCTGCAAGCTCGCACATATCTTCAGAATTTAAACGCAATACAAATGAGTAGAACTTATACTTGATAAACAAAACTACACAAATGCTTCTAACAATTCAAGGTGAAAAAAACATATACAGAGAATTCAAGAATTAAATCACAATGAAGTAGATAACACCAGGATTTTGATGTACCTTTTTGATACTGTTGTCCACCAACAGCATTTTTGTTAGCAGCTGGCCCAATACGCATTGGTCTAGTTGAGCATAATCTTCCATTCATCTCAGTCATAGCACGTATTTGTTCAGTCTCGTCTCCAAACTTCACAAATCCATAGCCCTTTGTGCGTCCTGTCATTCGATCAGTTACAACTTTTGCACCCCGTACAGAGGGATAATGAGCTCTAAATGTCTCCTGTAATGTATAATCTGTGACATCAGCTGCCAAATCTCCAACAAATATGGTGAAATCAGGAGCACCATCTGCACGTTTTTCACCAACACCAAAAGAAGCCCAGTTCAACCTGAAGTTCTGCTCAACGTTGGGCATAAGAGCACCGTTGTATGTCTGTAAATGCTTTTCTGCAGCAGCACGGCTAACAAACTCAATGAACCCATAACCTTCAGATTGCGCAGTTTGCTTGTTACGTATAACTTTTGCAGAAATCACCTGTAATCAATAACATGACTTCAATTATGGTAACTAACAACAATCCCTTCATATTTACAGCACAATAAATTCAGCAAATCATTTATGAAACAGAAGTTTATATATTACAGTAATCCCCATCACAAACAAAAACTGAAAACACGTACTTCAACAACAAAACTTATTTGCATAGTTAAGGACATAAAAAAAGTGCTACCATCTTGCAGATGTGTAATAACTTGGACCGTAACATATGGGAAACAAAAGTACAAATCACCCTTCTGCTAGAACTTTAGAGGTAACTTTTGCCTTCTAATACCAGATGAGGATGAAGGTCTTTTTTAACAAAATAAGTAAATAACAGCATAGTTTCTCATTTGTCTCGGTTTAGTCATTGTACTTACGTTTGTAGCTATGAGCCACTATAAGATAGATTTGGGTCCCGTTTAGGTCGTCTCATAACCAAAATACAGCTTTCTGAACTAATAACTTTTAAATCAAATATTTAATTTCAATAAAATGCTGAATTTAATATGATAGGATGAAAATAGTGAGATTACAAGTTACAAAAACAACCTAAACGAACATAAG
This sequence comes from Chrysanthemum seticuspe, assembly GCA_019973895.1. Lineage (NCBI taxonomy): Eukaryota > Viridiplantae > Streptophyta > Magnoliopsida > Asterales > Asteraceae > Chrysanthemum > Chrysanthemum seticuspe. The sequence goes on from BPTQ01000001.1 coordinate 157,510,850, forward strand.
TAAAGTCTTAAGTCCCAATGAGGTAAATACTTAATTGCACGTTATTTAACAATAAGCCATATATTCATCTTATTTTATTGTACAATGAACACACATAAATAACCGCAACATGATTAATAATAGCATATATCACAAATATTGTTTGGTCATTACATTATATTATAGTCTAGCCTAAAAAGGAATACACATTAAACCGACGAAAACGATAATAATATATATACCTCTCCAGATTGAGCAAAACAGCTAACAAGATACTGCTCATCCATCCAATACTGCAAATCACCGATCCACAACGTACGAACCTCGTCAGCACTAGCCGGTTGATGAGTGGGCCCACCAGCAACCGTATACTGAGGTACAACAACAGGTGGTTGTGGTTGTGGGTTATATGTATACATTTGTGGTGGTGGTTGTTGAAACTGTTGTGGTAACGGTGGTTGTTGTTGTGGTGGTTGCATCATCCATGGTTGTTGTTGCTGTTGTTGGTACCTAGGATCCATTGTTGTTTTTGGTTTCTGTTGTTTAATTAAGAAACCCTAGAGATATGGTAAAAAGATGGAGTCTGAGGATGTGATGTAGTTTAAGTAGGATAATGAAACATGAGTTTAAGTGGTTTTGTAGTTTTGGGGCTTTATGTTTCTCATACTTTGTATTTTGCCTCTTCAAGTTTTCGGATTGCTAATTAGGTCCTTTCATGTCTTTGGTTCAAAAGTTAATATAAATCAGAGTCGGTGAGCTTTGCGTTCTTGTTCACCAAAGTCTTTAAACTTAGAGTAAACTACAAACATCATTCATGTGGTTTGTGACTTTTGGCAAGTATTATCCCTATCTCAAACTTTTGACATTAATCATCCTTAAGTCCATAAACTATTGACACTAATCATCCCTGAGCACTAACGTTATTATCTTCTCCGTTAGCTCTCCTCGTCAAGCGGCAATGTTAGTCCATTAACCAAATGATCGTTTGCAATGTTAGTCCTTTATACTAACAGTCGTTTCTAATTAAATAAAAATTTGGTTTTCTTACGTAACTCGTCCGTATTCTTACGTTTTCGTCTATTTTTTTATGTTTTCGTCCGTTTTAACACGTTTTCGTCTGTTTTTACACGTTTTCGTCCGTTTTAACACATTTTCGTCCGTTTTAACACGTTTTCATCCGTTTTATTACGTTTTCGTTTGTTTTTTAAGATTTCGTCCGTTTTAACACGTTTTAGTCTGTTTTTACACCTTTTCGGCCATTTTTATACGTTTTCGTTTGTTTTAACACGTTTTGTTGGATCGATGTACTCTAACCAAACTAACTTAAATAGCTTGTTAAGGTTTAATAACCTCGGATAAATCTTAAGTTATTAACAATGAAACACTGAGTAATCTTTATTAAGTACGCGGAATTTACTTAACAAATCTAAGAAGAATATAACTTTAACTTTTATTAATAACTCTAAATCTGCTTGTTATGCAGATTCTTTAACAACTCTAAAACACTAATAATAATCGTACTTTATGAATACTAAAACTCTTCTCTAAAACTTGTACTTCTAATACCAATCTAGGGGTCCTTTTATAGGCTCAAGGATAACCCTAGTCGATTTACAATTTGTATCCTTGTACGACAAGTAATCTAAACATAGAATAAACAAAGCTTTCCTTAAACGAATATAACAGTTCTTTAGCTTTGCAGTACTTTGACTTCGACAGCAGTACTTTGACTTCCTCTTTAGCTACTTTGACTTTTCCAGTACTTTGTCAATCTTCAGTACTTTAACATTCTTCAGCACTTTCATATCCCAACAATCCTCCCCTAACTTGAATTCTACTTGCTTGACTTCAAGTTCCTTTGTGAATTTATCTTTAACAGCTCCATCATCAAGGAAAGATTGTGTCTTTGTCTTTGGATTGTTTCTTTGTAAACTCTGTGCTTATATCATTATTATCAAAGTATTCTGTAAAATTTATTCTTTTCAGCATCCTTGATCAGTAACCTCTTTTCAGCAACATTCAGCAATACTCCATCTTTTCAGCAACATAAGACAATTTGTACATTAATTCAGTTTTAAGTTTCAGTCTATTCTCATCACATCCAGGTGTGTAAACTCCTGTGAGAGGTGAATCATTGAAAATTTAATGGATTTAATGTCTCTTTACCAAAGTCATTATCTCTGGAGTAGCCAAATGTTTTGATGTGTAAGATCATGGTACATTGATAACCATATGATTTTTAGCAAATCATTAGCTATCAACATATTTGATTTGTCTTTACCAAAAGTTGTACCCTTTTGGACTAGTTAGTTCTTTCATCTATGGTGAACTAATTACCATATAATGGTTTTTCCACAGCCTTTACCACAAGCCATTTTCTTGTGGGCTAGCCAACTCTTCACATTTACTGATATGGTGAGTTGATTACCATCCAACTTATTAGCAAGTTGTCAACTAAAAACGGATTTGAGATATCTTTACCAGAGCCGTTTGCTCATGGATTAGCCAATCCTTTTGTAACCATGGTGGATTGATAACCTATTGGTGTTACCATCTCAAAAACCATTTATTTCTCTTAACCTTTGTTTCAAAATATTTGTCACTTAACAAAAGTTTTTCAAAAATTATTAACTGGTTTAAAGCTGCAAGCAGTACTTTGATGAAAGTACTGTTTGATCAGCAGTACTTTGAATAAAGTACTGATATATCAAAATTTTATTCAATTAAAATTCATACCGGTTATTCATCATCATCAGCCATAGTAGTCCATCTGATAAACCATTTGATAACCATAAGAGCAATTTCATTGTCTTCTTCAACTTCCATTCCATGCTCTAACATTCTTCTCATGAGATCTGATGTAAGAGGATATCTTCTATCAGCTAACATGTGAATCTTTGTCCCATCTTCTAGCTCTAGAACATGTACTCTAGATTCTTCAAAGAATCTCCAGCTAACAATCTCCCAAGCTTCTTGGTTCTTCCAAATCTCAGCAGTGCTTTGTTCTTCAGTTTCCCAAACAGTTGTGAGATCCCCAAGTAAGACTAAACCAACTCCTTCTGATGTATTATGTTCAAAATAATCTCGCACCAAATGATATAAATGAAATAAATCCACCCTATCTATTATGTGCAATAGATCCCATAGCATGTTGAATGTTCTGAAACTTTCATCTTCTCTGTGAAACATCAGATAACTTCCATCCTTTGACTCTACAACTTCAAAAGTAGTTATTGGAGATTTGTTCATCTTCATTTCATCATCATCTTTAGAATACTCAAATTCTACAATCCTTAAGTAATTCTTCAGTTCATCATTTGTTTCAGACCTTAACTCAACTTTCTTTGATGACTGTTGATCTTTAACTCCAGTTATTCTTTTTCTTCTAAACTTCCTTTTCTTTCTTCTTCTTTGTAAGCATCATCATCTTTAAAATCTTTAATATTATCATCTTGTTTATGATAATCTTCTCTGACAGCATCATACAATTCTTTCATGTTAACATAACTCAACTTGTTCAATCCAACATATCCTCGACCTTTCAAATAAGCCATCATTGCATTCCTTTCCTTAGCAAGATTTGGTCTTCTTGGTAGAGAAGAAATAGGAAGAGGTGATGGTATAACAGCTTCAGCATTCAATTCTTCTTATAATTTCCTAGCTGCTTCTTCATTCATAGCTTCTTCATTATCAACTTCAGCATTCAACTCTAGCTGCTTCCTCATTCATAGCCACTTGAGCTGCTCTTATTTGTGCTAAAGTAGGTTTCTTTTTCATCTACACTACTGAAATCCATACCAAAACCTAGACCAGTCCTATTGTAAGCTCTTCTTTGTTTTTCAACATAACTAACCTGAGAAAGACCAGATTCTTTCCAGGCATCAAACTTAGCTAACAAATCATCTCTCTCCTTAGTCAGTTTCTCAATTTCAGAAATCTTACAATTTAACTTCCATTCACTTAATTTTAACTGATAATCCTGTTGTTCACATTTTTCTGCCCAAGCCATTTCATTATTTTCATGTGTTATAATTTTGGCTTCCATAGACTCTAGGGTTAATTGATAACCTGCTACCTCAGACCTAGCTTTTATACAATTATCTCTTTCAATCACATAACTTTTAAGGACTTTTTGATAAAAGTCATGACAGTTTGAGCATACCTAAGAGATAGGGGATGAGCTTGTTGAAGTAGCCATCATAGCAAGTAGAACAGGATCATCTTCACTCTCCATGCTCCAGTCAAAGCTTCCAAAACCATCTTTAGACTCCATAGCAGCATGTCCAGGTTCCTCATCAAAAGCTGTGCTCCAGTCTAACTCTTCCACAGAATCCTCCACAGCTACCATACAGTAGGTTACTGGTTCATCATCAAACTCAGCACTCCAATCAACCTCTGATAAATTCTCTTGAGCAACCAAAGCTTTTGTTTCTGTAATAGGAATTTCTTTCAACTCTAGCTTTGGTTTCTCAGTCATCCTGTTTGCTTGATATTTAGCAAACCTGCATTCCCTTGCAAAATGTCCAGTCTTTTGACAATTGAAGCATTCAATCTTGGATTTGTCAAAAGTTATTCCCTGTTTTGGTTTGAAGTCAATGCCTCTTCCTGTCTTCTTCATGAACTTCTTTATCCTTGCAGTGATCATAGCAACTTGCCACCTGATATCAATTTCTTCAAGAGCATCCTCTTCAATCTGTGAGAGATCTTCTTCATAAGTGGCAGGTAGAGAAGCTTGCTGTGCAAAGAAAGAGCATACAACTTCATCTGAGTGGATGGTTGGTGGGGCTTGCTGAGCAGTGGGGGTAGTATAGGAAACAATACTTTGAGTGGGAGAAGCAGTACTTTTGGTAGAAGTACTGCCCCTCTTTTCAGATGATACAAAGGCAATACTGTGAGATTTGGAACTGGTTTGGCCATTCATCTCATGCTCATACACCTTCAGATGATTGTAGAGATCATCAAAGTCCATAACATCCAAACCAGGTTGTCCTCTGATCATTGTAGCTATCACATGCCATGTCGATGGCAGATGTAACACCCCCAATTTCGTGATACGCAGCGGAATTCAAGTTGGGTGTTACTTCATGGCACAACAATTATGTCAATAGAAAACGAACCCTAATTGAGTCGTTTTAAAAGATTTATCATTCGATTTGTACAAATATCAGAGTTTACAAAATGAGGTCCCAGTGGTTTTACAATTTATTAAATAAGTTTTCGAATGATAATATAGCCTTCTTGAGTATCCGTGCCCTTCCGTGCCATCCTCGTAAAATATGAACCTGAGATAAACATGCTAAAAAGTGTCAACACAAAGGTTGGTGAGTTCATAGAGTTTATAGATAAAACAGTTGAGTTCATTAGTTTTGAATTTGAGCGATTATTGTCATAAATACAAATATCGATGAAATAAGTAGTGGGTTACGTTGATATACACCCGTAGTTCGTTTGTTTAGTAATCAGTTGAACACACGTTTCAAGGTTGGGTCATGTTGTTGTACCCATAAATTTAGTAGTTGCAGCATTTGTATCATTGCAACACAATATATATTGCCTTAAGTCTCATGAACGCAAACCTTAACAGTACGGCATCATAGTAATGAACTAATGATGTAAGTTACTGACATCATATAGATGATGTAAGCAATAAAGCCCTCAGGTAGGAGTTTGCCAACTTCCTAGTATTCTCAAATAAAGTGCACTTGGCTACTTATCCAACAACACAAGTGGGGCGTCAACTACCAATAGATCTATTCACTATATTCGCGTTCACTCGCAAGTGATTAATGGTTCATGATATGAGGGACTTTTAGTGGCAGTAGTGTATAACTTAAGCAATAACAATTAGGATCGCATACAGATAGTACTTGTATTCAGGTTTGTAGCAAAACATATAAAGTGTAATTATGAACTCATAGTAGTATGTAAAAGCTTTAAAGTACTTGTGAAAGTAAAAATAGGTAATTGAGCATGTATCTCCCCCAAAAATAGTATAAAACGCATAAAAGTAGGGGCTATGAAACTCACAGTAATATGAAAAAGTTTAGAATACTTGTGAAAGTAGAAATAGGTAATTGAGCATGTATCTCCCCCAAAAGAGTTTACAAAACTGATAAATGATAGAAAATGGGGCTACGAACTCACAGTAATTCATAAGAGTTTAAAATAAATGTAAAAATATAAAGCAATATTTGAGCATGTATCTCCCCCAAAACGTTCAAAATAAGGAAAAGAGGGGCTATGACTCACCTTAGTATGTAGAAATGCAAGAATTAAGAGTAACACGACTGGCATCGAGTAGTAAGCACAACGGTATCATCAAGCAAGGCACAATGATATCAAAGTGTACGGGCACAACGGTACGTCATCGGTACAACCTACTAGTATACGGCTTATCTCAGAATACGTATGGTAAAGTAAATGAGTTTTCAGAAGACAACGTGTTTTAGTTTCCGTGGAATAATTGTATCAATGTTTGTTTAAAAGTCTAATATCACATCTTAAAAAGTTTATTATTAATGTTTCGTGTGGTGGTAAGAATACAAAGACTCGAAATGTACTCACGCTAAACACAACTCACACCAAAGCATAATGTGCATCACAATACATTATAAGGAATAGTCAATAAATATCGACCAATACTCAAGTTGAGTAGATAACGGCGAAAGATAAGTCGAGTTTAGTTAGGTTATGTTTTTGGAGAACAAGTTGGAGTACTGTAGGCTCAGCCCATTGTAGTTTGGATTGACTCTATGTAAGCCGGACTCAGAATTTAATGATACCAAGATATCACGACTTACAGTCAGGACATTAACGACACACAATTACTTCAAAAAAATATATAAGGAATTCGTAAGAGAAGTCAAGGTATGTAGCAAGGAAGAAATCAATAAATAAATTAATGATAAAACAATAGAATTCGATATATTTCCGGAAACCTCAAAATAAAGAAAAGGAAGTTTATTATAAAAGAAAGCATACTTTTAAAACATTCTAAATGAATTATAAGATTTTTATGAATTTTAGGATTTTTCGCTTTTTTGTCGGAATTTGAGAAAATAGAGTTTTTGTAGAAATTTTACCAAGTATAGAAATTTTAGAAAATTTCGGCATGACCCGTTTGTTTATCGGACGTTCCCATATTTTACATAACCTGTATTAGACAATATAAAATGATTCGACAAAACTACTATAATTCGATATGACGAAATAAAGCAATAACGGACCCGAGACGCCCCTTTTGGATCATTACATCCAAAAGTGCACTATAATCAAATATGGCTAATCTGAAATCTAATGATAACGAATAATATGGTTTATAAAACAACGCATAGTAATAATAGAATTTTCCGGAAAAATGACACTTAAACAATATATACTATTTTCCGGAAAATAAGCAACTTTGACCTTTTTCAGAAAAATGGTCCGACTTTGACCAAGTTTAAATCCTTCATTTTACACTTTCAAGCTTAAAAACCTTAACTCCTAAAGTAAAACATCATTTCGGACAACTTTCGTGTTTTACACTTAAGCCGGTTCGGACTAGAAAGGGTCCAAAACCTTGTTTCAAAATCATATCAGCAAGTAAATTATTATGCAATTGCTGTCAAAATGTCTTGTATTTTATAAATCTTAAATCGGCCGTATCTTCTTCGTTATAAGTCCTTTTTCGACGTTCTTTATATCCCCAGAAAGGTAATTTAGGGTACTAACTTGTTTTTATGGTTATACATTGTCAAAAATATTTTACGGCTACTGTTTCTTATGAATTAATTCTGGACAGGTTAATATATTAAAAATAAGCAATTCCAAACACCCCTTTAAGTGCAGAAAAATAAGCAACAAACGCACCCTTTAGGGGCTGTAAGGAGCAGGTTTAAACGCACCCATTTGGAAGCTGAAAATCAACTTACCAACGCACCCTATTTGGGCTGAAGTAACAGATTCAAACGTACCCCTTTAGGGGCTGAAATAAGCAGTTCTAAATGCACCTTTGTGCAGAAATTAAACCAACAAAACACACCCTATTTGGGGCTGCTATTTCACGCAAACAAACACCCCTTCTGGGTGGGTTGCGACAACAGACAACCAACACTCAAACGCACCCTAGTTGGGTCGCGGTGTAGGTCGAGACAAATAAACCAAGCGCACCTTTTGGTGCTTCTCCTGGTTCGAACAAGAAGAATAAACAAGTACACCCTTCGGGGTGGCTGTGACAGCAAGCAAACAAACAAAACATCACACCTGGTCGGGCTGCTTTCACCAAGGTCAAACCAAACCAAGCGCACCCTCTTGGGGTGGGTTGTGATACTCCAAAAACAAACACACCCATAGTTCGACACAACAACAAACAACAATAACATCAAGATTATAGTGAAAAGCAAATCCAAATCGATCCGTGACCTTCTTTGGTCTTGACTCGTAACCCAAACGGGTTCAATACTTGACCCGGATAAAAAACAAACAAACACCACCCTTAGATCAGGTTTATCACACAATTTCTTAATCAAAACAAGTTTTTAATCCGTATTATAATTCCACGAAAACTTAAAACTCGATTATTGATATCGGTCGGTTTTAAATAAAAATTATATCACATAACAAGTAGTCACATCATACCAATGGACAAACGAGATGGAGAGATGATGATAACGAGGTGTGGCTGTGATGTCTAACTCGAACCAAACGACACCCTTGTCTCATCCTTTCCTTCTTGCTCGACAGAAACCAAAGAGAGAGAAGAGAAAAATGTGAAGTGTTGGTGTTTGAGTTGTGTACGTATGGGTTTTGATGTGCATGCTTATATAGTAATTTGTGAACCATTTTTGTGGCCATGGATCGGAAGATGTGGACATAATATTTATCTGTCAAGTTGACAAGTTGAGATTTTTATAGATTGATTACCTTTTCATTTTAGCATTCGGTTTGATGTAAATTTTAAGGCCACATGAAAACTAAACGTGACAATCTTTGGTTTTATTATTAGTTTAAGGTTTAAAGGGTATAGTTTGATCCCGATAATTACAAATGTAATATTTTTAAGATGTGATACATAAAACCGGGTAACAATAAAATCCAATGCTTATAAAAATGTTAAAACTTATTAGTATAATCTATTTTAATATATTAGATTAGTCTTGAGTCTATTGGAGTATTCATATGTCATTAAGACTGAAAGACGTAGAGTGAAAACGCGTAAGATTTAAAAGTACAAGATTTTAGTAAAAATGACAGAATAATAAGAGTACATATAAATATGACTATAAGGAAGTAAAATGTATAAAACACTTGTACACTGGCTTTGCTTAGTAGTGAATAATATTTAAAATATGACGGTATAATTTAGTTTGAGATTTAGTCATTAAAAATAAACTTTTAATCGTTATTTATATGATCTGTATAACCAAGCAGAACTTAATTTGGAAATGTGCATTGGTGACTTGTACTCTATGTATGAAAATTTTATACTTTAGTATTTTTAGTTTCGTAAAATTATAGTCATAATAAATTAGGGTTTCGTGTAAATTCTAATAAATGGCTAACGTTTAGTTCGAAAGTTTAATAATTGTACGTTAACGAAATAACGTAAAGTGGCAAATAAAAGTTGAAAACTTTTATAGTTTTACATATAAAGATGTTTATATTTATTAAAGATGTGAGTTTCATTGCATTGGCTAGTTGTTGTGGTCAAACAAAAGGATATCGTTTCTTAAAAAAAAAATTGGACGTAGAAAATGGATAAGTATTCTTTCGTTAGAATATTATATTAATTTAATACGAGGTGAAATTTACCGGTGGTTACAGCAGACTCCTTAAGAACTTGAGATTAGCATCTTCAACTGAAACCTCTGCTTTGTATAGCTCCAACATACTGAGAAGGTTTTGAAATCTGTCATAAGCAGCATCAAGGTTTTCTCTTTCGCCAACAGTGAATGTTTCAAACTGCTGCTTCAACAGATTTCTGTGCATCTTTTTGGAAGCATCATTACCTCCAAACCTTGTTTTGAGAGCAGCCCAGAGTTGCTTTGCATCTTTAGCATCATGGAACTTAAGAAGATGATCATCTGGAATGGCAGACAAGAGAATATTGAGTGCCTTCTCTTGATTCCTTAATGTTGCTGCTGGTAAGACTGCCTTAGGTGCTTTGGGTTGTCCAGGAACATCAATAGGTTCTGGAACTTCTTCATTACCATTGACAAATATATTCCACAGTGGTTGGTCTGTAATGGCAATGTACTGCCTCATCTTCATGCTCCATAGGTCGTATTCTCCTTTCTTAATGACAAGTATCCTCATTGAGGTGATGGAAGGTGGTGGAACAGCAATCAGTCGACATCTTTAGGTTTTAGGGTTTCTTCTTAGTCAGAGTTTCCACACAAGCTCTGATACCACTTGATAGAAACTAAGAACGTGATGAAGATAGTTTCTTGATCGTTTATGAGCCTTAGGGTTTAACAATAACAATGACAATACGCAGCGGATAAATTAAAACATAATTGTTATTGACACAAGGTTTTCATTCACTAACACTAACTAATCTTAGACGTTTATAAGAACACGTCTACTAACTAAACTAATAACCTAGGCGTTTACAAGACTATACGGCTAGGACACACACACCTTTACTAGACGTCTACATTATGGAAGACTTAATTAAAACCTACACCCCATGTCCTCTTTATATACTAGAGAATTAGGGTTTACAAATCTCTACTAAGGACTAATAAATAAAACTTCTTTTGCAAGCAAGTCCTTCCATCTTTTTGTAGGTTTCCTTCTTGTCATATTAAGTCCCTCTTGTTTCATTCTTTTTGTCTTATCAACTCAAACGTATAATTCCCAACACGTTTTTTGTCTGTTTTTACATGTTTTCATCTGTTTTAACACATTTTCGTCTGTATTTAAAGGTTTTTGTCTGTTTTATACATTTTTGTCCGTTTTAACAACGGTTGAAAACATGTAAAAACAAACGAAAATGTGTTAAAACGTGTGAAAATGGACGAAAACGTGTTAAAACATATGAAAGCGTATAAAACAGCCGAAAACATGTAAAAACAGACGAAAACGTGTTATAACGGACAAAAACATTAAAAAAAAACATACGAAACCATAACAAAAATGGACGAAAACATGTTAAAATAAATGAAAGCATATAAAAATAACCGAAAACGTGTAAAAACAGACGAAAGCGTAAAATAACAGATGAAAACGTAAGAAAAATAGATGAAAACGTGTTAAAACGGACAAAATGTGTTAAAATGGACAAAAACGTATAACAACAGCCGAAAAAGTGTAAAAACGTAAGAAAAATGGACGAAAACATATAAAAACAGACAAAAACGTAGCAGAAACGGGCAAAAACGTAAAACGACCGAAAACGTGTAAAAACAAACGAAAACGTGTTAAAACGGACGGAAAAGTAAAAAACACACAAAAACGTATGAAAAACGGACGAAACCGTGTTAAATCGGACGAAAACGTGTTAAAACGGACGAAAACGGACAAAACGTAGCAAAACGGGGCGAAAACGTATAAAAACCGACCAAAACGTATAAAAACGGACCAAAACCTAACGATACGGACGAGTTACGTAAGAAAACCAAAATTTTATTTAATTAGAAACAACTGTTAGTATAAAGGACTAACGTTGTAAACGATCATTTGGTTAATGGACTAACATTACCACTTGATGAGGAGAGCTAACGGGAAGATAACGACGTTAGTGCTCAGGGATGATTAGTGCCGATAGTTTATGGACTTAGGGATGATTAATGCCAAAGGTTTGAGATAGGGATGATACTTGCCAAAAACCACAAACCACATGGATGATTTTTGCAGTTTACTCTTAAACTTATCAAATATGATGTATAGGCTACCGAACTTATAAAGTATATATCTCATAGGCTACCGAACTTGTAAAGTATATATCTATAGACTACTAAACTTATAAAATATGATATTTAAGTTACTTAACTTAAAAAAAAAGGTATGTCGAGTCATTCGTATTAATGCTAACAAGGAATTGGCGCTCGTCGTGTTGCGGCGGGTATTTTTGTCGTATGTTTTAGTTCGGTGTTTGTATGTATTAACATTTTGTTGTTACTATTCAAAAGTAATAAAGTGGCTTGTATTTGTTGTGTCCGCCTCGAGGTATTTCTTAATACTTGGGTTGAATTATTTTTTATCAACAAAAACAATAAGTTTTGGGCTTTGTTTTTTTATTTTGTTATTTTTGGGCTTTGGTATTAGTGCTTCTAATTTTTCATTGTTGCCTTATGCCTTGGAAGTGCATAAAATGTGTTTGAAAAATGGACCATCACATAAAAAAATGGTTAATGGGGGTATGGGTTCTACCACCCAAAGAGGCTCAGATCCTTATATGCATTTAACCACTTGAAAAAAATATATACTAACGTTATAGTGCACGTGACATTTATTACTATAACAGCCCAACAATTTTTTTTATGTCTCTTCGGTCGAAACTGTGCGCTATAATATATATAGAGAATGCTACTTGTTAGTGATTTAAATGTCATTTCTTATAAGTTTAGCAACCTAAATAAATAAAAATAACAGTTAGGTAACTTAACACAAAAAAATGCAAAATTTGGTATCCTCCTCGTATATTACCCTTAGTTAAAAATAAACTATTATTGACTCCTATTAATGTTGAGCAGCACCATAAACAACTTCTTGATTTTAGCGTCCATTGGTGGTATAACAAAGAAATGATAATGTAAGTGTCATGTATATTTTCAAGGTTATAAATAGCGTGAGGCGTGGCGTGGCGGCATGATCAAGCTTCACGTCTTTATGGTTAAGGCGAAGCTTTTGCGTTTATAAGATGGCACAAAATATAAAAATATTTATATATTTATATCATATTTCATATATATCTAGTTCATAGAAAGACGTGGCATAAGGCGGCGTGGCGGCATAATCAAGCCTTACGGGGCCTTTGCGAGCCTTTATAGAACCATGTATATTTTTAAAGAAAGTAAGATGACATGTTATATTTTTATTCGTTGTATATGCTTGTTAAAATCTCGTCTTTATCTTAGCATCTTACGATTTTCTGCAAAGCAAAAATGTATCGATTTTATGTGGAATCTTTGTAGGCATAGGATCTTAATATGATTCCCATCTCGACAATAGAATAAGAAAATATCGATCTAATTTTATCTTACATTTCTGGAACAAACAAGCTAAAAAAGTTTATAGATTAAATTAAAAAAAAATGGAGCTTTAAAACAGTAAATTTCTAACGTTATTCGACGTACAAATTTCAACGCCTAAAATTTTTAGTTCTAAATTAACTAATTTAGTAATTCAAATCCACAATGAGTAGTATTAGACTATTGTTATCATGTTTAGACCTTTAAATCTTTCATGACTTTATCTTATATTTGGTTGTTAATAGAAAATAGGTAGAACAATAAGGTGGTTGTGGTTTTGGGTTGTATGTATACGTTTGTGATAGTGGTTGTTGGAACTATTGTGGCGGTTGTTGGTTTTTCATCATACATGGTAGTTGCAATAAACGAGTAAAATGTAGCTCGCACTTTACTGCCAGTTCTATTTCCTGCTTGCAAATATCTATGAAAAATGATAGCTCTTCAAAATTTGATTTAATAAGTTTTATAAAATCGATTAAAGAAAGATTTTACCCATTTAGATAGTACATTTAGAATCTTTTATTTGATAAAATATCAAAGCTATAATTGTTTACTAATTAAAAGATAGCTTGAGGGTGAAAAGATTATGTGCAAAGACATAATAAATCTTTCGTCACTAGTCTTCACATAAATGCTGAAGGGTCACACCAATGCACACAAAATTGAACATGCAAGTGAAATAAGAAACGAGTCACAAAATGAACTGAGAATAGTGAGGAATAAATACGATATTATTTTCATTTAGGGACTAAATAGTAATTACCCGAAGTATAATATTTATCCGGGATAAATATTAAAGGGTAGTAAACGGCAAAAACCCAAACATATGGGGTTTGGGAATCGGTTCACTGACCTCCTAGAGGAAAGGGTTTAGTTTGACTTTTTGTCAAACTACAATTCTTGGTGTACAAGTATTGAAACTCTAGATTCTTTTCTTATGACTTATAAATAAAAAGGGAGTTCTAGGGATCCTCATAACTCATAACTAAACCCTAAAAACCCTCTCTCATCTCATCTTATAACTGATCGATCGACAAAGAGGGTTTTACCCTTGTGACTGATTCCCAAGCTCGACCCAGTCGACTTTTAGTCGATTGGTTTATCTCGATTTCGTGCTCGCCTAACTTGTGAAGGTTCGAAGCCCTTATTCTACCCACGTAGTACTAGTGGATACCTAACGTGATCCAAAATCCGGTTTTCTTCCCAAAAACTCTAGTCGATCGATCTAAGAAGAAAAAGAGGTGAACCCACGCGCGTGATTGTTCAGAAGCTTACACATCTGCATGAAATAAGTAAGTATTCTGTAAACACCCTTTATACGTGTTTAGGATTAGGTTATACCAATGTTTAAGAAAGATTTGACTTATGGTTTATGGCTGCATGGCCATCATGTGTTTACTTTTGCTGATGCATATCTTTTGTTTTATCGGACATGTGGGTAACCACTAGAACCATACAGTGGTATCAGAGCCACCCTAATCATATATAACCTGGTTATGGTTCTTAGTAATTGCTATTATTGTCATAAGAATTAAAACTTTAAGTTGGTTATGCGTGTTTGGTCGATTTTGTGTAGTTAGGGTTTTAGGGTTTTTGCCTTTCTGACAATTATGGTTTCATTACCATTGGAATTAGATTTAGGGTTTGTTATCATTGTAGATCGATCAGTTAAGGTTTTCTAAATCTTAATGAAGTTGATTCTGGCTAGATACCGAGTATCTAGGATCAAACTTGAAAAACCCTAATTCGTGTTGTCATAAAGATTACAGAACTAGGTTCTTGTAATCAAATTAGGGTTTCGTATGTTGAGATCACATAAAGTCAAGCCATTATGGTTTCCTAAACCCTAAAGATGTCGACTTTATGAGGGTATCCAGGATTAAACACAAAAAGATCCTAATTTAAGGTAATAGCAAAAACTAGGGTTTACTTAGTTTTTCTTGTCTTGGGAAAGACAATCTTTTTGTAATTTAGGGTTTTAGATATTTTTGGTAAAGTGAAAACTTTCCTAAAATATGCTATAACTAATTTTGGAAACACGAGGTTACCAAAAACAATCACTTGGAAAGCAGATTGCTTAAAAAGCAAAGAAAAGGCTTATCTAAATTTACCAAAACCCTGTGTCCTAGCCAAGTATTCTACCAAAGAACTTGGCTCTATGTGAACAAAAAAGAAATTCAAAAAAAAAAATCCTTCGTGACATGAAATCAAATTCCTTTAGGTAAAATGAACATTGTATTGATGCAAATAAAGGAGATTGAATAATATTACATCTTACTTTCTATTGATACATTAAAAATTAATCTTACGACTACTCTTGCAAACAACACATTTGAAAAAGCTACAAGCTAACATAATTGACTGCTTAAACGAAAATGAAAGTGCAAAATACACCATCGCATTGTTGTGAAGTCTTGTTATAATGTTGCCTTGGAGTAACCTGACCGAAAGGGATGGGGTTTGATGAAGTTGATGACGTCTCAAATTTGTCCTAATATTTGAGAAGCACGCCATATGTAAAATACATAATAATTCTTGACTTTGCCCATCCTTGTACATGCTCTAAACTACAAAAGTAATTAGCAAAAGTGCAAAACACCACATTGACCACCTTCAGAAACTAAAACAAACTTAATTTACCATTTGCTCTTTGAAATCACCATTTTTTTAAACCAATAGAACCGCTACTCCTACTCCAGTGAATCCAGCCAAAAGTTACAGTTATTTTTTATTTTTTGAAAAGAAAGCGGTTATTTCATCCCGACATGCTTCTACGACAGTTAAGTTAATGCAACTACTAGTTGACATTAAATGAAGCACCCTATAGTCGTGGTATCTAACAATATAAAGAACACAAAACCTCATTCAAAGCAAAGCACAAGCTAAAAGGTAAACGTTATTTCTAAGTATATAGTTGATGCAGGTTTTACTGACCAGGTTTTAATATTTATAAGTTCTCGTAATACCTATGGTTTACCCTAATGCACTAACGGGCAGTGTACCCAGTCGTGTGTAGTGTAGTATTCGGTAAAACCGAGGTCGTCCCAAGAGCTATGTGTGCGGATTTAAACTAAGTCTAGGTGTCACATATTTTAATAGGATTAAGGGTTGAAATAATTAATTAACTACTAAGACAAGAAAATAAAAAAAGCAAATAGAGGCGAGGGTTGTGATCAATAGGGGAGAAGTGTGCTAACCTAGTTATTCATCCTATCAAGCTAAGTTCATGTTTAATTACTTTCAATTACTTCAAGTGGGGTCAAAGTCGCTAGGACAACATTTGGTCAGTTCGTCCTAACCTATCAACAAAGGGTTCCACTGGAGATGTCAGGTGACCCGTCAAAAGTCCAGTTGTTCTTAGTCCCCTAAGCCAAGTCATTAAGTACCGCTACACGCAAGATTTGTAATAATGAGTGCCCGAACGCTAGCATCTTAAACACTCATCCCTGGCTTCTTAAGTTCATCCAAACGGTAGGTGATCAGTTGGTCAAATCACACAAGCAAAGAAGGGTCGTCAGTTGGTCATATCTTACCCTTCCTACTCAGTCTACCTACTTACAGTCAGTTGGTCATATCTCCGAAGTAACTAGCCACTACCGCCATTCAAAACTACCGAAAGAAGGGTAGCTACCAACAAACTATGCATGCATACACTAGAAATAATTATACGGAAGCAATGTAAACACAAACAAAACAATTAAGGAATCATAACTAGGCTAGCACTAGAGGTGCTTAGCCGCTCATATTAACTAAAACAACCGATTCAATGTTTAACATTATGAAATACATGAATTGAAAGTAAAGAAAAGATAAAATGTTAATCCTTATCGTAGGGGAGTGATTTCTCCCTTGGAGATGGCTCCGTATGCTCCCTAAGATCTTCCTTCAACCTTCTAATCACGTTCACCGATGTTGTGTGTGAAATGGGATGATTAGAAATGCTGGAAATCGAGTGGTATTTATAGGCCAGATCTGGTTAAGGCGTAACTTAAGTTGGGAGTTACGCCGTAACACCATTATCTTCGTATTTTGCACTAATAATGCTGGTTACGGCGTAACATCTGGAAGGTGTTACGCCGTATCTTCAATAAATTCTTGTTACGCCGTAGTTGAGACAATAGTTACGGCGTAACTTGCAGCGGCGCGGAACCTCATTTGACCTAGTTAGTTACGTCGTAATCTTTGGAGGGAGTTACGCTGTAATCTTCAGTTGAGTTGGTTTTATGAGCCACGCTTCTGTTACGGCGTAATGTGAGAGGGGAGTTACGCCGTAACATCTTTAAAATGAGCATACTATCATATATCTTCAATAAACTCTCCAAATCCACGTCTCTTTAGCTCCAATGCTCGTAATTTACCTGAAAGTGAAATATAGAGGAAAACAAGCGTAAATCCATATAAATGATATAAAATATGAGCATTATCGGGAGAAATTGACATTTAATATTCAGGACTATTTGATGTTATCAAATATCCCCCCACTTGAAATCTACTTGCCCTGAAGTAGACCTTATTAGATAGATTCCTAAAATATATCTCCCATTACCTGGAAAATATAAGTTTACAAATCCCTTATGCTAGAATAAAACAAAGCCGAACACCTCACGAAATGGGAACAAAACACTCATATCTCATTCTAAGTTTCAATTTCGGGGTGATCACTCATTGCACAGTCATAGCATGTATTCTATCATAAGATTGGCGGTTACACAAATCTCCACCACTAGAGTTAAGGATAAAACAATTCTCGAAGGCAATATGGGTAGACACGACAAAGGTTAAGGGTGATTTATCATTACTAACATGTCACGGAAAAGTGGACAAAATCAATGATACATGACCAAATCCATGGCCAAGACACTAAAGATTGCTCGCTACATCACCTAGACACGCTTCATGACTAAGGGTAGGATAAGACATGGGATAAAATTAGTGTAAAATAAAATCAAGCAGATAGTCTAAATCTATAACCAAGTCATCACCACTCACCATTCGCCCAAAGTTCAAGTTTCAAAGTTAAGAAACCGGATCATGATATTACCAGGTAGATGTGCCATTAGAGGACGTCATGATGGACACATTTCCAGCTCCATTCTTCAAATGTAACCTAGGTGGCCTCCTCGATACTAAATCCATAGTAAGCTCATAACACTAGTACTTATAACATTGCACTTTACAATCAGCTAAATAACAATAACTATTTTTTTTCGAATCACATTTTTTTCCAAAACATAATAACTAAACATAACATCTCCCCACTTGAGATGAACAATAAGAGAATTTGGGGGGGGGGGAGGGGTCTTTAATGATCTTTAAGAATATGTCGTCAACGAAAGCGTGGTTCCCGAGCCTTTCCACTTGAACCTTGAACTTAGGCAAATAATGACTTCCCAATTACAGATAGAGACTACAGGGTAGGCTAAGTTATAATGGTGTAACAAAATAATATGTTAGGTGAACAAAATGAAAGGAATGGCTCAGAAGGGTTTATCTAGGGGTATCTTGCACTAAAGGCGAATGCAACAAAGGGTTTAACATGGGGGTCGAGAAGTCGAGGTGACTAATCGATAGACACACAATGATAGGCTATTTGGGTGATAATTCTATAATACTGCCTTCTTAAACTGAAAAGTCCAAATATATCGAGCTAACTCAACATACCTCGTCTATGGTCTCGAAATGATGTAAAGGACAAGTTCTAAAGTTTACAAGCTACCGACACACTCATAATTTGGTGGATTTGGGGTAAAAATTTGGAAACGGATAAGGCTAATCTCACCATATAATATTGTCACACCCCCAAATTACCTGTTTTGCAGCGGAATGGAATTCCTGGGGATTGACTGTCATAGCATCACAATCACAGTTATGTTGAACGACCTAAAGTGTCGTTTGGAAAATACATCGTTTGATTTAATAAAACAATCAGAGTTTACAAAGTTCAGGTCCCAAATGAAATCAACTTGTGCGGAAAATAAGTTTAGTACAGTCAAACGATGTTTTTAAAGTATATAAATCTCATGTAAGACGCGTCGTCACCACGACTCCATGATGTGTCCAAATGCATGCCATGAAGTGAATGCCTTAGATACCTGAGATTAAAACATGCTAAAAGTGTCAACACAAAGGTTGAGTGAGTTCATAGAGTTTGGGTTAAAATGTAAAGCCTTTAAAAATCGTTTATGCCGCAAAGGCATTGTAAATCGTTGAAATGTAAAGACTTTCAAAATTGCTTATGTAGCAAAGGCATCGTAAATCCACTCAGTTCCAAGTCCCGCCCATACAAAACTTGCAACCTGTGTGTTCACAACCCATTGCCAGAATGTATATAGAGTTTATGTAATTCGTTCGAACACCATAATCGTAGTGTGAGTTAAATGGTTTCACACTCATCGTTAAAATCAACATCGTATTTATTTCACTAAGTTCATGACACCAAAGCGTAAACATCGCACCAATAAAAATTGGTAATCATCGTTTCATCGCCGCCCTTATAGGTAATTTGCCAATTTACCTCTATGATTCAAATATAGCGCGCTCGATTTCCCCTAAATGGGTCAATAGGAGCGGGAGTGTTAATTCCAATAGGCCTATTCACAATATTCGCGCTCACTCGAAAGTGACTAATGGTTCATGATGTAGGGACTTCGAACATGGCAAAATACTTAGTGACAATAAAACATCGGATATAGCATACAGTTCAAAGCATTTGTGTTCGATTAAAAATGTAGCATGTATCTCCCCCAAGAGATTGTAAAACAGTTAATAGAGTAAAAGTGGGGCTATGAATTCACAGTAATATGTAAGAGTTTAAAGTACTTGTGCAAGTGAATGAAAACAGTTTGAGCATGTATCTCCCCCAAAACAGTTATGAAAGCAAGTAAAAGTAGGGGCTATGAAAACTCACTTGGATAAACTGGAATAATGGCAAAAGTGAGTACACTGAGGTATAATGTAATGCGTCAATCGGGACCTATTACGAATGATATGATATGTCATGAGTTGCAATGTAATGCTATGCATGCACTTAATATGTTATTTATACCATTTACGGGTTTTGAAACTATTACTCGTCGTCGAAAAATACTCTTTTGACGTCTTGACCCTTCAAAAATGACTTTACATGTTTTTACGTCAAAATGTCATCCTACAAGGGTTTTATAATGATTTTTGGTGAAATAAACACTTTTCGTCGCAAAACAATGTCGTCGGAAAAACCATGAAATCAACAAAAATGGCTTTGGAAAACTAGCCGTAAAACGGTGTACGTCGATCGTTAGAGAACGAACTCGACGGTTTTGGAAAGTTTGTATCGATATCTAAAAGTTTCAGTTCAGGAGTTTTCGTCCAAAAGGTCTCGTTCATAAAGATATCGAAGGCTAAAGATGGTGGTTTTTGCTAATTGTGTGCAGAAAATTAGTTTCGGCCAATGTTTGAACATCCGTAATTAATTCACTATAAATCCGCTTGACAAACAGCTTTTTGATTTGAAAAATATGGCCGGTGAACTTGATTTTACTAGAAGACACTTCGTTATAAAAAGTTTCACATCATGGTTAAAAACTGCCGCAAACATGGACGTTAGAGCTAATGAAATACTTGAATCGTAAAAATAATATAACTTTTCAGAAAATAATATTTACGGCAACTTTATGAAAACGGCCATATCTTTGTCGTTTTAAATCCGTTTTCTACGTAAAATATGTCCTTAGCTTCGTATCGAAGTAAACTAATATATTTTTGACAAGTCGAAATAATTTGTGAAGCTTAAGGCTCGTTTTTGACCCGAAATATGTAAAAACAGCAAGCTGAAATTTTCAGAAAATATACGTTTCGTCGTCAAACTTTAAAAATCCATAACTTCTTCGTTATAAGCCCGTTTTTATCCGTTCAAGCGGCCACGGATTCGTTTTAAAGTATATTTTCTAAATATCAAGGCCAAAATGTCGTACCAACAGTAGGTTTTTCCAGAAATTCGATTTAAGGACAGAACGTAAAATATAGTTTACGAAAATAGTTTTTCTCGGACAAAACCTATTCTAATCCCTTCAAATCAACTCCAAAGCTAATCTAATCCTACCATACACCTTCTTAGGGTGTCATGGGTTCCTAATCACCATCAAGACCCAAGAATACCATGGGAGTAATTATAGGATGACCATATTGTATATATAACTTAAAAATCATGAAATAAATGGTATAAATCACATAACATGCATATAAGCTCCAAAAATGATAAGAAACATATGAAAATGACAAGGAAACTTGAAAATGATAAGAATATGCTTACTAGTGAAAATGAAGAGGTGTAAGTAACAAGGATTAACTTAAATATCCTTGGTTTTTATTTCAAAACCATAAAAAGGATATAAACTAGGTTGAAAATACACTTGAACTTAGCAAAAATCTTGATCCCTTTGGTTCTTTTGATGTGACCGGTTCTTGAGGACCCAAGAAAAGAAGAGAGAACTTTTTATCTTAACACTTTTGAGTATGTGAATGAATGAGAAGAAAATTGTCAAGTAAGACTTTTATGATCAAGTGAAATTATGAGGAAACATAAACCATACCATCATTTAATACATACCCTCCCCTTGGCCGGTTTTTGGGGAGGGTTTGTCTCCAATATATATATATTTTTTTTTTAAATGTTTACTTGTATAATTTGTGTAAAACTTTGATAAAAAGTGTAAGAATTTGTGTAGAAATGTACAAGTGAATGTAAATAGAAATTTTTGGTGCAAGTAAGTTTTTAATAAGTCAAAATAGATTGTAATGAGATGATAAAAATTGTAAAAATACTTTCCTTGTGAAATTCGGGTGATAAAATAATTATCGTACAATTTTAAGAAAAACGACGTAATAATTAAACTTTAACAATTAAAATACCAAATAAATTTGAAACACTAGGAAAACTAAAAATATAGTTTTTATAAACTAAATGTAAGTTTAAAAATACCTCGGGATCATTTTTGAAAGTAATGGATTAAATATTCAAAATAAAAACTCACGCGATAAAAATTATTACATATAAAAATTACGCGTTGAAGGTAAAATGAAATGTCGTGAATGAACTAATGAGATGCACATGATGTCCATGAAATGTAGACTAATCATAGTCCATATGAAATGTACGTGATGTCATGATCATGAATTCGCCGCTAAACCTCCAAGGTTACACGAATTTGAAACAAGTAAACCAAGTTTACTAAAATGTTGAAATAATGAAACATGAACGGTGTCGAGAAATGACCTGAAAATACGGGTTGTCACATTCGCCCATCCAAAAAGGAATTCAGTCCCTGAATTCAATCGTTGTTAGGTCTAACGGGTTTAGGGTTTGATGTGGTAAACTTTCCCATTCTCGAGCAAAACCCTCAAAAGACTTTTTGGTAACCGATTTTTACTTAATCTCACAACTCATCAAACAAGAACTGTCATGAGATTAGGCTAAATCGGTTTGGGTAACAACTTGTTTCTAGCTCGATCTTTGCAACTCATCAAACAAGAACTGTCACGCGGATCAAACTGGAAACAAGTGGTTTGAAGAAAATTCTTTTGAAAATTTGGCTCGATTACGGAATTGCTTACACATATAAGCTTACTACTCCCTTCATTGCATGATTCTTCCTGAATTAGACATAGGTGATCAGGCTATGTATAATTTAGGAGTAACTATGCAATGCTTGGACTAATCGACTCATATGTTTGTTTGGTGTTGGGTCAACTGTTGTTAAAATTGTGATGAACATCGAGGAGAGAAGACATGGAGGAGTGTCGTTAAAATGATAGTTAAAGTAAAAAGAATTAAAATCCTCGTAAATGATAACAAATCGGAAAGAAAATAAAGTATGATAGATGAGAATATTTTACAACGAGTGGTTTAGCAAAAGTAGTACATCTTAGGTTATAAAGATTCGGATACGATGGAAAACATAAACTTAGTACGACATAGTACATAAGGAGAAATAAAACTGTTAGTTTCCGAACTTCTTCAGTCTTCCGCGTCGTTGATACCTTGACGAGTTCCTCCTCCTCCTTCCAACATATATACATTCCCATGAACACCTTCAACTGGTTGACCTTGGTTTTGAGGACATTGATTCCGATAGTGTCCTTGTTCCCCACATCCGAAGCATGTGACTACGGCTTTACCTTTACAATCCCTGGCTAGATGTCCCGGTGTTTTGCATTTGTGGCACTTGGCAGGGCAAGGACCCGAGTGATGAAAATTACATCGATTACATAGTGGGTGTGTTCCAGCATACCCTCTACCTCTCATTGGTGCAGCGACATAAACCATTCCCGCTTCTTGCCTTCTATTTTGTTGTTGATGACGGTTAGTGTTGCGGTTTTGGTTGTTGTTGTTATAATTCCCTTGGTCGTCTTCCCATTTCCTTTTGTTGTTGTTGAGTTGGTTATCGCCGTTGTTATTGTTGTTTTGGTCATTGTTGTAGTTGGTGCGGTTGTTGGGGTTGTTGTTGTTTCGGTTGGTGTTGGTGTACTTACCTCGCTTCACCACTTGTGCCATCAATTTCTGAGTAACTCGAATAGCTTCCTCGATTGTTTGTGGATCAAACGAAGTCACATCTCCTTGAATCACCTCGGGAAGTCCCCCAATGAAAGCCTCTAGCAACTTCTCATTATCAGAAACCATGGACGGGCATAACACGGCCAATTCCTGGAATCTCCGAATGTATGTGTCAATGTCGTACCCAATCGTGACCAATTCATAGAACTCCGTCTCCAACTTTTTGATTTCTGTTCGAGGACAAAACTTCTTAGTCACCAAGCTCTTAAATTCCTCCCACGTAAGCTTAAAAGCATTTTCCATACCAATCGGTTGAGCGTATGAATTCCACCATGACAACGCTCCATCGAGTAAAGTGCTCGTAGCAAACTTAACTTTACTATCATCCGGACAGTTACAAAGCAAAAATACCGATTCCAACTTTTCAAACCATCTAACCATAGCTGTAGCTCCCTCGGTACCTCGGAACTTAGTGGGTTCACCACTTTTGAAATTTTTGTACGAACATTTCTTAACCCCAGATCCTCCGGCATTACCAGTAGCAGCAGCTAGTCTTGCGGCTTCAGCAGCAGCCGCGGCTTCAGCAGCAGCAGCAGCCACTGTTTCCCTTTCGACTCTTAAAGCATTAGCAATGCTATCGTTCACCAACTTTTGAATTGCTGCTTGGGTCATTTCAACTATAGCTTTCTTCGGTGCCATAACTTCTTCAAAACAAGAGGAAATGTGAGACGTAGCAAAATCCGATGTTAATAATAAACGCTCCAAAGAAATGTGATAAGAAATGATAAATTTGAGGTTATGTTTCAAAAATGATCGACGGGTTCCGAAAAGATGGGTTATGAGGTGTTGTAAGTGCTTCAATGTATGATGGTTTAGAGACTTAATGTGTGAATAAAGTGTAACTCGACATGTTAGTGGTGAAACAAAGGAGTGAGAGTGTCTTCGCCCTATTTAAAGTTTATCTCGGCATTCGTCGTTATCGGTGATGAGTCAATTGATATAAAAATTGTGATAGGGAATGACAAGGAATTCTCCACGTTAGAGTATGGGGAAAAGATAATGGGATGAGCATTTAAGGGCATCCATGTGACAATCAATGTGAAATGAAAGTGAATAACTCGAAAAATGTACGTATAAATCGCACGCAAAGTGAACATGCACTTGTGATGAAATGATGAGATGCTATGATAATGTAGTTATAGTCTAGGGTCAATGATGCAACCTAGTTCTCTATAACTGAAGCTCTGATGCCAATCTGTCACACCCCCAAATTACCTGTTTTGCAGCGGAATGGAATTCCTGGGGATTGACTGTCATAGCATCACAATCACAGTTATGTTGAACGACCTAAAGTGTCGTTTGGAAAATACATCGTTTGATTTAATAAAACAATCAGAGTTTACAAAGTTCAGGTCCCAAATGAAATCAACTTGTGCGGAAAATAAGTTTAGTACAGTCAAACGATGTTTTTAAAGTATATAAATCTCATGTAAGACGCGTCGTCACCACGACTCCATGATGTGTCCAAATGCATGCCATGAAGTGAATGCCTTAGATACCTGAGATTAAAACATGCTAAAAGTGTCAACACAAAGGTTGAGTGAGTTCATAGAGTTTGGGTTAAAATGTAAAGCCTTTAAAAATCGTTTATGCCGCAAAGGCATTGTAAATCGTTGAAATGTAAAGACTTTCAAAATTGCTTATGTAGCAAAGGCATCGTAAATCCACTCAGTTCCAAGTCCCGCCCATACAAAACTTGCAACCTGTGTGTTCACAACCCATTGCCAGAATGTATATAGAGTTTATGTAATTCGTTCGAACACCATAATCGTAGTGTGAGTTAAATGGTTTCACACTCATCGTTAAAATCAACATCGTATTTATTTCACTAAGTTCATGACACCAAAGCGTAAACATCGCACCAATAAAAATTGGTAATCATCGTTTCATCGCCGCCCTAATAGGTAATTTGCCAATTTACCTCTATGATTCAAATATAGCGCGCTCGATTTCCCCTAAATGGGTCAATAGGAGCGGGAGTGTTAATTCCAATAGGCCTATTCACAATATTCGCGCTCACTCGAAAGTGACTAATGGTTCATGATGTAGGGACTTCGAACATGGCAAAATACTTAGTGACAATAAAACATCGGATATAGCATACAGTTCAAAGCATTTGTGTTCGATTAAAAATGTAGCATGTATCTCCCCCAAGAGATTGTAAAACAGTTAATAGAGTAAAAGTGGGGCTATGAATTCACAGTAATATGTAAGAGTTTAAAGTACTTGTGCAAGTGAATGAAAACAGTTTGAGCATGTATCTCCCCCAAAACAGTTATGAAAGCAAGTAAAAGTAGGGGCTATGAAAACTCACTTGGATAAACTGGAATAATGGCAAAAGTGAGTACACTGAGGTATAATGTAATGCGTCAATCGGGACCTATTACGAATGATATGATATGTCATGAGTTGCAATGTAATGCTATGCATGCACTTAATATGTTATTTATACCATTTACGGGTTTTGAAACTATTACTCGTCGTCGAAAAATACTCTTTTGACGTCTTGACCCTTCAAAAATGACTTTACATGTTTTTACGTCAAAATGTCATCCTACAAGGGTTTTATAATGATTTTTGGTGAAATAAACACTTTTCGTCGCAAAACAATGTCGTCGGAAAAACCATGAAATCAACAAAAATGGCTTTGGAAAACTAGCCGTAAAACGGTGTACGTCGATCGTTAGAGAACGAACTCGACGGTTTTGGAAAGTTTGTATCGATATCTAAAAGTTTCAGTTCAGGAGTTTTCGTCCAAAAGGTCTCGTTCATAAAGATATCGAAGGCTAAAGATGGTGGTTTTTGCTAATTGTGTGCAGAAAATTAGTTTCGGCCAATGTTTGAACATCCGTAATTAATTCACTATAAATCCGCTTGACAAACAGCTTTTTGATTTGAAAAATATGGCCGGTGAACTTGATTTTACTAGAAGACACTTCGTTATAAAAAGTTTCACATCATGGTTAAAAACTGCCGCAAACATGGACGTTAGAGCTAATGAAATACTTGAATCGTAAAAATAATATAACTTTTCAGAAAATAATATTTACGGCAACTTTATGAAAACGGCCATATCTTTGTCGTTTTAAATCCGTTTTCTACGTAAAATATGTCCTTAGCTTCGTATCGAAGTAAACTAATATATTTTTGACAAGTCGAAATAATTTGTGAAGCTTAAGGCTCGTTTTTGACCCGAAATATGTAAAAACAGCAAGCTGAAATTTTCAGAAAATATACGTTTCGTCGTCAAACTTTAAAAATCCATAACTTCTTCGTTATAAGCCCGTTTTTATCCGTTCAAGCGGCCACGGATTCGTTTTAAAGTATATTTTCTAAATATCAAG
Source organism: Chrysanthemum seticuspe (assembly GCA_019973895.1). Taxonomy (NCBI): domain Eukaryota; kingdom Viridiplantae; phylum Streptophyta; class Magnoliopsida; order Asterales; family Asteraceae; genus Chrysanthemum; species Chrysanthemum seticuspe. Next base: position 157,537,939 of record BPTQ01000001.1, read on the forward strand.
GCCAAAATGTCGTACCAACAGTAGGTTTTTCCAGAAATTCGATTTAAGGACAGAACGTAAAATATAGTTTACGAAAATAGTTTTTCTCGGACAAAACCTATTCTAATCCCTTCAAATCAACTCCAAAGCTAATCTAATCCTACCATACACCTTCTTAGGGTGTCATGGGTTCCTAATCACCATCAAGACCCAAGAATACCATGGGAGTAATTATAGGATGACCATATTGTATATATAACTTAAAAATCATGAAATAAATGGTATAAATCACATAACATGCATATAAGCTCCAAAAATGATAAGAAACATATGAAAATGACAAGGAAACTTGAAAATGATAAGAATATGCTTACTAGTGAAAATGAAGAGGTGTAAGTAACAAGGATTAACTTAAATATCCTTGGTTTTTATTTCAAAACCATAAAAAGGATATAAACTAGGTTGAAAATACACTTGAACTTAGCAAAAATCTTGATCCCTTTGGTTCTTTTGATGTGGCCGGTTCTTGAGGACCCAAGAAAAGAAGAGAGAACTTTTTATCTTAACACTTTTGAGTATGTGAATGAATGAGAAGAAAATTGTCAAGTAAGACTTTTATGATCAAGTGAAATTATGAGGAAACATAAACCATACCATCATTTAATACATACCCTCCCCTTGGCCGGTTTTTGGGGAGGGTTTGTCTCCAATATATATATATATTTTTTTTAAATGTTTACTTGTATAATTTGTGTAAAACTTTGATAAAAAGTGTAAGAATTTGTGTAGAAATGTACAAGTGAATGTAAATAGAAATTTTTGGTGCAAGTAAGTTTTTAATAAGTCAAAATAGATTGTAATGAGATGATAAAAATTGTAAAAATACTTTCCTTGTGAAATTCGGGTGATAAAATAATTATCGTACAATTTTAAGAAAAACGACGTAATAATTAAACTTTAACAATTAAAATACCAAATAAATTTGAAACAATAGGAAAACTAAAAATATAGTTTTTATAAACTAAATGTAAGTTTAAAAATACCTCGGGATCATTTTTGAAAGTAATGGATTAAATATTCAAAATAAAAACTCACGCGATAAAAATTATTACATATAAAAATTACGCGTTGAAGGTAAAATGAAATGTCGTGAATGAACTAATGAGATGCACATGATGTCCATGAAATGTAGACTAATCATAGTCCATATGAAATGTACGTGATGTCATGATCATGAATTCGCCGCTAAACCTCCAAGGTTACACGAATTTGAAACAAGTAAACCAAGTTTACTAAAATGTTGAAATAATGAAACATGAACGGTGTCGAGAAATGACCTGAAAATACGGGTTGTCACATTCGCCCATCCAAAAAGGAATTCAGTCCCTGAATTCAATCGTTGTTAGGTCTAACGGGTTTAGGGTTTGATGTGGTAAACTTTCCCATTCTCGAGCAAAACCCTCAAAAGACTTTTTGGTAACCGATTTTTACTTAATCTCACAACTCATCAAACAAGAACTGTCATGAGATTAGGCTAAATCGGTTTGGGTAACAACTTGTTTCTAGCTCGATCTTTGCAACTCATCAAACAAGAACTGTCACGCGGATCAAACTGGAAACAAGTGGTTTGAAGAAAATTCTTTTGAAAATTTGGCTCGATTACGGAATTGCTTACACATATAAGCTTACTACTCCCTTCATTGCATGATTCTTCCTGAATTAGACATAGGTGATCAGGCTATGTATAATTTAGGAGTAACTATGCAATGCTTGGACTAATCGACTCATATGTTTGTTTGGTGTTGGGTCAACTGTTGTTAAAATTGTGATGAACATCGAGGAGAGAAGACATGGAGGAGTGTCGTTAAAATGATAGTTAAAGTAAAAAGAATTAAAATCCTCGTAAATGATAACAAATCGGAAAGAAAATAAAGTATGATAGATGAGAATATTTTACAACGAGTGGTTTAGCAAAAGTAGTACATCTTAGGTTATAAAGATTCGGATACGATGGAAAACATAAACTTAGTACGACATAGTACATAAGGAGAAATAAAACTGTTAGTTTCCGAACTTCTTCAGTCTTCCGCGTCGTTGATACCTTGACGAGTTCCTCCTCCTCCTTCCAACATATATACATTCCCATGAACACCTTCAACTGGTTGACCTTGGTTTTGAGGACATTGATTCCGATAGTGTCCTTGTTCCCCACATCCGAAGCATGTGACTACGGCTTTACCTTTACAATCCCTGGCTAGATGTCCCGGTGTTTTGCATTTGTGGCACTTGGCAGGGCAAGGACCCGAGTGATGAAAATTACATCGATTACATAGTGGGTGTGTTCCAGCATACCCTCTACCTCTCATTGGTGCAGCGACATAAACCATTCCCGCTTCTTGCCTTCTATTTTGTTGTTGATGACGGTTAGTGTTGCGGTTTTGGTTGTTGTTGTTATAATTCCCTTGGTCGTCTTCCCATTTCCTTTTGTTGTTGTTGAGTTGGTTATCGCCGTTGTTATTGTTGTTTTGGTCATTGTTGTAGTTGGTGCGGTTGTTGGGGTTGTTGTTGTTTCGGTTGGTGTTGGTGTACTTACCTCGCTTCACCACTTGTGCCATCAATTTCTGAGTAACTCGAATAGCTTCCTCGATTGTTTGTGGATCAAACGAAGTCACATCTCCTTGAATCACCTCGGGAAGTCCCCCAATGAAAGCCTCTAGCAACTTCTCATTATCAGAAACCATGGACGGGCATAACACGGCCAATTCCTGGAATCTCCGAATGTATGTGTCAATGTCGTACCCAATCGTGACCAATTCATAGAACTCCGTCTCCAACTTTTTGATTTCTGTTCGAGGACAAAACTTCTTAGTCACCAAGCTCTTAAATTCCTCCCACGTAAGCTTAAAAGCATTTTCCATACCAATCGGTTGAGCGTATGAATTCCACCATGACAACGCTCCATCGAGTAAAGTGCTCGTAGCAAACTTAACTTTACTATCATCCGGACAGTTACAAAGCAAAAATACCGATTCCAACTTTTCAAACCATCTAACCATAGCTGTAGCTCCCTCGGTACCTCGGAACTTAGTGGGTTCACCACTTTTGAAATTTTTGTACGAACATTTCTTAACCCCAGATCCTCCGGCATTACCAGTAGCAGCAGCTAGTCTTGCGGCTTCAGCAGCAGCCGCGGCCTCAGCAGCAGCAGCAGCCACTGTTTCCCTTTCGACTCTTAAAGCATTAGCAATGCTATCGTTCACCAACTTTTGAATTGCTGCTTGGGTCATTTCAACTGTAGCTTTCTTCGGTGCCATAACTTCTTCAAAACAAGAGGAAATGTGAGACGTAGCAAAATCCGATGTTAATAATAAACGCTCCAAAGAAATGTGATAAGAAATGATAAATTTGAGGTTATGTTTCAAAAATGATCGACGGGTTCCGAAAAGATGGGTTATGAGGTGTTGTAAGTGCTTCAATGTATGATGGTTTAGAGACTTAATGTGTGAATAAAGTGTAACTCGACATGTTAGTGGTGAAACAAAGGAGTGAGAGTGTCTTCGCCCTATTTAAAGTTTATCTCGGCATTCGTCGTTATCGGTGATGAGTCAATTGATATAAAAATTGTGATAGGGAATGACAAGGAATTCTCCACGTTAGAGTATGGGGAAAAGATAATGGGATGAGCATTTAAGGGCATCCATGTGACAATCAATGTGAAATGAAAGTGAATAACTCGAAAAATGTACGTATAAATCGCACGCAAAGTGAACATGCACTTGTGATGAAATGATGAGATGCTATGATAATGTAGTTATAGTCTAGGGTCAATGATGCAACCTAGTTCTCTATAACTGAAGCTCTGATGCCAATCTGTCACACCCCCAAATTACCTGTTTTGCAGCGGAATGGAATTCCTGGGGATTGACTGTCATAGCATCACAATCACAGTTATGTTGAACGACCTAAAGTGTCGTTTGGAAAATACATCGTTTGATTTAATAAAACAATCAGAGTTTACAAAGTTCAGGTCCCAAATGAAATCAACTTGTGCGGAAAATAAGTTTAGTACAGTCAAACGATGTTTTTAAAGTATATAAATCTCATGTAAGACGCGTCGTCACCACGACTCCATGATGTGTCCAAATGCATGCCATGAAGTGAATGCCTTAGATACCTGAGATTAAAACATGCTAAAAGTGTCAACACAAAGGTTGAGTGAGTTCATAGAGTTTGGGTTAAAATGTAAAGCCTTTAAAAATCGTTTATGCCGCAAAGGCATTGTAAATCGTTGAAATGTAAAGACTTTCAAAATTGCTTATGTAGCAAAGGCATCGTAAATCCACTCAGTTCCAAGTCCCGCCCATACAAAACTTGCAACCTGTGTGTTCACAACCCATTGCCAGAATGTATATAGAGTTTATGTAATTCGTTCGAACACCATAATCGTAGTGTGAGTTAAATGGTTTCACACTCATCGTTAAAATCAACATCGTATTTATTTCACTAAGTTCATGACACCAAAGCGTAAACATCGCACCAATAAAAATTGGTAATCATCGTTTCATCGCCGCCCTAATAGGTAATTTGCCAATTTACCTCTATGATTCAAATATAGCGCGCTCGATTTCCCCTAAATGGGTCAATAGGAGCGGGAGTGTTAATTCCAATAGGCCTATTCACAATATTCGCGCTCACTCGAAAGTGACTAATGGTTCATGATGTAGGGACTTCGAACATGGCAAAATACTTAGTGACAATAAAACATCGGATATAGCATACAGTTCAAAGCATTTGTGTTCGATTAAAAATGTAGCATGTATCTCCCCCAAGAGATTGTAAAACAGTTAATAGAGTAAAAGTGGGGCTATGAATTCACAGTAATATGTAAGAGTTTAAAGTACTTGTGCAAGTGAATGAAAACAGTTTGAGCATGTATCTCCCCCAAAACAGTTATGAAAGCAAGTAAAAGTAGGGGCTATGAAAACTCACTTGGATAAACTGGAATAATGGCAAAAGTGAGTACACTGAGGTATAATGTAATGCGTCAATCGGGACCTATTACGAATGATATGATATGTCATGAGTTGCAATGTAATGCTATGCATGCACTTAATATGTTATTTATACCATTTACGGGTTTTGAAACTATTACTCGTCGTCGAAAAATACTCTTTTGACGTCTTGACCCTTCAAAAATGACTTTACATGTTTTTACGTCAAAATGTCATCCTACAAGGGTTTTATAATGATTTTTGGTGAAATAAACACTTTTCGTCGCAAAACAATGTCGTCGGAAAAACCATGAAATCAACAAAAATGGCTTTGGAAAACTAGCCGTAAAACGGTGTACGTCGATCGTTAGAGAACGAACTCGACGGTTTTGGAAAGTTTGTATCGATATCTAAAAGTTTCAGTTCAGGAGTTTTCGTCCAAAAGGTCTCGTTCATAAAGATATCGAAGGCTAAAGATGGTGGTTTTTGCTAATTGTGTGCAGAAAATTAGTTTCGGCCAATGTTTGAACATCCGTAATTAATTCACTATAAATCCGCTTGACAAACAGCTTTTTGATTTGAAAAATATGGCCGGTGAACTTGATTTTACTAGAAGACACTTCGTTATAAAAAGTTTCACATCATGGTTAAAAACTGCCGCAAACATGGACGTTAGAGCTAATGAAATACTTGAATCGTAAAAATAATATAACTTTTCAGAAAATAATATTTACGGCAACTTTATGAAAACGGCCATATCTTTGTCGTTTTAAATCCGTTTTCTACGTAAAATATGTCCTTAGCTTCGTATCGAAGTAAACTAATATATTTTTGACAAGTCGAAATAATTTGTGAAGCTTAAGGCTCGTTTTTGACCCGAAATATGTAAAAACAGCAAGCTGAAATTTTCAGAAAATATACGTTTCGTCGTCAAACTTTAAAAATCCATAACTTCTTCGTTATAAGTCCGTTTTTATCCGTTCAAGCGGCCACGGATTCGTTTTAAAGTATATTTTCTAAATATCAAGGCCAAAATGTCGTACCAACAGTAGGTTTTTCCAGAAATTCGATTTAAGGACAGAACGTAAAATATAGTTTACGAAAATAGTTTTTCTCGGACAAAACCTATTCTAATCCCTTCAAATCAACTCCAAAGCTAATCTAATCCTACCATACACCTTCTTAGGGTGTCATGGGTTCCTAATCACCATCAAGACCCAAGAATACCATGGGAGTAATTATAGGATGACCATATTGTATATATAACTTAAAAATCATGAAATAAATGGTATAAATCACATAACATGCATATAAGCTCCAAAAATGATAAGAAACATATGAAAATGACAAGGAAACTTGAAAATGATAAGAATATGCTTACTAGTGAAAATGAAGAGGTGTAAGTAACAAGGATTAACTTAAATATCCTTGGTTTTTATTTCAAAACCATAAAAAGGATATAAACTAGGTTGAAAATACACTTGAACTTAGCAAAAATCTTGATCCCTTTGGTTCTTTTGATGTGGTCGGTTCTTGAGGACCCAAGAAAAGAAGAGAGAACTTTTTATCTTAACACTTTTGAGTATGTGAATGAATGAGAAGAAAATTGTCAAGTAAGACTTTTATGATCAAGTGAAATTATGAGGAAACATAAACCATACCATCATTTAATACATACCCTCCCCTTGGCCGGTTTTTGGGGAGGGTTTGTCTCCAATATATATATATATTTTTTTTAAATGTTTACTTGTATAATTTGTGTAAAACTTTGATAAAAAGTGTAAGAATTTGTGTAGAAATGTACAAGTGAATGTAAATAGAAATTTTTGGTGCAAGTAAGTTTTTAATAAGTCAAAATAGATTGTAATGAGATGATAAAAATTGTAAAAATACTTTCCTTGTGAAATTCGGGTGATAAAATAATTATCGTACAATTTTAAGAAAAACGACGTAATAATTAAACTTTAACAATTAAAATACCAAATAAATTTGAAACACTAGGAAAACTAAAAATATAGTTTTTATAAACTAAATGTAAGTTTAAAAATACCTCGGGATCATTTTTGAAAGTAATGGATTAAATATTCAAAATAAAAACTCACGCGATAAAAATTATTACATATAAAAATTACGCGTTGAAGGTAAAATGAAATGTCGTGAATGAACTAATGAGATGCACATGATGTCCATGAAATGTAGACTAATCATAGTCCATATGAAATGTACGTGATGTCATGATCATGAATTCGCCGCTAAACCTCCAAGGTTACACGAATTTGAAACAAGTAAACCAAGTTTACTAAAATGTTGAAATAATGAAACATGAACGGTGTCGAGAAATGACCTGAAAATACGGGTTGTCACATTCGCCCATCCAAAAAGGAATTCAGTCCCTGAATTCAATCGTTGTTAGGTCTAACGGGTTTAGGGTTTGATGTGGTAAACTTTCCCATTCTCGAGCAAAACCCTCAAAAGACTTTTTGGTAACCGATTTTTACTTAATCTCACAACTCATCAAACAAGAACTGTCATGAGATTAGGCTAAATCGGTTTGGGTAACAACTTGTTTCTAGCTCGATCTTTGCAACTCATCAAACAAGAACTGTCACGCGGATCAAACTGGAAACAAGTGGTTTGAAGAAAATTCTTTTGAAAATTTGGCTCGATTACGGAATTGCTTACACATATAAGCTTACTACTCCCTTCATTGCATGATTCTTCCTGAATTAGACATAGGTGATCAGGCTATGTATAATTTAGGAGTAACTATGCAATGCTTGGACTAATCGACTCATATGTTTGTTTGGTGTTGGGTCAACTGTTGTTAAAATTGTGATGAACATCGAGGAGAGAAGACATGGAGGAGTGTCGTCAAAATGATAGTTAAAGTAAAAAGAATTAAAATCCTCGTAAATGATAACAAATCGGAAAGAAAATAAAGTATGATAGATGAGAATATTTTACAACGAGTGGTTTAGCAAAAGTAGTACATCTTAGGTTATAAAGATTCGGATACGATGGAAAACATAAACTTAGTACGACATAGTACATAAGGAGAAATAAAACTGTTAGTTTCCGAACTTCTTCAGTCTTCCGCGTCGTTGATACCTTGACGAGTTCCTCCTCCTCCTTCCAACATATATACATTCCCATGAACACCTTCAACTGGTTGACCTTGGTTTTGAGGACATTGATTCCGATAGTGTCCTTGTTCCCCACATCCGAAGCATGTGACTACGGCTTTACCTTTACAATCCCTGGCTAGATGTCCCGGTGTTTTGCATTTGTGGCACTTGGCAGGGCAAGGACCCGAGTGATGAAAATTACATCGATTACATAGTGGGTGTGTTCCAGCATACCCTCTACCTCTCATTGGTGCAGCGACATAAACCATTCCCGCTTCTTGCCTTCTATTTTGTTGTTGATGACGGTTAGTGTTGCGGTTTTGGTTGTTGTTGTTATAATTCCCTTGGTCGTCTTCCCATTTCCTTTTGTTGTTGTTGAGTTGGTTATCGCCGTTGTTATTGTTGTTTTGGTCATTGTTGTAGTTGGTGCGGTTGTTGGGGTTGTTGTTGTTTCGGTTGGTGTTGGTGTACTTACCTCGCTTCACCACTTGTGCCATCAATTTCTGAGTAACTCGAATAGCTTCCTCGATTGTTTGTGGATCAAACGAAGTCACATCTCCTTGAATCACCTCGGGAAGTCCCCCAATGAAAGCCTCTAGCAACTTCTCATTATCAGAAACCATGGACGGGCATAACACGGCCAATTCCTGGAATCTCCGAATGTATGTGTCAATGTCGTACCCAATCGTGACCAATTCATAGAACTCCGTCTCCAACTTTTTGATTTCTGTTCGAGGACAAAACTTCTTAGTCACCAAGCTCTTAAATTCCTCCCACGTAAGCTTAAAAGCATTTTCCATACCAATCGGTTGAGCGTATGAATTCCACCATGACAACGCTCCATCGAGTAAAGTGCTCGTAGCAAACTTAACTTTACTATCATCCGGACAGTTACAAAGCAAAAATACCGATTCCAACTTTTCAAACCATCTAACCATAGCTGTAGCTCCCTCGGTACCTCGGAACTTAGTGGGTTCACCACTTTTGAAATTTTTGTACGAACATTTCTTAACCCCAGATCCTCCGGCATTACCAGTAGCAGCAGCTAGTCTTGCGGCTTCAGCAGCAGCCGCGGCCTCAGCAGCAGCAGCAGCCACTGTTTCCCTTTCGACTCTTAAAGCATTAGCAATGCTATCGTTCACCAACTTTTGAATTGCTGCTTGGGTCATTTCAACTGTAGCTTTCTTCGGTGCCATAACTTCTTCAAAACAAGAGGAAATGTGAGACGTAGCAAAATCCGATGTTAATAATAAACGCTCCAAAGAAATGTGATAAGAAATGATAAATTTGAGGTTATGTTTCAAAAATGATCGACGGGTTCCGAAAAGATGGGTTATGAGGTGTTGTAAGTGCTTCAATGTATGATGGTTTAGAGACTTAATGTGTGAATAAAGTGTAACTCGACATGTTAGTGGTGAAACAAAGGAGTGAGAGTGTCTTCGCCCTATTTAAAGTTTATCTCGGCATTCGTCGTTATCGGTGATGAGTCAATTGATATAAAAATTGTGATAGGGAATGACAAGGAATTCTCCACGTTAGAGTATGGGGAAAAGATAATGGGATGAGCATTTAAGGGCATCCATGTGACAATCAATGTGAAATGAAAGTGAATAACTCGAAAAATGTACGTATAAATCGCACGCAAAGTGAACATGCACTTGTGATGAAATGATGAGATGCTATGATAATGTAGTTATAGTCTAGGGTCAATGATGCAACCTAGTTCTCTATAACTGAAGCTCTGATGCCAATCTGTCACACCCCCAAATTACCTGTTTTGCAGCGGAATGGAATTCCTGGGGATTGACTGTCATAGCATCACAATCACAGTTATGTTGAACGACCTAAAGTGTCGTTTGGAAAATACATCGTTTGATTTAATAAAACAATCAGAGTTTACAAAGTTCAGGTCCCAAATGAAATCAACTTGTGCGGAAAATAAGTTTAGTACAGTCAAACGATGTTTTTAAAGTATATAAATCTCATGTAAGACGCGTCGTCACCACGACTCCATGATGTGTCCAAATGCATGCCATGAAGTGAATGCCTTAGATACCTGAGATTAAAACATGCTAAAAGTGTCAACACAAAGGTTGAGTGAGTTCATAGAGTTTGGGTTAAAATGTAAAGCCTTTAAAAATCGTTTATGCCGCAAAGGCATTGTAAATCGTTGAAATGTAAAGACTTTCAAAATTGCTTATGTAGCAAAGGCATCGTAAATCCACTCAGTTCCAAGTCCCGCCCATACAAAACTTGCAACCTGTGTGTTCACAACCCATTGCCAGAATGTATATAGAGTTTATGTAATTCGTTCGAACACCATAATCGTAGTGTGAGTTAAATGGTTTCACACTCATCGTTAAAATCAACATCGTATTTATTTCACTAAGTTCATGACACCAAAGCGTAAACATCGCACCAATAAAAATTGGTAATCATCGTTTCATCGCCGCCCTAATAGGTAATTTGCCAATTTACCTCTATGATTCAAATATAGCGCGCTCGATTTCCCCTAAATGGGTCAATAGGAGCGGGAGTGTTAATTCCAATAGGCCTATTCACAATATTCGCGCTCACTCGAAAGTGACTAATGGTTCATGATGTAGGGACTTCGAACATGGCAAAATACTTAGTGACAATAAAACATCGGATATAGCATACAGTTCAAAGCATTTGTGTTCGATTAAAAATGTAGCATGTATCTCCCCCAAGAGATTGTAAAACAGTTAATAGAGTAAAAGTGGGGCTATGAATTCACAGTAATATGTAAGAGTTTAAAGTACTTGTGCAAGTGAATGAAAACAGTTTGAGCATGTATCTCCCCCAAAACAGTTATGAAAGCAAGTAAAAGTAGGGGCTATGAAAACTCACTTGGATAAACTGGAATAATGGCAAAAGTGAGTACACTGAGGTATAATGTAATGCGTCAATCGGGACCTATTACGAATGATATGATATGTCATGAGTTGCAATGTAATGCTATGCATGCACTTAATATGTTATTTATACCATTTACGGGTTTTGAAACTATTACTCGTCGTCGAAAAATACTCTTTTGACGTCTTGACCCTTCAAAAATGACTTTACATGTTTTTACGTCAAAATGTCATCCTACAAGGGTTTTATAATGATTTTTGGTGAAATAAACACTTTTCGTCGCAAAACAATGTCGTCGGAAAAACCATGAAATCAACAAAAATGGCTTTGGAAAACTAGCCGTAAAACGGTGTACGTCGATCGTTAGAGAACGAACTCGACGGTTTTGGAAAGTTTGTATCGATATCTAAAAGTTTCAGTTCAGGAGTTTTCGTCCAAAAGGTCTCGTTCATAAAGATATCGAAGGCTAAAGATGGTGGTTTTTGCTAATTGTGTGCAGAAAATTAGTTTCGGCCAATGTTTGAACATCCGTAATTAATTCACTATAAATCCGCTTGACAAACAGCTTTTTGATTTGAAAAATATGGCCGGTGAACTTGATTTTACTAGAAGACACTTCGTTATAAAAAGTTTCACATCATGGTTAAAAACTGCCGCAAACATGGACGTTAGAGCTAATGAAATACTTGAATCGTAAAAATAATATAACTTTTCAGAAAATAATATTTACGGCAACTTTATGAAAACGGCCATATCTTTGTCGTTTTAAATCCGTTTTCTACGTAAAATATGTCCTTAGCTTCGTATCGAAGTAAACTAATATATTTTTGACAAGTCGAAATAATTTGTGAAGCTTAAGGCTCGTTTTTGACCCGAAATATGTAAAAACAGCAAGCTGAAATTTTCAGAAAATATACGTTTCGTCGTCAAACTTTAAAAATCCATAACTTCTTCGTTATAAGTCCGTTTTTATCCGTTCAAGCGGCCACGGATTCGTTTTAAAGTATATTTTCTAAATATCAAGGCCAAAATGTCGTACCAACAGTAGGTTTTTCCAGAAATTCGATTTAAGGACAGAACGTAAAATATAGTTTACGAAAATAGTTTTTCTCGGACAAAACCTATTCTAATCCCTTCAAATCAACTCCAAAGCTAATCTAATCCTACCATACACCTTCTTAGGGTGTCATGGGTTCCTAATCACCATCAAGACCCAAGAATACCATGGGAGTAATTATAGGATGACCATATTGTATATATAACTTAAAAATCATGAAATAAATGGTATAAATCACATAACATGCATATAAGCTCCAAAAATGATAAGAAACATATGAAAATGACAAGGAAACTTGAAAATGATAAGAATATGCTTACTAGTGAAAATGAAGAGGTGTAAGTAACAAGGATTAACTTAAATATCCTTGGTTTTTATTTCAAAACCATAAAAAGGATATAAACTAGGTTGAAAATACACTTGAACTTAGCAAAAATCTTGATCCCTTTGGTTCTTTTGATGTGGCCGGTTCTTGAGGACCCAAGAAAAGAAGAGAGAACTTTTTATCTTAACACTTTTGAGTATGTGAATGAATGAGAAGAAAATTGTCAAGTAAGACTTTTATGATCAAGTGAAATTATGAGGAAACATAAACCATACCATCATTTAATACATACCCTCCCCTTGGCCGGTTTTTGGGGAGGGTTTGTCTCCAATATATATATATATTTTTTTTAAATGTTTACTTGTATAATTTGTGTAAAACTTTGATAAAAAGTGTAAGAATTTGTGTAGAAATGTACAAGTGAATGTAAATAGAAATTTTTGGTGCAAGTAAGTTTTTAATAAGTCAAAATAGATTGTAATGAGATGATAAAAATTGTAAAAATACTTTCCTTGTGAAATTCGGGTGATAAAATAATTATCGTACAATTTTAAGAAAAACGACGTAATAATTAAACTTTAACAATTAAAATACCAAATAAATTTGAAACACTAGGAAAACTAAAAATATAGTTTTTATAAACTAAATGTAAGTTTAAAAATACCTCGGGATCATTTTTGAAAGTAATGGATTAAATATTCAAAATAAAAACTCACGCGATAAAAATTATTACATATAAAAATTACGCGTTGAAGGTAAAATGAAATGTCGTGAATGAACTAATGAGATGCACATGATGTCCATGAAATGTAGACTAATCATAGTCCATATGAAATGTACGTGATGTCATGATCATGAATTCGCCGCTAAACCTCCAAGGTTACACGAATTTGAAACAAGTAAACCAAGTTTACTAAAATGTTGAAATAATGAAACATGAACGATGTCGAGAAATGACCTGAAAATACGGGTTGTCACATTCGCCCATCCAAAAAGGAATTCAGTCCCTGAATTCAATCGTTGTTAGGTCTAACGGGTTTAGGGTTTGATGTGGTAAACTTTCCCATTCTCGAGCAAAACCCTCAAAAGACTTTTTGGTAACCGATTTTTACTTAAGGACACATAGCAAGGAACTGCACTCTTCCAAAACGTCCACAAATGCAGAGTACTTCAGGGATAAAATGCTACTGGTGCAAGCTCAAGATAGTGGGGCTGTGTTGAATGAGGAAGAATTGCTATTCCTAGCTGAGGGAAATGCCAAAACGTATGATGCTGATGTGGATGAACAACCAGTACAGGGTATGGGTCAAAACAATCCCAATGCATTTCAAGTTGCAGACTGTGATGCATTTGATTCAGATGTCGATGGTGAACCAACTGCCAGACCATCTTCATGGCTAGCATTTCACTGATGGTATCTCCAAAGGATTCTTCACCACAATAGGGCAGTCCCTCCAAGGAATCGATCGTATCAGAGGTATTAAAATTATACGATGATGTTGATGGGCAAAAGATTCACGACAAAGTACAATCAACTGAAATCATTGAATCAAATATTGAAAATATGGGTAATAGCAATATTGTCCCATATGATCAATATGTGAAACAAGATGAAAGTGAAATTGTACCAAGTGATGCATCTTCTGCAGTCAGTGATGACTATATTTTTGATGAATACACTGCATGTGCTCCTGATGATTCCATAATCTCTGAACTAAATGCCTATAAGGAACAAGTTGCCATATATGAACATCGTGCTAAATTTGAACTGACTACCCGTGAGCAGGAGATGGATAACCAAATACATACAGTTATTAGAAAAAGTAGTTTTAGGGAAGAAATGTTAAAGTAAGAGTTAAACTCCTTACAAGAAAAGCTCAATAAAACTGTTAACCAAAAGCAAGAACTTCAATAAAATGTAAAAGTGCTTAAATAGGAATTTACTGCTAAGGAGTCAAAACTTTTAAATGACTTTTCCAACCTAAAAACGTTGAAAAACAAACTTGAAAATAAATTGTACGTACAAGGGAACACCATTCAGACTGCTCACAAGATCACTAAGCATCGAGTCTTAAGCGATAAGTATAGTATTCCCCTTGTAGAGGAACCCAATCCCGAGTATGGTAAAATAGCTAGAGCTGCTTAAAAGATAGTCTATAATGGTAATGAGATTCTAAAGCCTAGGCAAACACCATCATGTATAGGAAGCACTGAAGAGGATAGAAAATTAGAAGATGCCTCTAGGGAGAAAATGGCAAAGAAGTTAAATGATCCTTGGTGTACAAAGCATAATATAAAGTTTAAACCCCATGATTACACTAAAAAAAACTGGATAGCCTTGAATAAGTTTAAACCTCAAACTCAATTAACCCCTGAGCAAGTATTCTTGAAGAAAGATTTGGATAAGCAAAAAATCGATAATCTTATTGAGAAGAATCCTCCTTGTAGGAAAATGCCTCCAACCACTGTGTATCCCCCAAATACACCTATGCATCTAGTGCTCAGAACCCTTTCGACTCAAAGCAAGACCTTAATCAGCCTATATGTGGTTTATCAATTATTTGTCGATTTTGAGAAAACATGTAAGAAAAGAATTACACCCACAGGGATTACTGAAGGGGAAAAGGATTTTGAGCAAACTAAAGAGTGTTATTTAACTGAGGTCATGCCTTTCTTTAAACTACTAAAAGAACAAATTGAGAGTCTTCAAAAGGGCATTGATACATAGATTAAAGAAATGAAAAAGGTGTTTAATGAAATGGAAATTGAGGTCAAAGATTATGAACGTGAGCTTAAAAGTAATGAAATTGAGAGGAAAAATCTACATATCTTAAATGATAACTTGATTTCTAGATGTGTTGCTCAGGATGTGTTCTATAATGTTACAAATTATTCTATCACTGCTTCTCAATTTCATGAATTATCTGTTGCCTTGAATGTTTCTCATGATCGTGTCATTGAGCTTGAGTCCAAAAATTCAAAATTGTATGATAAAATAGAACAAGATGATCATGACAACTTGGTCAAACAGTTTTCTAAATTAGAACTTGAACATCTTGCTTTGCAATTAAAATATCAACATCTAAAATAAAATGTTAAAACCTCAAATGCCATGACATCATCTGATGTTCCTGAGTTTGATACAGTGTTTGAAATTAGCAAACGTGATGAACAGATTCGAGCTCATTTTAACACGATCAAAAGACTGAAAACCCAAATTTCACAATTAAAGTGTGAAAAGAATGATGTGACTGGATCCCAAATGCCTCCTGTCACAATTCTTAATTTCCGGTCATTTTTCAAATTTATATTTTCATTAAACGTTTATTTTCCTATTAAATAAACGCTATCGCGTAAACATTTATTCTGTACAATTGACCCGACACTTCCAAAAATAATCCTAATATATGTTTATACTCAATTTAAGACAATAAAAATTATATTATTAATTTACCCGATGTTTTCAATTTATTTTGGATATTAATTGTTATATATAAATATTTACGACGGTCTTCGTAAATTCAAAACGATAAATATTTATTCACTCAACTCATGTAGGAAATGTATTTTTTATAATTTTTATGACTTCAATATATCTTATTTTGATCCGTTAAAATTTATTTTTAGCTAACGCTACACTAAATGCTCAAATGGGTACACAAGTTACTAGTTATCTTTAAATAATTATACATTTACACTACATATTTATACTTAATCAAAAAAAAAAAAATATCACTAGCTAATAATAAAACCCCCTTGTCGACACAAGGGGGTGAGTCATGTATGTTTGCTAAATATCTCTTACAAGTATATCATATTATACAACACATACAACACAATAATATCTAGTGCAAGATCAAGTTTCTCTCTTCTTCTCTTCTTCTCTTCTTCTTCAGTAAACTGGCCAACCATAAGGACCAAGGAAGTGATCATCAAATATTTTTCTAATCAAGTTATACATACACTAGTATCACTCTTGTTAAGGTTTTGTAATATAAACCTTGGGTGATTAGGAAAAACCCTTTGTTCTAATAACCTCATCAAGTTACTTGTCGCGGTTAGACTGTTGCGTCTCATTTCTGTGCATCCACTTTGTCATCATAACTATTGCAACAGGTGAGTTCGTAGCCCCACTTTTACTTATTTAATTGTTTTATAAACTCTTCGGGGGAGATACATGCTCAACTTCATGCTTTTACTTTACACTTATATGAACTTAAACTATATTGTTGGAACTATTATGAACTTGTTACCCTCTTATTTCACTACTTATGCTAGTAAGTAGATTGTGCCCGAACTAAATTGATCACTATGTTATGAACACTATTATTTGAAACACTCTCCTTGATTTTGAACCCTTCGACATGTATAATTGAGCTCTTTTAAATTGATTCGGACCCTTTGACATACAAGTGAACACTTTGGACTTGATTTGAATTTTTGACATATAGTCGAACTCTTTTAACTTGTAAAGGACCCTTTTGATATATTTTAAACTTGTTTGACGTGATTTTGAACGCTTCGACTATCTTGAACCTTTTGATATTATTCGAGCTCTTTGACTGTTCTGGACTTTTGAACTCGACTTAAACTCTTGAACTTAATTACGAACTTTTGAACGGAACTCTTGATCTTAAATACAAACTTATGACTTGTTTGAACTTATTAAACCGGACGTGTTATGACCTTGACCTAAAGTCTCCCATGATCGGAGCATCACTATAAAGTCTCCCTTGTTCGGAGCATCCCTATAAAGTCTCCCATGTTCGGAGCATCACTATAAAGTCTCCTTTGTTCGGAGCAATCTTAAAGCCTCCCCGGTCCGGAGCAGAATGTCTCACTATGTTACGGAGCGTTCTCAATCTAAAGTCTCCCATGTTCGGAGCAGTGCAAATTCTCCCATGTTCGGAGTGTTCTTAATTGTATATAATAGTTGTATGATGTACTGTTCGTACATTCGCATTGTTAGTCTCCTATTAGTAGGTAGTATGGATAGCGCTATTAGAGGTCGGCCAACCTCTCGTCCACTATGTTACGGGACGCATATTATTTATTCTAGGGGCTTTTCCTGGCATACATTATTATATACGTGGTGCTATATGGTGAACTATTACGACAACTTATACTTGACTACTTGATACGCTACATTTTGTGCAATGGGTTGTGAACACACATGTTGCAAGTTTTGTATGGGCGGAACTTGGAACTGAGTGGATTTACAATACCTTTGCTTTGTGAACTATTATGATAACGTGCACTTGACTTCTAGACATACTACTTTTGGCAGTGGGTTGTGAACACACAGGTTGCAAGTTTTGTATGGGCGGAACTTAGAACTGAGTGGATTTACGATGCCTTTGCTTTGTGGACTATCTAAATGACCAAAAACTTTGTCTTTGTTGCATGATCGCTCTTTAAAAGCTTTACTTGTTAACCAAACTCTATGAACTCACTCAACCATTGTGTTGACACTTTTAGCATGTTTTATCTCAGGTATCTAAGGCATTCACTTCATGGCATGCATGTGGACTTATCATAGAGTCGCGGTGTCGACGCGTCTCACCTATATTTTATGCACTTAACTATCGTTTGATTGTAACAAACTCGTTTTGATATATTGGAAATCTTTTGGGACCTAATGTTTGTAAACTCTGATTATTTTACTTAATCAAACGATACTTTCAAAATGACCCTTTAGGTCGTTCGATATAACTGTAACTTTGATGCTATGACAGTCCTCCCCAAGGTATTCCATTCCGCTGTAAAACAGATAATTTGGGGGTGTGACAGATTGGTATCAGAGCATCGGTTATAGAGAACTAGGTCGCATCATTGATCCTAGATTATAACTACATCATCATAGCATCTCATCATATCATTATAAGTGCATACTCCTTATACATGCAAACTTATGACTCAACACCAAACATCATATGAGACGATTAGTCCAAGCATTGCATAGTTACTCCTAAATTATACATAGCCTGATCACCTATGTCTAATTCAGGAAGAATCATGCAATGAAGGGAGTAGTAGTCTCATATGTGTAAGCAATTCCGTAATCGAGCCAAATTTTTAAAAGATTTTCTTCAAACCACTTGTTTCCTGTTTGATCCGAGTGACAGTTCTTGTTTGATGAGTTGCAACGATCAAGCTAGAAACAAGTTGTTACCTAAACCGATTTAGCATAATCGTATGACAGTTCTTGTTTGATGAGTTGTGGGATTAAGTGAAAATCGGTTACCTAAAAGTCTTTTGAAAATTTTGCTCGAAAATGGGAAAGCCTGCCTCATCAAGCCTAGTCATAAGAGAGCATGTATTTAGGACGGGAAATGCTCACAATAGCACGAGAACGTATTTAGTTGGATGAGAAATCCATATGCATGAGCATTGACATAATCATTTAAACCATACACGAGCATAAACTTTTAGAACCCTTGTCGAGGTTCGGACTATAGTATCATTAATTGAATCACGAGGACGTGATTCCGCTGACATGGGAAGAATGTCACAATTCTCAATTTCCGGTCATTTTTCAAATTTATATTTTCATTAAACGTTTATTTTCCTATTAAATAAACGCTATCGCGTAAACATTTATTCTGTACAATTGATCCGACACTTTCAAAAATAATCCTAATATATGTTTATACTCAATTTAAGACAATAAAAAATATATTATTAATTTACCCGATGTTTTCAATTTATTTTGGATATAAATTGTTATATATAAATATTTACGACGGTCTTCGTAAATTCAAAACGATAAATATTTATTCACTCAACTCATGTAGGAAATGTATTTTTTTATAATTTTTATGACTTCAATATATCTTATTTTGATCCGTTAAAATTTATTTTTAGCTAACGCTACCCTAAATGCTCAAATGTGTACACAAGTTACTAGTTATCTTTAAATAATTATACATTTACACTACATATTTATACTTAATCAAAAAAAAAAAAAAAAAAAAAATCACTAGCTAATAATAAAACCCCCTTGTCGACACAAGGGGGTGAGTCATGTATGTTTGCTAAATATCTCTTACAAGTATATCATATTATACAACACATACAACACAATAATATCTAGTGCAAGATCAAGTTTCTCTCTTATTCTCTTCTTCTTCAGTAAACTGGCCAACCATAAGGACCAAGGAAGTGATCATCAAATATTTTTCTAATCAAGTTATACATACACTAGTATCACTCTTGTTAAGGTTTTGTAATATAAACCTTGGGTGATTAGGAAAAACCCTTTGTTCTAATAACCTCATCAAGTTACTTGTCGCGGTTAGACTGTTGCGTCTCATTTCTGTGCATCCACTTTGTCATCATAACTATTGCAACAGGTGAGTTCGTAGCCCCACTTTTACTTATTTAATTGTTTTATAAACTCTTCGGGGGAGATACATGCTCAACTTCATGCTTTTACTTTACACTTATATGAACTTAAACTATATTGTTGGAACTATTATGAACTTGTTACCCTCTTATTTCACTACTTATGCTAGTAAGTAGATTGTGCCCGAACTAAATTGATCACTATGTTATGAACACTATTATTTGAAACACTCTCCTTGATTTTGAACCCTTCGACATGTATAATTGAGCTCTTTTAAATTGATTCGGACCCTTTGACATACAAGTGAACACTTTGGACTTGATTTGAATTTTTGACATATAGTCGAACTCTTTTAACTTGTAAAGGACCCTTTTGATATATTTTAAACTTGTTTGACGTGATTTTGAACGCTTCGACTATCTTGAACCTTTTGATATTATTCGAGCTCTTTGACTTTTCTGGACTTTTGAACTCGACTTAAACTCTTGAACTTAATTACGAACTTTTGAACGGAACTCTTGATCTTAAATACAAACTTATGACTTGTTTGAACTTATTAAACCGGACGTGTTATGACCTTGACCTAAAGTCTCCCATGATCGGAGCATCACTATAAAGTCTCCCTTGTTCGGAGCATCCCTATAAAGTCTCCCATGTTCGGAGCATCACTATAAAGTCTCCTTTGTTCGGAGCAATCTTAAAGCCTCCCCGGTCCGGAGCAGAATGTCTCACTATGTTACGGAGCGTTCTCAATCTAAAGTCTCCCATGTTCGGAGCAGTGCAAATTCTCCCATGTTCGGAGTGTTCTTAATTGTATATAATAGTTGTATGATGTACTGTTCGTACATTCGCATTGTTAGTCTCTTATTAGTAGGTAGTATGGATAGCGCTATTAGAGGTCGGCCAACCTCTCGTCCACTATCTTACGGGACGCATATTATTTATTCTAGGGGCTTTGCCTGGCATACATTATTATATACGTGGTGCTATATGGTGAACTATTACGACAACTTATACTTGACTACTTGATACGCTACATTTTGTGCAATGGGTTGTGAACACACAGGTTGCAAGTTTTGTATGGGCGGAACTTGGAACTGAGTGGATTTACAATACCTTTGCTTTGTGAACTATTATGATAACGTGTACTTGACTTCTAGACATACTACTTTTGGCAGTGGGTTGTGAACACACAGGTTGCAAGTTTTGTATGGGCGGAACTTGGAACTGAGTGGATTTACGATGCCTTTGCTTTGTGGACTATTCTAAATGACCAAAAACTTTGTCTTTGTTGCATGATCGCTCTTTAAAAGCTTTACTTGTTAACCAAACTCTATGAACTCACTCAACCATTGTGTTGACACTTTTAGCATGTTTTATCTCAGGTATCTAAGGCATTCACTTCATGGCATGCATGTGGACTTATCATAGAGTCGCGGTGTCGACGCGTCTCACCTATATTTTATGCACTTAACTATCGTTTGATTGTAACAAACTCGTTTTGATATATTGGAAATCTTTTGGGACCTAATGTTTGTAAACTCTGATTATTTTACTTAATCAAACGATACTTTCAAAACGACCCTTTAGGTCGTTCGATATAACTGTAACTTTGATGCTATGACAGTCCTCCCCAAGGTATTCCATTCCGCTGTAAAACAGATAATTTAGGGGTGTGACACCTCCTCCTCTAGATTCTCAAAACTCTCAGAATTTTCATCTTCAAAACATCATTAATGCATTACAACATGAAAATGAATGTTTTCTAGCAAAAAATGAAAAGGTAAAATTGCATTTCAAAGAGTTATACGAATCAATTAAAGTCACTCGTGACAAGAACAACGAAAAGGTAACTTCTTTGCAAAATGAAATTGAGAATCTGAAGAGTGAGGTAAAAGGGAAAATGCCAATCACCAATTGTGAGTGTACTGCACCAAAGGTGCCTGCTTGTGCTAAATATGCTATGACTGTGAAGTACATTCCACCTCATCTTAGGAATAATGAACTTGCACTTCAAACATATTTTTCGTACCTTAAGGATAGTCTAGAATGTCTTCGAGAGATTGTTGAAGAGGATAAGATAGAGAAGCCACTTGATAGTGCGATTAAGGATGCATGCTTATATACCAAACGATCTCAGGAGCTGTTAGAATGCCTAATAACTATATGTCCTAAATTCGATACCAATAAAGATAGAGTAGTTATGCCTTGCTTGTCACAATTCGCAATTTCCGGTCATTTCTCATATTTCACATTCAGCATTTCATAACGATTCGTGCATGGTTTTGCATTTTTCTTTAAACGTTATCGCGTAAACATTATTTTTGAACATTTGACCCGATACTTCCAAAAATTATTCCAATATATTTTTATACTCATATTAAGTCTATAAAAATATTATTATTAGTTTAACCGGTGTTTTAAATTTATTTCGTATATAAATTGTTGTATTTATATAAATTACGACGTTTTCTTAAATTCAACCCGATAATTATTATATCACTCAAATTTTGCAAGAAAAGTATTTTTATAATTTTTATGACCTAAATATATTTTATCTTGACCCGTGAAATTTATTTTTATCTAACGCTACCTTAAATATTTAAATGTGTATACAACTTACTAATCTTATTTAACAATACTACAAGCTACTACTTATCCTCAAATAACTTTACTTCTACTTACATTTATACATTTACATAATAATAATAATAATAATAATAATAATAATAATAATAATAATATGTACATTCATTATTACATACATGATTCACTAAAGATTTGTCAAGATTTTCTTACATATATTTTCTACACACAAACTCCTACACACACACATCCAATAATTTTAGTGTGCAAAGTCAAGATCTCCTTTCTTCTTCTTCCCTCAAATAAATCGTCCACCATAGAAGATCAAGAGATAGTTCATCAAAACTTTTCTAATCAAGTTCTTCACAATCTAGTAGCACTCTTTGTTTGGGTTGTGAAATAAAAACCTAGGGTGTTTAGGATAATCCTTGGTTCACTAAACCTCATCAAGCAATTTGTAAGCATAAAACTTCATCTCTTACTTTTCATATATATTTTTCATACATTTCATGAAGTCCATATGATCATATTTGCTTAAGTTGTAGTTCTTATTCATGTTTATCAAATGTTATCACCCATATGTGTCCTATTAATTTTTATAGCAAGTATATACTAGTTAAAAGTTTATAAAAATGAGAAGTTTGAAAAATGGACCATCAAAGTCTAGTTGTGGTTTTTGGAGGAAATGATTACATAAATTTTATACATGTCTATTTAAGTTTGTATATATATTTTTAGCCTCATAATGAATATTTATTTTGGTTATGATCAAATGAAGTTGTTTTACTAGTAGGATTGGTGATGAGTAGATTAAGGGAATATTATGGTGTTGTTTGAGTTAAAATGATTAGAGAAAAATGGTAATTTTAAAATAAGCGCGGAAGCGCTGTCGAAATTTATAATTTTTCCGAAAAGTTAGTCATTTTTATAAGTTTTATTAAAGTTTTAGAAAATAGATTTTTAGTTATGAACGTGGCCTTTTGAA
Source organism: Chrysanthemum seticuspe (assembly GCA_019973895.1). Classification (NCBI taxonomy): domain Eukaryota; kingdom Viridiplantae; phylum Streptophyta; class Magnoliopsida; order Asterales; family Asteraceae; genus Chrysanthemum; species Chrysanthemum seticuspe. The sequence goes on from BPTQ01000001.1 coordinate 157,561,209, forward strand.
CGGACTAAAACGGAGTTATAACGAAAAATATACGTGGTTTCCAAGTTACGATTTAAAAACTACCATTTTCCGGAAAATATTCATGCAGTCCGAATTTTAACTGACCCAAACAGTGGCTTTAAAATTTCTGTGAAGTCTCCGAAGTTTAAAAATATATTAGTACACTTAATTACCTTCGCGTGGATATAAAGAACTTGAAAAACGGACTTAAAACGAGTGAGTTATGGTTAACCGAACTTTGAGTCAAAAACGTGCTGAAAACACTATTCACAGCTTTAGTAAGCTGTCAGGATTTTAATCAAGGTTTTTGAGGGCCTAAACGGACGTTTCGGGGGAAACGGACCTTAAAAACGAGTTAGTTTTTCTATGTATACATTACGTAAAGTCCGATGTAAACCGATTTGTTAATTACTAAAACCGTTACATAGTTTTAACTACATTTTCACCATTAACTCAAAAGTAATTATTTTGACATGGAACCGTCACACATTCAAGTAACAATATTTATATATAACTAGTTTTCAAGTAGCATATTGGGTGATACGTTTTCAAAATCATGCATTCACGACAACATATCATAACTCGAGTCATAACATTCATTTTAGGTCGCGGATAGTTTCCGAGCCTCACTTTCGTGCACTTCATCTTGTTAGCATATCAATCACATCAGGTGAGTTCATACCCCACTTTTACTCGTTTAAATTCTTACAAACTATTTGGGGGAGATACATGCTTAAATACTTGTTTCACTCTTGCGAATACTCAAACCATTTATACAATTTTGTTACAATATACTTCTTATACACTTTGGACATTATGTGTGGTTTATTGCGATATGTGCCTTAATGTGCTAAACTAGTTTTCAATTGTGCAACAACATACAAACTTTAGCAACTGGTTAACTCCTGCGGGAGCCGGCAGAGAGGTATTGATAGTACTATCGGGCTGACGCCCCCACCCTTGTGTCCTTGATAGACGAGACCTTGGGTGAATATAATCTGTTATTCAAGTGATTCAATGTAACACAACAAACAAGTTAGACTTCGTCGTGAGGTTCAGTTGGCTGTGATTCTTTGCATTAAGTTTATGTATATATCGTATGCACCTATGTCCTACTTACAAACAAGATTGACAATTACATACTTTGGCAATGGATTGTAAACACACAGGTTGCAAGTTTTGTATGGGCGGAACTTGGAACTGAGTGGATTTGCACGGCCTTTGCTGCATCAACATTTCTTATAGACTTTTTCAATTCATTTTCAACAAACTTATGAACTCACCAACCATTGTGTTGACACTTTTTAGCATGTTTATCTCAGGTCTTAAGGTGATAGCATTTCATGGAGCTTTTGGGTCGCATGGCATACATGGAAGTCTTGTGTTTTTAACAATTACCATTCGACATGTTTTGTAAACTCTTGTGTATTATCAAACTTTGGGATTTCTTGCTTGTAAACTTTAACTTGTTTATCGAATGGTAAACTTTTCAAAACGTCTCATTATAGAGGTCGTTTTCTGTATCCATACTTTGTGCTATGACGTTATACCCCAATGACATTATCGTTCCGCTGCGGTATTTTGGGGGTGTGACATTGCTCTATGCCCAAAGTCAAGCAAATGTCCTTTGATGTGCCTCCTAGTACTTTAGATCCCATCACTTTTAGACCAGGAATGCAGAAAGTAGTGAACCAACTAATGTTCCCATCGTTCCCTCTACAGGAGTAATCAGTGACACTAAGGAAAGCAGGTCAAAGCCTCCAGGCAATACAAAGTAAGATAGGACCTCGCAAGCTAAGAGTAATTAAGGAAAGGAAGTAGAAGACCATCCTAGGAACAATAAGTTTGAGTTTAATAAGACGAATCGTGTTGATTTTAATATTAACTATAAGCGTAATGTAATTAATTCGAATTCTGCTACGATTTGCAAAACATGTAATGAATTTTGATTTCTGATACTTATCATGAATGTGCTGTGAATGAAGTAAAATATGTCGCTAAGTCTCCAGTCAAAACCATTAGAACTGCTAAACAGGTTAAGGATGTCAGAAAACCAAGGTGGAAAAAGGTTAAAAAACATTGGAAACCAACAGGAAGAAAATTTAGTAATGTAGGCTATGAATGGAAATCTACTGGCCGTAAATTCAATCTTAATGAATTGTGCCCTAAATTATCTAGATCAATGCCCATTAGAAAATGGATGCCCACTGGTAGAATTATATCTTTAAGAAGTGAACACACTTTGAATAAATCTACTGTCACTACTAGTCCTGCATCTACCTCTAATGATATTATTGATTCTGCTTCTGATGTGGGTGTTCCAATCTCATTTACTAACCAAATGGAACCCATTCTTGCATGGGGATCCAAATTATCCAGTCATCCATACTTGTCTGTGTTCAACTGCAGGTCGTATAAATCGTTCTGTGGTATTTGGACTCAGGCTGTTCCAAGCATATAACTGGAGATCACTCGCGGCTCATGAACTTCGTGAGTAAATTCATCGGGACTGTTGGATTCAGGAATGACCACTTTGGGGCAATTATGGGTTACGGAGACTATGTTGTAGGTGACAATGTAATTTCCAGGGTCTATTATGTTGAAGGTCTTGGACATAATTTGTTCTCTGTTGGTCAATTCTGTGATTCAGATCTAGAAGTGGCCTTTAGAAAACATACTTGCTTCGTTAGAGAACTAGATGGTGTTGAAATTTTAAAGGAAACCCGTGGAACCAATCTTTACACCATGTCTATCAAAGACATGATGAAGTCCTCACTAATTTGCTTGTTGTCAAAGGCTTCGAAAACAAAGTCATGGTTATGGCATCGTTGTCTCAATCATTTGAACTTCGAAACCATAAATGATCTTTCTAGAAAGGACCTTATAAGAGGTTTGCCCAGATTGAAATATGAGAAAGATCATCTTTGTTCAGCATGCCAATTGGGAAAAAGCAAGAAATACGCCCATAAACCCAAACCTGCAAACTCAATTATGGAAGTTCTTCATGCTCTTCATATGGATTTGTGCGGACCCATGAGAATGCAAACTATAAACGGGAAGAAAAATGTGCTAGTCGTGGTTGATGACTACTCTCGGTTTACTTGGGTTAAGTTTTTGAGGTCAAAGGATGAAACTCCATATGTCATCATCAAACTTATCAAACAGCTGCAGGTTCGACTTAATAAAACAGTCAGAATTATCTGAACATACAATGGAACTGAGTTTGTTAACAAAGAACTAAGTCAATTTTATGAAAGCATTGGAATCAGTCATCAAAGAAGTGTTCCACGTACTCCTCAACAGAACGGTGTAGTTGAAAGACGAAATCGAACTCTTGTCGAAGCTGCAAGGACTATGCTGATCTATTCAAAGGTTCCAATGTTTCTCTGGGCTGAAGCCATTGCCACTACTTGCTATACCCAAAACCGTTCCCTTATCCATACCACTCATGGAAAAACTCCTTACGAACTTGTCCACAATCGAAAACCAGATCTTTCTTTCCTGCGTGTATTCAGTGCTTTATGCTATCCAATGAATGATGGTCAAGATTTAGGAAAGTTAAGAGCTAAGGCGGACATTGGAGTTTTTGTCGGTTACACACCAAAACGGAAGGGTTACCGAATCTACAATAAAAGAACCCGAGATATCATGGAAACTATTCACGTCACGTTCGATGAGATGTCTGAGAAAATGGCTCCTGGACAATCTAGTTCTGGACCCGCATTTCAACATTCATTAAGTAGTCCCATTAGTTCTTCTTTTGTACAGAATCCCTCACCTACATCTCCATATGTACCTCCTTCTGAAGAAGATTTGAAAAAATTGTTTGATCCAATGTTTGATGAATACTATGAACCTCTTGTTAATGATCAATCTACACCATCAATAGTGGCGGCTCCTAATCCAATCAACACAGATAATCCATCAGTTTCTGTGTCACTATCTCAAGAAGCGCCTGCAGCAGATCACTCATCATCATCTTCAAATCCTCAATCTTCAAGTGTACATCATGGTAATGACACTGTCTACTCTGATGGAGATAACCCTTTTGCCACTCCAGAAGATGTACCATTTGAAAACATCTTTTCCCCTAATCCATCATCCGAACCATCTTCGTCAGGGGACCCCAACTCTGCTACTTCGGTTCCTCAACAACAACCACATGAGCATTTCAGAAAATGGACACATGATCATCCATTGGACAATATCATTGGAAACCCTCCTCGTCCGGTATCCACTCGTAAACAACTTTCTACTGATTCCTTATGGTGCTTCTTCAATTCCGTATTATCAAAGGTCGAACCGAAAGATGTTAAAACCGCAATGTCTGAGGACAGTTGGTTCAACGCAATGCAAGAAGAAATTCACGAGTTCGATCGACTTGATGTTTGGGAATTGGTACCTGCTCCTGACTGTGCTATGATCATTGCTCTCAAATGGATCTTCAAAGTAAAACTTGATGAGCATGGTGATGTGTTAAAGAACAAGGCAAAACTAGTTGCAAAAGGATATCGTCAAGAGGAGGGTATTGACTTTGAGGAATCATTTGCTCCAGTTGCACGTATCGAGGCAATCAGAATCTTCTTGGCTAATGCTGCTAGTAAGAACATGGTGGTTTATCAGATGGATGTGAAGACTGTTTTTCTTAATGGAGATATGAAAGAAGTCGTATATGTTAGTCAGCCTGAAGGTTTTGTGGATCCAAAACATCCTACTCATGTCAATCGCTTAAAGAAGACCCTTTATGGGTTGAAACAAGCTCCAAGGGCATGGTATGATACACTGTAAAAGTTTCTCTTATATAATGGATTCAGCAAAGGAGCAGTTGATCCCACATTGTTCACCAGAAAGTCAGGCAAACACTTAATTCACGTTCAAATCTATGTTGATGACATTATTTTTGCCTCAACCGACCCTAATGAATGTGACCATTTTTCAAAGGAGATGGGCTCTAAATTTCAAATGTCTATGATGGGACAAACGTCATTTTTCTTGGGATTACAAATTTTACAAAGTCTCGGAGGCATTTTCATTAATCAATCTAAATATGCTAATGAAATTTTAAAGAAATTCGGATTTGATTCTTGTGACCCTGTTGACACTCCCATGGTGGAGCGCACAAAACTGGATGAGGACAACTCATGGATCATGGTTGAGAAAATGAAATATCGAAGTATAATTGGATCCCTGATGTACCTCACAGCCAGTAGACCTGATATTCTGTTCGCTATATGCATGTGTGCTAGATACCAGGCTAAGCCTCCAAAAAAAGCACCTTGAAGCGGTTAAACGGGTCTTTCAGTATCTCCAAGGAACCATTAACATGGGACTTTGGTATCCGAAGGACACCGATATGTCACTAACAGCATATGCAGATGCAGATCATGCAGGGTGTCAAGATACACGTCGAAGCACGTCAAGTGGTGCTCAATTCTTGGGAGATAAATTAGTAAGCTGGTCTTCAAAGAAACAAATGAGTACGTCTATATCATCTACAGAGGTGGAATACATAGCCATGTCATCTTGTTGTGCTCAAATCCTATGGATGAGATCACAATTATCTGACTATGGCTATGAATTCAACAAAATCCCTCTGTATTGTGATAACAAAAGTGCCATTGCTCTCTGCTGCAACAATGTTCAACATTCAAGAGCAAAGCATATAGACATTCGACATCATTTCATCAGGGAACAAGTGGAGACAGGTGTGGTGGAACTATATTTTGTGAGAACTGAATATCAGCTAGCAGACATCTTCACTAAAGCTCATCCTAGAGAACGTTTTGAGTTTATTCTTCCACGACTTGGAATAAAGAGTCTACAACCGGAAACACTCAAACGTCTTAAAGAGAAAGAAGAGGAGTAAAAGCTTTTCTTCATCTATCACTTGTACATATCTTATCAAAAAGCAAAAAAAAAAAATTATCAATCCCACAAAAAGAAAAGAGAAAAATATAAAATTTCAAAATCCATAAAAATAAAAAAATCTTTGAAAAAGCCCAAAAATATTATTTTTCAGATCAATTTTCTGTTCTTCGATAACATCTACGGACTTTGATTTGTCACTCAAAGAATGGCACGGGTCTTTAGATGAAGTTCGAATGTACATAAACTTTGTGTTAAAAAAAATTGATATGGAGAAAAATGATGGTTTATTATCATTTCAGGCAGTAACCCGTTTTTAATGAAAGAACAGAGCTATGCTTCATCTAATTTTAAAATCTCACGCTATGATTCTAAATACACAATTTTTATAAGGAATATTTGTCGACAAAAAGACAAATGTTTTCAACCAAATATTTTTCCCTTCTAAAGATTCTTTTGAAAAATATTTGACATCTAATGAAAACAAAAGTGCTTTGAAAATAACTCAGACTCTAGTTTTTGAAAATCATCTAGACTTATCATTTGTCAAAATCTCTAACACTCAATCAACAACTTATATCATTGATTGAGGGGGAGAATGATTTCAATCAAATAAAAAAGGTTATTTTCAAACAATTGGTATGTAAACGAGCAAGGTCTATTTTTGGATAATCAAAAAGAAATTTGTTTTATACAATTGGACCCAGACCTTGGCTAAGATTATGTTTTCAAAAGATATTTATGCATGTTTGAACAATGGAGTTTAAAGTTTCAGAATCTGATCCTTATCAGTTAAAATGATTTCCAAAAGCAAGTCACAATTCTCCTCAATAGTTTTTCAAAAATAATTTAAATCAATAGAGATCACAAATCTCAAAGGATTTGAAAATTGTGATCGGGGGAGCACTTGTGATTTAAATTGGATATAAACTGATAATATGACAAGTGGTTTAGAAATATAATAACAAGCTCTCCTCCCTACATGTGCCAAACGATTTCAAATTTTCTCATGCACATGTTAAGGGGGAGCATTTATCTTAAACCAAAAAGAATTGAAACATGATTGATGTATCTCTAAGTGCAAGTTCTTTATAATATGTGCAAAACACTTTTGAATCTCAATGCACATATTGAGGGGGAGCAATCAAAAGAAAACCTCATCCTTCCCAAAATATTTCATTCAAAGTACTTAAAATACTAGATTTGATCGGGAAGTGATGATGATCATTTTAGAAAATACTAATCAAAAGATTGGATCTTTCATTCTTAGTCTAAGATTTCAAAGTCCTCTTGCCTGCATGTGCTAAAACAACTTCTAATACGTGAAGCACATGTTGAGGGGGAGCTTTTGTAAAATTATCAAAAAAACAATTAAGGTACAAAATACTTTGATTTTATATCACAAGTACCTTGATTAATTTTCTAACAGTTTTCAATTGGTTTCAAGGCGGAATGGGCAAATACCAAAAGACCGACCAATTTATTTTATGCATGGAGATATAAGGATGGTTAGGTTAGGTATTCGTTCCCACGATCCCACCAGAGCCGGAGGGATCTACCCAGGCTCAATCCACTAGATAGTATAGAAGTCCTTAGGTATGATGGAAAAAGGAGAAAACTGAGAATATAGGAAGAGTGCCGACTGAGATTGAGCTAGAACTGGAATAAACCCAACAAATTTCTAGTAATGAAGTCTCGGTAAGCATTGAAGGGGTTGAAGAATGAAAAAGAATTGAATGTGAAAAGGGTCAAAATAAATAGCCCTCCATTTATTTAACCTTAGGGCAGAAACCGGGTTCAACTCATATGCTACTGATGGTTACTAAGGTAACGCCGGTATTGAAGACAAGACGTCATGGACCCAGTGACGCACTGCACCTAACTTCCTAAGCTACTCAAGTTCCTCTTAAAAGGACTTGTTTCATTCTCACGGGGAACCTACATAATCTATCGACTTCCTCTTAGAGATAGTTGATATTGAAGAAGGAGACCCTCTCCCTAGTCTCCAATATAGGAAACCAAATATGCACGATTGAGTCTAGAGCCAAGAGATCATCAATAAATCTCATTAGGACACACTATTCTTGAAGACTTGCTGTTTCACAAAATGTGGAAAGTAAGAATATAATTAAGAGTCCTACACATTATTCTTGTGGTATTGCCAGAACATCCGAGTGATATGTTAAATATTCACGATGAAGATGGAAATCCTTCTAGAGCCAACATCTAACAAGCTCTGGGTGGGTGGCATGTGAGATCTATCCAATAGATCAAGCTTCTGACAAATGGATAGAAACGATGGGGCGATTCAATCTTGAATCAACCTTGGTCCAGGAAATTGATTAACGGATACCTTTGAAAAACCGGTCGTTGTGCTTAAAAAAATTCTTTATCTGTAGCACATCGACTGAGCATTAATGTTTCAAAATTAGAAGGGTATTTATGATTGATAATTGATATTCCAATAAAACCTTCGTTGTATTGCAAAACCCTTTATATTAAGCAATACATGATTATTTTTCAAATCATTTTTCATCAATCAATGAATCTCAATTCGATGGTTCACTCACTCCATGTTGTCTTCTTTGAGATGTTCCGGTTTGAGAACAGCTAGAGCAGCTGCGAAACCCTGTCAAGGAGATTCTTCGGAATTATACCTGATCACAGGCAGTACTTGTACTGATCAACGGGGAACCGTGGGCCGTGCACCTCAATTCAACGAAAGTGATCAAAGACACTTTCGTGCACTTTTATTGCTAACTGCTATTTGCAGGAACACCCGACGGTTACAGCTGATCAAAATTGAGGAGTCAATCCATAACCGCATGCTCACAAAACACATTCACTTATAAAGAAATCATGATAACTGCATATCTTCATCAACTGACTCTGATATTGTCAATCCATGCTTCTGCTACGCCGCTGCAAATATCATGAATCAACAAAAGCTTCCGCTATTCTGATAAGAAGATATCATGATCCAAAATGTGAGCATGTAGGTCCTAAAGTCACAACATCACATAATGGTGATACAACAAAAGGATGAGTCAGAGATTTGCTGTGGCTGATGATCTCAAAGCTGGCTCAAAAACTCATCATCACGTGGATCAGTTAAAGACCTCCACTTGAAAGAACCAAACATGCGGAACTTGAAGAATCAAATACTACTGGCTACGAAGCAAAGAACTTAATCAAGAATCCAAGAACACCAAAATGTAATATCTATTTTGTAATTGATGTAATTGAGGTGACCTCCCTTAGGGTGAGATTGTTAGGATTTTGAAAATCCTGTGGTTAAAGAGTCGGTCACCTCAAGTATATGTATTCATTAGAAAGCTTGTAGTCGTAGTCATTTAGTAATAGTCAGTAGTTAATTAAGTAACACCGTGGAGGACGGACGGGTCTTTACCCACTGTATGCCTGATCCACAGCCCGTAGGAGGCGTTTCATGTAAGAACTATAAATACCCTTTGCCTAGCAAGGCAAAGGGTTGGAGCTTTTCAATATCATTTTTCTTTGTCTCACTAAGTTCCCAAAACTCTTTCACTTTCTCTCTCTAGAGCTCACTTTATACACCTCATATTATTGTTTGTTTATTTGTTTATGAAAACCAACATGTTACAAGAAAGAAGGCCCACAAAAAGAGTCGTACCTTCGCATAAGCATCTACGAGCAAACTTTAATCCCTGAAATCACACTACCCACAAGCATAATTCTAAAAAAGAAAAAGAAAAATGAAAAAGAAATCTAACTCACTTTCGTAGGAATCATGGTTGTATTTAGCGTATGCAACAAGCCTTTTAAACCACTTGGTGTCCCAAGTGGACGAGTGTAGTCTCGTGAGGGCTTAGAGGGAACATACCCACAAAGTTCATTTGAAAACTAATACAAGGTTATTGTGTTTAAAAAGAAAGAAGTGTTACAGAGGATAGTTACGTCGTAACTCCTATAAGGAGTTACGCCATAATTAGTGCAAAACCTGGCAGACGCTACAGGAGTGTAGCTACGGCGTAACCATTGCATGGGATTATGCCGTAATTGGTAATGCTTTGAAGTACTGCTGCAAAAAGTATGTTACGGCGTAACCATAAGAATGAGTTATACGCCATAACTATGGACAGATCAGGTTCCCGTTCAGCATGCTGCAGCAACTTTTCCCCGAAATCCTGCAAATATGGTTAAAAACACAAAACCCAACAGAAAAGGAAATAAAAAAAATGAAAGGGATAATTCGGGTTGTCTCCCGAAAGAGCACTTTTCTTTATTTACGAGTGTTTAAGTTAGACTCAAAGCCTCGAGGCTTTATGGTGGCCTTTGGACTTGGCTAACTTCCTCCATATCCTTCATCAAGTTATGTCTGACCCAAGCAACATTAGTAGCGGTGCGGAGGTACTCTTTAGTCTCGATCTTCTGAATTTTGCAAAATTTTTCGTCCGGCCCCAAATGGTATCTAGTGAACTCATACTTTTCGGCTATAATCGGTGGCGGCCTCTTATACGGAATGCCAAGAAGTTTGCACCTTCTTTGCTCATATGCTTCATCATCGGGGTCAGTGAATCCATCTTCACCTAGTATTTCAAGGTAATCTATATCATCGTCATCGGACTCGGTATCTTTAAGCCATTTATTGTTGAGTATATCTTCTACTAGCACCTGCTTGCATTCCCTTTTCTCTTTCCTCGACGAATCCTTGGCATCATTGTCCGATTCTTTATTGTCATTAGGAATTTCTTCGCTTGGGTTGTCTTTACTCATACATCCGTTCCAGATCTTCTCCTTAGTTAGCGCATCTACCTTTCCATATTTGAGTTTGACCCAATTGTCGAATCCTAAATCATCTAGCCAAGGCAATTCTATTCTTTCCGAGTCATTAGTTGAGGTCCATAAGAATTCATCTTCCCCAACTCTCTTTATAGTGCTTCCCCCATTACATTCATAATCAAAAGGGTTGCAAGATGCCCAAAGATTTCCGTTTGGGGTTTTTATTTTCTCACACCATTAACTTCGAGTTCCTTCGTCATCGGTGTTGCAAGAAGGGATATCGTTGAGTGGTTTAATGGTCTTTCCTTGAAGAATATGTTTTTCATATTTGAGCTCCAAATTTCTTAACAAAACCGAATTAATGATTGCGTCCCCGAACCTCACTGAATACCAATCACTGAAGGATAGGTTTCCAAAATCAATGTCATGTCTTTCCAATTCATAAGGACATATCCATACTTTGTCCTTCACATTGCCACCCCCGTTACAATACTCACGAAAGGGATTGCATGTTGGCCATGCTCGTGTGGACTCATCTTCCGTGATCATTAAGGGACTGCAACAATGCCTGATGGTTGGTTCCTCCTCTTCATTAATCGAGAATTTAGCTAATCTTTCTTCATCGTCAAGTGCAGTCCACATGTATCTGTCATCATTAACCCTTTCTTTATCGACCCCTCCATCGCAGGTTTTGTTCCGAGGATCGCATGAGGCCCATAGATCATAACACTTTCCATTATCAATTGCAATAGCCTTACACCAATGATTCTTCCTTTTAGATTCGTCAAAATCAGGAGACTTGTCACTCCTCGTATCCTGGTTATGCCGTAACTCTGATGTTTGGTTACGACGTAACTCTCGTCTGTCCTCAGCATCATTATCTTTATTAGACTCATCGGTGGATTTGTCATTCTCAGAAAACATGGCCTTACATACTGTTGATTTGTTCTTTTGTGCCTCATTTCTTCTTTTTACTTCGTCGCCAAGCTTCCCAATCATGGTTTCCAAATTTTTTTAGTGATTCGTCATGGCTGGAAAGGCTCTTGTTTGTATTATCTTGGAATTTTTTAAGCCATTCTTCTTGCTCCTTCTGTCTCTTAGTTGAATCTACCAGGTACTTGTTAATTGTTTCATCCAAGTTAGCTCTTCTTTCACCACGATCATAATATGGGGGAGGTCATCCACGATAGCCATTTCCATTACGATTATCCCCGTAAAATGGTCGATTTTCTCCATATCTGGCTTCTTTGACGGTGCTATCTTTGTCAATGTGAGGATAATTTTTTGTGAGATGTCCTCCTCTGTAGCTTTCGTAACCAACTTGGATGGCATGAATAGTTTCTCTGATCTTGAGCATATCCAGACCAAGATTTTCTAGCTTGTTAGTAATGGCGGCAATTCCATCAAGACTTCCGCCCAGACTTCTTTGCTACCTCCATCGTGCCATTTTTGGGAGTGATCGGCCAATTTTTGGATGGCTTCAATCGTGAGAGTAGGAGTCATGCTCATAATTGGTCCTTGGTAATCCAACATCTGTCTTGTAGTCACGTTGATTCCTTTGTAAAATATGTTAACCTTTTGCTGGTTATTTAGATCTTGTGTAGGACACTTGTAGAGGAGATCGTTGTATCTATCCCAGGCTTGATACAACGTTTCATCGTTATCTTTCTTGAAATTATGGATCTCCATGAGTTGATTAGATATCTTCGACGGAGGACAATATCTTTGGATAAAGTTCTTTTTTAGAAGAGCCCATGTATCAACTGCCCCGGCGGGCAATCTTTCGATCCATCTTCTTGCAGCCCCAGTAAGAGTCATGGGGAACACCCTTAGGATAACAACGTCATGAGACACACCCAGAATGTTGAAAAGGCTTGCGATGTACAGGAAATTCTCAACGTACTCATACGCATCTTCGTCCCTGTTTCCTGAAAAAGGGTTAGCACGAGGCTCCCTCATAAATTGATCTTTAATCTCGAAATGAACATTAGCTCCAATCGTCGGTCTTACGAGACCTGGACCTTGTTCTTCTCTTGTCAACGCCAAATATTTCTCAAGAGTGAGGTCATCGATGTTAACAACTTCCATGGTACCTGAAACTTGAAAAGAGATCGTGAGAATATGAGAAAATTTTAAAACAAAACAGAAATGAAAGACTTAATAAAAATCCAAATATAACTCCCTGACAACGGCTCCAAAAACTTGATGCAGGTTTTACTGACTAGGTTTTAATATTTATAAGTTCTCGTAATACCTATGGTCTACCCTAATGCACTAACAGGCAGTGTACCCGGTCATGTGTAGTGTAGTATTCGGTAAAACCGAGGTCGTCCCAACAGCTATGTGTACGGATTTAAACTAAGTCTAGGTGTCACAGATTTTAATAGGATTAAGGGTTGAAATAATTAATTAACTACTAAGACAAGAAAATAAAGAAAGCAAATAGAGGCGAGGGTAGTGATCAATAGGGGAGAAGTGTGCTAACCTAGTTATTCATCCTATCAAGCTAAGTTCATGTTTAATTACTTCCAATTACTTCAAGTGGGGTCAAAGTCGCTAGGACAGCATTTGGTCAGTTCGTCCTAACCTATCAACAAAGGGTTCCACTGGAGATGTCAGGTGACCCGTCGAAAGTCCAGTTGTTCTTAGTCCCCTAAGCCAAGTCATTAAGTACCGCTACACGCAAGATTTGTAATAATGAGTGCCCGGGCGCTAGCATCTTAAACACTCATCCATGGCTTCTTAAGTTTATCCAAACGGTAGGTGATCAGTTGGTCAAATCGCACAAGCGAAGAAGGGTCGTCAGTTGGTCATATCTTACCCTTCCCACTCAGTCTACCTACTTAGGGTCAGTTGGTCATATCTCCTAAGTAACTAGCCACTATCGCCATTCAAAACTACCGAAACAAGGGTAGCTACCAACAAACTATGCATGCATACACTAGAAATAATTATACTGAAGCAATGTAAACACAAACAAAGCAATTAAGGAATCATAACTAGGCTAGCACCAGAGGTGCTTAGCCGCTCATATTAACTAAAACAACCAATTCAATGTTTAACATTACAAAATACATGAATTAAATGTAAAGAAAAGATAAAATGCTAATGCTTATCGTAGGGGAGTGATTTCTCCCTTGGAGATGGCTCCGTTTGCTCCCTAAGATCTTCCTTCAACCTTCTACTCACGTTCACTGATGTTGTGGTGAAATGGGATGATTAGAAATGCTAGAAATCGAGTGGTATTTATAGGCCAGATATGGTTACAGCGTAACTTAAGTTGAGAGTTACGCCGTAACACCATTATCTTCGTATTTTGCACTAAAAATGTTGGTTATGGCGTAACATCTGGAAGGAGTTACGCCGTATCTTCAATAATCCTTGTTACGCCCGTAGTTGAGACAATAGTTACAACGTAACTTGCAGCGGCGTGGAAACCTCATTTGACCTAGTTAGTTACGTCGTAATCTTTGGAGGGAGTTACACCGTAATCTTCAGTTGAGTTGGTTTTCTAAGCCACGCTTCTGTTACGGGGTAATGTGAGAGGGGAGTTATGCCGTAACATCTTCAAAATGAGCATACTATCATATATCTTCTATAAACTCTCCAAATCCGCGTCTCTTTAGCTCCAATGCTCGTAATTTACCTGAAAGTGAAATATAGAGGAAAACAAGCGTAAATCCATATAAATGATATAAACTATGAGCATTATCGGGGGAAATTGACACTTAATATTCAGGACTATTTGATGTTATCAATAGTTACCTATACTTCAGTAAAATTTCTGTTAATACAAATAAATCGTAAAAACGTTTATTCATATTTAGCGATCTCTTTGTGCTTTGTTGATAACAAATATAAAGTTATCATAAGTAAAATTATAAGGATACATGTTATTTTTGTAAAGCATTTACATATATAATCATTTAACATAAATTGTTGTAATAATTCATTTATTGTAATAGTTTATTAGGATGGGTAAAAACCATAACCCATGACCCATACCCATGGAGCATATCCATAACCCATGAAGCTAACCCATGACCCATTGACTAGATGCATTGCATCTTCTAGATACATTGTATCTATGTGGATACCCATGGTCCAAAGTCTATGACTCATGACCCATGATCCATGACCTGTAACCCATTTAGGAGGAGCGTCCTACGGATCCCCTAGTTTACATTGGACGGATCCCTCATGTAAGGGATCCGTGAGATCCGAGGAACAATAGTGATTTTTTGCCTATAAATAGTGAGCCATTTCTTCATTGTAACTCACCCCTCTTCTTAGAAACTCTCTCATATACTATTTCTCTCTTCTAATCTCAGATCTCTTGATCTGTATAGTAGTTCTTCTTTCTTTGTTGTGATTCTCATATAGGTCCTTCTCAAAGGCGAGATCACGAATACTACAAGTCATCCAAGCAAGGGGTCATTGATTAATTTGTTCCTCCACAATATTTCTGTAGCAAGATCTTGTATTTCATATTTCAGATAGTTGTTGTGTTATAATTGTGTTGGTTTGGTCCTCCGTGTTAAGGACTCGGTATTTAGCTTTGTACCGGAAAAAGTGTAAGCAACGTTGTGAAGGCTTCTCCGCCGAGTTGAAGGAGTTTGTTGACATAGTGCTTGAACTCTCGAGTAGGTGACTCGGGGAGTGGAGTAGGGCAAGGAAGATGTCCTTGTAGCCGAACCACTATAAATCGGTTGTGTCATTTCTATCATTTACTTTACTTGCTTTCATTTCTTACATTACTTATTGCTTTATACTTTCTGTCCATCCATACGAATTCACATAAGATCGAATCTAAAGTTTTTGAAACTAACTTAAAATCGGCAAAACTATTCAACCCCTCTTCTAGTTTTCCACAATTTCCTTCTTGACGTGCATCTTTGCCTCAAAATAAATACCTTCTGGTGAATATGTGTTGCTTATCGCACTCGTCATTGCAAAATCTGGATCAATAAAATAGATAAATTAATATAATTATCTGCTTTGGGATGAGTCCCAAACACCCTCTATATAAGATAAGCAATTTCTATCAGCAATCTCATTATCCCAAACAGGTCCTTTGAGTCTCTACTTTTAATTTTCATTGGAGGTATATTAACCACTTAACTATTTGATTACCTTTGTTAACTAATACTGTTAGGATGCTTCAAATACCTTACTCAATGGTTATGTGTGCTTACATTTAGGATACTTAGTTACGATTCATGTACTCCCAATACCCAAATCAATAAGAAAGTAAAAGGTGTTAATACAAATAAACCGTAAAAACGTTTATTAATATTTTGCGATCTCTTTGTGTTTTGTTGATAACAAATATAATTTAATCTTAAGTATAATTTTAATGATACATGTTATTTTTGTAAAGAATTTACATATAGCCATTTAAATACAAAAATGTAGTAATTAAGCATTTGTTGTAATAGTTTATTAGGATGGGTAAAAACCATAACCCATGGACCATAACCAAAAGACCCATGGGCAAAGAGGAGCGTTCCACGGATCCCTAGGATTACACTAGACGGATCCCAAGTGGAAGGGATCCGTGGGATCCGGGGAATAGTGAAGTATTTTGCCTATAAATAGAGAGCCATTTCTTCATTCTAACTCACCCCTCTTCTTACTAAATCTCTCAAACACTCTCATTCTCTTCTAACATATAGATCACTTGATCTAGAGAGTTGTTCTTCTTTCTTTCTATTGTGATCCTCATATAGGTCTTTCTCTAAGGCGAGATCACGAGCATTCTACAAGTCATCCAAGCAAGGGGTCCTTGATTGATTTGTCACTCCGCAAGATTTCTGTAGCGAAGATCTTGTATTTGATATTTCACATATTTGTTGTGTAATATTCGTGTTGGTTTGGTCCACCGTGTTACGGACTCGGTATCTAGCTTTGTACCGGAAAAAGTGTAAGCAACGTTGTGAAGGCTTCTCTGCCAAGTGAAGGAGTTTGTTGACATAGTGCTTGAACTCTCGAGTAGGTGACTCGGGAAGTGGAGTAGGGCAAGGAAGGTGTCCTTGTAGCCGAACCACTATACATCGGTTGTGGCTTTTCTTTCCCTTCACTTTACTTTATTTACTTGCTTTATCATTAGATCTATACTTTCTCTACATCCATAAGATCTCACATATTAACGAATCTAAAGTTTTTGAAACTAACGTAAAATCGGCAAAACTATTCAAACCCCTCTTCTAGTTTTCCACAATTGGTATCAGAGTTAAGTTTATAAAAGTTTTAAAGTAAAATTGTATTTTAAAAACTTTTCGATCACCATGGCTTCTGAAAATTATAAGGAAGGGCAATCTATGCAACGACCACCACTACTTGAAACTAATGCTTTTATATATTGGAAAAATAGATTCGAAACATATGTGAAATCTAAAGATATTGATCTTTGGTACATTATTGTTGAAGGCGATTTTGAGGCTACCTCAAAAGACGATAAAGGGAATTTAGTTAACATACCTCATGATAAACTAAATAATGAAATGAAGAAAAAGCTTTCTAAAAATAGGGAAGCAAAAATGGTTTTATATAATGCTTTACCGAAAAAGGAATTCGAAAGAATTTCTATGCTTAAAACCTCTAAAGAAATTTGGACTTCTTTAGTTGTAACTCATCAAGGCAACCAACAAGTTAACAATATTAAAATTGATTTATTTGTTCAACAATATGAACAATTTTCAATATCGGATGAGGATGTTAGGAATTAGAAAATTCCATAGTAAAGAGTCGGTCACCCCAAGTGTTATCTAGCATAAGTTAGCTCGTAGACAAATCGTTAGTTACGTTATTTACTGTTTTATTAGTTAGTTATTAGCCTAGTTTAGCGTAGTGTAACACCGTGGAGGAAGGACGGGTCTTTACCCACTGTATACCTGATCCACAGGCCGTCAGGAGGTCGTTTAGGTTGTAAGCTATAAATACCCTCTACCTTCCAAGGTAGAGGGTTGGAAGTTCCAATCTAATATTCTACACTTTTGTTTATCTCTCTATAATTCCCTCTCTACTCTCTTCATCTCTCTAACCATGGCATTCATATACTATCATCATCCTAGACCACCCGAATTATCAAACAACATAATATTCACGATCCTACAATTGGTACCAGAGCCAAGGTTGTGTTGTTTTGATGATCTGAATGGTTTTTGAAGCGGTTTATTATGCGGTTTTGAAGTGGTTTTTTGATGTTTAGATGCGACTTGTGTATGCTTTTGGATGTGTGGTTGATCTGATTCTCGGTTTGATTTGTCTTTTAATGTTTGAGCTGGATATGAAGCGTTTTTAAAATGGTTGTTAAAACTATTTTTAAATTGTTTTTAAAATGGTTGATACTGTTTTTTAATGTTCGTGCTGAATCTGGTGTTGAAACTGTTTGATTACTTGTTTTAAGCTCGTTTCTTCAATGCGAGTTAACTATTTTTCATCTATGTGAGTTGTTAAACATTTTTTAATGTTGAGCGAGTTGTCATTTTTGAAAGCGAGTTGACAGTATTGACTGTCATGACTCAATGTATTCCTGGATGTGAGTCGTTATAATGTCCAGATACATTGTCATAATGCGAGTTGTGAAATGCGACTTGTCTAAAATATGTCCAAATACATTGGATGTTAAGCGAGTTGGGGTTTCTGGTACAGTCTCAATGCGAGTTACTTAACTCGCATATGCGTGTTGCTTTTGATAATTGAGTCATGCTGGTGCGAGCTGTTAATGATGCGAGTTAAGTGATGCGAGTTAAGTCAGATGCGAGTTTGAAAAAATATGAGACTGAAAGGAAGATGAAAGATTGACAAAGACTCATAAACATCAGACTCGACAAGACTCTATGCTAAAGACCTAGCAACCATTCAAAAAGAAAGTATTCTCTGTTTAACTAAACACATCACAAACCTTTCCAAAATCATAACTTTCATTGGATACATTAACAACATCAAGACTCGTATTAAAAACCATTCTATAAAACTCAAAACTCATCAAATATTCATTCCACTCAAGATCTCAGTCTAGTATTTCGGTGTATCTCATGAAACTTCACGACCTCATAAGATCTTTTATCCGAAAGAATAGCTCATCATAGATCCGTCTCTCTATCAAAACTCAACAATATTCGAAACCAACCAAGACAATATTGTTAACAATATCGTTAAAATCTTGTTCTTGTTTCGTTAT
This sequence comes from Chrysanthemum seticuspe, assembly GCA_019973895.1. Lineage (NCBI taxonomy): Eukaryota > Viridiplantae > Streptophyta > Magnoliopsida > Asterales > Asteraceae > Chrysanthemum > Chrysanthemum seticuspe. The sequence goes on from BPTQ01000001.1 coordinate 157,580,020, forward strand.
AAGACTACCATATCAAATTACTCAAGTGTATTCTCACAAGATGTGGTTTAACGAAAGTAATTGGTAAAGGATCTCAGATTTTTGTGTGCTTCAATGAATATCCAACCATAAAGGGTCACGCACACAATTTAATCTATCATCGATCTGTCAATATTCGAACTTCAAAGAGAGAACAAAAACCATAGTTTTCATCCTTCTTATGTTCAGTTGAAACAAGGAAAGTCTCATACATAAACGAAAAACTTATCAATAAGATTACTTTCATACTTTGTTTCGCTTTGAACTTTACAATAAATCGTAATTTCAAATAAAATAACCTACCTATGACCTTGCCTATTCAAGATCGTGAAGACGTCCTCTTGTCACCATCCCTGTGGTGTTCTTTTGATGAAACGTTCTTATGAGTTCAATGAATAGTTCAAGATGTGATTAGATGGAGATTGATGGTTATTGAGTTTGAAATGGTATGAGAATCGGTTTTTGTTTCCCAGATCCACTTTGAGGAACGATTTTTTTTGATATTGTTAGGAGAGAGAGGGGGCAGACTGATTATGATTTAGGGTTAGTTTGAGATTCGGTATATTAGGGTTGAAGAGTGAGATTAGACTGTCTTTTATACACCCGATAAATTAGGGGTTTTTGAGTTGGATCAGATAATTTGTATTCGTGGGCTGTTAGTAAACCGTGGGTTGACATGATATTGGGCCGGTTATTAACTTAAGGTTGGAGCAGGTTTGATGTTGTTCATGGGCACCATTGGATAATGACCGTGAATTATTCGTGAATTATGTGGATATGGGCAGACTTGAAACGTGGGTATACTAACGTGACATATGAGATTTATGAGTATGGTGTTTTATCAATTTAACATCCATGAGAATTATGTGATTTGAATAATATGGTAATTTGGATCGGGTGTTAATGGAATATGGGCTTGAGTGGGTTTAAATTTGTACCTCAAATGAGACTTGATCACTTGGACCGGAATCGGATTTGAGATTGTTAGATGTTGGGCATGTTCAAGTTATGTACTTAACTTGACTTGAGCTTTACTTTATTCCTCATGAATCGGATAAACTGTATTTGAAAGGGCTGGAGTGAATTTGCTAAATTGTGTTATGAATGGGCTTTTAAGAGTTTAACAAGGAATAATTTGGGAACATTGGATATTGGACTGATCCAAGAGATAGGTCGATGGGCTGATTTGTTTGGTAAGTGAATTTGGGCAGAGTGGAGTGACAATGATTAAAACCAGACATGAGCGTGAAGTGTCATATACTATTTGATGTGATTTGATACTTTGGTATATGTGATTTGTTTGATACGATTTGACAATGAGGCTTGTTGAGATATGTGATTTGATGTGATGATGTGATTCACTGAGTTATATGGTTTGATACTTTGGTATATACATTTTCACGGAGAATATTATGTCACGGCTTGAATTGATATTGGAAAATGTTGACTACGGGGTTATTTGGACGGTATTTCTTATTTGGAATTGAAGTGAGGTTTTCCGGGCGCGTTTACTTATTTCGTCTTCTTTCTTTCTACCATTCCGCGAAGATGACTTGTTTAGGCATTTATAGAGTGTGATAAAGACTTGGCTATTTAATTACGGTTGTGATTCTTTCTCGTTTAACCCACAACGTAACTATCACTTCGGTGTCTCACTCAGTTGAGAATGTCAAGAGGTTTTGTACATTGGGTACACCGTTTCTTCTTCACAAAGACTAGTACAAGTTTAAGTAACAAATCTGGGGAATTTTACTTCATGATCAAGTTCGGCATATCAGGTTTACTTCACCATGTTGTCACTGCAACAGCCAACAGAATGCGTGAATGATGTGTTTACCAAAGTGTTTATTGGATGGTTGATGATGTTGATGATGTTGGATATTGAACCACTGATGAACCGTTGCATGTTCTCCTAAAACAGATATTCACAGAAACCAAAAGTTGGCATTACACATTCAAGCTGACATTGTTTACGGTTTTGTCTTGATTTTGTAAAATCCCGCGAAAGAACCTATTTCTCGGTTTAAATCAGAGACTTGTAAAATCCCGTGACAATGGAAACATCCTGGTAATAGTAAAGTGCATTTCCGGATTTATCTTACGGTTTATTCTTGGTTTTGTAAAATCCCGCGAAAGCAATTATTTTTCGGTTTAAACCACAGAGTTGTAAAATCCCGTATTGATGGAACCATCCTGGAGAAAGGAAAGTGTATTTCGGGATCTTCTGATGCTAGTGCTACGGTTTCTTCTTCGAAGAAGGGATAAAAGTGTGTACGTCATGAATTGGATGTGTGTTTGGATATTCGTCATGGCAGTTTGGTTATTACATGGTTTTACGGGGTTACGTACTTTTAACCATGGTCGGGATAAAACCATTATCAAAGTTCATTCAAATGTCAAAGAAGGCTAGATTTGAGCAATTAATAAGAAGATGTGACAACGAAGTTAATTCGTTATTATTTATTTGAGGTTGAATTGAATTATCACGGGCGAGTGTACTTAGTATTTGAAGATATCAAGGGATGGTTGGATGAAGATTCTTCATGATCCTTGTTCGAGCTTATTATTAAAAACGAAGACTTGGAAATCTAGTTATTGTTGGGTGTCTTTTACCTTTTCTTTTACCACTTGGGGGAATTGGGCTCATACCACCACAAAATAACTATCACTTTAAGGAGTTACGTTATAGTGCTCAGTGTCACATTCAATTGTGGATTTTCAAAAGGTAATGTACGTCTTATACTTGATGGTTGGTTGGTTGAAGAGTATAGAGTACATAGAGAGTACTTAGAGATGCTAATGGAAATCGGCACCGCTCTTTGTTACATATGTGCAAGTATGAGTCACGAGTTCGGGTTAGTTTACTTCAGGGTCAAATTCATCATATTGGGATTTCTCCATCAGCTGTCACGACAAATAGCCTACTGAATGATAATGGGGTTGATTACAAGTTTGCCAAGAGTAGATGAAAAGAGAGAGATTTATGACGTTTGAACACAACAGTTCAAGCCTCGTACTCTAAAGAAAAGAAAAGTGTACGTTTCAGTGCGCTTTATCTTACAAAGAAGAGAAATCTTCTTATGACGTATGAACACAACAGTTCATGCCTCGTTCTCTAAAGAAAAGAAAAGTGTACGTTTCAGTGCGCTTTATCTTATGAAGAAGAGAAATCTTCTCTGTTATGACCATTCTCATCAACATGCTTCATACTTTTTCCATGCGCTTCAGTCATCAAGTGAACCGGGCTACCACTGATTGTTTTCTCATTCCACTTGCTCGATTATAATGAAGATGGCGACATCATGTGCTTATTTTGCGGGAGAGAAGTGTGAATAGAACATTCAGATGATTTTCACTTATTTAATCAAGAATGGCAACTCCGTATGCAATTCTTGAGGGGGAGAAGAAGTGTGAAATTACTGCATGGTTGATTGATTTTTGAGAATTTATGGTCTTACGGCTCCTAACTCATGTAAGAACCGAGCTTCTTCTTATCGGGTCATCTTTACATGGAGTTTCTTCTAAGAGCCGTTGGTTGACATCTTCACTCGGATTGATGAGTTTATCGACAAAGTGCTCCCGGTTAATGCTTCACGTATACATCAATATGATGATTTCGAACAATCTCTCTGTTCTTGTTTGATGTGATTGGTAGTTTGGTGTTACCATCTTATGTGTTCGTTGCGGCCTGATTGCTGATTTCCTTGATGAACATCTTTCTGTTCTTGTTTGATTGGGAGGGATTTTAGTTAAGGGGATTTGCAAGATGTAAGTTGATTGGGATGCTTTTTGGTGATGTTCTTGTTTTTGGTAAGTTGAAGATGTTAACTATCTATTCCCCAACTGGACAATCTTGAAGAAGGTCGAGTCTACAGTCTGTTCTACATTTTCTGATACATGATAGAAGACTAAAGACGTGTTGCAATTTAACGATCTAAAGACTTCTTCTTAATCTGGGCATTTATCAAACATATTGTCGGTTTAGGGGAGAGCACTAATTGGGGGAGAGTGATATGTCTGATTTAATCCCCAATTAGACTTGCTCACACTGTACTTCAGCATGTTGATTCTCACAAAGACTTCAAGTGTTCTTCTCAACAGATTTCTAGTATTTGGGCTGATAATATGTTGCTGATTCTGAAGTGTCAAAACCAGCAAGGGGGACAGAGACAATCATCTAAACGCGAGTAAACTTGATGAACTTAATACTTCTAAGTAATTGAAGATATCCCGGGAAGACAAATGTTATTACTGCAGAGAAACTCAAGGTTTGACTCATGGCGAGTAAACTTGATGGACTTAATACTTCTAAGTGATTGAAGTTATCCCGGGAAAACAAATGTCATGACCGCAGAGAAACTCAAGGTTTTACTCATCAAGGAGTTTAGTGTTCTTATTCCAACTAGGTGGGGGAAGTGATGTTAGAGTTAGTTTCTGAAGATGAATGAGGTACACTGGTGTGTGATGATCTCGATGTTATTGCAATCATCAGGGGAGAGAGATTGTGTACATTGGGGATGCTCAGCTGTTTTACTTGAGGGCTTAATTTGTGATTCAGAGATATAATCACTTATTCCGGTGTTGACATCCGCAGAGATTGTCACCCGCAGAGATAATCAGTGATTCGGCCTGCTTCTTCAATGTTATCGGTTGTTCTCTCTTTGGGAATTGTGTGTACTTCGGGTCCTTGAGCTTCATACACGATCATCAGGGAAGAAAGCCATTGTTTATCACAAACATTGGGGAGGTGTTTTCCTTCCGGGCATGATGTGTATTCGGGAGAGTTCTTGGATATTGGTGTACTTCGGGTTCTTGAGCTTCATACACATTCATCAGGGACGAAAGATGTGAACATTGGGGAGTTGTTCTTCATTACCCTCATGATGTGTATTCGGGAGAGTTCTTGAGCATTATACAAAGAGACTGACTGCATCAATTCAACTACTTGAGGGGAATTGTTCTCTTGACACCTTTTGGAATGGATTGCTTCAGACTTCAGTGGAAAAGGAAGTTTGAGAAGATTATTTAAATGTGGGATGATACGTTGCTGTTGTTCTATTGGATGATATAGCCTCGAACGAAGAATCACAGTGATTATTCTTAAAAGGAGCAGCGGGATTTATGTTAATGGTGTGCTTCTCTGTGCACCTGGCTAAGGCAAGCTTGAAAGAAAGCTTTAAATCTGCTCAGCTAAAGGATTTTCGGTTTGGGGGGAAGCTGCCAAAGTCTCACTTTCAGATGGTTCAATTTCTTTCTACGATTCAAGAGCCCTGGAAGCTTTGGTGGTGAATGTTTAAGAGTTGATGACTTCTATCTTCTACGACGTGCTGCTCGATATCCTTATCTCGGTACTCGTATCATCATCTTCTTTAACTATATCATCTACTTTATCTTTGTATATATTTATCAAAAAAACCAAATACAAAAATATAAAACCAACAAAAACAAAATAGAAAAATATAAAATCAACAAAAAACCCATAAAAATCAGAAAATTTGAAAAATTCCAAAAATATTATTTTCTCAAGACATGTCTTCTGGTATCGATAACATCTACGGTCTTAGAAATGTCATTCAATAATGGCACGGGACTTTAGATGAAGTTCGAGCAGGAGGTGTAAATATTCTTTTCCAAATCATGTCTCAATTGATGGCTTGCAGTTATTTCAGACTGTAACCCGCGCTTCAAAAAAAATGGCTTGCAGTTACTTCAGACTGTGACCCGCGCTTAAACAATGGCTTGCTATTATTTCAGATAGCAACCCGCTCTTTAAAGGAAGGAAAGTGTTGCGCTAAACAATTTTTCAAATATTTCGTGCACTTATCCTAAAACAAATTGAGGAAAGTATGTCGAAGGACTGCTGTTCCTACACAAATGTTTTTCCGTCTAAAATCTTTAGAAAAATATTTGTTGTTTTTCAAAAAAGGTGGAAAATGAGTTGCTTGAAAATCAATCAGTTTCAGAGTTTTAGTAAAAATTGAAAACTCAACCAATGACTTCAGCGCTTTTAATCTTTTCAGAAAATAAGTCATTGATTGAGGGGGAGAATGTCTTCAAATCTATATCATCTAACGAGCTTTCTTAATTATCCTACGTGCTTAATTAAAAATGATATTTGCCTGTGTCGAAGGACTAGGAATTTAGGATATGATTGTTAGGTTTAGATGATTAGAGTTTGATTAACACATAAACCCCATGCCTTATATGATCTGATTGTTATGTTGAATTGACTTTAATTAGTCGATTGTTGTTTAGGTGATGTCGACCACCATATATTTGTATGTGTGTTCACTAACGTATGCAGGTATATTGGTATAAAAGAATGTTCCCGATCCGGATCCCACAATTGAAGATGTTTGGATGCCAAAAGGAAAGGGTAACAATTTATTGGGTTGACAAATGAAGAAACGGAGCTTAATTGGACTTCTATGGAGAGTTGGCATAAATGCAACGTTAGAGGTCTCACTGCATCATCAGATGGTTTTCTTCTAAGTGATTGAAGAAACGGAGCTTAATTTGACCTCAGTTGGCATTCAAAATGCAACGTAAGAAGAAGTCTCACTGCATCTGCAGACGGTTTTTCTTCCAAACCCTACAGCAACAACAACGGAAGCTTCTCAACCACCTAACGTATCTTTGTGCAGGATACCATTTTTAAACAATTTTGAATAATTTGATTAAATTGTTTTGAAAATGGAAAAATATTGTTTTGAAAATAAATTGAACTAAATTTTGAAAATCACTGGACTTCTTGTTATCAAAACCTAAGTCACTCAATTATTGACTTCTGTCATGGATTGAGGGGGAGAGTGATTTAAAATAAAATATTTTCAAACGATATTTCTTCATAAAAGTTCCGCTTTGTACAATATAAGTGGTGATCTAAAGATTTAATGTTATGTCATGGTATGATTTTTTCTTTAGAATCAAGGTCTTTCAAAATGAAATTTTTTCTGTTCTTGTTTGATTGTGAAATTGTTTTATTTTACTAAAAGATCTCTTAAAAACTATCATACCTGACACTAACAATCTTTAATGTCTTAAATTGGTCCTTATCTGTCATTTTTCAAAAATTAAATCTTGCCACGTCTTTCCCCAAACTATTTTAAATGATTTAAATCAGATGGGATCACAAATCTCAAATGGTTTTATATTTTTGATCATGGGAGAGATCGTGATTTAAATCTCAAATCTGTTTTAATGGAATTGGTTTTAGTCCTTCAAAGGCACTCCTGCCTTCATGTGCCAAACGATTTCAAATATACAATGCACATGTTGAGGAGGAGCATTTATCCATAAACAAGATGAGTATTTAAACCTGGCCACATTTTCTCCTATGTTTTCTAAACCTTATTAAATCACTTGGGATCCAAAATCTCAAAGGGTTTGATATTTTTGATCGGGGGAGAATTTGTATTTAATAATGAAATTTGATAAAAGGTGATCATTTTGATTCAATTGTGCAGGCTGCTCTCTCGTATGTGCTAAACGCTTTCGAATCTCGAAGCATATATTGAAGGGGAGCATTTTAAAAGAAAATAAACTATCGAGGTACAAAAGCTTCTATGTTTTAACATAAAGTACCTTGATTGAGTTTTCAAATGGTTTTCTTAATAGATTTTGTGATCGTGGATGTGCTTCAAAAGAACTCTTGCCTCTATGTGATAAAATGTATTCAAATATCCTATGCACATATTGAGGGGGAGAATTTTACCATGAAAATCAAATGGCTTTTTCGTATGAAAATTGTGATCAAAGAAAATATTTCAAAGTCCTCTTGCCTCCGTGTGCTAAAAAATTTCTAAATCATATGCACATGTTGAGGGGGAGGTTTTCTAAATGATCAAAACTATTAAGGTACAAAATGCTTTGATCTCGTATCACAAGTACCTTGATTGTTTTTCCAAATGATTTTTCAATTGGTTTCATGAGGGAAAAGAACAATACCAAAAGACCGACCAATTTACTTTATGCATGGTGTTATAAGGATGGTTAGGTTAGGTATTCGTTCCCACAATACCGCCAGAGCCGGAGGGATCTACCCAGGGACAATCCACTAGATAGTGTAAAGTCCTTAGGTATATTGAAAAAAGGAGAAAAATGAGAAATGGGAAGAGTGCGGACTGAGACAGAGCTAGTACTGGAATAAACCCAACAAGGTTCTAGTAATGAAGTCTCGGTAAGCACTGAAGGGGTTGAAGAATGAAAAAGAAATGAATGTGAAAAAGGGTGAAAAGAAATAGCCCTCCAATAATTCAACCTTAGGGCAGTTACCGGGTTCAATACATATGCTACTGGTGTAACACTGGTATTGAAGACAAGACGTCATGGACCCGGTGACGCACTGCACTAAACTTCCCAAGCCACTCAAGTTCCTCCTAAAAGGGCTTGTTTCATTCTCACGGGGAACCGACATAATCTATCGACTGTCTCTTAGAGATTGTTGATATTGAAGAAGGAGACCCTTTCCCTAGTCTCTGGCACAGGAACCATATATGCACATTGAGTCTAGAGCCAAGAGATCATCCACAATATCTCGTTAGGACACTAAATTCTTGAAGACTTGCTTTTTCACACAATGTAGAAAGTAAGTATATATTAAGAGTCCTACGCATTATCCTTGTGGTATTGCCAGAACATCCGAGTGATATGTAAAAATATTCACAATGAAGATGGAAATCCTTCTAGAGCCAACATCAAACAAGCTCTTGGTGGGTGACATGTGAGATCTTCTCGTAAGATCAAGCTTGTGACAACTGGATAGAAACGATGGGGAGATTCATTCTTGAATCAACCTTGGTCCAGGAATGGTATTGACGAATACTTTTGGAAAAACCGTTCGATGTGCAAATCTTCTTTTCTCTAGCATGTCGAATGTGTATTCATTTCAAATTCAAAAAGTATCTCTGATTGAAAAATACTTGTAGAAAAACCGTTCGATGTGCGAATCTTTTCTTTTCGCTAGCACGTCGAATGTATACTCATTCTCTAATACAAAAAATATTTTGATTGAAAATTGATCTTTCTCATCAATCCTTCGTTGTATTGCAAAACTCTTTCTTCATGCAATACGCGATTGTTTTTCAAATCATTTTTCATCAATCAGTGAATCTCAATTTGCTGGTTCACTCACTCTGTGTTGTCTTCTTTGAGACGTTCCGGTTTGAGAACAGCTAGAATAGCTGTGAAACCCTGTCAAGGAGATTCTTAGGAATCCTACTTGATCACAGGCAATACTTGTACTGATCAACGGGGAACCGTGGGCCGTGTACCTCAATTCAACGAAAGTGATCAAAGACACTTTCGTGCGCTTTATTGCTAACTTTCGTATGCAGGTAAACCCCGACGATTGCAGCTGATCAGAATTGAGGAGTCAATCCAAAGCCGCATGTTCACAGCAACCACACTTAATTGAAGAAATCATGACTGGTGCATATCTACATAACCTGGTTCTGATATTTTTATACTATGCTTCTGCTACGCTGCTGCAAATATCATGAACCAGTAAGGCTTCCGCTACTCTGATGGAAAGATGTCATGATTCAAAAGGGTGACCATGTCGGTCCAAAAGTCACAACTTCACATGATGGCAACACAATAAAGGGTGATCCAGAGATTTACTGTGGCTGATGATCTTAATGAAAGCTCGAAGATCATCAAAGATGTGGATCAGTTCAAAGACCTCCACTGAAAGTACTAAACTATGCGGACTTTGAAGTATCACTGCTAAAGCAAAAGACTGCGGAATTGAAGAATTGAAGTCTACGAGCTCAAGAACAAAGTCAAGAATAGAATGATAGGATTCGAAATGTAAAACATGGGGTGACCTCCCTTAGGGGGAGATTGTTAGGAATTATAAAATTCCATAGTAAAGAGTCGGTCACCCCAAGTGTTATCTAGCATAAGTTAGCTCGTAGACAAATCGTTAGTTACGTTATTTATTGTTTTATTAGTTAGTTATTTGCCTAGTTTAGCGTAGTGTAACACCGTGGAGGAAGGACGGGTCTTTACCCACTGTATACCTGATCCACAGGCCGTCAGGAGGTCGTTTAGGTTGTAAGCTATAAATACCCTCTACCTTCCAAGGTAGAGGGTTGGAAGTTCCAATCTAATATTTTACACTTTTGTTTATCTCTCTAGAATTCCCTCTCTACTCTCTTCATCTCTCTAACCATGGCATTCATATACTATCATCATCCTAGACCACCCGAATTATCAAACAACATAATATTCACGATCCTACAGAGGAAACTATAGATAATTCTTTATCTATCTTTAATACTATTATTACATCTTTACAAGCACTTGATGAATCTTTTTCTAGCCGTAACCATGTTAGGAGATATCTAAGGGCACTTCCATCGAAGTGGAGATCCAAGGTGACGGCGATCGAAGAGTCAAAAGATTTGACAATCCTCACCCTCGATGAACTCATAGGCAACCTAAAAGTCTACGAGCTTGTCCTTGCCAAAGACTCCGAAGCTTCAAAGGTAAAAGAGAAACACAAATCGCTTGCCCTTAAAGCTAAAAAGGCTTCAAGCGATGAAGAGAACTCCTCTTCGAGTAGTGACGACGAGGAGTACGCTATGTCGGTAAGGGACTTTAAAAAGTTCTTTAGAAGAAAGGGAATATACGTCAAACAACCATATGACGATGAGAAAGGCTTTCGGAAAAGCAAAGAGGACGAGAAGCCAAAGGACGATCGTACTTGCTTTAAATGTGGGGACCCAAACCACTTTATTAGTAAGTGTCCCAAACGGGATGATCAAAAAGCGTTCGTGAGCGGCACGTGGGGAATGAGCGACGAGGAGGACGGAGAAATTTGTCTCATGGCAAATGACGAGGTATGTCACGAATACTATAGTAGTTCATCACTTGATGACGACTCTTTGCATAATGAATATGACAAACTATGCAACATTAGCTTAAAACTAATTAACAAAAATAAACTTTTAAAAAGTCAAAACCAACGTTTAGATAAAGAAGTCATAGAATTAAAAGCAAAACTAAAACGTTTAGAAAAGGGTAAAATAGCAAGTGGTGAATGTGAACTTTGCATTCAACTTCAAACACTAGTTGATCATCTAGATTCTAAAATTGCTAGAATGAGTACGAACACCTTAGATACAATACTAGATAGTGTTAAAACCGGTAACAACCTAAAAGGCTTAGGTATTCAACAACTTGATCCATCAACTAGTGAAAGTAAAGAAACAAAATTTGTCAAGGCGCTAGAAAAACCAGCCACTGTTGTGGCGGATCCCACGGATCCCCTAAAAAGGGAACCGGCAAGTGTACAGACAGGGATCTGTGGATCTGCTGTAGCAAACAGTAGTAATAACGTAGCGTCTTCATCTAGAACTGATTTTGTTATCATTAATAGGAAGAAACCAACTCACGTCACCACTAGACAACCACCTCCAAAATATAATCCTACTTTTGCAAGAAACAAAGCTCCATCTTTTTCAAAACCTAATTCATTTAGGAGACCTAATAAAGTTTATCCAAGAAGTAACCATCAAATAGGATGGAACCCAAATATGCAAAACGGTTTTCCTTTTCAAAACTTTGCTCCATGGAATGCATACTCATCTTATCCATACATTTCTAACATGAATGGAATGTTTAACACTAATGGACCCATGAACAAATGGGGACCAAACTTTAGAGTTTATTATTGTTTTAGGTGTGCTTAAAGGTCGATCTAGACCCCGATGAATGGGTCAAGGATAGCGGGTGCACGAGGCACATGACCGGCAATAGGGATCTATTCTCCACATATGAATCCGTAAATGGAGGTAATGTGGTGTTTGGAAATAGCAAAAGTAGAATCATCGGGAAAGGTACGATTGCTAAAGAATCTCTAACCATTAACGATGTGTGTCACGTAGAAAACCTAAACTTTAACCTCTTGAGTATAGGACAAATATGTGATAAAAAGTGCAATGTACTTTTTACCGAAATCGGTAGTAAGATACTAAAAAATGGCATAACCATAGGAAGAGGAATTAGGAAACATGGAGTCTATGTCATTAAAATTGGTAATGAACCTAAAGAAAAACTTTGTCTTACCTCTATGGATGATACTTCGACCTTATGGCATCGAAGATTGGGTCATGCCAATATGCGACTTCTTCAATCGCTATCATCCAAAGATCTAGTAAGAGATCTACCTAAGTTAAAATATGAACATCACTTTTGTGATGCTTGTAATGTAGGAAAACAAGCTCATTCTAGTCATAAAGCTAAAAACATGGTGTCAACAACTAGGTGTTTAGAATTACTACATATGGATTTATTTGGTCCATCCGCTATCCAAAGTTATGAAGGCAACTACTACACTTTGGTCCTAGTGGATGACTACTCTAGGTATACATGGACAAAATTTTTAAAGAACAAAACGGAAACCTTTAATTATTTTGAAATATTAAGCAAAAAGATCCAAAGACAACTAGGAAGTCCTATAGTGTCCATTAGGACGGATCATGGTAGGGAATTCGATAATGAAGTGCAATTTGGAGCCTTTTGTGACGCTAATGGTATTACTCACAACTTCTCGGCTCCACGCACTCCATAATCGAATGGGGTAGTAGAAAGAAAGAATAGAACCCTACAAGAAATGAGTCGAACAATGCTTAATGAACAATCCATACCTCAAAAGTTTTGGTGTAATGCCGTTGATACTTCAACGTACATACTCAATCGAGTCTTAATAAGACCAATCTTAGGTAAAACTCCATATGAGTTACTCCGAGGCAAAAAGCCTACGTTAAATCACCTTAGAGTCTTTGGAAGCAAATGTTTTATTCTTAACACTAAAGATTACCTTACAAAATTTGATTCTAAATCAACCGAAGGTATCTTTCTAGGTTATTCGCCAAATAGCAAAGCTTACGTCATATTAAACAAAGAAACAATGAAGGTAGAAGAGTCATTAAATATAAAATTTGATGAAAGTCCACCCAAACCCTCTCCACCTCTTGTCAATGACGAGATCATAGAAAGTGATGCTATAGTAATAAAGAAAAAGATAAATGAAGAAGAAGAACCTTTAAATAATGAAATCATAAACATTAAAGAGTCCAAAGATCATCCCGTAGATAAAGTCATAGGAAAGCTAAATGAACGAACATTAAGGTCTCAAGTTCAAAATCAAAGTAGCTTGTTTTGTTTCGTTTCAACCATAGAACCTAGGAATACACAAGAAGCCATAAAAGATGAGAGTTGGGTAATGGCTATGCAAGAAGAACTAAATCAATTCGTGTCTAATGATGTTTGGACGCTTGTCCCTCCACCTAGTAATCAAACCGTAATAGGAACCAAATGGGTTTATAAAAACAAATTAGATGCAAACGGAGTAGTGTCTAGGAACAAGGCTAGACTCGTTGCCCAAGGGTATAACAAACAAGAAGGAATAGACTTTGATGAGACCTATGCCCTCGTGGCTAGATTAGATTCTATAAGAATACTTCTTGCGTATGCTTGTGCTAATGATCTAAAGCTTTATCAAATGGATGTCAAAAGCGCTTTTCTAAATGGTTTCATTAATGAAGAAGTATACGTAGCTCAACCTCCGGGCTTCATCGATTTTGAAAAACCCAAACATGTATATAAATTAAAGAAAGCCCTTTACGGTCTTAAATAAGCTCCAAAAGCTTGGTATGATAGACTCAAGTCATTTTTAATTAGACACAACTATACCATGGGGTTAGTTGACAACACACTTTTTACTTAGAAAAGAGAGTCACATATAATCATAGTGCAAATATATGTAGATGATATTATATTCGGATCCACTTGTCAAGACATGTGTGATGATTTCTCTAAAATCATGCATGACGAGTTCGAGATGAGTATGATGGGAGAACTTAGTTTCTTTCTTGGTCTACAAATTAAACAAGTAGAAGATGGTATCTTCTTTAATCAATCTAAATACATAAAGGATATGTTAAAGAAATTCGGTCTAGAAGAGTTGAAACCAATTAGGACACCAATGTCATCCGACACCAAACTCACAAAAGATGAAGACGGCGAATCCGTAGATAATACTAAATATTGTGGCATGATAGGTAGTCTTCTCTACCTCACGGCAAGTAGGCCGGATATCATGTTTAGTGTTTGCTTATGTGCTAGGTTTCAAGAAGACCCTAAAATATCAAACCTAGAAGCCGTAAAAAGGATATTTAGATACATTAAGGGTACAACACAATTAGGATTATGGTATCCTAAGGGCACGGGAGTAGAAACAATTGTATATGCAGATTCTGACCATGCATGTGATTACGTTGATAGAAAAAGTACAAGTGGGGTATGTACTTTCATGGGATGTTGTTTAACATCTTGGTTTTCTAAGAAACAAACGGAACTAGCTATATCAACAACCGAAGCCGAGTACGTTTCCGCCGGCAAAGCATGCCAACAAGCACTATGGATGAAACAAGCGTTAGTCGACTACGACATTCATCTAAGCGACATAGCCATCCTATGTGACAACAAAGGTGCCATCGACTTAAGCAAGAATCCGGTATTGCATTCTCGCACAAAGCATATAGAGATTCGACATCACTTCTTAAAAGACAATGTTCAAAAGGGGAACATCTCTATTGAGAAGGTAGCATCTGAAGACAACATAGCCGACGTCCTCACCAAACCGTTGAAGCAGGAACAATTCAACCTACTTCTTCTTGGTCTTGGTCTAATGGAACAAACGTCGTAACTTATTTGACTCTACAAGGTATGTAAACACTAGCCTTCTTCTTTCTGAGTCTAGGATATCTATTTCACGCACAACTCACAAACAATACGGGAATTTTCAAAACCCAAGATAAGTTTTTGACCTATAGCTTTCTTATTTTTTTTTTCAAACACATACACATTTTCAAAGAAAAACTCTTTTCAAAATGTTTTCTAAAAGAATGATACCTTCCCGTATCAATTTCACAAAAGCAATTTCTCACGTCTAGGACAAATCGCTTTTTCATTATTAATACAAAGTAAAAACCCGTTTTCATTGCATCTCATGTCTTTTGAATGCTAAAGGGGACACATAACTAATATGTGTTTTCGGGTACATTCATTTAAGCAACAATGAATTAGGAGCATTGATAACACTCAATTATGTACTTATGTACTAAATATGTGTTTTCGGGTTATCTCAATAGGATGCTTTTTCTACTTCTAGTTTTTTTTTTCTTTTAGAGGTCGAGATAACCGCAACTCCAAATAGTTTGCATATAGGCACACAATAGGCAAAAATGTTTCCAAAAGGAAAATTTTGTGCTGCCTGAATCACCAGACCCACGGATCCCAGCCTTCATGCTGGACGGATCCCTCAAGGGAAGGATCCGTGGGATCCGTGAGACAGAAGCTATTTTTACCTTCTATTTTTCTCACTTTGGATGACAAATCCACATTTGTTTTATTTTTTTGGAGTATGCTCTTTAATGCTTGTGTTCTCATGATCACATGCCTTAAATTCATATCTAATCATTAGATTTTAATCCACATTTTGGGTCAAGCATTCATTACAATGCTTTGTTTTTCTATATATAGAACTCCCAAAATGCTTGCATAATCCATCTCATCCTCACAAACACAATACACCATGTCATCCACAAATCCTTTAGATGAATCACCTAGTAAAAACAATCATCTTCATGATACCCAAACCTTTATACTACCTCCATCCAAAATACCACAATCAAACTCTAGGATATCCGCACGGATTAGTATCCGATCTTGTTGCTTAGCAAAACCAACCTCGAATGGTTCATCCTCAACAAACAACTCACCACAAGATGCTTCCATTATAGCACCTCCCTCATCATCAACAAGTACACCAACTTCATCACCACCTAAAGTCACTCTTTTGGAACTCCTTAAGACTCCAACAAGATCCAAACAACCTAAACAAAAAGAAATAGTCTTTTCAACACCCCCCACATCTCCAAATACTATTTTTCAAGATCTTGAAACATCACCACCATTAGATCCCATCACATTACAAGAACATCTAGGTTCTTTTCCACCACCATTTACAAACATTCCGGATGTTGATCCATATTTTCCTATTTTTCCACCACATCTTCCGCATAACTCAAATCAAAACAACCCGGAAAACTTCGGCACTCATTACCCACATCATTTACATTGTGAACATTGCCAATCCACTAGGGAAATCGCAATAGAAGTTAGGGAAGAAATGCATTTCATACTCAACCTCATCCTTGATCGCATCAATACCATCACTCACCAAAACCTCCATCCATAACCTTATGCAAGCATGGAAGGAATCACTACTACTATTTTCTATTTTTAGTATTTTTTTAAGTCATTTCATAGAACAAGTCTTGTTCTTATTGTTACATGCTTGTACGTGGCATAAATACCACTACAATTTGTTGTTTTATTACAAGGGCTTGTTTACATACCTTGGCTCCCAATCTTGATTCTCGTCGAACACAAGATTATTTAAGCATGTTACTAACCTTTCTTTTTGTAGGATTTTTATTTTTCTTCACTTGACGCCCCAAACAAGGGGGAGCTACCGTCAAGGGGGAGTTAGCGTTTATTTCTTCCAAGGGTTAACTTTTTGTTTCGACAAAAAGGGGGAGAAGAAGTAAAACTTAGGGGCTTTCAAAAATTACATCTATTCTTAAGTTTTACTCATCATAACATTATGTTTTGTCATCAGCAAAAAGGGAGAGATTGTTAATACAAATAAACCGTAAAAACGTTTATTAATATTTTGCGATCTCTTTGTGTTTTGTTGATAACAAATATAATGTTATCTTAAGTATAATTTTAAGGATACATGTTATTTTTGTAAAGCATTTACATATAGCCATTTAAATACAAAAATGTAGTAATTAAGCATTTGTTGTAATAGTTTATTAGGATGGGTAAAAACCATAACCCATGGACCATAACCCATGGATCTTAACCCATACCCAAGTTGGCTAGATACAATGTATACTTAGATACATTGAATCTAAAGAAAACCCATGGACCAACCCATAACCCATGACCCATAACCAAAAAACCCATGTGCAAAGAGGAGCATTCCACGGATCCCTAGGATTACACTAGACGGATCCCAAGTGGAAGGGATCCGTGGGATCCGGGGAACAGTGAAGATTTTTGCCTATAAATAGAGAGCCATTTATTCATTCTAACTCACCCCTCTTCTTACTAAATCTCTCAAACACTCTCATTCTCTTCTAACATATAGATCACTTGATCTAGAGAGTTGTTCTTCTTTCTTTCTATTGTGATCCTCATATAGGTCCTTCTCTAAGGCGAGATCACGAGCATTCTACAAGTCATCCAAGAAAGGGGTCCTTGATTGATTTGTCACTCCGCAAAATTTCTGTAGCGAAGATCTTGTATTTGATATTTCACATATTTGTTGTGTATTAGTCGTGTTGGTTTGGTCCACCGTGTTACGGACTCGGTATCTAGCTTTGTACCGGATAAAGTGTAAGCAACGTTGTGAAGGCTTCTCCGACAAGTGAAGGAGTTTGTTGACATAGTGCTTGAACTCTCGAGTAGGTGACTCGGGGAGTGGAGTAGGGCAAGGAAGGTGTCCTTGTAGCCGAACCACTATACATTGGTTGTATCTTTTCTTTCCATTCGCTTTACTTTATTTACTTGCTTTATCATTAGATCTATACTTTCTCTACATCCATAAGATCTCACATATTAACGAATCTAAAGTTTTTGAAACTAACGTAAAATCGGCAAAACTATTCAATCCCCCCTTCTAGTTTTCCACAAAAGGCATGTTGAGTGATGGACGTCTTGATACAGTAACTATTTTTTCATACGGTGATATAATTATATTGTTTAGTTTAGAGAGATCACAATAAGTGAGGAAGCACATTGTTACAAGTTAAGTAAGGTTCACAACTTCAGTAAACATAAACAATAGTTTTTTTATTATTATTGTGGTTTTTAAAATGGTATTGCATAAGTAATATGAGGTTATGTGTTGCACCTGATTTGATTTACATGATATAGTTATTTAATTTGATGTGTTAAATCTCGTCTTAAAATTGTTAGCTAATAAGGCCAATAGGCCCGACCCGTTGTTTAGTCATGTTTATTTAGGTATTAGATTTTAGTTTTTCTATTGTTAGGAATTGGAAATTCCATGTTAAAGTGTCGGTCACCCCAATTATGGTCTAGCATATGTTAGCTCATAGACTTGTAGTTATTTACGTTGTTTAGTAGTTAACTAGTTAATTAGTAGTGTAGATTAGTTTAGTGTAACACCGTGGAGGAAGGACGGGTCTTTACCCACTGTATGCCTGATCCACAGTCCGTCAGGAGGACGTATGCTTTGTAACTATAAATACCCCTTCCATCCATGGAAGGGGTGGTGCTTCTCATAATCTAATCTTTCTTTTTTTACAAAGCAAGTCTCTACCAAGAACACTCATCTCTTTACTTTCTCTCTCTAAATGGCTAACATGTATTTCCATCATCCAAGACCACCCGAATCATCAAACACAATAATATTAAGATCCTAACAAATGGTATCAAGAGCCATGGTTATTGTGTTATCTTTGATTTGTGTGGTTCGTACCAAGGTTATTGTGTTGTGTTGATTTATTGTGGGTTTTGGATCATGTTGTAAACCTGTTTTTGTACTGATTTTTTTTGGGTCGAAAATTTTCTTTTCTGAGTATTGTGGGCAAAACAGTTTTTACATAGTCTTTGTATCCGTTATTTGGTCAAAGTCACATGTCTATTCATTGTTTTGCATTTGTTTTGTGTCAAAAAGACTTTGTCCAAACAGTATTGTAACTTATCATTTTTAGTGAACTTTTTTATACCACACCTGTCAAATACCATGTGGTCAAACGTCAGTTCTCATGGTCATACAAGGCAAAAAGATGACTTTTTTTTAGTTATTTTTCTGGGTTACATGAACATAGTCGGAAACATGGTCAGAAACTCATCGGAAAAAGTCTTGCTAGCGACTTGCAGTATTCAGTCCAGATTTATTGTATGCATAGCGACTTGACTATTGAGTTAACTGTCGTAGTGACTTGTCGTAGCGACTTGTCTAAGCTAACGACTTGTCTAAGCTAGCGACTTGTCTAAGCTAGCGACTTGTCTGATAATAAAATGGAAATAAAAGAAGAAATGATGAAGAAGTATGACAAGCAGACCTTGACTCAACATCACAAATACCAATACCATAATACTCGACCTCAGTCCAAGTCAAGAACATCATCAGTCCATGATCTTTAAGAAATGCAAACGAAGTGAAAAATGAAGCTTTAACATCACGACTGAATCCAAAACCAACTCCTACATCTAGACTCATCATTTAACCCTCACTATCACTCTCCATCTCTCATTCAAATCCAAGACTCAATAAATTAATGTACTCTTAACTAATCTCAGATTCTGTTTCAATTCTTTTGCACTCTTTTAAGATTGTTTTAATTGAAACAATTTCCTCATAGACCTTAGAAGCTTTAACTTGATTAATTTTCGAATCATTCAAGAAGAAACTTAACAAGACTGTTAATTTCTTTCTTAGATTCGTTCAAGATATCAACTAATTCAATCGGATACAAACCTTACCCGAGACCAATTTAAATGATTTGAAGTCGTTTTTCTTTGAAGCTTAGTCGCGTGAAGAATCGGAAATGAAAGATATAGGTAGGTTTTTGAGCATGTTAGTGGACTATTTATTATCGAAAGAATAACGGGTTGAGATTAAGATTCAGATTTATTTTAATTGAAGGGAGACGAGATTTGATGGATTGAAACTGATTTGTCTTGAGGATAAGATGCGTTTGATGTAGATTTGGGAGAGAATGTGTGAGGCGTAATTGTTTATCCCAGATCTTCTTAGGAGTTTGGTGAGAGAAAACATAAGCTGGTAGGCGTATTTTTTCGAGAGTGTGATTAGGTTTTGAGTTAATATGAGAAAAATTAGGGTTATTTCTTTTTTAATACCGATTTTTTTGAGTTTTAATGGATCGGGTTTAATATCGCTTGGGCTTAGGGCTATATTCGACTGTTGGGCTATACTTTTGAAGTGATTGGTTGGGTGTACTTGTTAATGGGTTGCGACTTGGCCTATGTTTTGATGGAATTGGCTCGTTTAGCTTCAAACGCTTCAAATGGACTTTGATTAGCAAGATTAATCAATTTTGGTCTTACTTAGTGGATCAGATATATCAAATAAAATCTGTTATCCAAATTGTTTTTGTTGCAAAAAGTTGGATACAATTTTTAATATTTGGTATACAAGAGCGGTATTTTGGTCTTGAAATTTTTCACGGATGATACATATATTCACGGCTTGAGCGAAGATTGAAAAAAAATGATCACGGGGTTTTTGTACGGATATTGCTTACGGGGTTCGTGTGCTGATTATATGGGCTTTGGAGTATATGTATCAAATGATGGACTTCTCAAAATTTGGAATTAATGAGATTTAATTATGAGATTAGTCGATGAGATTTGAAAATGAGATTTGATTCGTTATGAGAGTTGATGATGAGATTGGGTATGCTGCTGAAATTTGTTGTGTTATGGGGTTTGATACTTTGGTTTTATGCATTTTCATGGAGTATAGTATGTCACGGCTTGACGTGTTTATTGGAAAATATTGACTACGGGGTTGTTTGGACGGTATTTCTCATTTAGATTTGTAGTGAGGTTTTCCGGGCGCGTTTACTTATTTCGTCTTCTTTCTTTCTACCCTTCCGCGAAGATGACTTGTTTGGACATTTATAGAATGTGATAAAGACTTAGCTATTTAGTTACAGTTTGTGATTCTTTCTTGCTTAACCCACAACGTAACTATCACTTCGGTGTCTCACGTAGTTGAGAATTCGTCAAGAGGTTTTATACATTGGGTACACCGTTTCTTCTTCATGAGGATTAGTACAAGATTAAGTAACAAATCTGGGGAATTCTACTTCATGTTCAAATCTGATATATCGGGTTTACTTCTCCATGTGGTCACTACAATAGCCGTCAGAATACGTGAATGATGTGTTTACCAATGGATTGATTGGTTGAGATGTGATCAACAATTCTCATGATATATTCGACGCCACTGAATGTCAATGATACTTCACAGTCTAAGCAAAATCTTTCAAGAATCTTCAACGTTAGTCATGATCTTTCAAGATTTTTGCTTATGACAAGAACTTTTCATGCAAATGGTCGTACATGTTAATGATGCTTCCGAAAGTTCGAAACCATCATGGGGGAGAATCGTGTACTTTGATGTTTTACGGTCAATCTCAGGGAGAAGTAGTGTATACTACTCGACTTAGTATGGTTTGTGAAGTTGTCTACATATGGGTAAAGAATTGTTGATGATATTGTTGATGTTGGATAATGAACCGCTGATGAACCGCTGCATGTTCCCCTAAAACAGATATTCACTGAAACCAAAGTTTTCATAACACATTCAAGCTAACATTGTTTACGGTTTTGTCTTGATTTTGTAAAATCCCGTGAAATAATCTATTTCTCGGTTTAAATCATAGACTTGTAAAATCCCGTGACAATGGAAACATCCTGGTAATAGTAAAGTTCATTTCCGGATCTATCTTACGGTTTATTCTTGGTTTTGTAAAATCCCGCGAAAGAAACTATTTCTCGGTTTAAACTATAAAATTGTAAAATCCCGTATTGATGGAACCAAAGGGTGTACTTCGGGATCTTATCTGATGCTGGTGCTACGGTTTCTTCTTCAAAGAAGGGATCAAAGGGTGTACTTCATGAATTGGGTGATTGCTTGGATTTTCTTCATGGCAGTTTGGTTATTACGTGGTTTTATGGGGTTATGTGCTTTTAACCATGGTCAGGATGAAACCATTATCAAAGTTCACTTTTAAGGTCAAAGGAGGCTAGATTTGTGCTTTTAACAAGATGTGACAACGGGGTTAATTCACTATTATTTATTTGAGGTTGAAGTGAAATATCACGGGCAAGTGTACTTAGTATCTGAAGGTATTGGGGATGGTTGGATGAAGATTCTTCAAGATCCTTGTTCAAGCTTATTATCAAAAACGAAGACCTGGAAATCTAGTTATTGTTGGGTGACTTTTTCCTTTTCTTTTACCACTTGGGGGAATTGGGCTCGTACCACCACAAAATAACTATCACTTTAAGGAGTTACGTTGTAGTGCTCAGTGTCACATTAAATTGTGGATTTTCAAGAGGTGATGTACGTCTTATACTTGATGGTTGGTTGGATGAAGAGTATAGAGTACTTAGAGATTCAATGGACGATGAAGTCTCGGCACCGCTCTTTGTTACATATGTGCAAGTTTAAGTCACGAGTTCGGGTTGTTTTACTTCCGGGTCAAATTCATCATATTAAAGAGCCTACTGAATGATAATGGGGTTGATTACAAGTTTTGCCAAGAGAGCTGAAAGGAGAGAGATGATGACGTATGAACACAACAGTTCATGCCTCGTACTCTAAAGAAAAGAAATGTGTACGTTTCAGTGCGCATTATCTTCGAAAGAAGAGAAATCTTCTTATGACGTTTGAATACTTCAGTTCAAACCTCGTTCTCTAAAGAAAAGAAAAGTGTACGTTTCAGTGCGCATTATCTTCTGAAGAAGAGAAATCTTCTTATTATGACCATTCTCATCAACATGCTTCATGCTTTTTCCATGCGCTTCAGTCATCAAGTGAACCGGACTACCGTTGATTGTTTTTCTTATTCCACTTGCTCAACTATAATGACGATGGCGACATCATGTGCTAATTTTGCGGGGGGGGGGGGGAGTGTGAAGAGACTACATTTTAAAGATTTTCACTTGTTTAATCAAGAATGGCATCTCCGTATGCAATTCTTGAGGGGGAGAAGAAGTGTGATTTTCTGCATGGTTGATTGATATTTGAGAATATATGGTCAAACGGCTCCTAACTCATGTAAGAACCGAGCTTCTTCTTATCGGATCATCTTCACATGTAGTTTCTTCTAAGAGCCGTTGGTTGACATCTTCACACGGGATGATATGATTAAATGACAAAGTGCTTCTAGTTGCTGGGCTGATTTCATTGATGAACATCTTTCTGTTCTTGTTTGATTGGGAGGGATTTGATTTAAGGGGATTTGCTATTTGTAAGTTAATGGGAATGCATTTG
This sequence comes from Chrysanthemum seticuspe, assembly GCA_019973895.1. NCBI lineage: Eukaryota > Viridiplantae > Streptophyta > Magnoliopsida > Asterales > Asteraceae > Chrysanthemum > Chrysanthemum seticuspe. The sequence goes on from BPTQ01000001.1 coordinate 157,603,178, forward strand.
GTGAGTTGAAGATGTTAACTATCTATTCCCCAACTGGACAATCTTGAAGAAGTTCGAGTCTACAGTCGGTTCTACATTTTCTGCTGCATGTTAGAAGACTAAAGACGAGTTGCATTTGATTATCTAAAGACTTCTTCTTAATCTGGGCACTTATCAAACAGATTGTCGGTTTTGGGGAGAGCAATAATTGGGGGAGAGTGAAAAGTCATATTTAATCCCCAATTAGACTTGCTCACTTTCTTCAGCAAGTTGATTCTCACAAGAGTTCAAGTGTTCTTCTCAATAGATTTCTAGTATACGGGCTTACAAAGAGTTGCTGATTCTGAAGTATCAAAACCAACAAGGGGGAAGGAGACACACATCTAAACGCGAGTAAACTTGATGAGCTTAATACTTCTAAGTGATTGAAGAAATCCCGGGAAGACATATGTCATTACCGCAGAGAAACTCAAGGTTTGACTCATGGCGTTTAGTGTTCTTATTCCAACTATGTGGGGGAAGAGATGGAAGAGTTAGTTTCTGAAGATGAAAGAGGTACACAAGTGTGTGATGATTTTGATGTTATCACAATCATCAGGGGAGAGAGATTGTGTACATTGGGGATGCTCAGCTGTTTTACTTGAGGGCTTGATAAGGTTTTAAAAGGTACCTTTTTGAGGGGTCGTTTAAGCCCTTATTTGATCACTTTTGTATCCGTTATTGCTCAATATCGTTCCTTTTCACTTTTTAGGTCTCTTGAAGGCAAAATGCTGGAATGACACTTATTTGGACGAAAAGGCACGCTTATACGAAGAAAATGGCCAAAGTCAGAATCGAGACACTCAAAGCTGCTGAAAACATAAGGTGACGGCGTCAGGTGTTAATTGTGACGCCGTCGGAGGATCTTTGTGACGGGACAGAAGCCAAAACTCCCATTTTCAAGTGACGACGTCAAGTTATAAAAGTGTAGGCCGTCGCAACTCAGACGGCCTAGATTTGATCTAGACGGCGTCAGAGACTGAAGGGGACGGCTTTCTAACCACAAGGTGACGCCATCACAAGCTGGTCAAGACTATCACAGCATGCGCGCGAAGTAGTTGATATTGTTTTGGCCATAACTTTTGCATACGAACTCGGATTTAGGTGGTTCAAAAGCCCACGCGACCGGAACGAGAAAATCTACAATTTGGTGAAAAAATGGTCGTGACGCCGTCATTCTATAAGTGTGACGCCGTCACCCTTTGCCGACAGAAAATCTGCCTATAAATAGAACATTATAACTTCACTTTTTGGTAGGCTCTAAACCCTAACTCCGATTCCAGGGTTTAGATAGGTGTTTTTCCAGCAACTTTGAAGGTTTCAATTACTCTAAAAACATCTTATAATGGTTTGTTGATTATATCTTAATCCATATATTCAATTTATCATTATGTCTATCCTATGTTTGATTGATTGTGTGTATGCTTGCATGTTCTCCATGTCCGGCTAATTTACTTGTGTGTTTGCTTAGGGAATATGAAACTTAATTATTGAATATTGATTGGTTGTCTCTTATCTTAATTGTTAATGATCTAGTAGTGCGATAGGTCATTCGTTGTGTAATTAATGCTTGATTAAATCTTTGTGAACCTTAGAATATAACTCCTTGAGTAGTTGTAAGCTAAACCATCCAAAGAGTGCCTTAGAGTAAGAGTTTATTATCCCTAGTGGGTTTTGTAGACGAGACCCTTTGGTAAGTTCAAAGAGTTAGGGAACATACGCATACCCTACGACCTTAGACACACAACGCGATTAAGAATAAGGACGTGACAATTCAACCATCAATAGGAGATAATTAAGGAGTAATAAAACCTAAGTAACCACATCTTTAAATCATCATACGAGCACACAATAATAGACATAGACTATCCTTAGCTTAGTTAATTAGATAAGTAGAGTAATCGGTAGAAATACCAACCCCCAAATCCAAACCCCGAGATTTGTACCTTTCCATTTCATAAAATATAAAAATACAAAAATAATCATCCCTCACCTTTAGACTTAAATCGACATACACTTCAGCCTAACGACACTATTCCCCTAGAGAACGATATCAATACCCGTGTCTTACCCTAATACTACACTACAATGATTAGGTTCACTGCCTAGGGTGTTAAAAAACTTGCTCGACGAAAAGGAAGTTCCTTTGACCCCGATCGACGCGTGTAGCGTTATCAGGGCTTAATCAGTGATTCATAGATATAATCACTTATTCCGGTGTTGACATCCGTAGAGATTGTCACCTGCAGAGATAATCAGTGATTCGGCCTGCTTCTTCAATGTTATTGGTTATTCTCTCTTTGGGCATTCGGGTACTTCGGGTTCTTGAGCTTCATACACTTTCTTCAGGGGGAGAGAAAAGTATATATCAGGGTTATTCTTTGGCTATTGGACTTAATCTGCTACTTCGATGGTATAAGTTTCTTTGTCTTCTGGTATATGTGTATTCTGGTTCGTGAGGTCTAGTCTAAGAGACTGACTGCATTAAGTCATCTACTTGGGGGAAGTGTTCTCTTGACACCTTTTGGAATGGATTGCTTCAGACTTCAGTGGTTATGAAATGTGAGAAGATTATTTATGAGTGGGATGATACGTTGCTGATCTATTTTGATGATATAACCCCGAACGGAGAATCTCGATTATCGTTCTTAAAAGGAGCAGCGGGATTTATGTTAAATGGTGTGCTTTTCTGTGCACCTGGCTAAGACAAGATTTAAATAGAGCTTCGAATCTGCTCATCCAAAGGATTTTCGGTTTGGGGGGAAGCTGCCAAAGTCTCACTTTCAGATGGTTCAATTTCTTTCTTCAATGCAAGAGCCTCGGAAGCTTTGGTGGTGAAAGTTTTAGGGATGATGACTTCTATATTCTACAACGGGGCTGCTCGATATCCTTATCTCGGTACTCGTATCATCATCTTCTTAAACTATATCATCTACTCTATCTGTGTATATATTTTTCAAAAACAAAATACAAAATATAAAACCAACAAAAAGAAAATAGAAAAATATAAAACCAACAAAAATCCATAAAAAATCAGAAAATTTAAAAATTCCAAAAATATGTTTTCTCAAGACATGTCTTCTGGTATCGATAACATCTGCGGTCTTAGAAATGTCATTCAATAATGGCACAGCACCATAGATGAAGTTCGAGCAGGAGGTGTAAATATTCTTTTCAAAACATGTCACTAATCAAATGGCTTACAGTTACGTCAGACTGTAACCCGTGCTTAAACAATGGCTTGCAGTTATGTCAGACTGTAATGCTATTATTTTAGATAGCAACCCACTCTTCAAGGATGGAAAGTGCTGCGCTAAACCAATTTTTTCAAATATTTCGTGCACTTATCCTAAAACTAACAAGGAAAGTATGTCGAAGGACTACTGTTCCTACTTAAATATTTTTCCGTCTAAAATTCTTCAGAAAAATATTTGTTTTAACAAAATGGTGGAAAATGAGTTGCTTAAAAATCAATCTGTGTAATTGTTTTCATAAATTTGCTAAACTCAATCAATGACTTCAGCGCTTTTAAAACTTTTCAGAAAATAAGTCATTGATTGAGGGGGAGAATGTTTTCAAATCTATATCTTCTAACGGGCTTTCTTAATTATCCTAAATGCTTAACTAGAAAATGATGTTAACCTACGTTGAAGGACTAGGTGCCTAGGATATGATTGTTAGGTTTAGATGAATAGTGTTTGATAAACACATTATTCCCATACTTTATATGAACTGTTTGATATGTTGAATTGACTTTTATTAGTCGATTGCTGTTTGGGTGATGTCGACCACCATATATCTGTATGTGTGTTCACTAACGTATGCAGGTATATTGGTATATAAGAATGTTCCCGATCCGGATCCCACAATAGAAGATGATTGGATGCCGAAAGGAAAGGGTAACTATATCTTGGGTTGACAAATGAAGAAACGGAGCTTAATCTGACTTCTATGAAGAGTTGGCATGAAAAAATGCAACGTAAGAGGTCTCACTGCATCAACAGATGGTTTTCTTCATCATCAAATGAAGAAACGGAGCTTAATTTGACCTCAGTTGGCATGAAAAAATGCAACGTAAGAAGTCTCACTGCATCAGCAGTTGGTTTTCTTCCAACCCTCAACAACAACAACAAAAGCAGCTTAACCACCTAACGTATCTTTGTGTAGGGATAATAGTGATGATACCATTTTTCTAAAACTTGGAAAAATATTATTTTGAAAATGGAAAAATATTGTTTTGAAAATAAATCGGATTCAAAGTTTTGAAATCAACCGGACTTTATTCTGTCAAATCTTAAGTGATTTCAAATTAAATATTTTCAAATGATATTTCATCTATCAAGTCCGTTTGTACGTTAAAATGTGGTGATCTAAAGATTTAATGTTATGTCTTGGTATGATTTTCTTTAAAACTAAAAAATCTGTCAAAATGAAATTTTTTTCTGTTCTTGTTTGATTGTGAAATTGTTTTATTTTACTTAAAGATCTCTTAAAACAATAATACCTGACACTAACAATCTTTAATGTCTTAAAATGGTCCTTATCTGTCATTTTTCAAAATCAAATCTTGCCACGTCTTTCCCTAAAATTTTCTAAATGATTTAAATCAATTGGGATCAAAAATCTCAATTGGTTTGAAATTTTTGATCGGGGGAGAGTTCGTGATTTAAATCTCAAAACGGTTTTAAAAGGGTGATTGTTTCTAAAGCACTCCTTCCTTCATGTGCCAAACGATTTCATATACATGCTGCACATGATTGAGGAGGAGCATTTAACCTAAAACAAGAAGAGTATTTAAACAAGGCCACATATTCTCCCATGTTTTCCAAACCTTATTAAATCACTTGGGATCCAAAATCTCAAAGGGTTTGATATTTTTTATCGGGGGAGAATTTGTGATTTAATATGAAATTTGATAAAGATGATCGTTTTGATTCAAAGTGCAAGTTCTCTCTAATATGTGCCAAACTCTTTCGTATATCGATGCACATATTGAGGGGGAGTGAATGGTTTCTTAATGGCTTTTGTGACCATGGTTGTGCTTCAAAAGAACTCTTTCCTCTATGTGATAAAATGATTTCAAATATCCTATGCACATATTGAGGAAGAGAATTTACCAAGAAAATCAAATGGCTTTTTCCATGGAAATTGTGATCAAGAATATATTTCAAAGAACTCTTGCCTTCATGTGCGAAACAATTTCAAAATCATATGCACATGTTGAGGGGGAGCATTTCTAAAAGATCAAAAACAGTTAAGGTACAAAATGCTTTGATTTTATATCACAAGTACCTTGATTGTTTTTCCAAATGATTTTTCAATTGGTTTCGAGAAGGAATGAACAATACCAAAAGACCGACCAATTTTATTTTATGCATGGAGTTATAAGGATGATAAGGTTAGGTATTGGTTCCCATGATTCGCCAGAACCGGAGGGATCTACCCAGGGACAATCCATTAGAAAGTGTAGAAGTTCTTAGGTATGATGAAAAAAGGAGAAAAGTGAGATATGGGAAGAGTGCGGACTGAGACAGAGCTAGTACTGGAATAAACCCAATAAGGTTCTAGTTATGAAGTCTCGGTAAGCACTGAAGGGGTTGAAGAATGAAAAAGAAATGAATATGAAAAGGGTGAAAAGAAATAGCCCTCCAATAATTCAACCTTAGGGCAGAAACCGGGTTTAATACATATGCTACTGGTCTTTACTAAGGTAACACTGGGATTGAAGACAAGACATCATGGACCCAGTGATGCACTGCACTAAACTTCCCAAGCTACTCAAGTTCCTCTTAAAAGGGCTTGTTTCATTCTCACGGGGAACCGACATAATCTATCGACTTTCTCTTAGAGATAGTTGATATTGAAGAAGGAGACCCTCTCCCTAGTCTCCGACATAGGAACCAAATGTGCACAATTGATTCTAGAGCCAAGAGATCATCCACAATATCTCGTTAGGACACAAAATTAATGAAGACTTGCTGTTTCACACAATGTGAAAGGTAAGAATATATTAAGAGTCCTACGCATTATCCTTGTGGTATTGCCAGAACATCCGAGTGATATGAAAATATTCATGATGAAGATGGAAATCCTTCTAGAGCTAACATCAAACAAGCTCTTGGTGGGTGACATGTGAGATCTTGCAAAAGATCAAGCTTGTGACAACTGGATAGAAACAATGGGGCGATTCAATCTTGAATCAACCTTGGTCCAGGAAAAGGATTGACGGATACCTTTGAAAAACCAGTCGTTGTGCTCAAAAACTCTTTTCTCTAGCACTTCGACTGTGTATTATGTTTTCAAAATAAAAGGGTATTTATGATTGAAAATTGATTTCTTCTTCTAAACCTTCGTCGTATTGAAAAACTCTTTATCTTAAGCAATACGCGATTCTTTTCAAAATCATTTTCTATCAATCAGTAAATCTCAATTTGCTGGTTCACTCACTCCGTGTTGTCTTCTTTGAGACGTTCCGGTTTGAGAACGGCTAGAACAGCTGCGAAACCCTGTCAAGGAGATTCTTCGGAATTATACCTGATCATAGGCAGTACTTGTACTGATCAACGGGGAACCGTGGGCCGTGTACCTCAATTCAACGAAAGTGATCAATGACACTTTCGTGTGTTTTATTGCTAACTGTTGTTTGCAGGTACATTTGGACGGTTGCAGCTGATCAGAATTGAGGAGTCAATCTAAAGCCGCATGCTCACAGCATCCACACTTAATTGAAGAAATCATGGCTGGTGCATATCTACATAATCTGGCTCTGATATTTCTATACTATGCTTCTGCTACGCTGCTGCTAATATCATGAGCCAGTAAAGCTTCCGCTACTCTGATGAAAAGATGTCATGATCCAGAAAGTGTGAGCATGTCGGTCCAAAAGTCACGACGTCACATGAAGGCAACACAACTATGGATGATCCAGAGAGATTTGTTGTGGTTGATGATCTCGAAGAAAGCTTGAAGATCATCAAAGATGTGGATCAGTTCGAAGACCTCCACTCAAAGTACAAAACTATGCAGACTTTAAAGAATTGCTACTAATACACAAAGATTGCGGAACTTGAAAAATTGAAGTCTACGAGCTCGAGAACTAAAGACAAAGAAATAATGCTAGGATGCAAAATGTATTTCATGGGGTAACCTCCCTTAGGGGGAGATTGTTAGGAATTGGAAATTTCATGTTAAAGTGTCGGTCACCCCAATTATGGTCTAGCATATGTTAGCTCGTAGACTTGTAGTTATTTACGTTGTTTAGTAGTTAACTAGTTAATTAGTAGCGTAGATTAGTTTAGTGTAACACCGTGGAGGAAGGACGGGTCTTTACCCACTGTATGCCTGATCCACAGTCCGTCAGGAGGACGCATGCTTTGTAACTATAAATACCCCTTCCATCCATGGAATGGGTGGTGCTTCTCATAATCTAATATTTCTTTTTTTACAAAGCAACTGTCTACCAAGAACACCCATCTCTTTACTTTCTCTCTCCAAATGGCTAACATGTATTTCCATCATCCAAGACCACCCGAATCATCAAACACAATAATATTAAGATCCTAACATCTATTATATAAAATATGTTAGTTATAGTTAAATCTGATTAATATATTTTCAGTATTCTCTCTGGTTTCTACATGGTATTAGAGCTCTGGATAATTATATGTAATTATTTTTGTTCACAAACCGTATATGTGGGTAATTTTTTGGTGTTTGCAGAATTAGTATGTTCGCCTATTATTTCTGATCGTGTAAATTCATCATCGTTGAAACACATGTTATCGTCATTGGTTGAATTGATCTATCGCGTGACCATATTTAATTAATATTCATGTAACTTGTTGAATTGATAAAGTTTGATTGGAGATGGATATGCCAAAAGATAATGGATCGGTTACTTTAGTTTGAATTTGGAGTGGAATGCTTAAAAGGATTATTATATTGCAAGATACTAGACACTTACTTTGTTACTATAGGTAATTTAGTTGTTAGTAAATTCTATTTTTGTTAATTGTCAAGTTTATAAATCAAGACTTGGGGATGTCATTAGTTTGGTTTGAAGAAGCAGCAACTATATTGATCTCCTATTGTTTTTGGCTATAGGGAGAATTTGCGTCAGTTAAGGTTCTCTCATTTATTCAAGATATTATGAATTATTGTTGGTGAAATATTGTTATTCATTGGTTTTGGTGATGATGATGCAATAATCTTAACTAATTCGACTAAGTCTTGAGTCATTATGTGTTGCATCTCAACATCAACAATCTGCTTTGGTTCCACATCTGATTTTGCTTCGATTCTGCGTGGGTCTATTTTGGTTTTGTAATTTTCAAATTTCACCTAGTTCTGTCTAATTTTCCTTGTTTCTGCATCTGATACTACCTGGTTTTGCATGTGACAACCCGTAATTTTCCCGATGCGCCTTAAATGGAGAAACAAAGATTATAGTCCTTTCCATATGATTTATGATACGAGATGTATTTATATATCACTCTTATCGGAAATATTATTCTGAGCGCGTTGGTGTAACTCCCTGGTCATGAATCCATCATTTGCTAGTCTAAATGAGCGCGTTGGTGTAATTCCTAGGGTGTTACCAAATCATTCCTTGAGACAGGTGAAAAAGTCTTAGTGTAATCAATGTCGTTCTTCTGAGTATAACCTTTGGCGACAAGTCTAACTTTATATCCTTCAACATTGCCTTTAGAGTCGCGTTTGGTCTTAAAGACCCATTTACAACCAACTCGTTTAGAACCTGCTGGCAAGTTTACGAGATCCTAGACTTTATTTTAAGCCATTGTTTTTAACTCTTCTTTCATAGCATCAATCAACATTTTAGATTTGTCACTTTCTATGACTTGTGAAAAAGCTATAGGATCATTATAAATGTCAATATCAAAATCTGTCTCTTGCAAGTAAACTATATAATAATCAGGAATATCTAATCCTTGCAGGTTTGTTTAATGCTATTCCAAGTGGTTCACTTGTTTGAGTTGGTAAGTTAGTTTCTTCATGGGGTGTTTGATCATTATTCAGATGTTGTTCTTGATTTTTAAATACAAACATTCGGTGCAGTTGTGGATTTATGAACATTCATGGGTGATGGATTATCATCCCTTATTTCGTTAATATCCACAACTTGATTTTCAACGCTCCCACTAACTTCGCCATTTACCAAAAATTTGGCATATCCTGTTTCAACAATTCTAAAACTGTGGTTTGGACAATAAAACCTATACCATTTGGACTTCTCTGGGTAACCAATAAAGTAACTGCTAACGGTACGAGAATCCAATTTCTTTTCTTGTGGGTTATAAACCTGTGCTTCTGCTGGACAACCCCAAACATGTAGGTGTCTCAGACTAGGTTTCCTTCCAGTCTATAACTCAAAAGGAGTTTTTGGAACTGATTTACCAAGAACCTTATTGTAGGATCATACACATTACGTTGTTTGATGATTCAGGTGGTCTAGGATGGTGATGATACAAGTAATCCATGTTTAGAGAGTGAAAAAGTAGAGAGGGAGTTCTTGAGAGAGAGTTTAAAACAAAAAAAATGAAAGGTTAGATTAAGAAGCTCCACCCCTTCCAAGGATGGAAGGAGTATTTATACTTACAACTACACGTTCTCCTGTCGAACTGTGGATCAGGCATACTGTGGGTAAAGACCCGTCCTTCCTCCACGGTGTTACACTAAACTAATAACTAAGCTACTAAACAAGTAAATAACGATATGGCTACGATCTAACTTATGCTAGATTATATTTGGGGTGACCGACTCTTCACTATGGAATTTCTAATTCCTAACAATCTCCCCCTAAGGGAGGTCACCCCATGTTTTACATTTCGAATCATAGCATTCTATTTTATCTTCAGTCTTGAGCTCGTAGACTTTAATTCTTCAACTTCCGCAATCTTTGTGCTTTAGCAGTGACTCTTCATAGTCCGATTATTTTGTACTTTCAGTGGAGGCCTTTGAAATGATCCACATCTTGATGATCTTCGAGCTTTAATTGAGATCATCAGCCACAGCAAATCTCTGGATCACCCTTTAATGTGTTGCCTTCATGTGATGTTGTGATTTTTGGACCGACATGCTCACACTTTCTGGATAATGACATCTTTTCATCAGAGTAGCGGAAGCATCTTTTGTATGTCTTTGATGATCATGATTTCTTCAATTAAGTGCGAATGCTGTGAGCATGCGGTTGTGAATTGACTTCTCAACTCTGATCAGCTGCAACCGTCAATAGTTCCTGCAAACAAACAGTTAGCAATAAAACACACGAAATTGTCTTTGTTCACTTTCGATGAATATAGTTGCAAGAACCACGGTTCCCCGTTGATCAGTATAAATACTGCCTGTGATCAGGTAGAATTCCGAAGAATCTCCTTGACAGGGTTTCGCAGCTTGATCTAGCCGTTCTCAAACCGGAGCGTCCCAAAGTAGACAACACGGAGTGAGTGAACCAACGAATTGAGATTCACTGATTGATGAAAAATTGATTTGAAAACAATCGCGTATTGCTTAGAAGAAAGAGTTTTGCAATACAGCGAAGGTTTTATGAGAAAGATCAATTTTCAACCAGAAATACTTTTTGTATTTGAAAAAGAGTACACATTCGATGTGCTAGATAAAAGAAGAGATTTGCACATCGAACGGTTTTTCCAAAAGTATTTTTTCAATCAGAGATACTTTTTGTGTTTGAAAACATGAATACACATTCGATGTGCTAGAGAAAAGAAGATTTGCACATCGAACGGTTTTTCCAAAAGTATCGTCAATTCATTTCCTGGACCAAGGTTGATTCAAGAATGAATCGCCCCATCGTTTCTATCCAGTTGTCACAAGCTTGATCTTTTGGAAAGATCTCACATGTCACCCACCAAGAGCTTGTTCGATGTTGGCTCTAGAAGGATTTCCATCTTCATAGTGAATATTTTGCATATCACTAGGATGTTCTGGAAAATATCACAAGGATAATGTGTAGGACTCTCAATATATACTTACTTTCCAGATTATGTGAAACAGCAAGTCTTCATTAATTTTGAGTCCTAATGAGATTTTGTGGATGATCTCTTGGCTCTAGACTCAATTGTGCACGTTTGGTTTCCTATGCCGGAGACTAGGGAGAGGGTCTCCTTCTTCAATATCAACAATCTCTAAGAGAAAGTCGATAGATATGTAGGTTCCCCGTGAGAATGAAACAAGTCCTTTTGAGAGGAACTTGAGTAGCTTGGGAAGTTTAGTGCAGTGCGTAACTGGGTCCATGATGTCTTGTCTTCAATACTAGTGTTACCTTGGTAAACACCAGTAGCATATGAACCCGGTTTCTGCCCTAAGGTTGAATTATTGGAGGGCTATTTCTTTTCACCCTTTTGACTTTTTATTTCTTTTTCATTCTTCAACCCCTTCAGTGCTTACCGAGACTTCATAACAAGAACCTTGTTGGGTTTATTCCAGTTCTAGCTCAATCTTAGTCGGCACTCTTCCCATATTCTCATTATTCTCCTTTTTTCATCATACCTAAGGACTTCTACACTATCTAGTGGATTGTCCTTGGGTAGATCCCTCCGACTCTGGCGGGATCGTGGGAACGAATACCTAACCTTACCATCCTTATCACTCCAACGCATTAAATTAATTGGTCGGTCTTTTGGTATAGTTCTTTCCTTCTCGAAACGAATTGAAAAATCACTTGGAAAATTAATCAAGGTACTTGTGATATAATATCAAAGCATTTTTACCTTAATTGTTTTGATCATTTAGAAATGCTCCCCTTCAACATGTGCATCTGATTTTGAAATTGTTTAGCACATGGAGGCAAGAGTTCTTTGAAATATATTCTTGATCATAATTTCCATATAAAAAAACCATTTGATTTTCTTGGTAAATTCTCCCCCTCAAAACGTGCGTTGGTTATTTGAAATCATTTAACACATAGAGGAAAGAAATCTTTGAAGTACTTCCACAATCACACTTGCCATTAAGAAAACCATTAGAAAATCAATCAAGGTACTTTATGTTGAAACATAGAAATCTTTGTACCTTGAAAGTTTATTTTCTTTTCAAATGCTCCCCCTCAATATGTGTTTCGAGATTCGAAAGCGTTTAGCACATATGAGAGAGCTGCCTGCACAATTGAATCAAAATAATTGTCTTTTATCAGATTTCATAATTAAATCACAAATTCTCCCCCGATCAAAAATATCAAACCCTTTGAGATTTTGGATCCCAAGTGATTTAATACGGTTTAGAAAACATGAGAGAAAATGTGGCCAGGTTTAAATTCTCATCTTGTTTTTGGATAGATGCTCCTCCTCAATCATGTGCATCATGTATTTGAAATCGTTTGGCACATGGAGGCAGGAATGCCTTTAAAGGACTAAAACCAATTCCATTTAAACAGATTTAAGATTTAAATCACGATCTCTCCCCCGATCAAAAATTTCAAACCATTTGAGATTTGTGTTCCCAATTAATTTAAATCATTTAGAAAATCTTGGGGAAAGATGTGGCTTGATTTAATTTTGAAAAATGACTAATATGGACCAATTTAAGACATTAAAGATTGAGTGACTTATGTTTTATCAAAATGAAGTCCGATTGATTTCCAAAATTTAAGCCCAATTTATTTTCAAAACAATATTTTTCCATTTTTAAAATAATATTTTCAAAATTGTTAAGAAAAATGGTATCATCCACTACTTATCCTGCACAAAGATACGTGGTGGTTAAGCTGCTTTTGTTGTTGTTGTTGTAGGGCTTGAAGAAAACCATATGCTGATGCAGTGAGACCTCTGACGTTGCATCTATCATGCCAACTCTTCATGGAGATCCAATTAAGCTCCGTTTCTTCTTTTGTCGACCCAAGATATAGTTGCCCTTTCCTTTCGGCATCCAATCATCTTCTTTTGTGGGATCCGAATCGGGAATATTCTTATAAACCATGCTATCTACATACGTTAGTGAACATACATACAGATATATGGAGGTCGACATCACCCAAACAGCAATAGACTAATAAAAATCAATTCAACATATCAATCAGATCATAAAAGGCATGGGAATTATGTGTTCATCAAACTTTAATCATCTAATCCTAACAATCATATCCTAGAATCCTAGTTCTTCAACATAGGCAAACATATTTTTCATTTAAGTATGTAGGGTAATTAGATAAGCCCGATAGATGATATAAATTTGAAAAACATTCTCCCCCTCAATCAATGACTCTTTCTATGAAAAGTTTTAAATAAGTTGAAGTCATTGATTGGGTTTTGCAAATTTATGAAAACTCTGATACTGATTGATTTTCAAGCAACTCATTTTCCACCATTTTGAAAACAACAAATATTTTTCTTAAGAATTTTAGACGGAAAAACATTTGTGTAGGAACAGCAGTCCTTCGACATACTTTCCTCATATTGTTTTAGGACTAGTGCACAAAAGTTTTTGAAAATTGGTTTAGCGCAGCACTTTCCTTCTTATGAAGAGTTGGTTGCTATCTGAAATAATAGCAAACCCTAGTTTAAGCACTGGTTACAGTCAGAAATAACTGCAAGCCATAGTTTTAGACATGTTTTGAAAAAAAATATTTACACCTTCTGCTCGAACTTCATCTATGGTCCCGTGCCATTATTGAATGATATTTCTAAGACCGTAGATGTTATCGATACCAGAAGACATGTCTTTGAAAAACAATATTTTTTTGACTTTTTCAAATTTTCTTATTTTTATGGATTTTTGTAGGTTTTATATTTTTCTATTTTGTTTTGATGGTTTTATATTTTTGTATTTTCTTTTTGATAAATATTTACAAATAGAGTAGATGATATAGTTTAAGAAGATGATGATACGAGTACCGAGATAAAAATATCGAGCAGCCCCGTTGTAGAAGATAGAAGTCATCATCTCTTAAACATTCACCACCAAGGCTTCCGAGGTTCTTGAAGAGAAGAAATTGAGCCTTTAAGAATATGAGACTTTGGCAGCTTCCCTCAAAATCGAAAATTATCATGCTGAGCAGATTCTAAGCTCTCTTTCAAGCTTCCCTTAGCTAGGTGCACAAGGGCGCACACCATTATCATCGATCTTGCTGCTCCTTTTAAGAGTGATCTTTGTGATTCTTTGTTCGGGGTTATATCATCAAGATAGAAGAACAACAACGTATCATCCCACATTTGAATAACTCTTCTCAAATTCCTTTTCCACTGAAGTCTGAAGCCATCCATTCCAAAAGTTATCAAGAGACCACTTCCCCCAAGTAGATGAATTGATGCAGTCAGTCTCTTAGAATAGAGCTCACGAACCCGAATACACATATACCCAAAGACAGAGAAACTTATAACATTGAAGTATCAGATTAAGTCCAATATCTAAAGAATAACCCCGATGTATACTTTTCTCTCCCCTGAAGAAAGTGTATGAAGCCCAAGAACTCGAAGTATCCGAATGCCCAAAGAGAGAATAACTGATAACATTGAAGTAGCAGGCCGAATCACTGATTATCTCTGCGGATGTCAACTCCGGAATAAGTGATCATATCTCTGAATCACTGATTAAGCTCTCAAGTGAAACAGCTGAGCGCCCCCGAATGTACACAATCTCTCTCCCCTGATGATTGCGATATCATTGAAATCATCACACACTTGTGTACCTCTTTTATCACCAGAAACTAACTCTTTCATCTCTTCCCCCACATAGTTGGAATAAGAACACTAAACGCCATGAGTCAAACCTTGAGTTTCTCTGCGGTAATGACATTTGTCTTCCTGGGATATCTTCAATCACTTAGAAGTGTTAAGTTCATCAAGTTTACTCGCGTTTAGATGCGTGTCTCCTTCCCCCTTGCTGGTTTTGATACTTCAGAATCATCAACTCTTTGTAAGCCCATATACTAGAAATCTTTTGAGAAAAACATCATTAGCTCAGATGTATGTGTGAGAATCAACTTGTTGAAGAATGTGAGCAAGTCTAATTGGGGATTTAATTTGGCTTTACACTCTCCCCCAATTATTGCTCTCCCCTAAGGTGACAATCTTTTTGATGAATGCCCAGAATAAAAAGAAGTCTTTAGATAGTTAAATGCAATTCGTCTTTTAGTCTTCTAACATACAGCAGAAAATGTAGAACCGACTGTAGACTCGACCTTCTTCTAGATTGTCCGATTGAGGAATAGAAAGTTAACATCTTCTTCTCACCAAATGCATTCCCGTTAACTTGTAAATAGCAAATCCCCTTAACTAAAATCCCTCCCAATCAAACAAGAACAAAAAGATGTTCATCAAGGAAATCAGCCCCGCAACTGGAAGCACTTTGTCATTAATCAGTTTAGTCCGTAAGAAGATGTCAACCAACGGATTTTAGAAGAAACTCCATTTAAAGATGACCCGATAAGAAGAAGCTCGGTTCTTACATGACTTTAGAGCCGTTTGACCATTTATTCTCATATATAACTCAACATTCAGCAGTTTCACACTTTTTCTCCCCCTCAAGAATTGCATACGGAGTTGCCATTCTTGATTAAACAAGTGAGTATCATCCAAATGTAGTCTATTCACACTTCTCCCCCTCAAAGGTTGCATATGATGTCGCCATCGTCATTAAAATTTAGCAAGTGGAATAAGATTACTAGCACCGGTAGTTCAGTTCACTTGATGACTGAAAGCGCGTGGAAAAAGTATGAAGCATGTTGATGAGAATGGTCATTAATGAGAAGATTTCTCTTCTTCCGAAGATAATGCGCACTGGGGCGTACACATTTATTTTCTTTTGAGGAACGAGGCTTGAACTGTTGTGTTCAAAGACCATAACAAGATTTCTCTTCTCTTGAAGATAAAGCGCACTGAAACATACACTTTTCTTTTCTTTAGAGAACGAGACTTGAACTGATGTGTTCAAACGTCATAATCTCTCTCTTTTCAGCATCTCTTGGCAAAACTTGTAATCAACCCCATTATCATTCAGTAGGCTCTTTGTCGTGACAGCTGATGGAGAAAACCGAATATGATGAATTTGAACCTGAAGTAAACTAACCTGAACTCGTTACTTAAGCTTGCACATATGTAACAAAGAGCGGTGCCGAGAATTCTTGCCCTTTTGAATCTCTAAGTACTATACTCTTCAACCAACCAACCACCAAGTATTAGACGTACATCACCTCTTGAAAATCCACAATTCAATGTGACACTGAGCACTACAACGTAACTCCTTAAAGTGATAGTTATTTTGTGGTGGTAAGAGACCAATTCCCCCAAGTGGTAAAAAGAAAAGGAAAAATCACCTAAAAAATAACTAGATTTCCAAGTCTTCATTTTTGAAAATATTAAAAGCTTGAACAAGGATCTTGAAGAATCTTCATCCAACCATCCCCGATACCTTTAGATACTAAGTACACTCGCCCGTGGAATTTCACTTCAACCTCAAATAAATAATAATGAATTAACGTCGTTGTCACATCTTGTGGTTTAAAGCTCAAATCTAGCCTCCTTTGACGTTTTAAGTGAACTTATGATAATGGTTTCATCCCGACCATGGTTAAAAGCACATAACCCCGTAACACTTTGAAATAACCAAACTGCCAAGAAGACAATCCAAACAATCACCCAATTCATGAAGTACACCCTTTGATCCCTTCTTTGAAGAAGAAACCATAGCACCAACATCAGATAAGATCCCGAAATACACATTCAGTTCTCCAGGATGGTTCCATCAACACGGGATTTTACAATTCTATAGTTTAAACCGAGAAATAGTTTCTTTCGCGAGATTTTACAAAACCAAGAATAAACCGTAAGATAGATCCGAAAATGAACTTTACTATTACCAGGATGTTTCCATTGTCACGGGATTTTACAAGTCTATGATTTAAACCAAGAAATAGATTCTTTTCGCAGGATTTTACAAAATCAAGACTAAATCGTAAACAATGTCAGCTTGAATGTGTTATGACAACTTTGGTTTCGGTGAATATCTGTTTTAGGGGAACATGCAGCGGTTCATCAACGATTCTTCTCCATCATCAACAATTCTTTACCCATATGTAGACAACTTCACAAACCATACTAAGTCGAGTAGTATACACTACTTCCCCCTGAGGTTGACCGTAAAACATCAAAGTACACGTTTTTCCCCCATGATTGTTTCGAACTTTCGAAAGCATCATTGACGTGTACAATCATTTGCACGAAAAGTTCTTGTCATAAGCAAACATCTTGAAGAATCATAGCTGACACTAAATATTTTAGAAAGATTTTGATTAGACTGTGAAGTATCATTGACATTCAATAATATCGAATAATCTATGGGAATTGCTGATCACATCTCATCCATTCAACACTTTGGTAAACACATCATCCACGTATTTAGTCGGCTATTGCAGTGACCACTAGAAGATGTAAATCCGATATACTATTGCTTGAACATGATGTAGAATTCCCAAGATTTGTTACCTAAGCTTGTACTAATCCTTGTGAAAAAGAAACGGTGTACCCAATGTACAAAACCTCTTGACGTATCCTCAACTGCGTGAGACACCGTAGTGATAGTTATGTTGTGGGTTAAGCGAGAAAGAATCACATAAGTAACTAAATAGCCAAGTCTTTATCACACTCTATAAATGCCCAAACAAGTTATCTTCGCGGAAGGGTAGAAAGAAAGAAGACGAAATAAGTAAACGCGCCCAGAAAATCTCACTTCAAATCCAAATAAGAAATATCGTACAAACAACCCCGTAGTCAACCTTGTTCAAATATTAAAACAGTCGGTGACATAATATTCTCTGTTAAAACGTTTACAACAAAGTACCACACCTCATCAGATATTATGAAAAATTGTATCCAATATTTTTGTTAAAAAAAACATTTGGATAACAATTTCAATATAAGCATCCAATTATACAATCACTATCCAGTCCATTAACTCAATATACCCAGCCAGTCCAAGAACTCAATCAAATTAATATCTGATCCAGTAAAGTTTGAGCCCAAGTCCAATGAAAAACCTTATCCATACTCAAAATAACTCACCGTTTATAAGGAGTACCCTCACACTTTTATCCTAACCCTAATACTTCTCACATTACACAACCCTAAACACACTTAACAAATAATCCGCCCCCATTATTTCTTCTGCACAAAACGCATCTCCAATCATACCAGATCTAAATCGCATCTCAATCAAACATCAACAGATCATGAATTTCACAACGGCATATCATTTCTTTCATTATACACCCTTAAACGAAACACATAACAACATGTATTTTTTCTCGACACATGTTCCTATGATGAAGAAAATATCAAGAACCCACCTTTAATTTTATGAATACTGCTTAAGACTAATCAAGATAGCATCTTGAAGGCTTCAAGGTCCTATAGGGGTCTCGGGTAGGTTTGAATGTGTTGAGTTTCGTTTTTATTTTTGATGTGTCATTGAACGAATTGAGGATAAGATTATAGCAATCTTGTTATAGATCTTGTCTTTTAGTTTTGGATATATGAAAAGAAGCGAAGCTTCTTATAGGATCAGTGATGATTATGATCAAACGAAAAAAAATCTTTATCAGTTTTGCGAAAACGTTTGAATAAACTAAGATCTCATGTAATTTTTGCTTTTGAATCCGTTTAGTTTACATTTGAAGTCGAGGGGTTTAGGATGGATTTGAGGTTGTGTTGGTTTAGAGTCTGATAAGTTGTTGGTTAACTTTGATTTGAGTCGAATCTGTAAATTGTTTCTTTGTTCATCTCGATTACTTTACTGAAAGGACCATAGACTGATGATGGTTGATTAATAACCAGAGGTCATGACATGGTATTTAGATCTTTGGTCAATGGTCAACAAATTATATTCCTCTTTTTCCTTCTCTAACCGCATGAAGTGTTTTGTCAAAACGCAGAGAGTTTCGTCAAAACGCACTCTGAATCCCTTTTTAACAAACCGCACAATGATTTTTGACAAACCGCATTATGCTGAGTAGACAAACCGCATCAAGGTTGAGTCAAAACGCTTTCATTCAAACCGCAAGGGGTTGGTCAAAACACAACCCCATTTTAACAAACCGCATCAATGTGACAAAACGCATTGTACTTCCCTAAAAATATGGATCTGGTTTTAACTTTCTTCAAAACGCATCCAAGAAGATTTGAACATTTTTTTTCTTCGAATAGCTTCAAACCCAGAAAAAGGCATAAAAATATATGCTTTTCACCCATTTTGACCACAAAGCTTTTTACCCATATTGACCACAAAGCTTTTTACCCATATTGACCACAAATATCACGAAAATGGTTCAAAAGACAGTCATAAAATATGAAATAACATAAACCTGTTTGGACACCAAGTGACACAAACCAGATATATGAAAATAAATAAAGCATGAGACTTTTGTGTTTTTGACCATATTAGGATACTTAAAATGACAGAAAACTGTTTACCACAAAGGATAAAGGAAAAAATATTCCAGATTCGCAAAACTTAAGGTAAAACAGTTTAAAAGAACATTATTTGATACCAATTAGACAAACCGCATACAAAACCATATCAACAAGCATCAAACCGCATCATAGCATCGAACAAACCGCATACAAAACCGCTCAAAGAACCATTTGAATCACCAAAAACAACATAACCTGGGCTCTGATACCATTTGTAGGATCATAAATATTATGTTGTTTGATGATTCGGGTGGTCTAGGATGGTGATGATACAAGTAATCCATGTTTAGAGAGTGAAAGAGTAGAGAGGGAGTTCTTGAAAGAGAGTTTAAAACAAAAAATGAAAGGTTAGATTAAGAAGCTCCACCCCTTCGAAGGATGGAAGGGGTATTTATACTTATAACTACACGTCCTCCTGTCGGACTGTGGATCAGGCATACAGTGGGCAAAGACTCGTCCTTCCTCCACGGTGTTACTCTAAACTAATAACTAAGCTACTAAACAAGTAAATAACGATATGTCTACGAGCTAACTTATGCTAGATTGTATTTGGGGTGACCGACTCTTCACTATGGAATTTCTAATTCCTAACACCTATTTAACAAATACACTGCGGTTCTAAGTGCATACATGCACAAACTTTTGGGTAAAGAGGATTTACTTATCATGCTCCTAACCATCTCCATTAATGTTCCGTTTCGCCTTTCTGCCACACCATTTTGTTGTCGCGTGCCCAACATAGTATATTGAGCACATATGCCGCGGCTTTCAAGGAACTTTGCAAAGGGACTAGGACACTATCCAAATTCATCATACTTTCCATAATATTCACCACCTCTAACATGAAAAAACATCTATAATATGTGATAAAATATTTTTATCCAGTGAAGGATGGAGTATCAAATGGTCCACAACTATTAGTGTGTATAATTTCAAGGAGATTACTAGCTTCTTGTGGCACCTTTCTTGCTATGTTTGGTTTACTTATCCTTAATGCATTCCACACATAATCTAGGATTAGTGAAGTCTAGATTTGGTAGAATCTCGTTCTTCACCAATCTTTGTAATCTTTCTTTGGATATATGACCCAAACGTGTTTGCCACAAGTAAGCAGAATTTTCATTCACCATGCTACGTTTCATTCCAAGATTATGATCAATAGTAAATAGAGATTCAGAAAAAACATCATCAAGTTTCAGTTTATATAAATTATCAATAATAATACCATAACCAATAAATAATTTATTCTTATATAAATTAAAACAACCATTTCCACCACCAACAGTGTACCCACTAATATAAAGTCTCGGAACAGAAATTAAATTTCTAGAAGTTGAAGGTACATATAGAGTATTTATTAGATCCAAGTGAAACCTGATATCTAACTTCAGTCTATAAGTCCCTAATCAGGGCCTTCATTTGGTTCCCCATAAAGAGAAAGTTATTAGTTGGGCTTGTGGTTTAGATTGTAAGGAATCCCTGCATAATAATGGAAACATGAGTAATAGCACCATAATCAAACCACCAAGTATTAGAAGGAACTTCAAACAAGTGATTCAAAGCATAAAGAAACATAATGTATACCTAACATAATGTATACCTTTCTTTCGAACCAATCCTTACGCTTAGGACAATCCTTTTGGAATTGTCCTTCTTTCCTGCAAAAATTGCATTTGTTGTCCCTTTGTTCCTTCTCTTCACCATTAGCAACCTTTAAGGTTGTAGTTTGTTGTTTCTTGTTAAATTTCTTGGCTTTTGGTTTAAGCTTCTTTTCAACTCCTTGACTCACCAAGTTAACGGAGTGAACTCTCTGTTTCTTTAGTCTTGCTTCCTCCTGAATAAGCTTACTGGGCAGTTCATCAATATTCCACTTATCCTTTAATATGTTATAATTGATGTGAAATGGTCCATATTCAGAAAGAAGTGAATTTATTATGAATTGCACCAATAAAGAGTCATCCACATTCATACCTAGTGTCTTAAGTATTGTTGTAGTATTGTTCATGTTAAGGACATGTTTCTGCATACTATTTGCACCATCAAATTTCATGGTGGTGAGTTTAGCCATAAGTGTCCCTGCTAGTGCTTTATTAGCATAACGAAACTTCTCTTTAACAAGCTTAAGAAAATCTTTAGCATTCTTTCAATGCCAGGAAGAGTAGACTTAATGTTGTTGGCAATTGCCATCCGCATAAAGTTCAAGCATAGTCTGTTTGACCTTGTCCGCGCCTTATGGTGTGATTTTTGAGCCTCTGTACTGTCATCAGTAAGGTCATTATATCCTCCAATAACGCCAAGTCAAGATCCAAAACACCTAAATGGAAAGTGACTTGTTCGCTTCATTCGAAGAAATTCACATCGGTAAACAAGGTAACAGAAGAAGCTTGATAGTGAAGGTTAATTGCTACAAAAATGTATATGCTTACTAGTTAAAATTCTACGAGATAAATAAATGAAATATATATTATTGGTTTCCTTTGGGTAAACACAACAATATATCCTCCTCAATATTAGAATGCAATTACAAGAAAATATAATAGACTTCGTCAAATATATAAGCATATTTGGATAACTATATACATATGACAAGAGTATACTATTTTTCATCTCTAAGGTTATTAGTTATAGATGAATGATTATTCCTTTGGGTAAAATTTATAATTTCTATCAGCTGATAACATACCATAATGGCATTCTTTAAGACAACATGAATTATATAACTACAAATTTGAAATTAATTTGGCTACTTTGGTGACTAACAAATTAATCCCCTTTAATGTCACATACTAAATAAATAAATAACTTTAAAGGTGAAGATTTAAAACATACAAATGTTACAAGCAATACAAATATCAAATTTTGTAACATCTATCTTCTTTAATATGTCAGTTAATTTAATTTATAAGTATAATAGAGACCAATCAAGTTATTAATCACAATAAGGTAATAAATGATTGCATGAGTCGACATATTGTTTCATAGTCACTATCATAACGTTATGTAATACACATGTTTGAAGACATATCATGAAACACTAGACATAAAATGCACATGAAGGCTAACCATACAATTCAAGGACATATACATTCGTTTTATCAATTCATCGTAAGTAGCTAAGTAACAACATATCTTTTAAATTATGTGGAAGTGATAATAAAGATTCTAGTTTCATGCATATGAACTTAATTTAAGGACAACTGAAAAAGATAATAGTGAATTGAGGACAACACATTATTATTAATTTCAATTAAACTTTTTTTTATGCATAAGTGATTATACATGGTCAAACATAAGTTAAACATACAAATAAACTAAATGGTCTCCTTAAAAGACCAAATTCATGTCTTTTATTTTTGCTTATGCAAAAAGAAGCATACAGCTGGGATTTTACAAGTAGAACATATAAATATGAAAATATCATAAACTCGTATCAATCAAATACACGAAGAACATGTTATTTAGTGTCAAATAGTAAATTTCAATCATCATGATATTCAGTTAATGGATAGCTACAATGATTCTACTTTTGTGTGTTTTGGGTAGAGAGATGACTAGACATATATATAGATTTAAGTGTTAGTATGTCCATCAATACTAACAAATAAAAACGGTTAAAACTTAAAATACCATTAAAAGCACTAATAATTATATTCAATTCAATTGATTACATAATAAGTATATATAACCTGCAATTCAATATGAGATGATAACGAGACACTAATTACATGTCAACTTCTTACATGATTATCTAACAAATGTATTATTTTAAGAATATAACATGTCACACATAAGATAAAACATATAATATATTAATCATTAAAAAAGGTGACACGAAAAGGATTCAAGTGTTTCTAAAAAGCTGCTTAATATTTGGACGCTTCATCAAAGAGCATTTCATTTTAAGCTAGTTTACTTAAATATAAAAGCTTGAAGCTTTATCATCCAAACAAGACCTTTTAATTTTAAGAGCTTTTATTTACTATCACAAAAAGCTTCTGTGTGTTTCTAAAATTGCTCAAAAAGCTCTCTTTCAGAGAGGCCCATAGTCGAGAAAGAAGCTTCTACTTATTAGAAACAAGAAGTGTCTCGTAACTCAATTTAAAAATGTCATAATCAATTCCTATTTTGTTTCTTCACTTGCAATTCGTTGGCCTAGGATTGTAACTCCCATGTACCTGCATCATATTGAAACCAAATATTGGTAAACATCAAATTGATATTGTAGATGTACTTTCAAATATAATTAATTACTACCTTCCAAGCATCAAAACACTAGCTTGAGGATTAGTTCCTGGAGAGTTTATTATAGTTGATCCATCGATAACTCGAAGAGCATCCACACCAACAACCTTATATTCATAATCAACTACTTCACCAATAAGACATCCACCATGATAATGCCACATAGTCCTTACCATATCCTTGCAGTATTGTTCTAAGGATGTATATGCATTACCACGTACAATGCCGGGTCCAGGTAGTTTCATGTTTATATCAAGAATATCTTTGACTGTCATATTGGCATACTTGTATTTTGAGTAAGCTTTTGATTCAACTACTTTTAGAATTGTCTTAACCCCATTAACGCATTTCATCAGATCTTTGGGTTCCTTGAAGTAGTTGAATGTTACTGATGGGTTATCAGCTGGATTACGGTTTTCTATCTTTAGCTCACCCTTAGATAAAGGGCCATTAATTTTTTCTAATAGAAACCCGCCCATCTGTACACAAAATAGCAGTAGTAAGATTTATGGAGTCTTTGTTTTATTAATTATTAGTTGTGCAATTAAAGAAATCCATGACATGTTTCTTACCTAGAAGATTGAAATAGAATCTAGTTACCTGAGGGGAAAATCCTTGATAGTTAGGATCCTTTGTAAAGATAAAATTAACGCCACCAGCTGCCTCAATGTAGCTACCGTAACGCGTAATACCAATAGTTTGGACTCCTGATGGTTCAACGGCAATGGGAGATGGAATGAAGACTGCGCTCAGCGCGTTATCAGCCATGCCTTTACCAACTAAAGGCTGCTGAAGCACGACTTTGATCTTAAGGGCATCAAGTTGCTCTTTTGGACCAATACCACTTAACATCAATAGTTGTGGGCTTCCAAGTACACCTGCAGATAGTATGATTTCATCCTTCCTTCCACCTTTCAGATATGCCTTGTGCTTATTCCCTAATGAGTCCTCAAACACTACTCCATATGCCAATGCCCTTGATCTTCCTGTACGAATAACATTTAGCCAAATTAAAATTTAATATAAATGTTGCCATATATAATGACTATTAACTGGTACCTACCTTTGGTCTTAAATAAAATTTTGTGAACGGTTGCATGTAGAAGAACAGACAAGCCTTTGGGGTTGGCATACTGTAGCAAATCTGCTGCCGTATGTCGTGTCCCATTTTCATCGAATATGGTACCAGCTACTTTAGTCCCAATGATATGATCATAAGTAAAGCCATTGTCCGGTGTGACATTAGCTTCGACTAGTGCACCACGTACATCTGAGGACCACTTTGTTAGGACAGGTTTAAAAGCCATTACTTTTTCTGTCCATTCGTAAGACTCACGAACCAATTTCTTATCACTTAATCTAGCCTCCTTATTGTATTTCGCTTCACCGCGAGAATAGATTCCTGCATTAATAGATGTACCACCCCCCAAGACTCGTGCACGTGTGTTTATAACACCTTCTGAAGTAAATATTTGCGAGGGAGAATCAGGTGATGTATCTGCCAAGTTGTTACTAAAACCAAATAGACTAGTGATGTTAGTATTCCCATAAGGTGACCCACCCCGTTCAAGCAATAGTACCGAGTACTTGCTAGATAAAGTGGTGGCTAATGGAATTCCAGCGGTACCACCCCCTATGACAATGTAATCATAAAATGAAATCTTTGGAGCTTTCTTTGCTTCATGCATAAATGTATACTTGGGAGCTGTAGTCAAAAACACACATGGTCATTGACATTAGTAGATTATAAAATAACTAGCATATAATTTAAAGATAATCACTAATGTATGAAACTAAAGTAAACTGACTTTTATTTATTTATTTTTATTTTTTATTTTTTTATTTTTTTTTGTTATCAAACTTTTTCTTTCTTATTTTACATCCAAACTTTAAATAAATTTTATTGTATGTGTCGTAAACTTTTAATAACTTCCATTGTGTGCATTACTACGGTCAGATTATAATGTGACAAGTACTACTTAATTGCAACATGTTCAATATATACATGTTTCGTTTAAATTATACCCGTTATATATTAACCGCGGATAACCCAAACACCTCATTCTCTCACTTAAGGGTGGATATTGATGGTTTGTTATAGGAATGACTTAGAGGTTAGATAAGAGAAAATGATTTAATTGGGGGTTAAGTAGGAAATTGAGGTGTTTGGCCGGCATCCATGGTAAATATATAATAGGCATAATTTAAACGAAACATGTATATATTAAACGGGAATAGAGTTATGATCAAATAATATGATTACTTAAAATAAGAATGAATAAGAAGAACTATAACCGCAAATCCGAGATGCACCGACCTAAATTAGATACATCCCTATAATCTTAGATGCATTATAATGTACCATAGTGTGTTTTCTAGCTTTTAATCAGATGCATATACGTATATTAGATACATTTCATGATTTCTCTTGTTTTTTGTTCCTCTGCACGTGCCGGAATCATGAAAATCAATTTGCACCATCTATACATCAAATTAACTTTCGAAACTCAAGATGTTGCAGTTATATGAATATAAATGCATCTAATGCAAGTCGTTGTATCTCAAATGCGTGGTTTTTGTCACTTCTCACAACTTCTTATTTTAATTTACTTCTCACTTGATTCATACTCAACGGGAATAAATTAGGTAGTGTCATGTATTATAACCTCACTATAATGATACAAATAATAAAAGTTATAAAAAGTTTATGATACACACAATAGAAATCATTAAATCAGTATATAAAATAGGAAGGAAAAATTTTGATACACACAAAATATAAAGGTTAGTTTGTACAAATGATTATCCTAATAATTTAATAAATTAAAGAAGTCGTGTACATACCTGTTTTTGAGAAACAAAACTCTTGGAAAAAAAGAACGAATACCAAAACAGGTATGATAACTCTTCCCGACACATACGCCATCCAAAATTTTTGTCGATGTATATTTACAAAGTACTCGAGATGGTCTCGCTCAGTTGGGCTTGTCCAATTGAACGGGACTTACGATGCTAGTTAATCAGAAACTTTATAAGTTAAATCCCAACACATGCATGCTGCTTGTCAGAGAGAAAGAAATGATAATTAACTTAAAAGTTTGGGAGAGTTAACTAAACTATACAAGGTGTGTTTAATAGAATGTTTTATGCATGTTGTGAGTTATTCGGGAAGTATAATGCAATATATAGAGCCTTGGAAGCTAGGAATGGTCGTTGTTGGCGTCCTGGAACAAAAATAGACTAATCTTGTGCAGTAATTAAACAAATAGTAATTAAACAAATAGGCTTAATTCCATATATACCCAATTAAAACATTTAAATGTCATATTTGTCCAGCCAAAATACATAATACCATATATACCCAATTTAAATACAAAATTTGTCATATCTACCCATTCTTTTATTAAATCAATTAAACATCAATTAACATTATTAAATACCCATTATACCCTCCAAAAAACACATCAGCTTACCCTTCATTTACATCACTGTGATCATGTTACTACTAATAATACTTTGTTTTGTCTCTCACGATTCCAACCTCTAAGGCAATTTTGGAATTCAAGTATCAAGCCATAGACAAACCATCTTTATCTGACCAACAAACCCAAATTATGTCTATGGCTGAGAAACTAAGACAGTGTGTGGAAGATATTGGGTCATGGCAAAAAGTTGGCAACCTTCAATTTGTTATCCTGGGGGCATATGTGTATTTGTTTTTGTGACATAACTCCGTAACTTTATTTTGACTTTAACCTTTTAAACACATTTCCATTGATCGATATACGAGTACTGATTATGTATCCTTCCATCTCATTTAAAAATAACTTGTCATTTAGTTCTCAAGTTTAACTTTTTTCTTGATTAGTTGTGGAGAATTTTTTGTTATAATTAAGTCTTCATCCGTAACCTTGTTGTGTTGAAATAATGATTGACATTAAAAGCTTTTATGCCCTTGGCAACTTCGGAATACATACCTTCGACTTTATGAGTCTTCATAACACTAAAATCATACCTTTGATACGATGGTTAAGACTTCTTTACTAGTTATATCGACATAATTATTATGTTATATTGTCCATCTTCTTCATTGCGAGATTCTTTTGTTTTCTTAACGTTTTCGCCTATACTCTCGGTCTTCGACATATTTTGTTAGTTTTACCTCCAACTTTACGGATAAGATAACTTTTGAAAGACAATATACACTCTTTACGACTTGTTTAGCATTCACATATTGCGACCGTTCGAGTCTGAAGCACATCCGATGCTACTTTAATGCACAAAGCTAATGTTCGTTTTGAAAAAATGAAGCTCGTACTGTTGTCATAAACTACTGACCATGAACATAATGATTGATCATTGTTATATACAGTAACAAGTTTGATACGAGTATATATATAAATGGACTTAAAAATTTTGGGAATAATTGACACTCATTAATAAGGGTAAAATAGTCAATACATTTTAAATTGATTATTATTAAGATTTTTGAAAAAGTTAAAACAAACAAATTATTAAAATGGGTAGATATGACACATTTTGTGATTAAATTGGGTATATATGGCATTATGAGTTTTAGTTGAACAAATATGACATTTAAGAGTTTTAATTGGGGATATATGAAATTAAACAAATATATATCCTGAACCAATATTTGTCGATCACTTAATTTAAATTGCTGTATATCTTCATTCATAGGCAATAAGACAAAGTATACATTTGGAATAATTGAAAGTCGGTACAAAATAGCATGTGGAAATTCATTGGGGAATATCATGTTTCCACACTAACAACAAAGATGAATTTGTCATATTGCATTTGCCAACTAAACATTTTTCTTAGAGGGCTAGGTACAGTCTCGTGCCAAAGATGATGCCGTGGGAAAAAGTAATGCCACCTCAGCACTTTTTTCTATGGCACCAGTCTTCGCTATGACACCAAAACCCCCACTCCCTGGCATAAAACCAGTTTTTGATGCCGTCGTGCTTTTTCTTTAACTGTTTTTCAATTTTTAAATACATGTAATAAAACATTTTATCTAACATAAAGTCCATAATACATGTGAGTTTCATACTTGCAATGCATTGTTTCAAAACCGTAGTAACATAGTGGAAAGAAAAATGTCCTCTATAATACATGTGAGTTTCATACTTGCAATGCATTGTTTGACCAAATACTTTAACTATATCTGTATGTTGACATGTAATAAAACATTTTAACATAAACTCAACCATAGTTAAGTAAACTACCCCTTATCTTTTACTCCATAAACTCATCTTCCTCATCTATCCCTCTTCACTACCACAATTTCTCACACACACAGAGTACACTCTCTTTCAAACTTGCACAAACAGAGCAAACAAACACGAACAAAAAAGAAACAAACCCACCAAAAAAGAAAAAAAAAATCCCTTTGGCGTGAGCTGGTGGCTACGGCACCACTACCCACCAGCCGACCTCCGGTGTGATATCTCGCGCTGTCGACTCGCGCCATCGGCCATGGCTCAAGCCAACAGCCACCGTACCCGGACCTCTTAGTAATAAAACAACAAAGACTACCGATTAAATTTAAGTTAGGTCCTATATAATATTTTATACACCATGTGATAATTAAAAAAACCATGTTTGAAAAATTCTTTGAAAATGAATGTTTCCGAATTATACTTGTTTAATAATGTAAACCCGTAAGATAATTCTATTACTTCTGAAATTTGCATTTATGGGACAAAAAGTTTACATTCATTTACAACTTGAATCAATTTTGTGATATGTTGTTAAAAGGAAGAATTGCATATGTATTTTTCTAAAAGCTTAAATGTCTGGACTGATGCTAGGTAATAGGTCAAATCAGGTTTAGGGTGAAATGGAAAATTCTTTTAAACATGCCGACGGAGGTTTTGGCGGGTCGGCTTGCCAACACAATCTTTTTTTCCATCTTTAATCTGATAAGAAACTCAAATTTGCAATGAGTATTTTTTCAAAATCAAAGATCCAATATTTGAATAAACGGATTCTTGAGGCCGTAAGCACCTAACTACAAGTTGGGATATTTTAAAACTGTTTGACCCATGTCCAGTTCTTTTTTACCCACGGACCGGTTAAAAAAAGTCACTGTAATCCAAACTTTGACCGTAAGTTTACTTACATGTGTTAAAATGGGTGTACTTATGATAGGACATAGTACGCAAGAATCCATCTTTAGTATTTGTCTCTTTGTAGGACTGCTTATATTCATTATAATTGGCCCAATTTTGGACATGTGTGCTATTTCCTTGAAGATGTTTACCCAAGACTGACAGGTCGACGACCCTTAAGAACCCCGTCATTCATAAGAGCTCTTTTTGCTGCTGATGCACCTGTTGTGGTAGCCCGGCCTCCTGCTGTGAGATTTGCTGACCCACTCGTTAATCAAATTAGAGACTGATCATACCCTTCTGAAATATTAAGTGTACCATGAACTGCCCTTAGAGTTCATGGCACGATATTGTCATAGAACTCATGTCACTATATTTTTTTTTGACATGATACTTACAAGTTTATAGATTTTAATCAATAATAATATGGCAGTGTAGATAGTTTAGAGTTGGAATAGGGATACTGGTTTCTGTAAACTCATATAGTTTCGATCTTCTAGATGCTTATGCTAATGCTCCAAAGGGTCAATTTAGTTTTTTTAAGGAATTTTTGAAGTTGAGTTCATTTGTCATGGTAGTTGATAAATATGAGTTCATTTCAGCTTTAGTTCTCTTACGTTTAATATTTAATTTTCTAGTTGTTTCAGACTTTTTCCTTTTAAGTAAGTTCTGATTTTTGGATAGAGATCATGCTGCCCAATCACAAGAAATTTTTGATGATTCATACTACTTAAGTTCAAATGTAAATTTTATGTTTGGATTTTTGGTCTTTTGGCTTCCAAGTGTTTTTATTCTGCCTTCAAATTGTTTTAATTTGCCATATTTATAGCTTAATATCAGTTCTTTTTCATCTGAAAAAACAGCGTAACATATTCGGATTAGCGAGGTATAAAGTTAAGTTTTGGCGTTTGACTATTACAAAAAGGTGTATTACATTAGCTTTTTGTATTGGTGTAAAAAGCTTGTATGGACAAAATACATAATAGACTTACATCACGATATCTTTTTCTTCCTCATTCTTATTTTGGTTTTCGTATCACGGATCTTGGTTCGCGCTATGGCATTTCCAAAAAGAAAAAAAAATCCAATCCCGCAACGTCTTGTCTGATTTTAATACCTTTTAGCTTTAAATTAACGATGATAGAACTTTGATTATGTAAGATGGGTTTCAGTGTTCATAGTTTTGACCAGAACTAATACTACAATTATAAAACCAATATCACTAACGTTACTTCAGATTTTAAGCCACTTGCTAGAAACAAGTAATTTATACTAAAATGGGATCAAATATGACACGAGGGATCTGTGGCGCAATGGTAGCGCGTCTGACTCCAGATCAGAAGGTTGCGTGTTCGATTCACGTCAGGTTCAATCCCATAAACCACCCTTGCCATCTTTACTTTTTATTCCTCTACTTTGATCCTGGATATTTTCATCCCTTTAATTTATAGGGCTTACACTTCAACCCCAATACTTTAGATGAGTAAGGATCCTGAGAATAATAGTTAAAATGAGAAGGGTGAGAAGTAATTTTTGTAGGTGCATCTAGATTGTGTGGTTGTGATTTCTTCTAATCGTTCTCATTTTAATTATTCTTCTCATTTGATCCTAACTCTACTTTAGATTCATGGGTAACTTATACTCAAGTTACATATACTAGTCGTGTACTTATGGTATGCATATCGGCACTGATATTTTTTTCTATGCATCAGTTGCGGTTTTTAGCTAAAAGCTTTTTCAGGTATTAGTTGATAACCAAGGTGAATACTGGATTCCATGTCGATTGTAATCCATCTAAAACTAAAGTTACTGTTAATATTAAGTCTCCTTAAGACATATGTAATTACTTAAAATAGCAGGACACTTTATTATGTAGAATTTGTAGCATAAAATATTGCTGTGAAGTGATGGTTCTATCAAAGAAGTGGCAGCTTACTTATCAACTAGAAGAGCAAATAATGTATTCATTCGTAATACACACCATAGCGATGTTACAAAAAACTATAAATTATTACTTTAATTGTGCTATAGAATGACAGAAGAACTATAATCTTTTGTACATTTTACATTTACAAAGAAATGGTAAACGAAACACGCAAGTTTTTACTAGTTTCATGATAATAGGAAGAACTTCCCATCTTAAAGCTTTTATACACAGATTTACTGCTTATACAAAAGATTCATAAGACTTCTACAAGTTGGATTTATATTTACTAGTGACTACTGTACTCAAACCTGAAGGCACATAACTGAACCCTAGCATATGTTTCTGTTGAAGATCTCTGCATTCCTCTGGCGTAGCAGTTTTCGGATCAAAAACTTTCCCATTGGGCAATACAAGACCCTGTTTGATCCGACCCATCTTTCGTGAATGTAAAACTTGTTTTGAGGTGACCGGCACCCGAATAGACTGATATTCTTCTAAACCCATGGTTAAGTTTTGAACTCCAGATTTCATAAGACATTGACCTAGAACCCATGCATCCATGATAGACATGTTTGTGCTTCTTACACCGTGTGGAGTTGTTGGGTGGGCCGCGTCTCCAATAAGAACTACACGCTCCCAAACTATTTGTTGTAGAGGATCACAGTCGTATATGACATTCAAGAAAGGTTCTTTGGTTTCTTTTATGACTCTTACGAGTTCGGGCACCCATATTTTCTCTGCTTTCTCTTGCATTTTCTTGATCATGTTTCTGCTTACTTTCATAGTTACGGAATTCCCCTGAGAATTAAAGCGAAGTGAAAACAAATTACGTAGGAAGATTAATGTTCAGATGTCTATCATGCATCACATAAACACGTAGGTTACAAAATACAAACTCAGTTTTTTCTTAATTAATAAAAGGAAAGTATATAAACCAACCAGGTACAATTTTAACCTATCCCTTAAGAACTCGATTTACTTTTGCTTAGAAAAGGTTAGCTAAAATAGTAAGCGGTCAAATTGGTCAAAGGTCTTGCAAACTGAATCTTTTCAATGCATAAACCACATATATCATTCCAGTTATAATATAAATATTACTGAACTGAGGTAATATGACACCCGGTATTTTTTGAGATTTGGGCATATAATTTTTGGGTCTTCCCAACCCGACTCAATTTGACAATTCAACAGTAATACCCGTTTTGACCTGTTACATAAATCTAAGTTGTTTGGGATCTCAGTGTAGATGAATAAAGTTGATAATTGAGAATCTAAAACAAAAAACAAAAAGGATGATATAAAGTAGCAGCTAGTTTAGAGTATGGTCTAAGCACAAGAAGTTTGATTATATACGTAACAGCATATACTTTAATTAAGATGCAGATGTGGAAAATATTAGATATTGATTTTAAAATATGTTGATTACTGGATTCCATCATATTCAGATTCCAGAAGGAGTGAACATATGATACCTTACAAATGTATAATTTAAAAACCTAGCATTCAAAGCTTAGGTTTTACTGCAATGTTCCTTTCGTCAGTATAGAATTCAGACAACCTTACCATTTTAATGTGTAACATAAACATTCAGATATCATATGTCTACACATATTACATTGATTTAGACCACTTCTAAACTAATATATATAAAAAATAGTGGGATCGTTTTTATATGGTAACACAGAGGAATTTACTGAATGGCAATTAATTAGATCAGTATAATTGACCCAAAACTCGAAGGATTTATCTTCAGCTGCACTACTGCAGAAGCGGATACTAATCTAAAATGATGTAAAGATTATACCACAATTGATAACTTCCTACTTGATACCCACCAAACCAGATATATCGACTATCTTGAATTCTTGATCCAACAACTTTAATCTGAGCATAAGAACCATACTCGTATTTATGATCTTTCAAATCATTTGAGTGTTATTATCTGAACTCCATTAATTTACTACAGTACTACCTTCATATACTTATTAACCCTAAACGCATTTACCTGTTCCGTTGGTTAGTTACTGATTCACAACCCCTGAAGTATGAGGAATATTCTAGACTTATATGGTATGCACTTTATACTGGTATGCACTTTATACTTTTAGACTTATATGGAACATATTAGTATTGTCCTGTGTCACATGTGTGTAACTGTGTATAGTGAAGATTGTCGAGCTAAAAAGGTACTCCAAAAAAGACGGGCTTAGAAGTAATTACCTTAAGTTTAGGCTCTGGTTGATTGATGTACCAGATCCAATTTATCCTTTTGTTCAAGAGCTCATAAAAGACGGTATGAGTTCCAGAACCCAAATCAAAGTATAGACAGTTCCCTAAATCAGGATAAACCTTTTTCAGGGCCACAAGAATATCTGACTTGTCGTCATGAGAAAGATCCAACACCCCTCTCCATGCACAGTAACCAGAGTACCTGCATCATTGTTAATTTTACATTAATATTAATATATAAATAAAACTCAGAAGCAATATGTTTATGTTATTTATGACCATTTTGGATTATACATGAAACCTCAGTTTAAGGTCAGGGAGGAAAGTTTGGCGAATGGAGGACAAACTACCATCTGCTGCAACTAACAAATCACCTACAATCTCGACAATGTTACCCGATTGAACAACTTTACATTGAACTTTCACAGTTTTCTTGTCATCGGATAAACTGAAGGACTGAAACACATGTCCCCAGAGGAATATATGTGGAGGTAGTGCACTGTATAACAGACCATGGAGATCCGACCAGTATGCAGCCCGGAAATTGAAGTTTTCGTCTCTTGTCAACATGCTACTAATCTTCTTTTCAGCATCAGTAGCTTGGTTCTGTGATATATTATATAACAGCAATTATGATATTTTCAACCACTTAGAGAAGTTCAAATCTTAACCTTGATGTACTGGTACTAAATTATTAACATAGGGTGTTAATTTAAAAATAAAATTGCAGTTCTAATATATTGTCAACATGCTCTGTCTCAAGGTGTTTGGCCGTTTGGGATTGGTTATTCTCTCTGCTTATGCTGGATTAACAACTAAAAAATAAGCAGCTTCTTTAGCTAATGTTGATAAGGGGATTGTTAAAAAGTTGGCGCTGAAACACTCTTCCAATATGGACACGCCTATCGCTGAAACATTTTAGGGGTGTATTTGAGCGATTGCGTATGCATATTAGAAGAGTGTTCAACACCAACTTCTTAACATTTTTATCAATTGCCCTAATTAATATTAAACAATCTCAAACACCAAATAATAAAGAGATAGAAACTAGAGCATCTAGTTTTTTTTTTTTTTTTTTTTTTTTTTTTTTTTTTAATTTGCAATATATACCATATGTGCATGGGCGGAGCTATTAAGGGACCGGGAAGGGTCCCGGCCCCCTAGGCCTAAGCCCGTTAATGTATTTTTTTTCCCGATTTCATGTGTATTTCCGGAAAAGAATTTATTTTGGCCCTCCCATTTAATGTATTTCCTGAAAAAAAAATTGTTTCGGCCCTCTCATGAAAATTTTTCTAGCTCCGCCATTGCATATGTGTGAATTAAAGTAAACACTATATTCATCCAAACTCTTATTATAAGATTACATTAAAGTCCCAATACAGACACTTGGACTTAATTTATTTAGCTTTAACAGTTCTTATTACGGCGAATACATACGGACGTTATTAGGTTACTATATATACTTTGCATTTTGTTCCCTTAGGTTTGTCTAGTATTTTTTCGTTCACTTAGGCAACATCACCAACAACTATACCCAATCTCGCTGGAGCAGGTACGGGGTTTCGTTCACTTAGGCCATTGAACTTATTAAACACGATATTTGAGTTACTTAACTTATAGAGTTATACGTTTGACGTTTCAGATCACTCATTGGATGGTGACATGTCTCTAAAGTTCACGAAATAGTAAACGAAAAAAGGGTAAATTAACAAAAGTGAAAACAAACACAAAGGTAGAGTTACATACTTACATCCGTATGTAATGAATAAGAAAAATGAAACTAGATAGATAGATAGATACCTGATCAATAATGAGTGGAAGAGTAAGATTGTTGAGCAGAGATTGTTGGTGTTGGTGTGGTGATGTAAGCCATGAATTAATGATAGTACGGGAAAAAGGATCAAGACCAAGACCAGCACCTGTTGGACTTCCAGTAGGTGGAGATGTGGTTTTTTCAACTACAGTTACTTCCCAACCAGCTGATAACAAGGCGTGTGCTGAGCATATTCCTGCTATGCTCCCTCCTACAATCACTGCTTTTCCTACCTTCTTCATTTCCATACACGCACTCTATCTCCAACTGGCTTTCGGTTTAACATTTAATTACAACCATCTCCGTATTATTTTTGGATTAGGTCAATTGCAAAAATCGTCCTTCTAGTTTGGTCAAACTACAGTTTTCATCCTTAACCTTTTGAAAGTGCAAGCAATGTCCACTTTTGAAAAGTTAAGGACTAAACTTACAATTTAGCCAAACCACAAAAATATGTTTGCAATTTACTCTTTTAGATTTTATCCATAAGTTTTGATGGGGATTTGTGTTCCTGCATTTGACTTTTGCTTTGTCACAAGATATAGTTGTGCGGAGAATGCTTTAAATCAAATAGTCTTAAGTTTAACCGTTGCTTGGGTTATGTTTGGCGTGAAGCAGTGTAGAGTTTTTGGGACAATGAGCAATGGACATTTTGAATTTTAGTGGCCGTTTAGCAGAAGAGTGGTAAACTTCGGCTACTTTTTGAGAAGACTAATTTTCTAATGCTTGCGTTGAACGGTGAGATGTGGCTACTGCTCACAGCTCACAGCTCACAGGTACTGCTCACTGGTACTACTCACTACTACTTTTAACAAACACACTAGTAATATAGATATAATGTGTACATATTGATACGCCCCGTGCTTGATTTTACTAAAAATTAAAAACTTTTCACTGAAACGACATGAACCAATACTGACCTTCTGTTACTCTTTTATGAACTGACAATAATCTGATGGAGACCGTCCCTTAAAACTATTTTTAAATCAAGCTAGACTCAAATACCTTTAAAATGATCGGTGGCACGACTTCCAACGAACCACGGTTGATTTTATACAAAATCAAGAAAACGACCAAAAACTGGAAAACCCCCTTAAGTGCATTAAGGGACCCCCCCCCCCCCCCTAAGTGCACTATTACCCTCTTGTGCACTATGAATCACCTAAAGTGCACTGCAACCCTCTTGTACACTAAGGACCCCTTCAAGTGCACTACTTCCCTTTTGTGCACTAAGGACCCCCTCAAGTGCACTATTATCTCAAAATGACATGTAACACTTTTAAACATTAAATCAACACTTTAGACTTATATTTAAACATATCTGATAATTAACCCATAAATTACTAACTTTAATCAGTATAACTTACCTCTTAATTTACTATAACATATTAATTAGCCTTTACAAGCTGACAAAAATCTATAATCATCTGGACCTTGAGACTATTTTTAAATGAAACTAAACTCAATTACCTTCGAAATGACAGGTGGCACGACCGTGACGACTTACAGTTAAAAAGATATGATTTTTCGCGAGGTAAGAAAACTAATAATTCTACTAGGACTTAAACACGTTAGATGTTTAATGCCCTACTACATGTAAATAAGAATTCTACTAGGACTTAAACACGTGAGATGTTTATCGCCCTATTACATTCTAATAATGATTCTACTAGGACATGAACACGCAAGATGTTTGTTGCCTTACTACATTCAAATGTCATGATATAGTGTAAAGATACTTCAACATTTGACTACATGTTTTAGTCAACATAATTACGGTTATATGATAATGATCATAATTCTGAAGTATAAAAATTAACTTGAAATTACTATAGAACTCAAAAGCTTGCGTTCATGATTACTTTTGTTAGTATAATTATGCTTACATGTTAAGATATAATTATAAAGTCCTTGAATTAATCAATGACTTATAACATAAAGTATATATAGTAAAATTGTTATGTCTTCTAGTTAACACAAAAACAAGAGGCCTTTGAATTAATTCAAAGACATATAATGTATTATTGAAATGTTCTGTTTTCTTGTAAACACATGAACATATAATTCTTTAACAGTTTTGTCTTCTTGTGAACACGTGAACATAAGGTTCTTGTATTGTTCAATGAATATACATTATTGCATATACTTGGTTCATAAATACTTAATAGCAATTTGGCTTAACCCAATTGAAAAGTATTTGGTCCAAAGATAATTAAATTATCTATAGAATTCTGATATTGTTTCACAATTCTAATAACTCATAAGATACCACTTCATTATGGTATGTCTAATGTGTTGAGTCAAACCTTATTCAAATTGTTTGGTTCATGATGGCTTTAATTGCTCTACCTCCAAAACATATCAAGGTTAGAAAATTGCGTGTGTCATGGATACATTCAATATAGTTCAAACCTAGAAAGTATTCAAGACAACACATAACTGAAAACCCTAATTCATTAGGGATCTTAGGTTTTCCACTCAAACCATCCTTTTGGATTTTTGATTTATCTACACTTCCTAGCTTGAAGATTGTAGTTTTGGTGTTCTTCCTAGCTTGATGAAACACAAAATTTACATACATACAATTAATCCCGCATTTCACTTCTCTTGCATTCTTCACAGAAATTTACATCATTTACTAAATACTTTCCAGATATCGCATTACGAATAGATAGGGTACCTTGATATGGTGCCTGTTAATCCTTCAAAAAACATAACCAGGATGACGATTCCACTCATGCTGATGAACTTGGTTAGTTCCTTCTTTTCTTTTTGGTGTGCTACGCCTGTTCAATGTTGCCGTTTTTAAATACCATACTTCAGTTGATCATCTATTTGTTTTGATTTCTGATGTTAAGGGGTATTGAAATCTTTGCATACGCCACCAGACATCTTACCCTACATGTTTCTGACATCATGTTACAAAATAAAGCTGCAATTCTAAAGGAGTTAATCAAAGAAAGTAGCAACTATAAGGTATTTAGATGTTTAACTTGAGTTATAGTTAGGTGTTAACGTAGTTTCTGCAGCTTAACGCATGTTGTTACACAAAATAAATAACCAGTGTATGAACTTGAAAAGGCTATTTATGTCATTGACTTTAAAACACTGTTTCATTATAGGAATATGACATAAATGGTCTAACAATGTTCAGAGGCAACCCGTTTAATCTATAAAGTATAAACAAAGTTAACGCCTCAATTGGATCCTTTGTTATGAAAAATCTCACATCACCTAACATCTCACCACAAGTTAAAGCAACCAACCTTCACAGATGGTCACTTCTTAGATTAAGCTTTTGAGTCCAAACACCAATCATACATTTCCATTCATTAAAATATGATACCAACTTGGAATAGACTATCATTAAATGGGTCAATTTGAGTTTTAATATGTAAGCGGTCAAATGGGTAAGATCATATATAACAACTCGTAAATTTCCCTACCGATTTTTCGCGGCTATATTTTTTTTTT
Organism: Chrysanthemum seticuspe; assembly: GCA_019973895.1. Classification (NCBI taxonomy): domain Eukaryota; kingdom Viridiplantae; phylum Streptophyta; class Magnoliopsida; order Asterales; family Asteraceae; genus Chrysanthemum; species Chrysanthemum seticuspe. The sequence continues at coordinate 157,642,451 of BPTQ01000001.1, forward strand.
CTTTCGTTTCGAACTTTAAACACGACAAGTCACGGAATATTTTCCACCTCGACCTCGATAATAATTTTTTTTTACAAAATAAATATATAATAAACTTTTATATTTTATTCCTCACCGGGCCTCTTAACCCGACACGATCCAATTCATTTTATTAGGCTCGCGTGTTCTACCCAATCCAACTCTTTTCTTGGGCTCTCATGTATAAAATAACCCAACCCAACTCTTGACTATTCTCTTGGGCCTAGCCCTTTTATTTCTCATCCTAAACTCACCCTTTGATAAATTTGTAAAACAAATTTCACTAGTACTATGGTACTTTCTTTTCTTGTTACTATGGCTCAAGCAAAAACGAGAACCAAGCGCATCCTTTTATATATATATCTTGTGACACAAAAACTTAGGTAAGCAAAGGTTGATAGGTGTTTCCTATGCCTCTGTGACCAATGAAGTAAAACACCAAAACACGACTACATGAACTTTAGTATTTTTTTTACATCATGCGTGTACAAGAAAGAGGAAACAAAGCAAATTCCACACTTGATCATTATATATATGTCGTGCATGGTAAACACAGAAGACAAAAACAAAATCCCAACCATGTCTTAATATATGTTGCATGGTTTGTCTTGACCAAAACAAACAAACCAATCTTTTTTTCTTTACTGTGAACGAGACACAACCAAGCTCAAGCACACTTTATTTTTTTTTAAACTCAAATATATCTTGGCTCAATTTCATCATGCATTTTTCATGTGACCCATGTGAACAACAAAGCAAAAGCAACTGAATGTTAAAACTTGGTCCCCCCTTTTTTGTGAACTTTGTGTCTTTTACATGTGATTTCCATGTGATCCCACGTGAAAACCAAACAAACTCACGCCCCACCTGCTACTCATCTCCCCCAAAAATCGCTTCCCTCTCTTCCCCCTCCTCTGCATACGCTTCACCCACCTCCAAAAATGGTAACCTTTCAAACAACCCCTCACCTCCAAGGACAACCATAACCGAATTTAAATCACTCTCTTGGCTTTTCCCATGAGGATGTCGACAAAACCAAGGTCCCCTTCTTTGGACCACAACCTGAAGATAACACCAAGAGCCACGTGAAGACCATACCCATCTCCTTCTATATAAACTCCTAAGACCTTTTGTTGAACACACAAACTCTCACACTACACAACTCACTTCTCACACTCTAAACATAAACGTCCACTGTGGATATTCGGGGGTCGAAGGGAAACGCAAGGAGCCTTGATCGTTTTGTACGGGTATAAGGAAACAAGGGAATATTTGGGTCACGTTCGTTCACTTCTCTTTGAATCTCGTCACCACCACTCTCGGTGTAGTAAGCCATTCTAAACTTTTTCTTTTTTTTTTACGTCTTGAATGAAAGTATCATGGTTGTGTTTTAAAAACTTGTGTGGCAAACCTTTAGTCTCGAAGATAAACTTGTATAGTGTGGTTTCCAAATCGACATACACCCGTATACATGTCGAACTTATTCGAAATGTGGAGCTCGTAATGACCAAAGAAAACATAAACGAAAACTTACATATAAACACAAGTCTTGGCCTTTTTCATATACATGGTATGCTTATTTGAGAAAAGTGGTAAGAAACTGTTTTGGAAGAAGATGAAACACAAAGAGTATACATAGCCCACGCATGCATGAAACTAAGAAAATATGGCAAATGTAAAACAGTCGCGACAAACCATCAAATACTCTTAGAAAGAAAAGTTTGACACGAAAGAGCCCTTGGCTCCTTTGGCTTGGGCGTTTAGTTTCACACAAACCACCCAGGTTCGAATCTGGGTGGAAGCCTTTTTGTAATTTTTGTTACTTTTACAAGTTTCACTCATTGATAGATTCAGCCCTCCAAATTTAAACTAGTTGTTACTTTTCTTAAAACTTGTATAAGTTTATAACTTATATAACTCCTTACAATTTCAACCATCAAGTTTAGTACTTGACATTTTTTTTTATACTTTTACATTCTAACAACTATTTTGGACCCCAAACTTATAGATTTTTATAACTACTAATAAAAACGTCAAAACAATTTATTTCTGACACTTTTCGTTCGTAATTTCGTCAAATTAATATATTTAGATTTAATACTAAAACCCGACTAAAAGACAAGGGAATATTTAAAACAAAAGTAATATAAATATTTTTCACTAACTTTATATAAAAACACGTTCATTAATATATATACATATCATATCACTCAACGTTATTTATATAAACATTTAACTTGAGGTATTTATTAATATTTTACCGACAACATATAATTTTCACAAACACTTTACTTGTGAATACTTTCCGTACTTAGTTGTCCGGTTACTCTTGGACCAGAAACTTACCCGTCACGACTACTTTTATATACTTTTATATAAAATTGTACGTTTGTCCTAAAGCCAACACTTACAAAACATTTTGAAATTATTTTAACGTAAACTCTGCCACACAAGCAACATTAAACACAACCACTTGTAAAAACTTGACTTTATTTACACACTTCGAGTTGTGCACACACAAAACTGCAAACTGAGACTTGTTGTACTAATTTAGGTGGCGTGTTGGAGCTACTTGTTACTTGATCTCTTGATACTTTATTCACCGAACTGCTAAGGTGAGTTTATAGCCCCACTTTTACTTTTATTACTTGCTTTATAAAACTATGGGGTGAGAAACATGCAAAACTCTTTTCGGACCTCAAACTGAAAACACTATTACGTGAAACAACCTTGAATCCCAACTATGCTACCGTTAGTTCCCTTTGGGGAGGCGCGATTGTTATGAATAGATCTATTGGGGATGACACCCCCGTTCGAGTTTGACCGGATAGGCAAACGTCGGGCGTATACCATATCGTATTGATTGAGTGTACTGGAAATACACTTGCTGGGCTTTTATTTCTCATGCTTCTAGATGCATGCACACTGTCGTAGTTTCGGTCGCATGAACTTGGTACTAGCGTAATAGCCTTTTTGCATATAGTGTCATTCACGGAGATGCTATATGTGCAACTGTGGTCCAACTTGATTTCTGAAACTTAAACCTATGAACTCACCAACCTTTGTGTTGACATTTTAGCATGTTTTTCTCAGGTTTACTTATTGGCGTGGGCAATGGCAAAGGCATTCGTTGGAGACTGGCATCCGTAGTGTTTTCAAACAAATCTAATACAACTTTTAATGGGACAACATTTATTTTTATGGGCTTTACTTCCGCACTTTGAAACAATAATGTAAAACTATTTCTTAAATTAATCTATATTTTGAAAATGGAATAGAATTTCCATTCTTTATTACCTTGTCTTGTGATTATTGATTTAGTAGCACCCCATGACCCGAACGCTTCCGCTGTGAAATTTTGGGGGTGTTACATCATAAACTTAAGAAAATAAGCAAATGGGTCAAATTTTACCCATTACATGGACACAATATTCTATATGTTTCGTAGGCGATCCCTGGTGGATGCATTGAGCCCAATAAGCTGCTATTTAACAAGTTTAGGCTAAAAACCCAGCATATTTGATGACCCACTCAAGTATATGTAGTCAGTAAGTAGGGTATGCTGTTTTTTTTAGGTAACATGGGTTTCCGACTCGACATTGCAAGCCGACTAATCTCAGGGCGACTACCCTTTTCGATAGCCAGAAGTCGGTGCAAGTGAACCTCCGTGGCCACAAGGGGAGTAGCGTATGTTGTTTCTTGAGACTAAACCGGCTTTCAGACCCACTTCATTCGTTCCGAACCCATCAAGTAGCAACTATGCTATTCTGATCATGAGACTATTATTACCAAATAGTATCTAAGAAATGTTTCAATATGTATCTCTAATAGATGTCAAATCTTTAAGTCATCGAAACCAATATAATTAGCACTACTCCTCTGTATCTATACACATTACAGTTAGAACATATATATCAAAACCTACAATAAAATGACTTAGAGATTAAAATATATAATGGATTTACACATTCTTTAGTACCCCTCTTTCATTTTCAAAAGTTAAACTTAACATCAGATACGGACGGATTAATTTGTGATATATTCATGTATAGTGAATTTAAAATGTAACTGTCATTTATAAATCTTTGGTCTTGAGTGAGGTTTGAGTGTCCACATAATAAGAATCATAATAGTGTCACACCAAAATTGAAATGTTGGGACTGTCGCGTATGGGAAAACTTTGAATACCTGCTGCGAAACCAACTTACGTTATTCATTCAATTACCATGGCCAAAGAAGAGTTAAGCTTAGTTAGTATGATTATGGCTATGGTTTTTTATACAATCTGGATTAGCTTATTAAATGTTTCTTTACAGTTTTTAGTTAATAATTTGAAATTATGTTTCAAACCAACATGATATTGATCATAAAAAGAACCATTCCGGTAATTAGCTCACCTTTATCTTTTCAATAACATATGTTATCTACTCAATTGATTCATTTTATTTGGTTATAGATACCCGCATGATGGATATGTAGGACAATACGATATTCCAATTCCTAGATGAATGCCATCAGTGGTTCATTAATATAATGGTAATTGCACCGAAAAACAACCAAATTTAACTTTATTGCACAGTTGGGAGCCAAATACTATGTATGCTATATAGGCCTATGAGCCAGCTTAATAAGCTAATCCATAAGTATTTTTTGTAGCTCATGTAAAAAATGTATTTTCCGTTTTATACTATCATTGATAGATCGGGTTGTGTTCCATCTCAAATGGGTCAAAGGTTTATATTCTTATAGTAATACAACTTTATTCTGATCGTTGTTAACACAGTTACTTATTAAAAGTTCTTAAAATAGTTAAAAATGTTTTTTACTCAATAAAATCGACCCTATCCAGCCTATTTTAACTCATACTAAAAAAAACATGTTTCGAATGAACCTGTTACCCGCCCATCCATCTAACCATCTCTACTTTTTATCGTGTTGTTTTCATTTTAATAATATGATGTGGATATATCTTATTTATCATGGCATTTCCATGTGTCTTGCCTTTGTTGTAAAAATTAGCTACAGCAATCTAGAGTACCAAGTCAACGTATGGGCTAAAGAGAAACTGACAAGGAGATCCGTGTGTTCCACAGCCAAATGTATGGGTTGGTTTTAACTGCAACTACAATGACTTGGAGAATCCTAGGATCATATCACTGTATGTATTACATTCAAAACCGTAATTTGACTAACTTTTACATTTATTACAATTGACTATTCTTAACAAACTTTGAATTTAGGAACTTGTCCTTCAGTGAATTGAGTGGAGAGGTAGCAGATTTCTTTGCTAATCTCACAATGATACAATCATTGTAAGTTCTATCTAAGATGAATGCATTCTATAAATTTTGATTATTTTAAACGCATGAAAGGGGTAAACTTAAAATAATAGATCAATTGGGAACAAATGGGTTGAACCAGACAAACGGGTTGAAGGATTCCTAATGTATGAGGGATTACAGATTTTTTTTTTTTTAACCGAACAGTTAGAGTATAGTCTTATAGGAAACTACTTAAATAAGGTATGAATAGATGATTGCGAGTGTGTTCGGATGTGTGCAAAAACATGAAATTGCAATGATCAGTTTTGAGTATTTGAGTAAAACGGATATCACGCCTTTGATTATGTGGCTCAAAAAACTCGAAAATTGATTAATAATTTATCGGTGGCTTTTGAATAACAACGATTAGTTGATATTGAATTCTCCATCACCCTTTTAAAACACATGTCCAAACACCCCTTCCAAGTCAGTAATTGTTCAGGTTGAGCAGTTTTTAACTGAGAGCAATACCATATTACAGCGGGTAACTGAGGCAACCATTGAAATTGCTATTCCAATTGATGTAACAGATCGAGTTTAAGCGATATGCAACAGACTTTTGGGGGCGTTACATAAGATATTCAGCATATTTTACTAACCAATGAAAGAAAAATCTTGCCGAACCATTATGAGGTTTGCTATCACCTTATTCGAGTTTAAATAGTTATTTAAGTTGGCACTTTCGCCTGATTTATTTAAGAGTGGGTTGATTCTGGGTTTATCTCAGACAAGTCAAATAATAAAATCTAGCTAAAAAAGGAGTGGGGCAAAGTCTTTGCAGGTCAAACCAACATGACACGGCTCATTTTAACGCGAACTCATTTTGACCCATTACATGACCCACATATCTTTGCCACCTTTATTAGTTTTTGTACCATTACTAAGTTGAATAATTTTTCATTGTAGGAAGAAAGACATCAGCTGATGACAAAACTGACTAATCTCCGCCATCAGCTGAAGGATCCATCATAAAAATAGTTCGCGGGACCAAACAAGCACACCTACAAACCCCTCCACTACCTTCACACCCCTTACAATCGATGTAGCATAACAGAGGTCATATCAATGCTCAGTCACCATCAATGCCATCTCTACAGTCCTCAAATATGTCTGCTTTTCCGCCTCATTATTCTAGCCAGCCACCATTGGTGGTACAACCCACAATGTTTGCTGCAAGCACCCCATTATTGCAACATCCTTTGCATATTGGTAGCATGCCTCAGATGCCACTTCAACCCCCACTACCATCACAGCCTAGACCACCTTCTATGCCACCTTACCCTCATCAAAATTACTCTCACAAGGGACCCACTGCCGGTTATCAGCACCACATTCACAACCCATGTTTCATTTAAGATTCAAGTTGCAATTTTGATGTGGTTTCACTTTTTATGAAATGCTTTATATCTGAATTTATTATGAAGATTGAAAAAAGTTTTTTGTTTTGTATAATGGAATACCAGAAAGTCCTGAAATGGTTGTTAAATGCACAAGGTACTGAATGTCACACATATATTTTAGATATGTGCAGCAGCCAAAGAAGAAAGTTGGTGCAGAATCAAAGGAAGAAAAGAAAGAGCGAAAGTTATATGCTTTGGTTGTACTATATGCTCTCTATTACCTTTTTTGGTTATCCCTGATTACCTATGGTACTTATGAATCTGAAGCACTCGTGGAGTAAATCTTTTCATGGGAAATTTTAAAGCACATGTTTATTTTTGCAATAAATGGCCTTTTGTTTCATGCAGGCTGCCCTGAAGGAGGAAAAACGAGAGGCACGGCGTGCTAAGAAGGATCTCAAGGAGTTATACAAGTGTGAATCTCATCAAGCTCAGAAAGAGGTCAAAAACTATTACCCAAAAGAAAAGAGAGAGGTGCCAAAAGGAGAAGGTCACAAATCGGGCTCTAAAGGTATGCTCAATATTTTATGTTTTACATACTACAAACCTAATCGGCCGTGTGAATTTAAATTACAAGTGGCCGGGACAAGTTAGTGTTCGTTTGAATAGCTCAGACCAGCTTCAAATTGCACAATTATATAGTAACTGTTAGCTTTTGCAGGTTCTATTGGCCATAGTATGGATTCACAAGATTCTTCTACTGACATGTGTAATGAGGTTCTCATGGACTCAGCCTTAGCATCTAGCATTGAAATTAATTTGAACCATGTGAGGAACCTAGGAAATCCGTTCTATAAAATCACAAACACGTTCTTCTGGAGCTCTAGCAATCTCACAAGATATTTCTCAAATATCAGGTAGTAAAGGAAAAAAACTGACTCCTTTTAGTCAATCCGGCTTTAGGGATCATGCAAGTATTGGTGCTGGACAACAGCTGACTATGTTCAGCCTAGAGGCTTTGTTCTGTTTTTTTTTCTCCTCTATTTTAATGTGTTATCATGCAGCGAGTGTCTTAACTTTTCTTATGTTAAATGAATATGATAACATTGTTCCTACAAATGCATGTGCTGATTTCTTTTAAGGAAGAATAGGCGTTGATTTTTTGTATTGGGTATTCTAGGGTGGTCCTGATTCTTTTGATCCGTTAAGGAAGAGAACAACATTGAGCATCGGTTGGTGTCGCATTTGCAAGATTGACTGTGAAAGCGTGGAAGGTCTGGATATGCATGGTCAAACACGTGAACACCGGAGGATGGATATGGATATGGTTATTAGCATCAAGCATAAGAATGCTAAGAAACAAAAGTAAGTCCTTTTTAGGTTATTTCTTGAATTAATTGATTGTTTCTGTTTCCTAAACACACAAATTCTCTTCATATTGCAGAACAGTTAAAAATCACCGTTCTTCAGGTGAGGAGGCAAATAAGCTGAGAAATGCAGATATTCATGCTCGTGTCAATATATCTTAGGTGATGATGGTAGAAGTTAGACTGGGTCAAAGCATTATGGTCTTTGATAGATTGCATTAAGCAATTGGTGAGTCACTGTTTGATACTCTCTCAGATGCTTTTCCCTGTCTTATTTTTCAGGTTGCTGCTTTGTTATTCAGGATGGGTTTTGGGAATTGGGCAACAATACTACCCTTATCAACAGCAGCCTGCTCAATAATTTCCACAACCACATGTTCAGGTACAAGGGCAGGCACAAAATCTGGATCAGCCCCAATCTCAGAGAATTTAACGCTACATGTGTTCACTCGACAGTCTCCAGGTACTAAAAAAACGCAATATATTACTGTTTCCATATATTGCCATTCCAAGTTGAGGTTCAATTCACAAAATGTATTTAGCTCAAAAGATTTCTAAAGATCACCATAATAATAGAATCTTTGTTTTCAACTTATAACTAAGGTTTGCATAAAACCTAAACATGAAATAATAGTCATAAAAAATAGGAATGTGTCATACATTCAGAGAATGATAAATGAGAAACCAGGTTATTACAGAAATATATGGAGATTAAAAAATAACGTCAGTGACGGAGGTGGCTTTTTAATTGCAAACTATAAAGAATCTCATGTCGTTTTTGGAGTTAACCTATGAATAAGTACAAATATAGAGTTGCTTATGAAACAAGATTTGTAATCGGATGAAACAAGAATGTTAATCTTTTAATCAAGGAAGAATAGTACAGATGATTCAAAGGTTTTTTGGAGATAAACTCCAGATTTTCTACTTGTCATTATACGGAATCTATATATTATTAGTTGCTAAACTGATTCGGTTATATAATCATTCGGCATCTATATTATTGCTTCTGTCTGTAAAACATTTGCTACATTTGCTAAAGATATATCACATGAAACTAGCCTTATATCTGCTATATTTTTTAAAGATGTATCACATGGATAGTTTTTATCCATTTAAAGGTGATATTTTATTTCCCTTATATTCATTGAAGATAAACAAGAACTATGAATTGGTAAGAATTAAAAGTATAGTCATTAACAATGTGTATATATCTCAAGAATCTCACGCCATATTAGCATTGATATTTGATTACTCTTTTCGTACTATTAGAAAACATTTGTCATAGTACCTCATACAAAGTAGTGGAAAATCATATATATCAGTTATACAGAACACACCGGCATTCAGTTACACACCGACATCCAGTTAATTTTTCTTACTCAGTAAGCGTATATCGTGCATAGTTTAGTAGGATTACATGTTATGATAGTGGGCACTTTTAAAACAATTTGCAGTGTAGGACATTAGTAGTGATTAAGAAAGTATATTCGTTTTTATTTGTTTTGTGCATGTAGAGTCTACTGGTCCACCGAGATCACTGCTATTACTACACAAAATACCCTTAGGGTTCAGGTTTAATAACATATTTCTTTTTATATGGTTGTGTAGTAAAATTAAGGGGTGTCTGGATAAGCTTTAGCAATTGTTTATTTTACCTACAAAAAAGCTATAAGCTCTTTGAAATGAGTTGCGCGAACACCTTCAAGTAGCTTGAAAGCTTTTTCAAAAATACAATAAGATATTAAGCTCCTCAAATAAGGTTAGCCAAACGCTTCTTAATGGGTTTCTAAAACTTTTAGCTTTTTTTTTTGTTTAACATCCACATAAGTTTTGCTTCTATTTAGGATGTGAGTGTTCTCTCTGAGGAGTCTGTTGCAGCACAATTGAAGTCTGTATTGTCAAAATATGGTATGTTATTATGAGTTTCCTTTTATTGTTTGTGCAGCTCATGAAGACACTTATGAGGGCACACATAATCAAACGTCAATCTCTTTTCATCCGTATTCGTTAATATCAAATTCCTTAACTTTCACATTATTAAGGTTTACATGAAATACTTAATCTCTTTTGTAATTCGTATAGTCATGAGACAAGAAAAGAGATTGCAGTTGTGGTGACGCAAATATGGTACTAATGCTCTCATATTTAAAAATATAATAGATCTTATTTTATGCATTTTTTATGACACTATACAACCTCATACTTTGTTTCTTGATTTCTCATAGGTGTATCCTGTTGTGCGAGGCAAATTTGCAGGTTGACATGTTCTAGCCAAATGTTCACTCCCTATCACTGATGTTCAATGAACTCAAATGTAAGGCGTACATCATTAATGTATACTCCAATGCTTAATTGAAACCACGTCTTCTGTGAGGACTCCTGAGTGTTGGTCTTCTATGTTCATTCGTAAAGTGCATGAGCCAAATGTTCACTACCTATCACTGATGTTCAATGGAATCCAACGTAAGGCGTGCATCATTAATATACACTCCAATGCTTAATCGAAACAACGTCTTTTGCGAGGACTCGTGAGTGTTGGTCTTCTATGTTCATAGGTAAAGTCCAAGATCTCACCTGATTTTTTTTATAGTAAGTACATTGGTTTCCTAAGTTTTACTACTACATATGCCTTAACAACCATCGTTGTTCTTAACTGCCTATAAAGACAGCTCTCAAAACAACTTTGTAGGTGCTGCTGAGAATAATAAGAGAAAACTACAAGTGGTGTACGATAACGAAATATTGACTGAATGTATGCCCGCAATGCCAACTTGTGGACAAGATACAACTGCTCAGCAATGGACGTTTGATCACACAAGTGCAGCTGGGATTATCCAAGTGTATTGTTGCACACCAAAACTGAATTGAATGCCATTCCAAGACTCAACATGCACTTCATATGTCAAACATTCTAACCCGGTTTGCTTAAATTTTCCTGTTTCATATGTTATGTTTACTAAGATTAGATGGCTTATAAAGTTATTCCTTTGTATTTGTAACAATAATGTCAAATAAGTTTTTATTATTGAAATCAAATATGTGCTACAACCCCTAAGCAGGAAGGAGGTAGCAGCAAGACCAAATAGGCGCAAACCTGCATTACTAAGGATACATTGGTGTGGAATACATACAATTATTAACCATCCACGCAAACCATACAATTATTTATAATTCTTTAAAAAAAGAAAAAAAAAATTGTCTTATAATATTGTTTGACAATTTTAAAAAATGTATTTAAGTTAACAAAAAACAACAAACAAAAAATTATAAGTCATGCCCGCCCATTGGGCGGGCTTCGAAAACTAGTATATATATATATATATATATATATATATATATATATATATATATATATATATATATATATATATATATATATAATATTGTGTATAAAACTAGTTGTTGCTTTTGTATAAGATCAAGATGAGCTGACAACAATAATATCTAATTGAGAGTGTTTAGATTATTGTTAATATAGATGTTTATGAATTATAAAGCATATTGTTGTATAAGTACAAATGATGCTAGAGAATTATTAATACTAGTTGTAGTAGGATTTCATCTTTTATGATAAATCTGCTAACTAGTTATGCTCAACATAGAGCATTGTTGCATTACACATTAAGGAATGATAATACTTTACACTTTAGAAACTGTAAAGATGATTGTCAGTATGTCGTTGACTTCTAATACCTCATGCAAGGTAAGGCGACATCTCCATACTATAACTCTTGCAATAGTATGAGCATATGAGATAAGACACTCATCTTATATTTCAAATCCCTCATTATATGTGAAATTTAAAACAAGTATTCGGAAAGTTTACTCATATGACAATTTAGTTTTTCTTGTTAAGAAAGGTTGATAATGTTGGAAACATTAGGCTTCAACTTACTAAATTAGTCTCATGCATATCTGTTTTAGTATTTGGATAATTGGGATTGAAATACAATTTTTACTTTATGATGAATAAAGATACTTGGTATTTGTTATTCATTCATATAATAATTGTTATCCTATATTTGCATGTTTAATCTTTGAATAATTTTATTGTTCTAAATATGTCAATTGTCGGTTAACAATATGGGAATATTGTTATGTAAGGCAAATGTGAGTGTTGGTTATATTCTAACGAGAATGTGGATTGTTCCCGCCAAACTCATGTGTATTCACAAGGGATGCATATTGGAGACACCAACTTTCAAACATTTACTTTTGAATCATTGTCATAAGTAAAATATTAAAAATGGTTTGTTAAGGTCATCCTTAGACTTGAGATGCAAGCAAGTTCTGTTATGTGTGGATATTACTTTTTGTAAGTATACGCAAAACGCTATCTGAATAAGGTAGTTATAAAGGCTATATTTCAGAGTGATGTGAAGCAGCATCCACAAAACTTGTAGTCAATAAATGATTTGTTACTCCACTTGATATGTGTAGAAAGATACCATAGCGCCTCTCCAGATTTAATCAGATAATCGTTTGGCCAAAACCAAAGGGTAATGCAAGATGATTCTTGATTACATTTGGTATATCTAAATTAAATTCTATAACGAGATTTTAAATGGTTAAACTATATAGAATGAGTTCGGATCCATATCCATGGTTTAACGGTATCTATAACAAAGGATGATTAAAAGCAAAACATTAATAACCATGCTACTGAGAAGATTTTATGAAACTATATCTCAGACACTTTTAGTTAAAAAAGTAAGTGAGAGCGTTGCTAGGCGTTTACGTCGTTAGTTTTCTGTGACATTCGACACTCCAACCCCCAAGTGGGAGCTGTTGGTTTGTGGGAGTTAAAAACACTCGAAATGACTAGAAGTGTGTGAGCCTATGCGGGCACACAATTTAAACACGAGAGTACGTTTTTTACGTTTACTACTTGAACTATTTACCCGTTGTACTAGACCCGATCCAAGCCCATGACCGGTCACATGTGGGGGCGTTTGGATCATGCTTATGGGCTAGTAAGAATTGTATGAGAATTAGAAAAGTGGGTAACTTGGTCACCAAGTTTGAAGCCCAAGTATGTTAGGTTTATGAAGCTATATACAACCATATGTGATCATAAATCCTTGAGGACATACTCCTAATCTCTGCTACAAAAGAACAATCAATACACCGAAAATATAAAAGATTTCTTTTCCCTTGGTCAAAAGTTGCGGCAACAAATACAAACCTTTATTGGTTTTGCTATTTGGCTTTTCGTACAACTGACTATATAACAAAGAACATATATCTTTGTTTATTGACCTTACTCTTTTACAAGGTTGAAAAAATCACTAGGCGGTAGCTAGGCGGACGGGTACCGCCTAACGATTAATCGGTTAGGCGGGGATTAATCGGATTTGACTTTTTATATATACAATTATAAAATTTTGAAACTATATGCCTGATTTGGCCGATCTAGCCGATTTTCTATTGATTTGGCCAATTTATGCCTCATTTGTCCGATTTCTATATGATGAGTGTGTAAATACTCATCATTTTTGGGTCAATCTGAACTGCAAAACGTCTAAAAATGCTCATAAATGCATCAAAATACTGAAAATATTCCAAAATTGCATTTTATATGTTTCAGATGCAAAATGTTCAAAATCAGATGAAAAATGAGCAAAGTTTGCATAATTGGCAGTTTCAGTCCCCCAAGTTTCTAAAATTGTCAAAACTAGTCCCTGAGCCCTAATTTCAAAAGAAAAATCACCAAAAGTCCTTTTTAAATCATAACTTGTCAAAATTAGTCCTTTGGTGAAAAATATAAAAAGTTTTGAGAAATTACAAGTTTGGTCCTCCAAGTTTAAAAATTGGCAAAAATGGCCCTTGGAAATTTGAAAATGTCAAGTTTAGTCCTTATATTATTAAAACTTGTCACTTTTAGTCCCTTGGAGCATCTTTGCAAAATGGCAGCCTAGGTCCTTGTATTTTCAGAATTTGCAACAATAGTCCTTGTGTTTTAAAACCTTTAAACCCCTTTTGGACCTGCCAATACCACTTGTGACCCTGCCATTCTTTTTGAACCCCAGCCAATTACCTTTTTGGACCCCCTGCTTATTAATATCACCAGTCAAATGCCCAGTCAACCCTTTTTGCCCGCCAAAGTCTTCCTTCTCAACTGCTTCTCTGCAAACTCAAGCTCCCCTCACCTCCACCTCAACATATCACCATCCATGTCCCCCCCACCTCACCTAAACAACAAAATACATTTAATGTTTCTTCACCCCTCCTCACTCAACCTCACTGTTAAAAACCTTTTTTGGCTCCAAAAACTGATTTAACGGCCAAGATGAACTCAAAGCATCCAATGGCTTAGAAAGATGGTGGGATCAAATCAGAAACAAGTGGGAAGAAGTTTGGAATATAAAAAGAGGCAAGAGAAGAGGAGAAAAGAGAGTAGTTAGTTTTTAAGCTTTTAAGTATGTCGTTTTTTTAGTTTTATGTTTTAATTCAACTCTAGAATGTAATCTTTTACTTTATTGTACTAAATTCAAGTAACTTTATCAGTGTAATGTGTTTTTAACTAGTAATTACAAGTTCTTATCTAAGCTTCAAGTTTCCAGCTTACTGTTGTTAATCTCAGTTTCAAACTCTTATTCATAAGCTCTTAGAAGCTTATTTTTAAACTCAACCTAGCTTATTTAAGCTATTTAAACCTTTTTGTAAGCATATACATCAATTTCAAGCAAAATTGGTCCATGGTCAACGAAAGTCAAAATTAGGTTCATTGGGTCTTGGAAATGGAAAAGGGTGATGCAGAGCAGTTGGATGGGTGAAAATGAATTAGGTTAGTGTAGGGGTGGATTTGGTTTTAGCTTGCATAACAGCTGGACAGTGGTGAGTGATTAGCTCACTTTCATTTTAACATCAGTTGGCACATTTTACTTGTAACTGTATTTGTAGTCTTAAACTGTTCAAACCTGCTAGTTAAGTTGTATTTAGGATAGTCTAATTCAGTTTAAGTGTTTGCTTCAACTAGTTCATTAGCTTGTGTGATTAGACTTGACTAGTTCAGCACAGATCACTATACATAACCGATTTGGCTGATTTTTAGCCTATTAATTGTTTTGTTGACTGGTTTTTGACCAAACCGATTAATAAGGCCGATTAGTGAAAATCGAGGCGGTTAATCCCCGCCTAGCGATTAATCGCCGATTAATCGTCCGCCTAGGCCGATTTTTGCAACACTGCTCTTTTATATTGTAACTATTCGAACATATACTTCTTAGTATTCGAATCGGTTTCAAGCAGTCAACAACAAGTAAAGTGTTTTCCTTGTTTGTTGGTATTGTGTTACTTTTGTTCCTGGTCGAACAAGAAACTAAGGAAAGTAGTATTTTGCTTTTGGGTGTTGCTGCAATCTCGGACAAAAGAGAAAGACATGTTTTGGGGTTTCTTTGTTCGTGGTTTGTTCAAGTATTCAAGTGTTGATTGGGTTAACGTACACGACTAGCATATCGGGCGTACTTGGTTTAAGTGTTTATGTGTGATACTCGTAGAGGTATCTATTTTAGATGCTTAGTTTCTTTGGTTCCTTGTTCGTTTGATAGTGTGCAGTTGACGCTAAAGGTTAGATTTCCATTTACCTTTTATTATTTATTCTTTATAAAATACGTGTTAACCTAATTGCATAAACTAGATTCTAATTCCGCTACGTACTCGTTTGCGTTACTTGGCTAACGTAGTTCTTAAATCCCAACAGTTTTGTCACCTCTAGAGAGTATTTAGGGTTTTGAAATTTTTATTGAGAGAGAGAAAGTGATTTTGTAATAGTGAAATTTTAATCATGGTAGGTAAGGGGATTGTTTCAAAATTTTACACAAATGGTCCCTCCGTATTTTTTGTCATTAAATTTTGTCTTTTGATCCAACGGTCAGGATTTGTTCCTTGGTATGTATGAATTTTTTTAGTTTTTGAAATAACTTGACTATGCTTAAGAAGTGTGGTACGTTGCTTAATTGACTCGATTGGTGACCCAAGATGCGGATATAAGTCATACTTCAATTCTAGTATACGTCGTCGTTAGTCGATTTTGTTGGGTTCAGTAAATACCCAAACCCCTTAATCTAGGATTTGAATAGAAAATAACCTAAGTGTTTAATCCGTTAAACACTATCAGGTCACTGAGTGCATAGTCTCTCAGTGAGCCATCTTCAGGTTACTCAGTACGAGGCGAAGAAGAAGCCTCTCCACTCAGCAAGGCGGAACTTAATGGGTGAAGACTAAGTCAAGAAGAAGATGGTGGATTCAGTGAGTGATGACAATAACTCACTGAATCTCTAAGACTCCTCTCCAACTGTTAGCACTGAAGACAAACTGAAGGAAGAGACTGAAGGCTTTGAAGACTGAAGAATGAGCGGGACTAGGCGGGAAAAGTTTACCCAGATAAAACTAAGTCCCCAAGTGCTTTACCCAGATAAAACTAAGTCCCTATCTACTAAAGCCATATCTTCCCATTTATAGTAAGCGGCGATACTAAAGGATTCTCTGTTAAGGAAAGAAGCTTCGCCGCCTGACTACTAATAGCAAAGTAAACAGTAATCGAATATATCTATATTCGTGATTACTGTGATCAATGTGTTTGTCTTCTAGGTTAAAGTTAAAATCATACTTGTATAAATAGCATAAGAGAATGAGTGAAAAGTTTAAGCTTGTGAATTGTAAAAACACACATACACACAAGCCAACTTTTCACTCTTCCAAATACAACTTTATCCTTGAGCTAGCTCAATGGGTTCTAAGAGTTGTGCTCAGACTTAGCCTGAGCTTAGAGAGAAGTCACCCCAAACTTTGTCACTTCAATCCCAAGTACTATTCCGCAAGTACTTGGGTAACGTATTCTTTTGATTTATTTCTAATAAGAATATGATGTTGAAAATTACTTTGTGTGTTTTACTTATGTTAATTTCAGTCATTATTCACTGTTAAATTGCTTTAAGTACTCAATTGTTTTTTTTAAACAATAGTGAATAGGGAACAACAGATTTTGGGTTGTAAAACAGGATGTCCGCTCCGTAAACATTATTATAATTTTCTAACTATCTAAATCTACAGAGTAATATTAATTTTCTAACTATCTAAATCTACCTAACCCGTGAACACTGCTCCGTATACATTATTATTAGTCTCAAAAAGCTAACAGTTACTCTCAAAATGTAGTTTTACGACTCATCTGCAATATCATGTATGTACTAAAAGAGATGGAGAAAACAAAACTTAATAATTAAACCCTAAAAAAATATATACATATATTCGCACTTATATAAATATAAAGAGAAAACCCAAACATTTTTCTCTAAACATATCACAAGACATAAAAAAACCCTAACACTTTCTCTTAAAAAAAGGTCTACACACCAAAATCGAAAAAAAAAAAAAAAAAAAAAATTATACTTTTTCAAAAAAAACAAACACTACCTTAATGTTATTTTAGCTAGAGAAGATCATTTATTAATTTAGCTACTGTTGTTCGGTTTGATTCCTTACACAAACATAAAGTAAGCTAACACTTGAGAGCCCGTTTGTTTTGTAAATGGGTTTAGGATTAGGATTGAGATTTGGATTTAAATTTGGATTTGAGTTTGGATTTTGAGGAAAATAATAAAATAAAATATAAAATAAATTGAATTTTGTAATCCAAGAGCTATATATTTTAATCTTATAAAACACTTATAATTGACCACGCTAGTTTTATTTTTTTACTTTAACAAAATTCATAAATTTATCATTTATTAGTTAGTTAATTCAAGAGAAGTATGATTCGACCTGATCGACCCTATAACTATAATAAGATCACGATCACACTTAAGATCCTATGCCTTTTAAGATCCTACAAAAGATTAATCGTCTTCGCTTAGCAGAATCGTAAAACCAAAACATCTTAAAAGTTAGTTCGACATATTAACAATACTCCCAAAGTTGACACAATGTTGCAATGTCATAGGCTACATCTGTTAAAGATAAGCACGTGATTGCTAGCATAACTAGTCACAACTCACAACAGGCCATACGAAGTGTAGGAAGGTGGATTTGTAGGTGACATTCTTAGACTAAAAAGTTTGTTTAGTTGTTTACCACTAGTGAGTTGTTGTATCCCTATAAAACAACTTTTTCTCTGAATTTGAACTCAGCCGCGGAAGACAAATTAAAGTAATTTCAGATAACGTGCTTATCAAGCAATTCGAGCTCGAGCTTGACTCAATCAAGTCGAGCTTGTATCGAGCTCAAGCTTGAGCCCGAGCCCAATAAACCAGCTCGAAACACATAACGAACTTAGCCCGAGCTTTTAGAGCCTTCATGTACATAATTATTTTTATTATACGTATAAATGACAAAAGTTTTATACGGAACAATATTTATCTAAAAAAAATCCATGCAATCTCAGCCATCTATTTTTTTATCAAAGAAAAAACTCATTTTTTTTTCTTTTTTTTCTTTTTTAAATTAAAATATCTCGCAAACCGTTAATTGCTACGCGAAATTAATTATACCATCGCGACGATAATTAAATTATCTTTATGTAGATATGTACTTCTATATATTTTCGACAAACTTTTTTTTTTTTTAAATTTGCGTAAAAAAAATCACATATGATTCGAAAAAATCAAATGTGATTTACTACTTTAAATATCATATGTGACTCGTGAAATTAATTTCATTTTCTATTGTTATATGACAACCATATCACAACACAACTTCGTCAAATTACAACAAACTAGTAATGCTGATATGCAGCTGGTCACATCTATCGCCATATAGATAAGCAGGCCAAATTCAAGACAGCTGAAAGAAACTTAATTTCATTTTATTATATTATCTCCACCGAGTGCACAGCTACAATGTCAAATATCACGCGAACTTGTCAACTACTTTTTAGTCTAATCCGAGTGTTGTATGCCAAAACATGGTATTACAATCGAACCTAAGCCTCATTGGAAAAACTCATCTACTATTTACAAGCACTATTAAAATTAGGCATTCTTTTGAATGAAAATCGATTTGTTCTTCAGATGCTGTCTACCATAAGCTACAGTAGACCCCATCGTTGTTGCAGCCACCAACCAACTACATTGCCAATATCGAAAAGCTTTAGCAATTCTTTTCAAGACATGGAGAGTAAGATTGATAAAATCACAATGTAGATAGGTAGATTTACCTTAGGTATGTGATATATGATTCGGTTTCTTGAGTACCAAACTCAGGTTGCAGAAGTGCTCCTGCAACCAAGGCTAGTTGGAGGCATGTATTAACCTGTGGAAAAATAGCATTTAGCTGATCAAAATTATGCATCAGTTTCACTTATAGGTGGCAAGATGAGCGGGTGGCGGGTTCGGCAACAGTTAAAAACAGGCAAAGCCGTGATGAACCACAAACACTTCTTAGATTACAAAAACATGATTACCTAAATCATCATTACAAAAACAATAATATCGCAAATTACAGAAATAATCTATCTGAACAAGTCAGATCTAGGATGTTATTTGCATTTGAAATAGATCGTGGGCGATTTTCAAATTATTTGACCCTTTCAGTATTTATTGATTTGTGCATTTGACATGAGACCTACCCATTTAAATGTAAACCATCGTTGGATCGCCACCTCTAGTTTCACTACTAACTACACATGTTTTAGATGACTACAAACCATTTTTATTACGTAAACTGTTCCATCATCATTTGTAATCATTAAAGGGTATCTTGTGAGTTGTGACTGATGGTGGTCCACAGGTTTCTCACTTAAGTCTTACGCAGGGCTGGGTATTTTAGGATTTGATTATTATTAAAAGAACTTCTACTAAATCATGTAAACAAACGGATATGGATGGAGCAATGCTCTATATAGATAAAAGGAGCCAAGGGAATACATTCTGAAATCCTTCTATCCAAAGTAATAAAATTTGTCACAAAAATGACTATGAGATCAATGAATTACGCAGGAGATTCAAAAAGTAATGATCATATGGTATCCTGAAATTCTTGTTTGAATAGTATGAATTATAGTACGAGGGAAAAGATCATAATGTTCACCTTACTGATCATTAAGGGCTCAACTTTCTGTGGGCGAATTCCATCAAGATTGAATAACTCTGACCAGGTCCTTGACTATTGCAAAATACACACAAGATCAACAATATATACAAAACTCAAACCAATAACTCGCTGAAATCACTTTAAAATTCCCACCTTGAAACCTAAATGGCTAGCCCTTACATACACTGCACCGCCAACCAGAGCAAGATCTCGCATCACAACCAGTGCAACCAGTCCTGCTGAGAAATTATGAAATAAATAAAGATGCGCCGATGGTGCCAAACATGACATTTAGTGAATTGCAGGATGAGTAGCAACGCGGACATAATAACAGATTGTGGGAGTGTGACCAATTAGGCATGATGAGTTGTAAATGGATCATCATGAAAATCAGTCAAAAAGAAACACTTCTCCATAAAAGTGGCCTTCTCGACATTGATGTAATTAGGCTACGGTGAAGGGCACTAACATCTCTGCAAGTCTCAGATGAAAAAAGTACACTCAATTTGGAAACTAGGGTGCGCTTGTTTTGTTAATGGGTATAGGTGTAAAGAAAATGAGGCATAAGAAGAATATAAGCTTAATTTTTAAAATAAAAAATAAGAATAAGAGCGAAAAGAAGTATGTGCGAGAGAGAAACAGAGGAAGAGGGCAAAGGCTGGGTTTTGTGACACTATTATACTTTTTTGTTCCAAACCCCCAACACCGAACACACAAGTTTAGAAATCAAACCAAAACCCAAATCTAAAACCTTCCTAGCAAACACACCTGTAATCTTTGAATAGAGAAAATTCTTTACGTATTCTAGACCTGCAACAATAACAAGGGGGAAAGCTGAAAGCATACTTACAGTTGAGAAGACCCCTTTCTACCATGGCCACCGCAACAGATCCAATTAAAACCTATATTAACAAGTTTCCATATGATTATAAACAAATCTAACCACCATGTTTCGGTATGCCCTAGAACACAGATTGCCATGAAAGACCTAACTGAAAGCACTTACTTTGTCAGCAAGAGGATCAAGGTACGATCCAACCACAGAATTGATCCCCATTCTTCTAGCTACATATCCATCTAGCTGCAAGAAAAAGTAAGACACACAGTAAGAAATATTGGATGTTCTTGGTACCAGATATCCAAAGACCAAAGGCCTCAGAGTCGTACCCAGTCTGTTGCTCCAGAAACAGCAAGCCCAATAAACGCAGGAAGATACATATCCTGCATGATCATCCTGCATTGATAAAGTTAAATTGTAAGTAAAACCGAAATATCCTTTCCAAGGGTTACAGAACTACAGAAGAGATAACATACTACAATCAAAGGGCATGCTGAACATTACCGAATCACTTGATCAAGAAAAATGTAGATTATCTACAAGTTATGAAACCAATGCCCATTCAACATTCAAAATTCTCTCATCTCTAGAGTTAATTCCATAAGATGACAACGGACTTGAATAATGTGTCGGTAAACGCGACAAGAAGCAATAGATGTTTGTAGGGCTAAATTTATCTCTTCTCGCGACACCTAAATCAATCACTCATAGATGTATCACGAGTCAGGTCTATTTTAAACTACATTACCTAGTTAGTAAAAACTTATCAGAAAAGATACCATTTCGTATAGTGATCTAACCAATTGGTGGGGTTGCGCCTATAGCCTTAGCATGCCAGGTCAATTTTAAACTAGATTTACCTAGTTAGTAAAACGTTATCAGAAATGACACCATTCGTATAGAGATCTAACCAATTGGTGGGGTTGCACCAAATAGCCTTCAAGGTTGCAAAAATCGCTAGGTGGTAGTCGGGCGGTCGACCAGCTTCGAGCTAGGAATCGGTCTAGTCGGGGCCTCGGCGGATTGAGATTTTCTATATATAAATTGAATAATTAATATAGTTATCTATACTACTTATAATGCACGAAGGCACCTCAATCTTAATTTTAAGACGTACAAGAAATTAAGCATGGTTTACAACACTTTAATGCACCCAATTTTCAGAATTACAACAAAGTAAGCATATTGTACAACAAAATAAAGCGTGGTGTCATTTTAAGACCAAAACTCTATCAAACAACATTAATGCTATTAAAAACACCCCTTCGCCAAAAATTACAACCATTTAAGCACAATGTACAGTAGCTGCAACCATTTTTCAGATTTACAACAAAATAAGCATAGTGTACAACAAAATAAGCATGATGTAATTTTCAGACTTATTTTCAGACTTATAACAATAATGCTATTAAAGTGGTCAATGTTATTAATGACTATAATGACTACTACTTACAAAAAAAAGAAACATAGTGTACAACACTTTAATGCACATAATTTTCAGATGTACAAGACAAGAAGCATAGTGTACAACAAAACACCACATTAATGCTATTTAATGTAGTCAATTATTTAACTGGTCAATAAATACAATAAATACAATTAATACAGTTATTAAAACACCCCTTACACAAGAAATACAAATTATCAAGCATATTGTACAACCAAAATAAACACAATTCCTGCATTAAATTTCACTACTACAAATAATAAAGCACATTATACAAATATTCAAGCCCGAACGGGCAACGGGCCAAATGGGCTTGAGCCCGAACGGACGCGGACCAAATGGGCTCGAGCCCGAGCAGACACAAGCCAACGGGTTCGAGCCCGAATGGGCACAGGCTATACGAAATTCTTGATATCGTTAAATTTATTGTTAAAAAGAACATAATAAACTAAAATACATTATTCATCGAAAATTTTTATTTCAGGGTACCCGCCGCTGCAACGCGCACTACATATTCGTGCCTAAATAAGTAGTAACATTTACACGTGAACTTTAGTTATATTAACTCGTGAATTCATGCAATACATTTCTAAAACTTATGCTAATTGTGTCAAGCTAATCTCCTTTGCAATACATAACAATTTACCTTTAACTCAATTCCTCCTCCTTGTACCATTTGTAACTTTGTAAAACCCTTTTAAGTGCATGTGGATTTTGTTTTCTACGCTTACAGTTCAAAAAACTGATAGTCGGAAACATGCTATTAAAATTAAAAATCTAAAATTCCACATCGTCAAGAAGTTGATTAAACCTAAAAGATGAACCACTTCTGTGCAAATGTTTGTGTCTATGCATAAAGAGAAATTAAAATATTTGTATCCCAAGTAATAACTAAAGAAGTTCAAACTTAGCATTTTCTTCAAATCTATGTGATTACTTTGTTTAATTACTCCAACTACACATATAAACACTACCCAACCTACAGAAACTTCTACACCATCAATATCTAAATGTATCTCTTCTCATGTTTAGGCACTTTAGGGCGTAACATCTTTCCATTCCACCTTCGCTAACAATAGACCCATATAGGATGACTTGCTAAAAGTGGCTAATGCGTATTAATACATAATGCTTATAACTTTTGATATACATTAGTCGATAAAAAACTTGGGCGTTCAGATAAGAAACAACTGCAAGGTACCTGAAATATTGAGTGCTAAATGATCTGCTTTTGCTTAGCATAAGCAGTTTAAACATTTAGTAAACATACCTGTATTAGCTTCAAAATAAGAATAACAAATATACTCAATAGGAATCTACTAATTATAACGTGTAAGAGATAGTAGTTACTAAATGGGACAATGTGCATTAACTACCTCACCAAATTTCCACTACACAGACAGAGAGAATCAATCATGAAATTTGACGTTATGCCATCCAAGCACAGGTCCAGAAACCAATCTAGTGATTGAACTAAAAACCTCTACGCCAATCCACCACCGCCACGTGTTCCAACAATCCCAATTCCTTCACATTTCCCTAACAACCTAACTGCAAACTTATGTTTCTGAAGCAAATCAAAAGACAGTATTTTAGGTACAGATATCATGTTCTTGAAAAAATGACATTCTTAGACGTGTCTAGTGGAATAAAAACGGGATTACTTAGCAAGAAACATTTTTTGAACAAGGATGCCATGTCTATTAAATAAAAACTGGTGGGGTTTGGCCAACATGTGTAACAGGCTAAAGAAATCCGAAAAGATTGTTGCTACAAAACCGATATTTTATTTAGATCGCATTCATTACAACTTGCAAATCTTAATATTAAAGAAACTCTAGAGTTCTTTAATTACAAAGTGGAATATAGTAAGGTATCGCAGTATAGACTCACGAATGCATGCAAAATTTCCAAACTAATGCTAATTGTGTCACAAGAATCTCATGTTTAGTATGTAATAATTCTTTCATCAAGTACCATTAAAGAGCCTTTTAAAACTCTTTTTTCTAACACATTTTGTTAGTAGCCTATATAAAACTGGAATCTTAAATTCCACACTGCCAGGCAATTGTACCCAAAAATATGAATCACTTTTAGTGCATCTTATTAAACCTATAGAAGTGCAATTTAGCATCTTCTTCATTTCCCAATAATCGGTTTGTTTGCTAATGCTCCCAATTAATGAGTTACATGGTTTAATCGTAAGACTACACATTCAAGAAACTGCTATAATATTCCATCCTTATGCCCTTCTAGGATGTAACATTTTATCTATATTCCATCCATATATAAGAATCTAAAATAAAAATCAGCTTAAGGGCTGTTTTTTTTAGCTTAGCTTATTAAGATTTTGAAAAGCCAATAAGCTAAATTTTTTGGGCTTAAGAACTTATATAAGACATAAGCTCGAGTTAATAAGCTCTTAGCGGGTGTTTGGCTAAGCTTATATGATAGGCTTATGAGCTTATTAGCTTATATGTGTTACATAAGCCTAAACTAAGTGTTTGGTTAAGCTTATATGAGTGAGCTTATGAGCTTATATAATGGGTTTTGATAAGCCCCAAAAGTGTGGCTTTTTTTAAAGGGGTTGGGCTTATATAGCATGCTTCATTACAAATTACAATTTTAACCTTGATCATACCTAATCTAACATTCATATTTTTCAACCCATGTCCTTTCTAGTCATTTAACAACCTAAGCTAAACCACACACTTGAGCTTATCAGCTTATTAAACATAAGCTAATCCAAACACTTAACATACACTTATGAGCTTAAGACATATAAGCGCTAAGCCGCTTATATAACATTAGCATAAGGCCAATTCATAAGCTGCTGCTTATATAAAAATGTGCTCATTGGCTTCTAAATTAGAACCGCTTATTAAAGGGGGGTGTTACTAAAACTGGCTAACGGGATTATTGTAAGCTGACTTAAAATTACGTAACAAGGCGTAAATTAAAGGCAAGTAGCAATGTGCATCATACCATCCAAGAACAGGTCCAGAAACCAATCTGCTAACCGAAATAAAATTCGGCCAATTCACCCAACTCCCAACCACTCCCGCGCTGCCACGTGTCCCAACAACCTCCTTCTTCACGTCCTTAAACTTATCATCTCTGAGAAAATGCACATGGCGTATCGAAACGACGCCGGATCGAAAATAAAAGGGAGTAGGTAGTTTCCAGGGTGGGTTTAATGGTGAGCGAGTAGTAGTAGTAGTTAAGATTGGATTGGTTTTGGTGGTGATGATGAAGGGTTTGGGGTTTGGGGTTTTGAAGGTGGTTTTTCTAGCAAGGTTTCTCAGTGATCTTAAGAGTGCCATTGAATTACTGGTGGGGTGTTTGTTTAGGGGTTTTGTGGGTTCAAGAGTGGAGAAGAAAGGTTGACACGTGGTGTGTTACTCAAGTTTTACTAGAGGTAAGTTTTTTATCTCCTGTTTTCTTCTTTTTAAAGAAATATATTCATAGCAATGTTACACCTTGATTATTCGGCTAGAAAGTCAAGGTACCTATTTACGTAGTAGTTTATTTCATGCTTTAAGCAAGACTTATCTCTTAACCATTTACTTGATATTAAATTTGTTTTTGTAATATTTATGTGTGTGTTAATTAAGATTATTTGAGGATAAAAACTTTTTTACGGTTCATGCTTTAAGCAAGACTTATCTCTTAACCATTTACTTGATATTAAATTGGTTTTTGTAATATTTATGTGTGTCTTAATTAAGATTATTTGAGGATAAAAACTTTTTTACGAGATGAATCTCCACTCTTCATTTTTATTAGATTTAATGGATGAGATTAATCCCAACAATTAAAAAAACTCACTTTCATTTTTTTTTCCGAATATATATATCTTTCAAACCGTTAATTGTCAAGAAAAAAATATATCATTACGACGAGCATTTAATTATCTTTCTATAGATAGGCACTTTGATATATTTTCGACAAATTTTTTTTTTCATGTTTTTCACGTTTTTTGTAAGTTTTTTTTACGTTACTAAGATTTGCATTAAAAATCATATATGATATAACACTAATTTGAATACCACATGTGATATTAGTGTTAAATCATATATGATATGTATATTATATGTGATTTATCATATATGATTTAGGGAAAATATTAGCTACAATTTATTGTTGCCAATTGGCTACAATATTGTGCTATAAATGTGGGTCACTGATTCTTTTTTGTGGGTCCTGATTCTTTTCTGTGGGTCCCAGATTCATTGCTAGTGTATTTTTTATGAAGAATTGTAGCCAATTAGCTACAAAAATTGTAGCCAAGCTATCCCTATGATTTAACACTAGTATCACATATGATATTACATATCATATGTGATTTAATACTAATATCACATGTGATCTTCAAATTAGTGTTAAATCATATATGATATTTCATGCAAATTCCAGTTTTGAAGAAAAATGAAAAAACGTGAAAAAAACGATTTTTTTTCTTTTTTCTGAAAGTATATCAAAGTGTCCGTCTATAGAAAGATAATTAAATGCTCGTCGCGATGGTGTAATTATTTTTGCTTAACGATTAACGGTTTAAGAGATATTTAAATTATAAAAATAGGTGAAATAATAAAATGCTTTTAATCTCGGCCATTAATTTCTTTTTAGATAGATAGTAAAAATTAGTCCCTTGTTATGTAAAAAGAAATTTAAAATGTAAAATAACTCTCCTCTATTCTTATTTAGTTAAAGAGTACCACTAAAACAAAAGCTTTTTTATTCTCTACTCTAAAATGATTGAAACTCTAATGAATGTCTACTAATATGAAATAGTAACATTTTGAACTTGAATCAACTAACCCTTCATATGCCCATGAACTCAACTGATAAAAGCGTCACCAATGACGAACATGCCTTTAAATTCGAACACATTTGAGACGTGCCTTGAGCCTCTTTGAGACGCGCCTTTACCATGAAACCGTTGAAATATACCTTGAACGTGACTTATTTAAGGCATGTTTTGATCTAGAACTCACTGAAACATAAATATAGGTACTCGAAAAATAATTAACCACATATCTAATCAATCTTAAATATAAAAAAAGTTTGCTACGACAACATAACACCAATAGGTATGAGCAACTTGAGCGAAACACTTGAAAACCCAATTGTAAAAAGTGTTTAACACATTTTAATAGAAACGAAAAATAGAACTTGTATGAGCCGAACCCGAAACCCCTTGAACTAAAACAACATTATGCTCTAACCACAAAAAAGGGCAAGGACACTAATACCTTATAATACACAGGAATTTTTAATATTTTATAAGTTTTTCCGTTAGATTTAATAATTACTTGAGGACAAATGATAATCAATCTTCTGGAGTCGTAATCACGGCGAGATATGAATTGAAATTTATATTTGTTTGATGTTTGATTATCGAATATTTTTGGTTTTGAATTTTATAAAATATTTTTAAAACTATTTTAGCTAATAGGGAATATTTTAACTAATTAAAATTAGACTATTGTGAAATAAAATAAAGTTAAGAATATGATAATAAAAACTATGCTTGTCAAGTGAGGTGAAAAGGTAATAGAGTGTGAATAATCTATTAAGCCCGCTTAATTAATACCCGTCGAAATAAAATTATTTTCTCACAACGTTGGCTTATATTGAAAACAATCCTTTTTTATTTTGGTAATAATCACAAGATCTAGATAATTAATTATCCAAACGGCTTTTGCCCGTTAAAACAATCAACCAAATATATCCAAAAATAATCCGGAAATTATTAATCGATAATCTTCGATACCTGTTTGAAAAACTATTTTCTGACAACGTTGGTTTATTTTAAAAATAATTATTTATCTTGGTAAAAATTACTTGATTTAAAAGATTAATTTTCCAAATAGCTTTTTCCCGTTTGATGTAACCAAAAATCAATTTAAGTAACCGAAGATTATTAATCAACAATTTCTAAGCTTTTCACACTCAAATACAAATCACTACTCACTTAACAAGCATATAAAAAATCTACTCACTACGCATAACTATTAAGCCAACAATAATAATCTCAATAACAATAACCATTTTTCTACTAAAAATATAAGTGATGACCTATAGCACGTATAACAGGCCTACTTGGCCTAATCCATGTTATACATATATTGGGCCCAAGCCCAATAACAAGAACTACTACGAACACTGAACCAAAGCCCAATAACGAAATTGACTATAGTCCAGACTAAAAGACGCACGCAGGATACTTAGGTGTCATGCGTCCGTATCCGCGATTACCTCGGAACCTTGTCCGACAAGGGTCCGGCTCCGGCAGCTAAACTTTTATATGCGAGTAATCAGGAAACCCTAGCGGTAAGCCTCGCCTATAAAAAGGGATCTAATCCCCATACAAGGTACAACTTTATCTCTCATAACAACACACACATACTCTCATTTCTCTGACAAGAATGTGTTCTTACTCTCACGCCGGAGTCTAATCGTGGGGTCCGTCCCCACGATAAGGCTAACGGTTTACTCTTTCTTGTGCAGGGAATTCAATCAAACTACTTGGATTAATACAAGATTAGCCCACCTACAACTTGTTAGCCCTGTCCAATAAGCAAAACCAACACCCATTACAACCCGTCACACTTTTTGTACTAACAAGTTGGCGCCATCCGTGGGACTCAGTACACAACTGCGTTCTAGAAAATACTCACCATGGACACTCGATCCGAACCAACTCCCGCTCTTATATCCACGCTATGGAGTACAGTGGAAAGAGAAAATCACGCAACTCTGACGGATCTTGAAGGGCCTGCGTTCGACGTAGCCCTTCGGAAGTACTATGACAAGTATTTCGACCAGATCTTACCGATTGTGACAGATAAAGTTCGGAAACAGGAAGAAAGAGCTAAAGCGGCGAAAGCACTGAAAACTCAGGCGGATCTCCACAAAGTCTCGCATCATCACGAGTCGGAAATGCCAACGGGAAGAAGGGACTTGAGGAAACAACTCGAATCCAAAAAGCGTCGGAACACACAGGACAGTAGCGGCCGAAGGTGTACTCGGTCTAGGTCACCAAAAAGGAAAGAAGCTTAACGAGAGACGGTGTTCAAAAGGTTGCGCAAAAGTGTGTTCCACAGGCTGGGAGACAAGGAAGAAAGCGTCTCCGTGTATTCCAAAGACCCTAGAAGACCGGTTCACCATATCGCTAAAAGAAAAAAGGACAATAGCTACCGAGACTTGATAACATCAAATTGTCCTAAATATTAAGTGTCAATTTTCCCCGATAATGCTTGTAATTTATATCATTTATATGGATTTACGCTTGTTTTCCATTATATTCCACTTTCAGGTAAATTACGAGCATTGGAGCTAAAGAGACGCGGAATTGGTGAGTTTATTGAAGATTTATCATAGTATGCTCATTTTGAAGAAGTTACGGCGTAACTCATCTCTCACATTACACCGTAACTAAAGCGTGACTCAGAAAACCAACTTATCAGAAGATTACGGCGTAACTCTCCCTAAAGATTACGTCGTAACCATATTAGGTCAAATGAGGTTCCGCGCCGCTGATAATTACGCCGTAACTCATGCATCAACTACGGCGTAACCAAGATTTATTGAAGATACGGCGTAACCCCTTCTTAGGTTACGTCGTAACCAGCAGATCTAGTGTAATTTACGAAGAATTAGATGATTACGGCGTAACTCTTTTTATAGTTACGCCGTAACCAATATCTGGCCTGTAAATACCCCACAATTTCCAGCATTTCAAAGCATCCCATTTCACACACAACAATCAGAGAACGTGGGAAGAAGCCAAAGGCAGATCTAGAGAAGCGTATGGAGCTATCTCCATGGGAGAAATCACTCCCCTACGATAAGCATTAGCTTTTTATCTTTTCTTTACTTTCGATTCATGTATTTTGTAACATTAAACTTGAATTGATTTGTATGGTTAATATGAGCGGTTAAGCACCTCTTGGTGTTGGCCTAGTTATGATTCCTTAATTGTTTTGTTTGCGTTTCTATTACTTCCGTATAATTATTTCTAAGTGTATGCATGCATAGTTTATTGGTAGCTACCCTTGTTTCGGTAGTTTTGAATGGCTGTAGAGGCTAGTTGCTTAGGAGATATGACCAACTGACCCTAAGTGAGTAGACTGAGACACGAAGGGTAAGATATGACCAACTGACGACCCTTTCTACTTGTGCGATTTGACCAACTGATCACCTACCGTTTTGATGAACTTAAGAATTAGGGGGTGAGTGTCTAAGATGCTAGCGCCCGGGCACTCGCTATTATAAGTCTAGCATGTAGCGGAACTTAATGACTCGGCTTAGGAGACCAGGAACAACTGTGTTAATACAAATAAACCGTAAAAATGTTTATTAATATTTTGCGATCTCTTTGTGTTTTGTTGATAACAAATGTAATGTTATCTTAAGTATAATTATAAAGGATACATGTTAGTTTTGTAAAGCATTTACATATAGCCATTTAAATACAAAAATGTAGTAATTAAGCATTTGTTGAAATAGTTTATTAGGATGGGTAAATATCATAACCCATGGATCTTAACCCATACCCAAAGAGACTTGATACAATGTATACTTAGATACATTGAATCTAGATATAACCCATGGACCAACCCATAACCCATGACCCATAACCAAAAAATCCATGGGCAAAGAGGAGCGTTCCACGGATCCCTAGGATTACACTAGACGGATCCCTTGTGGAAGGGATCCGTGGGATCCGTGGGAACAGTGAAGGAATTTGCCTATAAATAGAGAGCCATTTCTTCATTCTAACTTACCCCTCTTCTTACTAAATCTCTCATACACTCATTCTCTTCTAACATATAGATCACTTGATCTAGAGAGTTGTACTTCTTTCTTTCTATTTGTGATCCTCATATAGGTCCTTCTCTAAGGCGAGATCACGAGCATTCTACAAGTCATCCAAGCAAGGGGTCCTTGATTGAATTGTCACTCCGCAAGATTTCTGTAGCGAAGATCTTGTATTTTTTATTTCACATATTTGTTGTGTAATAGTTGTGTTGGTTTGGTCCACCGTGCTACGGACTCGGTATCTAGCTTTGTACCGGAAAAAGTGTAAGCAACGTTGTGAAGGCTTCTCCGCCAAGTGAAGCAGTTTGTTGACATAGTGCTTGAACTCACGAGTAGGTGACTCGGGGAGTGGAGTAGGGCAAGGAAGGTGACCTTGTAGCCGAACCACTATAAATCGGTTGTGTCATTTCTATCCCTTAACTTTATTTATTTGCTTGCATTATCATTAGATCTACACGTTCTCAACATCCATACGATTTCACATAATATCGAATCTAAAGTTTTTGAAATCAACTTTAAATCGGCAAAACTATTCAACCCCCCTTTCTAGTTTTCCACAATTGGCATCAAGAGCTAAGTTTATAAAAGTTTTAAAATAAAATTGTATTTTAAAAACTTTTCGATCACTATGGGTTCTGAAAATTATAAGGAAGGGCAATCTATGCAACGACCACCACTACTTGAAACTAATGGTTTTATATATTGGAAAAATAGATTCGAAACATATGTGAAGTCTAAAGATATTGATCTTTGGTACATTATTGTTGAAGGTGATTTTGAGGCTACCTCAAATGATGATAAAGGAAATTTAGTTCACATACCTCATGATAAACTAAATGATGAAATGAAGAAAAAGCTTTCTAAAAATAGTGAAGCAAAAATGGTTTTATATAATGCTTTACCGAAAAAGGAATTCGAAAGAATTTCTATGCTTAAAACCTCTAAAGAAATTTGGAATTCTTTAGATGTAACTCATCAAGGCAACCAACAAGTTAAAAATAATAAAATTGATTTATTTGTTCAACAATATGAACAATTTTCAATATCGAATGAGGAAACTATAGATCATTCATTTGCTAACTTTAATACTATTATTACATCTTTACAAGCACTTCATGAATCCTTTTCTAGCCGTAACCATGTTAGGAGATATCTAAGGGCACTTCCATCGAAGTGGAGATCCAAGGTGACGGCAATCGAAGAGTCAAAAGATTTGACAATCCTCACCCTCGATGAACTCATAGGCAACCTAAAAGTCTACGAGCTTGTCCTTGCTAAAGATTCCGAAGCCTCAAAGGTGAAAGAGAAACACAAATCTCTTGCCCTTAAAGCCAAAAAGGCTTCGAGCGATGAGGAGAACTCATCTTTGAGTAGTGACGACGAAAAGTACGCTATGGCGGTAAGGGACTTTAAAAAGTTCTTTAGAAGAAAGGGTAGATACGTCAAACAACCGTATGACGATAAGAAAGGCTTTCGGAAAAGCAAAGAAGACGAGAAGCCAAAGGATGATCGTACTTGCTTTAAGTGTGGGGACCCAAACCACTTTATTAGTAAGTGTCCCAAACGGGATGATCAAAAGGCGTTCGTAAGCGACACGTGGGGAATGAGCGACGAGGAGGATGAAGAAATTTGTCTTATGGCAAATGACGAGGTATGTCTTGAATACTATAGTAGCTCATCACTTGATGACGACTCATTGCATAATGAATATGATAAACTATGCAATATTAGCTTAAAACTAGTTAACAAAAACAAGCTTTTAAAGAGTCAAAATAAACTTTTAGATAAAGAAGTCATAGAATTAAAAGCAAAACTAAAACGCTTAGAGAAAGGTAAAATAGCAAGTGGTGAATGTGAACTTTGCGTTCAACTTCAAACACTAGTGGATCACTTAGATTCTAAAATTGCTAGAATGAGCACGAACACTTTAGATACAATACTCGATAGCGTTAAAACTGGTAACAATCAAAAGGGTCTAGGTAGTCAACAACTTGATCCATCAACTAGTGAAAGTAAAGAAACAAAATTTGTTAAAGAACTAGAAAAACCAACCACTGTTGTGGCGGATCCCACGGATCCTCTAAAAAGGGAACCGGCCAGTGTAGAAAAAGGGATCCATGGATCTGCTGTAGCAAACATTAGCAATAATGTAGATTCTTCATCTAGAACTGAGTTTGTCATAGTTAATAGGAAGAAACCAAATCATGTCACCACTATACAACCACCTCCAAAATATAATCCTACTTTTGCAAGAAACAAAGCTCCATCTTTTTCAAAACCTAACTCATTTAGGAGACCTAATAACGTTTACCCGAAAAGTAACCATCAAATGGGATGGAATCAAAACATGCAAAACGGTTTTCCTTTTCAAAACTTTACTCCATGGAATGCATACTCATCTTATCCATACATGTCTAACATGAATGGAATGTTTAACACTAATGGACCCATGAACAAATGGGGACCAAACTTTTGAGTTTATTATTGTTTTAGGTGTGCTTAAAGGTCGACCTAGACCCCGATGAATGGGTCAAGGATAGCGGGTGCACAAGGCACATGACCGGCAATAGGAATCTATTCTCCACATATGAATCCATTAATGGAGGTAATGTGGTGTTTGGAAATAGCAAAAGTAGAATCATCGGTAAAGGTACGATTTCTAACAAATCTCTAACCATTAACGATGTGTGTCACGTAGAAAACCTAAACTTTAATCTCTTAAGTATAGGAAAAATATGTGATAAAAAGTGCAATGTACTTTTTACCGAAACCGGTAGTAAGATACTTAAAAATGGCATAACCATAGGAAGAGGAATTAGGAAACATGGAGTCTATGTCATTAAAATCGGTAATGAATCTAAAGACAAACTATGTCTTACCTCTATGGATGATACTTCGACCTTATGGCATTGAAGATTGGGTCACGCCAACATGCGACTTCTTCAATCGCTATCATCCAAAGATCTAGTAAGAGATCTACCTAAGTTAAAATATGAACATCATTTTTGTGATGCTTGTAATATAGGAAAACAAGCTCATTCGAGTCATAAAGCTAAAAACATGGTGTCCACAACTAGGTGTCTAGAATTACTACATATGGATTTATTTGGTCCATCCGCTATCCAAAGTTATGGAGGCAACTACTATACTTTGGTAATAGTGGATGACTACTCTAGGTATACTTGGACAAAATTTTTAAAGAACAAAACGGAAACCTTTAACTATTTTGAAATATTAAGCAAAAAGATCCAAAGACAACTAGGAAGACCCATAGTGTCTATTAGGACGGATCATGGTAGGGAATTCGATAATGAAGTGCAATTCGGAGCTTTTTGTGACTCTAATGGTATTACTCACAACTTCTCGGCTCCACGCACTCCACAATCGAATGGGGTAGTAGAAAGAAAGAATAGAACTCTACAAGAAATGAGTCGAACCATGCTTAATGAACAATCCATACCTCAAAAGTTTTGGTGTAATGCCGTTGATACTTCAACATATATACTCAATCGAGTCTTGATTAGACCAATCTTAGGAAAAACTCCATATGAGTTACTTCGAGGCAAAAAGCCTACGTTAAATCATCTTAGAGTCTTTGGTAGTAAATGTTTTATTCTTAACACTAAAGATTACCTTACAAAATTTGATCCTAAATCAACCGAAGGTATCTTTTTAGGTTATTCGCCAAATAGCAAAGCTTACATCATATTAAACAAAGAAACAATGAAGGTAGAAGAGTCATTAAATATAAAATTTGATGAAAGTCCACCCAAACCCTCTCCACCTCTTGTCGATGACGAGATTATAGAAAGTGAAGCCATAGTAATAAAGAAAAAGATAAGTGAAGAAGAAGAACCTCTAAGTGATGTATTAGTAAACATTAAAGAGTCCAAAGATTACCCCGTAGATAAAGTCATAGGAAAACTAAACGAACGAACATTAAGGTCTCAAGTTCAAAACCAAAGTATCTTGTTTTGTTTCGTTTCAACCTTAGAACCTAAGAATACACAAGAAGCCATAAAAGATGAAAGTTGGGTAATGGCTATGCAAGAAGAACTAAATCAATTTGTTTCTAATGATGTTTGGACACTTGTCCCTCCACCTAGTAATCAAACCATAATAGGAACCAAATGGGTTTATAAAAACAAATTAGATGCAAACGGAGTAGTGTCTAGGAACAAGGCTAGACTCGTTGCTCAAGGGTATAACCAACAAGAGGGAATAGACTTTGATGAGACCTATGCCCCCGTGGCTAGATTAGAGTCTATAAGAATACTTCTTGCGTATGCTTGTGCTAATGATCTAAAGCTTTATCAAATGGATGTCAAAAGCGCTTTTCTAAATGGTGTCATAAATGAAGAAGTATATGTAGCTCAACCTCCGGGCTTCATTGATTTTGAAAAACCCAAACATGTGTATAAATTAAAGAAAGCCCTTTACGGTCTTAAACAAGCTCCAAAAGCTTGGTATGATAGACTCAAGTCATTTCTAGTTAAACACAACTACACCATGGGGTTAGTTGACAACACACTTTTTACTAAGAAAAGAGAGTCACATATAATCATAGTACAAATATATGTAGATGATATTATATTCGGATCCACTTGTCAAGACATGTGTGATGATTTCTCTAAAATCATGCATGATGAGTTCGAGATGAGTATGATGGGAGAACTTAGTTTCTTTCTTGGTCTACAAATAAAACAAGTAGAAGATGGTATCTTCTTTAATCAATCTAAATACATCAAGGAGATGTTAAAGAAATTCGGTCTAGAAGAGTCAAAACCAATTAGGACTCCAATGTCATCCGACACCAAACTCACAAAAGACGAGGACGGAGAATCCGTTGATAATACTAAATATCGTGGCATGATAGGTAGCCTTCTCTACCTCACGGCAAGTAGGCCGGATATCATGTTTAGTGTTTGCTTATGTGCTAGGTTTCAAGAAGACCCTAAAATATCACACCTAGAAGCCGTAAAAAGAATATTTAGATATATTAAGGGTACAACACAATTAGGATTATGGTATCCTAAGGGCACAGGAGTAGAAACAATTGTATATGCAGATTCTGACCATGCAAGTGATTACGTTGATAGAAAAAGTATAAGTGGGGTATGTACTTTTATGGGATGTTGTTTAACATCATGGTTTTCTAAGAAACAAACGGCACTTGCAATATCAACAACCGAAGCCGAGTACGTCTCCGCCGGCAAAGCATGCCAACAAGCACTATGGATGAAACAAGCGTTAGTAGACTACGACATCCATCTAAGCGACATAGCCATCCTATGTGACAACAAAGGTGCAATCGACTTAAGCAAGAATCCGGTATTACATTCTCGCACAAAGCATATAGAGATTCGCCATCACTTCCTAAGAGACAATGTTCAAAAGGGGAACATCTCTATTGAGAAGGTTGCATCCGAAGACAACATAGCCGACGTCCTCACCAAACCGTTGAAGCGGGAACAATTCAACCTACTTCGTCTTGGTCTTGGTCTAATGGAACAAACGTCTTAACTTAATTGACTCTACAAGGTATGTAAACACTAGCCTTCTTCTTTCTGAGTCTAGGATTTCTATTTCACGCACAACTCACAAATAATACGGGAATTTTCAAAACCCAAGATAAGTCTTCCATTTATAATTTTTTTTTACACATAACTACATACACATTTTTAAAGAAAATCTCCTTTCAAAATGTTTTCTAAAAAGAATGATACCTTCCCGTATCAATTTCACAAAAGCAATTTCTCACGTCTAGGACAAATCGCTTTTTCATTATTAATACAAAGTAAAAACCCGTTTTTATTGCATCTCATGTCTTTTGAATGCTAAAGGGAACATATAACTAATATGTGTTTTCGGGTACATTCATTTAAGCAAAAATGAATTAGGAGCATTTATAACACAATATTACGTACTTATGTACCAAATGTGTGTTTTCGGGTTATCTCAATAGGATTTATTTTTCTCTAGTTATTTTCCTTTTCTTTTTAGAGGTCGAGAAAACCGCAACTCCAAATAGTTTGCATATAGGCACACAATAGGCAAAAATGTTTCCAAAAAGAAAATTTTGTGCTGCCTGAATCACCAGACCCACGGATCCCAGCCTTCATGCTGGACGGATCCCTCAAGGGAAGGATCCGTGGGATCCGTGTAACAGAAGCTGTTTTCAACTTCTATTTTTTCACTTTGGATGAAAAATCCACATTTGCTTCATTTTTGGGGAGTATGCTCTTTAATGCTTGTGTTCTCATGATCACATGCCTTGAATTCATATCTAATCATTAGATTTTAATCCACATTTTGGGTCAAGCATTCATTACAATGCTTTGTTTTTCTATATATATAACTCCCAAAATGCTTGCATACTCCATCTCCTTCTCACAAACACACTTCATCATGTCATCCAAAAACCCTTTAGGAGAATCATCTAGTACAAACAATCATGATATCCAAACCTTTGTACTTTCACCATCCAAAATACCACAATCAAACTCTAGGATATCCGCACGGATTAGTATCCGATCGTGTTGCTTAGCAAAAACAACCTCAAATGGTTCATCCTCAACAAATAACTCACCACAAGATGCTTCCATTATAGCACCACCCTCATCACCAACAAGTACACCAACTTCATCACCAC
Source organism: Chrysanthemum seticuspe (assembly GCA_019973895.1). NCBI lineage: Eukaryota > Viridiplantae > Streptophyta > Magnoliopsida > Asterales > Asteraceae > Chrysanthemum > Chrysanthemum seticuspe. Next base: position 157,680,293 of record BPTQ01000001.1, read on the forward strand.
CTAAAATAACTCTTTTGGAACTCCTTAAGACTCCAACAAGATCTAACCAACCTAAAGAAAAAGAATTAGTCTTTTCAACACCCCCCACATCTCCGAATACTATATTTCAAGATCTTGAAACATCACCACCATTAGCTCCCATCACATCACAAGAACATCTAGGTTCTTTTCCACCACCATTTACTAACATACCGGATATTGATCCCTATTTTCCTATTTTTCCACCACAACTTCCGCGTAAATCAAATCAAAACAACCCGGAAAACTTCCGCACTCATCACCCACATCATTTACATTGTGAACATTGCCAATCCACTAGGGAAATTGCAATAGAAGTTAGGGAAGAAATGTGTTTCATACTCAACCTCATCCTTGATCGCATCAATACCATTCCTCATCAAAACCTCCATCCATAACCTTATGCAAGCATGGAAGGAATCACTACTACTACTTTCTACTTTTTAGTATTATTTTTGAAGTCATTTTCAAGAACAAGTCTTGTTCTTATTTTTACATGCTTGTAAGTGGCATACATACCACTACAATTTGTTGTTTTATTACAAGGCCTTGTTTACATACCTTGGCTCCCAATCTTGATTCTCGGCAACCACAAGATTATATAAGCATGTTACTAACCTTTCTTTTTGTAGGATTTTTATTTTTCTTCACTTGACGCCCCAAACAAGGGGGAGCTACCGTCAAGGGGGAGTTAGAAGTTTGTTTATTTCTTCCAAGGGTTAACTTTTTGTTTCGACAAAAAGGGGGAGAAGAAGTAAAACTTAGGGCTTTCAAAACTTACATCTATTCTTAAGTTTTACTCATCATAACATTATGTTTTGTCATCAACAAAAAGGGGGAGATTGTTAATACAAATAAACCATAAAAACGTTTATTAATATTTTGCGATCTCTTTGTGTTTTGTTGATAAAAAATGTAATGTTATCTTAAGTATAATTATAAAGGATACATGTTAGTTTTGTAAAGCATTTAAATATAGCCATTTAAATACAAAAATGTAGTAATTAAGCATTTGTTGAAATAGTTTATTAGGATGGGTAAATATCATAACCCATGGACCATAACCCATGGATCTTAACCCATACCCAAAGAGACTTGATACAATGTATACTTAGATACATTGAATCTAGATATAACCCATGGACCAACCCATAACCCATGACCCATAACCAAAAAATCCATGGGCAAAGAGGAGCGTTCCACGGATCCCTAGGATTACACTAGACGGATCCCTTGTGGAAGGGATCCGTAGGATCCGTGGGAACAGTGAAGGAATTTGCCTATAAATAGAGAGCCATTTCTTCATTCTAACTTACCCCTCTTCTTACTAAATCTCTCATACACTCTCATTCTCTTCTAAAATATAGATCACTTGATCTAGAGAGTTGTACTTCTTTCTTTCTATTTGTGATCCTCATATAGGTCCTTCTCTAAGGCGAGATCACGAGCATTCTACAAGTCATCCAAGCAAGGGGTCCTTGATTGATTTGTCACTCCGCAAGATTTCTGCAGCGAAGATCTTGTATTTGTTATTTCACATATTTGTTGTGTAATAGTTGTGTTGGTTTGGTCCACCGTGCTACGGACTCGGTATCTAGCTTTGTACCGGAAAAAGTGTAAGCAACGTTGTGAAGGCTTCTGCGCCAAGTGAAGGAGTTTGTTGACATAGTGCTTGAACTCTCGAGTAGGTGACTCGGGGAGTGGAGTAGGGCAAGGAAGGTGACCTTGTAGCCGAACCACTATAAATCGGTTGTGTCATTTCTATCCCTTAACTTTATTTATTTGCTTGCATTATCATTAGATCTACACGTTCTCAACATCCATACGATTTCACATAATATCGAATCTAAAGTTTTTGAAATCAACTTTAAATCGGCAAAACTATTCAACCCCCCCTTCTAGTTTTCCACAAACTGGACTTATGAGGGGACACCTGACTTCTCCAGTGGTGGCATCTTTGCTCATAGGTTAGGGCGAACTGACCAAATTCTATCCTCTCGACTTTGACCCCACCTGAAGTAATTGGAAGTAATTAAACGTAGACATTCTAGCTAGGATGAATAACTAAGTTAGTACTACTCTCCTCTATTTGATCACACCTTTGCCTTTATTTGTTTTAGTAGTTAATTAGTTAATTTCTTATCTAAATCATATTAAAATCTGTGACACCTAGACTTAGTATTAATCCACACACGTAGCTCTTGGGACGACCTCGGTTTTACCGAATACTACACTACACACGACCGGGTACACTGCCCGTTAGCGCATTAGGGTAGACCATAGGTATAACGAGACATTATAAATTTTAAAACCTGGTCAGTAAAACCTCCATCAAGACTCTTACTCGCAACTAGTAAGGCCAAAATTCAGAGGTCACGAAGCCGAAAGGGCGCGGTCGCGGAAGGCAGGAGAATGCTCAGGAGATGGGTCAAACAGAAGTAGATATCGGAGGTCCGAAGTCAAGAAGCGGAAACCAAGTAATAGCGATGATGGCGACCTGGCTAGACCTTTGGTGTGTAAGGAGACTGATTCGTTCACTCCACGCATCCGTTGCTTCGAGATGCCAACAAAAACACGTATGCCAACTAACATAAAAACATATGACGGGAGTGGAGACCCAGAAGATCATCTCAAAATCTTCCTGGAAGCCGCAAAAGTAGAACGATGGGCCATGCCAACCTGGTGCCACATGTTTAACTCCACATTAACCGGATCCGCTAGGGTCTGGTTTGACGACCTCCCGCCGGAATCAATAGACAGTTATGATAAACTGAAAGAGGCTTTCCTGGCCAATTTCCTTCAACAAAAGAAGTGTATCAAGGATCCTGTGGAACTTCACCACATCAAGCAAAAGGAAAGAGAAATAACCGAAGACTTTGTAAGAAGGTAAAGAAGTGTATCAAGTTATCTCTTATTGATTAGTCGAATTGTCACCTCCTTGTTTTAAATGAAGCGTTGTATTCCTTATTATTAGTTGTAGTGAGGTGCCAAATGCCATAACTCTATGAACGTATAAGTCTCTCCTAAGAAGCTTAAAGTCTATTAGGTCTTCTAGGATCTACAAGCCGCAATTCACGCAACAAATACAACAAGAAAAACCACTAGTGCACTCTGGGGTTGCGTTTAATAAGATGGACAAGCTAGTTACATATAAGAATTAAGCTAGTTTTCTTACCCTAACGCGAGGCAATCAATTAAACAAGAGACGACAATCAATAATTAATAACTAGGTTTCATTAGATCTAAGCAAACACTAATAAATCTATCCTAGCATGTTAAAGTTAAGAAAAGAAAAGCATATAATCAAACAACACATAGACATATTGAATGATTAAAGAGGGATTACTTAACTTCAATGAAACATGAGCCAAAGTGGCTGAAAAAGCTTCACAAAAGCTGTGAAATTCGTCTAGGGTTTGGTCTCTCCAAAGTGTTACACGAATAATGGAAAACATGCGAGAATATATATAGTATTGAAATTGTGACGGCATCACTTTATGATTGTGACGTCGTCAGCTCACCGCCATTAGGGTTTCGTCTTTTGCAAGTTGATGTTGTCGCCTCGTCGCCTTAAGTCTCTGACGCCGTCATTATGTGTCTTGACGTCGTCGCTTATTAAAGATCTGAGCCGTCATGTATAAGTTTTACTCTGAATTATGGTCGTCAAATACAAGTGACGCCGTCAGATGTTAAGGCCTTCAAAAGTTCTGAGCCGTCGCTTGTAAAATTTCCATCAAATCATCACGTCCAAATGCAAGTGACGGCGTTACGTGTGAGATGTGATGCCGTCTGGAGCCGTTTTTTAGACAGAGTTACGACTTTGTCACTTTCTTCACTTTCTTGTCCATTTTAGCCTAAAACATGTCGGTTTTCATCTTTTGCGTCCCAAGTACCTAAAATGTGAAAAGGAACGATTTAGGGTAATAATTGATCACAAATGTACGATTTTAGAGCTTAAATGATCCACCTAAAAACGCACATTTTAAATCCTTATCACTACTTTTGCTTTACCAGCACATCTTACTCAAAATGTGGTTAAGTAGAATCCAGTGAATGGAAATAGCCCAAGAAGGCAACTAAGTCAAAAACATTTTATGAAAAGAGGGCAAAAGAGCAATGTTTTTACTGTGATAAAAAATATTTACTTGGGCACAAGTGTGAAGGATAAATTTTTACTTTGGAAGTGTCTGGTTTGGAGGAGGAAAAAAGAAGAGGAATGTTTGGAAGAAGAGGTTAATCCATAAATGAATGATATGTGATGCTAGAGGAGATACCACAATATAAACCATACATTTCTCTTAATGCCTTGTCTGGAATTTCCACCCACAACACAATGAGAGTCAAAGGCCATGTTCTTAGACAATTATTGAACATTTTGATGGATTCAGGAAGCACTCACAATTTCTTGGATTTGCAAACAGCTAAGAGGCTAGGGTGTAGAATTAGAAGTACTTGTCCTCTCAATGTATCTGTAGCTGGTGGTACAAAGTTGGCTAGTCAATATATGGTCAAAACATTTCAGTGGAAAATTCAAGGAGTAATGTTTACCACTAATGTGATGTTGCTGCCATTAAGAGGATGTGAGTTGGTTTTGGTGATTCAGTGGTTGTCCACTTTGGGAACCATTCATTGGAATTTCGAAGACTTAACAATGGAGTTTGATTTTAATGGGAGGAAAGTAATGCTGAGGGGAACAAATCATTCTGAACTTGCTTGGTTGAGTGGTAAGCTATTTTCAAAACTTGTAGTCCTACAAGACCATTCTCATTTGACTTCTATGTGTTGCATTGGGGCAGCTGCTACTTTGAATTTAATGCAGTGCAATAGCAGCCAAGATGGAGAGAAACATACAGAGTTGCAGTCTATGTTAGCTGAGTTTGAGTATGTGTTTGAGGTACCCAAAGCACTACCACTACAAAGAAGTTTTGATCACAAAATACCCCTGCAAGATGGAAATGTAACTGTAAATCTCAGACCCTATAGATACCCTCCAACTCAGAAAGATGTGATTGAAACTATGATCAAAGAGTTGTTAGAATAAGGTGTTATCAGACCTAGTCACAATCCCTTTTCTTCTCCTAAAGTTTTGGTTAAAAAGAAGGATGGTTCTTGGAGGATATGTATAGATTATAGGAAATTGAATAAGCTCACAGTGAAAGATAAGTTTCCAATACCTATAATTGAAGAACTAATTGATGAGCTCCAAGGTGCCCAAGTGTTTTCTAAGTTGGACTTGAGGTCTGGATACCATAAAAAAAGAATGGGTGAAGAAGATGTGTATACGACTGCCTTTAGATCACATGATGGTCAATATGAGTTTGTGGTAATGCCATTTGGACTCACTAATGCACCATATACTTTTCAAGCCTTAATGAATTCTGTGTTCAAGCCTTTTCTGAGAAAATTCACTTTGGTATTTTTGATGACAAATTAGTATACAACTCTTCCTTACTAGAACATGTTCAGTATTTAAAAATGATGTTGCAAGTGATGAGGGAAAATAGTTTGTATGCAAAGAAGAGTAAATGTGTGTTTGGGATAGACAACGTAGAGTAGGCGGGTCATGTTATTTCTGGAAATGGAGTAGCAAATATTAAAGCAATGCAAGAATGGCATGTCCCTACTAATGTCAAGCAATTGAGAGGTTTTTTTGGGAATGACAGATTATTATAGGAGATTTATCAAAGGGTCTGCTAGTATTAGCCAACCATTGACTGCAATACTTAAGAAGAATGCATTCCAGTAGAATCCACAAGCCCAAACAGCCTTTGAAAACTTGCAGCAAGCGTGGTGAATTCTCCTATATTGGCACTTCCAAATTTCAATGAGGAATTCATTATTGAGACAGATATTTTTGGATTTAGAATTGGTGTTGTGCTGCAACAACATGGTCATTCTATAACCTATTTGAGCAAAACACTAGCCACCAAACATCAGTCTTTGTCCACATATTAAAAAGAGTTATTGACAGTGGTTTTAGCATTGCAAAAGTGGAGAGGGTATTTGTTAGACAAACATTTCAAGATCAAAACTGACCACTTCAGTCTGAAATACATGCTTGATCAGAGAATAACTAATCCCTTTCATTCCAAATTGTTACCTAAGCTTCTTGGTTTTGACTATGAGATTGAGTATAAGAATGGAAACGAAAACTTCGCAGCTGATACACTGTCCAAATTGAAATACTAGCAGAGTTATTTAGCCTTTTATCTGGTGGTGCTTCAAATGAGTTGATGGATGCAGTGGTCAAAAGTTGGTATAGTGAGCCTATTCTGCAAAAGGTAATTATTGGATTGTAGCAGAATACTTTGGTGGACAATAAGTATACTTGGCAAAATGATTAGTTGAGAAGAAAAGATAATTGGGTGGTGGGTCAAGATGAGGAATTGAGGCAACAATTGATAGCTCAGTTTCATGGTACAGCTGTGGGTGGACATTCAGGGGTACATGCTATTACTATGAGACTTACCACTTATTTCTATTGAAAGGGTTGAGGAAAATGGTGAAACACTGGGTTAGAAAGTGTGATGTGTCCAAAGAAACAAAGCAGATATGTCTTCTTATCCAGGGTTACTTCAACCTTTGCCAATACCAGAGAAAATAGGCAAGGAATCTCTATGGACTTTATTGAGTCATTGCCCTTGTCATAAAGCAAAAGTGTTATTCTAATGGTGGTGGATAGGCTATCTAAGCATGCTCCTTTTATACCTTTGGCTCATCCATATACTGCTTCTCAAATTGTTCAATGGTTCTAGGATCACATTTACAAGTTACATGGTCTGCCTAAGTGTATTATCAGTGATAGGGACAAAATTTTCATGAGTCTCTTATGGAAATCCTTGTTTGAAAAACTACAAGTGCAGTTGAAAATGTCATCAGCCTACCATCCACAAACTGATGGATAGACTGAAAGTGTGAATAAGTGTTTGGAAGGTTATCTGAGATGCATGACTGGTGAGAAACCAAAGGATTAAGTCAAATGGCTTTCCTTAGCAGAATATTGGTATGACACTAACTTCCATTCTTTAATCAAAACTACCCCTTTATGAAGTTGTCTATGGTCAGTCTCATCCGTTGCATATTCCATATCAAGCTAAAGATTGTGTAGTAGAAGCTGTGGACAAAACAATTCAAGCTAGGGAGCAAACCATTCAATTACTCAAGTTCAATCTTAAAAAGGCTCAAGACAGGATGAAGTCTCAAGAAGATAGGAAGAGGTTTGAGAGAGAGTTTGCAGTAGGGGCATGGGTGTATTTGAAGCTACAACCCTATAGACAGCTCATTATTAGACAAGGAAAGCAGCATAAATTGTCTTCTAAGTTCTTTGGTCCTTTCCAAATCACTACTAAGATTGGTAAGGTGGCTTATAAACTGTAGTTTACCTCACATGCCATGGTTTACCTAGTATTTCATGTTTCTTAATTGAAGGCTTGTTATTATTCTGCTGCTATGGGTGAGTTCCATAATGTGATGCTGATTGGTGCGAAACCGTCAAGTTATCTCACACAAGCTAGCCACTTGTGAATGGCTAACCGTAAGAAACTTAAAACAGTTCAGACACCAATGCAATGAAGTCCAGGAGAGTTTAGTGTTTCCCCAGGTCGTTATGTCCCAACGAGCTGTGCGAGAATAGTCAAACGTGTAGTGATCGGGTGAATTTGAATGGGAAAAGGAGTGTGATTATGAACCATTATACCTAAAGGAAAAGTTTATAAATTACAGGGGCTTAAATGCAAATTAAATAAAATTAAAAAGATAAATTATATTAAATAAACGCTATCACTATATTTAAAATCTAATGTTTTTGATTTTTCTATTACAAATTTAACTTAAAAAACTACGTGACGTACAAAAGAAAATGTGAAACTGAAGCAATATTAATCCTAAAAATATGAAAATGACATTTTTACAAACCTAATGATAAGAGAGAATTTTAAGAAAAATAAAATTATTTTTATGACTATTTATTTAATTATTATTAATTAAAAACTAATTTTAACTATTTAATAATACCCTAAAATACAAGAAAATATGAAATAAAGCTAGAAAAATGAAATTATGACTTGGAAAAATCTAAAATAACTAAAGAGAATTTTCAAAACTATTTTTATATTTTTCTGATTATTTTTCTATTTTCTATGAATTAAAAACTATTTAAAACTAATTAAATTACTAAAAATTACAAATTAAACTATGAAAAATCTGGAAAAATATTTTTTTGACTTTTTATATTTATCTTAACCTAGGAAAAATGAAAACTTATTTTTTTGAAGTTTTTCTGATTTAATTGTATTAAAAGCTAATTAAAAATGCTTAAAAACTGTTTTAAATGAAGAAAAATAGCAAACTGACCTAGAAAAATATGAAAAATTCAAGAAAAGTTTAAAATAATATTATGAATCTATAAAAAATATAAAAACAGTGGGTTATGTGTAAGAAAATGAAACTGCAAAGACAAGTGCTTATAAATAAGCACTAGCAATAAGCAAATGAACACAATAAGCTACCAAACTAAAACAGAAGCTATAATATGTTATAACTACTAGAAAGCAACTAATTATAACTATCCTAAACCTCTAAATTACCAGCTACACAGATTTGATTATTTGAGCTTATGTGCTTAAAACAGTTTTGAGGTGCTCACTTGGAGCCTAAGAATAAGCTACCAAATAAGCTGAGACTCAAATCCAAAAGTTGGAACCTAAACTAGACCTGGCTAGCTATCTATAAACCAAAGATGAGCCTAAGAGAAGCTCTGATGAGCTTGTTACAAGCCCTGCTCAAGACCTGTGCAGACTCAGTATTGACTGAGTCAGTGCACAGGGCAAATAAGCCCAAGTTGACAAGCTGATTTGGGGCTTGTAAAAAATTACAAAAAATCAATAAAAATCACAATAAGTAACTAGACCAGCTGAACTAGAAAAACCCCAAGTTTCACTTGATTTGGCCCAAAACTGAACCCATGAAAAATCATCCTAGTTGGGTTAAAACTGAGATTTCCAAGTTTTGACTTTTGAAATAGTTTTGTAAATTTGACTTTTATGAACTTTGCAACCAATTTGTGGAATGATCTTGATGTATTATGATGAAATGAAACTTCTGCAAACTATATCTATGTTTTCTTAACACAAAACAAGTTTTTGCTTTTCAAGAATTTCAACAGATAAGCAAATTAAGACAGTTGAAAGGTGATTTTGACTTTTGTGGTTTGCAGATGCAATATTAAGACAGATATGAGTCAAATAGAGCTTAACAAGCCTGAAACAACAAGTTTCAACCACTGGACAAACCTCTAACACAGTTAGTGCAGCAAATCCAAACACTACTTTTCTACTGATTTGGACTTTGATTCTTCCTAAATTACAAGTCCAAGCTATTATTTATGCTAAAACAGATTTAAACTACTTATTTAATACCAATAACAATACTATAATTACCAAACAGCTCCTAAATTATTAATGTAAATATGAGAGTACCAAATAAAATTCAAATACTTACAACATGTCCCAGCCACAATGGCTTGCCAAACAGTAGGTAACCACTATCCTAAACCTATCATGAACCCATATTCAATACTGCATCAACCCAAATCAGCTTCCATGCCTGCTTAACCAAATATGCTTCACAGTTGACTTTCGTTGACCAAGGACCAAAGTTACTTGAAATTGATTTATAAGCTCACAAAAAGCTATAAGTAGCTTATATAAGCTTATTTGAACTGGAAATTAAACTTTTAAAAGCTTGCATATGAGAACTTGAAACTGAATTATACAACAGTGGGCACAAAAACATGAAACTTAAATGAAGCTTTGAATTAACACTGGAAATGAAATTATATTGATAAAACAACTTGAGTTTCAGTACATAGATACAAAATATCACAGTTTGAGATTTATTCTAAGACATTGATATTAAAACGACATAAAGGAAATTTTTAAAAACTAAGAACTACTTAAACTCTCATTCTCTTGCTTCCTTTTATACACCAAACTGCTTCTCTCTCCAATCTGAGTGAATCCCACTTGCTTTGATAGCCATTGGATAGCTTGATATAATCTTGGCCGTTTGATCACATTTTGGCGCCAAAAGTGTATTTGCCAGTTGGGGGTTGAGTGTTAGGTTGAAGAAACATTAAATGTTTCTTGGCTTGGGGTGCTTGGAGGGTAGGAGTAGGGTGGTGATGATGGAAAGTGGGTTGGAGTATGCAGGTGCAGGTGTAAGTGATGATGGGAGGGAAACCCGTGAGGCGGGGTTTGACCAAATTTGACCGGGGTTTAATATTATAAAGGGAAGGGGTCAAAATGGCAGGGGGTCACAAGGGGAAATGGCAGGGGTCCAATTGGCTTTTGACAAGGTCAAAGGGATGTAAAGGGTTTAATAAACAAGGGCCTTTTTGTAATTTCTGAAAGTTGGAGGACCAAGGCTGCCAATTTCACAAAGTTGTTCTAAGGGACCAAAAGTGACAAGTTCCAATAGTACAAGGACCAAAATAGACATTTTCAAATTTCCAAGGACTATTTTTGACAATTTTGAAACTTGGAGGACTAAACTTGTAATTTCTCAAAACTTTTGATATTTTTCACCAAAGGACTAATTTTGACAACTTATGATTTTAAAAGGACCTTTGGTGATTTTACTTTTGAAATACGTGCTCAGGGACTATTTCTGACAATTTTTGAAACTTGGGGGACTGAAACTGCCAATTATGCAAACTTAGCTCATTTTTCATCTGATTTTAAACATTTTGCATCTGAAACATATAAAATGCAATTTTGAGATATTTTCAGTATTTTGATGCATTCTTGAGCATTTTTAAACGTTTTGCAATTCAGATTTGACCCAAAAATGATGAGTATTTACACACTCATCAGATGCAGAGTCTATTAGTTGCTACTCCTTTGAAGTTGCTGGAAAGAAAGATAATCAAGCAAGGTAATAGAGCAGTGGTGTTTGGCTTAATTCAATGGAGTAATGAGACTACTGATGATGCTACATGGGAGCTGTTTGCAGATATAATCAAGAGATTTATAGATTTTGTGCTAGATCCTTGAGGACAAGGAAGCTTTTAAGGAGGAAGGATTGTCACATGTGCAAAGTCTATTGGTTCAAATATGCACGTGACCAGCACGTGCACAACCATTTCCCTTTCAACTGAATTTCCCGCCTCTTTTAACTACCTTTCATTTGTATAAATAACACTCTCAAGTCATTGTAACATTTCAAATTTGATTGTATTCTCTCTTTCTAGTCTTGTAACAATTCACCACAAAATTCCATAACAAATCCTTTTGAACATCTCACTCCAATTTACAATTATGTTCTTGTGAATTCAGTGTTATGTTAGTGCTTAGCTACTAGTTATTAAGAACTCTAGTTAAGCAAGTTACACAAATTAAAAAGAATTAAATTCTGAAAATTAGGTGAAATCAGTTTTTCGTAAAGTTTGTCGTTTAAGAGTTAAGTGCATTTGAAGTTTGAGGGGGAAATTAAAAAAGGGTCAAATGACCAAACTGCCTCTTTGACCTTTTTGTTTTATTGTTTTTTCGTGGCCATTAGATGAAGTGAGATTGATCGGACGGCTTAGAACACTTTTCAGACTTTTTATTTTCTACCCGCTTCTAAACGATCGCTTCTCGTTCCGGGATATAGGAATTAGATCCATAGATAACGAAAATTAGTAGAAAAAGAGAATCAAATTTGGGCATGAGAAAATCTGAAAAGAACCAAAGCTATAAAGGAATTGAAACTTGAAGAAAGTTTGTAGCTCTTCCAACCACCGATGCCAACAACTAAATGAGAAATATGATAAATTATGTCTCGTGATAATACGTGAATACGCAGTATATGACTATATTCTAAAAATTGCATTCTTTAATTCTCGTACTACAAAAAGTAACTTCCAAATACCTCTAAAACTTTGAAATACTTACTCATGCAGTAGTAGATGTAGTTATTTGTTTCGTCTGTATGGTTTCTTTGCTATGAAAAATGTTGCAAGTTTATTTGAAAGTTGCTTGTTGACTAAAGTTACTTTTGTGTCTTGAATACTCTTGATATAAACCTAATTTGAAATGAACATAAGTTTGTTGTAGGCACGACACCTGCAAATAGATTAATTTTTTTTTTTTTTTTTTTTTTTTTTTTTTTTTTTTTTATGATTGTTTATCCAAAAGCATAAATCAAGCCATGACGTGGTGTACAAGAGGAGTCCATTGAGTAGCGATTTCGTTAGTGCTCTCAAATACTTGGTTGTGGTTCAATGTAACAGCGAACCAAATGATACCCAATAATACTTTTTATGTTGTTGAAGTGGCGAGGAAATGGAATACTTGTCATTCCCTTTATGTTTGGGAATTGTGACAATAAATTAGCATATGCAAACAATGAATATGATGTTGCTGTAAAATTTGTGATATAAAGACCAGAGTTTGACTTGCTGTCGGTATGACTAGTTATGGTAAATCATAACGACAACACGCACAGTTACAACATAACACATGGTGAGATGGTGCAAATACACAAGATTTGGCATTACACAAGAAAAACTTAGAGCATTAGGTGTGGTCTTCGCCGTCCCTTTCGTCGCCACCGTGGCTCTCTCGCCGTGCTTCGCCACCACACCGCTAGGCCTCGCCGTCGTTCGCCGTTGTGGAGCAAATCGTCTGCACGACGAAGTGAGGTGTCTGACAATTTATTTATTTTTAATTGTTAAAAACTGGTTTGTGTGTTTGTGTGTGTAGTGTGTGTGTAATTGTGGGCCCCAAATGAAGAGGTTGAGGTTTGTTATGAGTGAGGAGGGGGTTTGTTGTGGTTAGTTGTGAAAAAATAGGATGCTGATGTGGCGCTGAGGTGGCGCGACGACGAAGTTGAAGCTTGTCACGACACCTTATGCTCTTATTACAGCATATACATGTAATATATAAACATGCAACATATATTATTGCATCTCGTTGTTTCCTATATACTCTCGATATCTTTTTACTCTATATCTCATAGTATTTTCATTATTCTGATACACTTTTCCTTAAGGGGTTTTTGAATTTACAATATTTAATTCAAAGCATGCGCGGGAGATGACACAAATACCTCATTGTTCGATGAGATGCAACAGCTTGTTGTAAAGAAACATCAACTCTACCTCCTTTTAGATGAATCGAGTCATATATCTGACAGATAAATTTTGAGAGGTCCTCTTCGTCATCATCGTCCCATATTAGTGTTCCTTGATCTTTACCAGGAGTACCTCTTTGAGTCATGTTTTCCCAGTCGCTGTTAGGACTTGTAGTTGTGGTCCCGCAATCTTCTTCTTCTTCTACTTCCTCCAATCCGATCTCGAATTTGACATTTTCAAGCTCACTAAAATCGCATGATCCATGGAATGATGTTAACTTAGTTTCATGCTCTGGTTGTGTTGAAGGGCATATCACTCCTTTAGCACCCGCGTCTAGAAATGCCTTTATTAGAGCGGGAAATGGCCCGTATAAACCGCTGTATATTATTATTCTGTCCTTCCAAGCACCAAGCTGTATATTTCCATCATTATTTATTAAATAGTTTGATTGCGTGTTTTTTTAAAATAAAAATATTGATTAACGTCCTTTATATTCTACTATTAGCTTAAAGGTGTCAAAATGGGCCGGGAGCGCAACTTGGGTAAGAGAGATCAAAAGGGATAATTATTGGAATGGGTCGGTTTAGGGTGACCTGCAACACTTTTTCTCCTAGATGATATAAATAGAGTAAATGAGATATCTGAGTATAATTCTAGAGCATACCATCCAACGAACATCGGCAGGAGCCAAGTGCATAGAAGGAATTGTCCTGCGAAACATGTAAGCCCCAATTTCTTGATCGTCATCATTGACCTTCATTAACCATTAAGCACATCATTATAGTACCACTTTGCAGTTAAACAATAAAAGAAGAGGTGATCTACATGTTTTAAGTTCATTTGGGGTTATGTTTTATGCCTAACTCAATAACTAACCGAAAACAGGTCAAAAGGGTCAAGCGAAACCAAAGTGGATGCAAATTAAGTAATTCTCCCAGAAATATTATTGTTGTATATTTTGTAGTCATATGTGACACTGAGCTATTGAAAAATTCTAAAATGGATATAACAAGAAATTATTTTTGGATCAGCCTAACTCCCACCTGACCTGTTTCGACCCAACCTATTTTGACTGTTTCCAAACCTGTCCGTTTTGCTCCTTTACTAAGGAGCATACCTGAGTTTGACGTCCCATGAACTGATACACAACAGCTCCAATCTGGAAGAAAGGCTTAGAGGCAATCAAATCAGCAACAGTGGATATGTTAGAAATGTCAGACATGTATCTCCTTCGCCTGCCTCTCAACATTGACTGAAAGCTATATTTGACGTTTTGCAGAAACTTCTCAGCGAGTTCACCCGGTTCAGCAACCACAAAAATATCATTTTGCCAACTGGAACATTAAAGATACAGAATCTTAGATGAAGAACTGACAGCGCATGCTTCCTTCATGGAAATGATTGACACAACCAAGACTAAAATGGAAATTTCAGTCAATGGTAAAATAGCAGAGGTTGTAAATTCAACTCATTTACTTAAACGAGGCAAATGGGTTTGCTAAAGCCTATTTTCAATGTATACCACTTCCTAATCATTCATTAAATAGTTACACTAATGTAAGATAGTTGGAGGTCCACCCAACCCTTTTGACCAGTTACCCAAACCACCCATTTTGCTACTACTATATCAAAGACCATTTAACGAAACAAAAACATGGCATAAGTTATCTTGAAGAACTATTATAGAACAGTACACAATTTTCCACAATATGAATAATTAATGAAGGAAGAAATAACTGACCTTAATATTGAGCCATTTGAATCATTCTCAAGAGCCAAGTGAACAACTCCAACCTGTGGTGAATTTTGTAACTTCTCATGCAACAACTGAATAGGCTTTGAAAGGTTTCTAGGTGTTATTGCCGATTCTTGGGGTAATGAAGTTTTTGCAGTATGGTTTCCACCAAGATTAAAATGTGGTGTTAAGTCCCTTCCACCAGTCCTACGAGGCCCTATATCAAGTGGGTTCGAATGAAAGCTACCAGTGAATAATGGCGATGGAAATGATGTTTCTTGTAGTGGCTTAGGTGTTGCTGATGTCACATCCACAAGCAAGATTTGTATTCCATTGTCAGAACAAAATGTCTCAAGTGATTGAACATGGTTGAAGTTTTTCTTTAAATCTAAAGAATTGGAAGCCTTCACTAGTAGTACATTGCGTCTCCAACCTAAAGAAGGTCTGTTTTCACCTACTGCTGTAAAATATGAGAATCAGAGGTTGAGATGTGAATGGAAAAAATAAGGGTACGGGCTAACCAGACCCGTCCATCTACGCACCGTACTAAAATGACCTCCTTTAACCCGTACCGCTATTGACCCACTAATCTTGCCACTTAAGTTAAAATCATGTATATTTACTAAAATGGTGTTAGAAGAATAACAAGTAGAATAAATGACTAAACTAAGCCGAGGTACTATTTTCACATTTATCATTTTTACTACTCCCTCCGTCCCAAAATTATAATCCCCTTGTGAGTTTTTCAGTCTTTCTTTTACAACTTTGACCTTAAGTATTTTTGTTTGTGTTACAACTTTGACAGAGGTAGTAATTATTAGCACCTAACCCATAATACTTCAAAATAATGCACACATCATACCTGTATTTGGATGCTTTGCCTTTGAGAACTGTTGTGACTGTAGATTGTCAGGTAATTCGTCATCATTGTGGTTCGGCGCCAATTTCTCACACACTTTTTTAAAAGTAGCAGAATTGTTTCGGATATAGTCATTAGTGGCTGCCTCCAACTTAAGCCAAATTGTGGGATCAGTCTCATCTAACTCCATATCACATCTTTCATCAACTGTAAAAGGATAGTTAAAATACATTTATAACCACAATGTGCAACACTTAATTCATCAGGACTCTAGATGCTATCATGTAAGTAGAGGTGGCATTGTGGCCCATTTAATTGCGAATGCAAAGTTGGGTAAAAGCAAAAGAGTTAGCTAGCAAGGGAACCGGAAAACGGGGTAAATCTACCCAAAGTCTATTTCTAATGCAACAACCTCAAGAATCATTTTATTTAAAAATTTAGATTGTTCTTGTAATTTTATTGGAACAACATTATTGTGGATAAAATTAGCTTTGCAATAATTGTTAATATAATTTTGAGCCCCAACTTGTTTTGAACACTTATCCAGTCCGCCCATCTTGCCACCTCTCTCAATGAGCATTAAATATCTACTAACTTCCCAAAAAATAATAGAGCACACATACAGTACACTCATTGCTATTACTATTTCTGAATGACAGAATATACATAACATCAAGCAACCACAATTTATGGACAAAATTCATGATAAACGTCCCACCTGGATTGAACCGGAAATACTGAATATCTGGAATCATGGATAGCAATGTGCTTAGCATATCCTCAATGCGCTCAACTGAGCATGCACTCTCAACCAACACTTGCCCCGTGTCCAGATAACGCCACCCACCTTTTCGAACCTAGAATCAAACACAGAGACAAAACATGTGAAGAAATGTTATAAACAAACAAAGTAATCCAAACAATTTCAAAAAATGCAATTTCACTCTTCCGTCTGTCAGTATATGTGATCCCTAAATTCTGACTATCTATGAAAGAAATATTTTCATTTGGAGCTTTTTATGTGCACAGTTCAGTTATCTTTAGAAGAACAATTACCTTAGTATAGATACCAAAATATTATGTAAAGTATTAACATTTGCTATGAGCTTTTGTTATCTTTGAGTATTTTCAAGACTGAATATTCTCCAAATTGATAATGAATTATCTTTAAAAGAACAATTACCTTAGTCGGAACAGTAGAGCAACCAATTGAAACTAAGGTGTCAATTTTTGCATCAGGCCATAAGAGTTGTGCCTCCCGTAGCGCAAACATAGTAGGGTTATTTGCAACAATAGCACCATCTTGCCACCGATATACACCTGCAGAAGTCAGATATTTTAAGAATAAAGCTCTTCAACTAACAAGTTGATTGTAGCAAAATGCTTAACTATCAGACTGAAGTGGACTTTATCAGTTCCCATCATGTTTTGTTTACAAGAAATTTTTTGAATCATATTCCAGAAAATAATAGCAGATATGCTGCATAAAGAGAGACCAGAAACTTATACCATCAGAGTAATCATCAAGGTAATATGGAGCCGCGGATGATGCTCGTATAGCTTGCCATATATGATGTCTACAGCTTCCCATGTAAGCACCATGTTTAAATCCAATTTTAGCACCATTAGTAGATGTTACTGATCCACCTGCTGCTAAATTTTCTGATATAGCCGAAGGGGCTTCAAGAGTGCCAGCAGGGTACTACAGGTCAAAAGAGGAAATATTAGGGGCAATGTTCTATCTTAGATGATATGATATGTTATATCTAGCTAGTCAATAAATAAGGAAATGGCAAAACCTGATAATTACGAAATATAAATGGCTGAGCTGGTGCCACATTGACTAAAGTTGATACAACGATAACTTTTGGAATTCTTTTCACACTAGAGTCTATTAAAAGGTCTCCATCCTCTTCAGCACATATCTCTTTTAACAATCTCTCAAACTCGTCAGCGCTGTGCTGGATATAGATGAAACTCGATTTAGCAAATTATACAACTAAATCATTGTTATACATGCAGACTACAGTGGCGTTTGTCTTCAGCTTTCCTATCTAATTATGGAGAAGTAGCATAAAAAAGAATAACCAAATTTGGTCCAATTTTATGTCAAGTAACCATTTTTTTGCCAATTTTTTTTGATTTAATGTAATCTTCAACCTTGTCTAACCGGCATCTCAGTGCCACGTCAAAAAAAGTTAACTTGGTCAACTTACTGACACATCAATTACCACGTCACTGTTCTGACCTACTATCCTGTACAAGCTAACCTTAAATTGAAAGGGTAAAAAGTTTGAAGGAAACTGTTTGGGAAAAAAAGATAGTTACTCGAAATATAAATTGGACGAAAGTTGGTTACCCTTTTAAAGGATCTAGCCCTACAGTTATTAATTGGAACATAAATCTAGAAATCCTTTTTAAGGACCATAAATGAAGGTGGTAAAATGGAGAATTGCGTACTTTGGATCCATGTACAACCACTCTATAACTTTGCGATGAACTTTTGTAAAGCTGATCAAACTTCTCTCTCCAAGTTGCTGCCTCATTATCCTTTCGAACAGGTTCCGCAAAAACAAGTTTTCCTATTAATTTTACAGCAAAATATGGCATGACTATCAAGATAAACAAGTTAGTAACATTGTCATTTACATAATGGTTATCTGGCTCACCAAGATTTTTGTATATGTCTTCACATTTTTCCAAGGACATGAGCTTTATTCCCAGTGCAACTGCTAGCATGCCACCAGTTGATGTGCCACATATAAGGTCAAACATCTCATGTATCTGCTTTCCTGTACCCTTTTCTATTTTCTTGAGAATTTGCACAGTAGCAAGACCTTTCATCCCACCTCCATCCATTGTAAGTATCCGCAGTCCTTGCTGTGCCACCTGGCGTCCTTTAATGGAACGCCGCAGACTCTCGTTCTCTCCTATTGTCAGATATAGCTATAGTTATTTAAGGTTTCATCCATTTATTTATCAATGGGTCTATTCGGGTTATGTTTGATACTTTGATATCTGAAGGCTCAAACGGGTACACTGAACAAATACATAAGCTAAAAGCCTAAAAGGGAACTGTTATGGGTCATGCATAAAACATATTGCTACAGAAACAATTAAAGAAAACCAACCGAGAATTGCTAGAGCACGAGCTGCTGCTTTCCTCACACGTTCCTCAGACGTGACTGTCCGTCGCAAAAGAAGATCCCTCAAACTTTCAGAAGCAACAAGAATTTTGCGGTTCTCCGAACAGAAGGCTAAGTTTCCAATAGCTATTAAAGCAGACCTTTGTACCTAATGATTCAAAAATCAATTAAGATGGCTACACATGAACTCTACAAGAGCGCTAGATGCTTAGAGGGTGTCATAAAGTTTTAATATCAACTTTTTGAATGATTTGGATAAACAATTTGTTTCTGGTTATTTGTGTACTTGACGTCAAATGATCAGTTTTAGTTAATAAGTTTCATATGCGCTGCAGTAATATCAACCAAGTGTAAGATAAACTTGTTAAAGTTTATCTTACAAGTTAATTTATCTATTGATTCTATATAATAAAAGGTTGCCATACACTAACAAATTTGACTGTCTGATACAGTTTAGAATTAACAAATCCATACACCCCCTAACAAACTGTTAAAGCTAACCGACATGAAAATAGACAAGCTTTACAGTTACCTCTGGATCTTTATGTACACATAAGAATTTCAATAATCTTATCACATCTCTGTTCATCATCTTTTGGGCCACTGTATCAGAAACAAACCCCAACGTTGACACGACTTGCAAAACAGATTTCAGTTCTTGAGGGCCATTCGATTTCAGAACTCGTTGAATGGGTTGCATGATGTCACATTTCATCAACTGAAGTGACATTGATACATCTGAGGCAAGAGATGTAAGTGCAGAACAAGCTTGTTCAACCTGGGTGGGAGAAAGTAAAACTACTTGGAACCAAAACTAAATGAGAATCAGACACATAAATAGTATGATAGAGATGCCAACTAACCACATGATGATTTTCACTACTTATCATGCTTATGAGCTGTCGGACTGCATTTTCATCTTTACCAATAACAACACGGTTGACTTCATCTTGCATCATCTTTGAAAGCGCAGATGCAAGCAAAGGGTGGTGGCATGAAGAGTAACGAAATATAAGGGCAAAAAATGGACTCAGCTTGTGCCGCGAAGCGAAGTAAGAACTATTCTCCATCTGCATCCCACTTAATGGAAGCTAGGTTAGTTACATGATATCACTAAGTAGAGATAGCAAAATGGGTGACTTGGGTAACAAGTCAAGATTATTCAGGTTAAAATGGGTCATTTTTTGCCTGGGTCGGGTTGACCAGCAAAAACATCGTTGTGCATAACTACACATGATTGATGTGTTAATTATACTTATAAAATAATATTTTTAAAATAAAAATTTTAAATCTTCAGATAAGCGATATGGGAGGTTGGATGCCTTGCTTCAACCCGTTCCACTTTTAGCTACAAAAATTTATTTGACCCATTTGAGATAAAACACAACTGAAAGCGACCATGCATAAATAAAGCATTTATATATCTGCATATAACACTAAAAAAGTCAAGCCACTTTTCATTACCTCTATATGCACATTCACTGATCTTAGATAGTCATCAGCGACAACCCGAATGGTTGCAAGAGAAAGGTGGCGAAGTTGGTGCAAAGGCAGAATGTCAGGAAGAAATTCAAGTGGATTACCAAATAGCCTAAGAATACGTAACTCAGACATTGCCCTGCATAAAGACAGTAAGATAATTACGTATTTGATTTCGGCTTGAGAATATCTGAATGTGTATACCTTTTACTAAGTAATTTAAAAGGACAAATTAGCTTGTAGAATGAACAACCTGAAATCAAGAAGAGGACAGACCAGCTTATTGTGTTCAAGTGATAATTCCACGAGTCCAACGCAATTCCTTAGTTCAACTGTTTGTTGTTCAAACAAAAAAGGTAGATGTCACAAGCTGTAAATCTATCCTACACCTACATAAAAAATGCAAATAACATCTCAGGAGGTTGAAGGGAAAATGGCATCAAGTGAAAATTATAATACAAGCTTACCTGGTACCGAGACCAATATGTTGCAGTCCACCGAGAGTACTTTAAGGTTTTTCAGATCGCCAACTTCAGGGGGCAAAATTAACAACTTATTTTTGTCCAGATATAGCTTCTCAAGAAGTGGCAATTTAGTCAACTCTACGGGAAACATCTGTTCATTGGTTCAGTAATTAGAAAAGGACTAACACACTGCAATGAATCTTAAACAACAATACTCTTACGTTTGAGTTTTGACTTAGACCATCTTTACATTTTTAATACATATGTCTTTGTTTTACAGATTACTACTGCTGTGATGAAAACATTTTAACAATCAAAAAAAATCTAGAGTTTTTCTATTGTACCAACATTTCTATTGTACCAACATCATAGCATTCGTGACTGTTGTTACATGTCCATGCCATTAAGTACATATGTATTCAACATACAGGACCACAGAGGCAATAGCACATGGTTCTATTTAGATTGAAGGACTATTCTTCGACCTTCGTTAGTAGATCTCATTTAAGGCATATAGGATACAGAGCATATAAAATCTACATTGCGTAGACCTTCAGAAATAAGACAACATAAAACAAGGTAGGGAGATAGAGTTTTAGTCTTCTTTGGTTGCTCAAAACTGTAATGTTCTCTCTTAATGAAGTATAGGGCGTTTGGCAATGTTTAAGTATACAATTACAATATATAGTATAAGGGTATATAAGTAATGTTGCAGCATCGTTTGAAAGGCCTAATTTCCAGAAGTTAGTCCACAAACACTAGATACTAAAGCTGCAACAACCAGATAATCACAAAGCGCACATCCAATGAAAGGCCTATAACCCAAAATAAGCACCTGTCATTGTGCATACATACTATATGAATGAAATCCAAATTATTATGCTTTTAATTTCCCCCTAGTTCACAACCAACAAATGCAATTAACAGCTTCTCAAGAAAAAATCAAAAACTTACAGACAAACCGCACCTACAGACGCTGACAACAGTAACATTCATCCAATGATCACCACAAACTCTCACACCCATCCCATGAGCATTACTCAAACCCATACCCGACCCTGAACTAGACTCAGCTGCAAAATCAGATCTCATCAACTTACTAAACACACCCATCCCATCATAGTGCTGACCTGATCCTCCAACACGTTTCATAGCAACCTTCTTAAGTGGATCCCTTTGCTTCACAACCTTCATCCCCATACTAACAATACCATTATCACAACGTTCCTTCAACGTGATCACCACCTTATCTTGTGGCAAAGGTAACGCTACCATAACCTGAGACTGCAGCCTTAACGCAACTTGAGCCTCGTCATCATTAGCATTCCAATCTAGATCAATCCGAAAACCTGATTCATGATCTTTACATATACGGTTATTATCTTTTGACAAAGGTGGTGGTGGTAATGATTCATGTGATCGGTTTTGATCATCGAGTGTGTTGTCTGTTCCGTAATATAAAGATAAATGAAACACATCTGATAGCCTTTTCCAACCTAATCCCCACGACATTTTTTAACGTAATTTTTCTTCATGCATGCGTGAACGATGATCATGCATTGATATGTAGTTTTGAAGAAATCATGGGTTTTATTGAGACACTTATTAATGTAGTATATGGTTTTAATTTATATTTTTTTGGGGGAAAGTATGATGGATCAAAATGATGGTATCATATGAATTATAAAACCTTAATTTTTAGTAAGAGAAACGGTAGATCCACAAAAGAGTTTACATAATGATATCTACACAATTGGTTATGTTTGTCTACAAGTTTTTAGAGTATTTTAGAGCATTAATTAGCTGTTAAGCATTTAGCTTTAAATTTAAAAAATTGTTTGAAACAAACATTTAGCATTTAAGATTTGGTTAAAATGCTGTTTTTTCAAATGCTCTTCTAAAGAGCTTTGAAAAAATTGAAGTAGCATTTATGAATAAGATTTACTATATCGCCCCTAACTATTAATCAATGAATATGTCATAAGAGTTTTCAAAATTTAGTGTCTTTATTTTATTTATAAAATAAGGGATCGTCTAACATTTTTTACATTTCACCTGTCTAGTTATTTCCGATGAAAAAATATATACATATATCTTATGTTTTTTAATTGAAACATACTACGTCGTTGATGTTGAGAAAAGTGACATCGGAATGAAGCAAACCAACAACTAAAATATGAAATATAATAAAAGATGACACACGGATATAACGTGGAAAACCCCAATAGGGTAAAAACCACGGGCAAGGAAAGATACGTTTTACTATGTAGAAAACTAGGAGTTACACCTTCTCTCTAATTACAAGGATACTCTTATATTAGGAGATATTACAAACTCTCTATTATTTCTTACAAGTACTACTAGAGAGAAAGGAACAAATAACACTATGTGTTTTTGCTTTGAGATGGGATGCAATGGGAGCTTGGATGCATTGCCTTTTATAAGCAAAGTTCTTGCCATATGACATCATGGATGACAAATTGAGATACAAGTTGCAGCCCACTTGTACCAACTTGCAATATTCTCTCCTCTAGATACATTGTATCTTTAACAATCTCCCACTTGAAGATCCGATTGAAGCTAAATCGATCTTCACACCATTATCCTTCCTTGCACTTTCATGTTGCTTACGTTGCCGCATGAGGATCGGCACCATATAAACTTGTCATAGTTGATTGCTTTCGTTAGATAATCTGGTATGTTATCATCAGTATGAATTTTCTGCATATCCACGGTTCCTTCTTCCACTTTCTCACGAACGAAGTGATACTGAACTCGTATATGCTTTGTCTTTGAATGAAATGCCGGATTCTTTGCAAGATACAAGGAAATTTGGTTGTTACAAAATAGAGTAATTTTCTCTTGTTCGTGCCTGAGCTCTGCCAACAACATCTTCAACCATACTGCTTCTTTGTTGGCTTGAGCAGCTGCAACATATTCTGCTTTCGTCGTTGACATAGCGACAACTGACTGCAGTTTTGAAACCCAACTTACTGTTCCGCCAGAAAGTGTAAACATATACCCGGTGGTTGATTTACTTCTGTCAAGATCACCTGCGTAATCAGAATCAACATATCCCTTGACAGTTAAATCGATTCCCCAAAACATAATGCAACATCTGAGGTTCCTTTAATGTATCTGAGGATCCTCTTCACAACTTTCTAATGCTCTCTACCAGGATCCGCCATGTACCGACTCACTACTCCCACTGCATGTGCAATGTCTGGTCTTGTACAAATCATCGCGAACATTAAACTTCCCACTGATGATGCATACGGTACTCGAGACATCTCCATCCTCTCTTCTTCATTGCTAGGACTCATCTTGGAGGATAACTTGACATTAGTAGGAAACGGGGTTGATAATGGCTTACAATCATGCATATTGAACCTTTGCAAGATTTTCTTCACATAACTTTTCTGTGAAAGCCAAAATTTTCTACTAACTCTTTCTCGGTGAATTTGCATCCCTAGAATCTTGTTTGCGGGTCCCAAGTCTTTCATCTCAAATTGCCTAGTGAGTTGTGCCTTCAGTTTACTGATACGATCTTTATTGGGGCCTGCAACCAACATGTCGTCAACATATAACAGCAAGATGACAAAATCATTGTCTCCAAACCTCTTGTAATATGCACAAGGGTCTGCATGTAGTCTGTTATATCCAAGGCCGATGATGAAAGAATCAAATCTCTTGTACCAACATTGCGGCGCCTGCTTTAAACCATACATAGATTTGTTTAACCTGCAAACCAAGTTCTCTTTTCCTTTTTGTTAAAAACCTTCTGGTTGGAGCATGTAAATTTTGTCCTCAAGATTTCCATGAAGAAATGCAGTTTTCACCTCTAGTTGCTCTAGATGTAAATCATACATAGCACACATTGCCAGAACTACTCGAACAGTTGTCATTCGAACCCTAGGAGAAAATATTTCATCGAAGTCGACTCCCTCTTTCTGAGCATATCCTTTGACTACCAATCTTGCACGATACCTCTCCACCTGGTCATCACCGTTCCTCTTGATCTTATACACCCATCTGTTTCCAATGGGTTTTCTTCCTGCTGGTAGTGGCATCAGTTCCCATGTTTTATTCTTATGAAGAGCTTCAATTTCTTCTTGCATTGCTGCCATCCAGAACGACGCATCTGAATTTTGCAGTGCTTCTTGAAGAGTTGATGGCTCTCCTTCCTCTGTAAGAAGACAATATGCAACGTTGCTCTCCATAACATAATCCAAGTGCCATATTGGACGTTTTCTTTCACGATTAAGAGTTCGAGTCATTGGAGCTTGAGACTTGGTTGTCTCATTGACCTTATGCTGTGGTACGGCTTCAGAAGAATCACTCGACTGAAATTGCTTTTCCACCTGTATTGATGTAGTTTCTCTTGTAGAGCTATCACCTTCTTCATTCTCTTGAACTTTGTCTTCCATAAAGACAGCATCTCTGCTAACGACTACTTTGTGGGCAGTGGGGTCCCATAAACGATACCCCTTTACTCCGTCAGCATACCCCAAGAACAAACATTTTCTGGATTTCGGATCCAGCTTTGTAGTTTCTTGAGAATTGTACATCACGTACACAGGACTTCCAAATATATGAAGGTCTGAATAGTTGACCGGCTTTCCTGTCCACATCTCCATTGGTGTCTTCAACTCAACTGTAGTTGAAGGTGACCGATTTATCACATAACAGGCGGTATTGACTGCTTCTGCCCAGAACGACTTCTCTAAGCTTGTAATTGCCAACGTTTCTCTTCCTCTTTCCAACAAGGTTCTGTTCATCCTCTCTGCCACTCCATTTTATTGAGGAGTGTATGTTGTAGTGAACTGCCTTTTGATTCCTTCTTGCCTACAAAAGGTATCAAATTCATCACCAGTGTATTATGCTTCATTATCTGTCCTCAAACACTTGATCTTCTTTCCAGAATCAAGTTCAACCCGCGCTTTGTAAACTTTGAAAACTTTAAATACATTAGACTTCTTCTTGATTGGGTACACCCAACATCTCCTGGAATAGTCATCAATGAAGGATACAAAATACTTTGCTCCTCCCAGGGATAGAACTGGTGCCTGCCATACATCAGAGTGAACCAATTCTAGAACAGAGACACTTTTAAAATTTGATGTTTTGAATTTTAGGCGATGCTGCTTGTTGATAACAAAATGCTTACAGAAAGGTAAAGAAACCTTTGTGAGGCCAGGAATTAACTTCCTTTCAACAAGAATCTTCATTCCTTGTTCTAACATATGTCCAAGCTTCTGATGCCATGTTATTGCAACTCTATGACTTGGACTATGTGAAGCAACAGATGCTTCCGCCTCCTCCATTATCTCTACCTTCAATTGGTATAAGTTCGCAGCCACCTTTTCTCCTTTCATAAGTACAAGCGCGCCTTTTATAACTTTCATGATCTTGTTTTGTATTTCAACCTTACAATCAAGATCATCCAATTGTCCCAAAGACAATAGATTCTTTCTTAGGCCCTCCACGTGTCGCACATCCCGAATAGTATGAACTGTACCATCATGCACTTTCACCATGATATTTCCAATTCCAATGATCTTTAGTTCATGATCATTGCAACTGTACACAGATCCGCCTCTAGATATAGGTTTATATTGATGAAACCATTCTCTTCTTGCAGTCATATGAAAAGTAGCTCCCGTATCGAACAACCATACATCTGCAAATCTTTTCCTGCCTTCATTTGCAACTGCTGCTTCACAACACAGAGCGTTACCATCTTCTGAAGTGCTTGCGAAATTTCCCTGAGGATTAGAGTTATTTAAACCCCGACAATATTTCTTAAAGTGACCCGGCTTGCCACATTTGTAGCATTTAAAACTCTTCTTCCTTCCTGTTCTGGATTTACCATGATTGTGACTCCCACTGGAGCCAGGTTCCATTGACCTCCCTCTCGTCACCACCAAAGCCTCCACCTGTCTTCAATTGGTTTGTCTGTCCTCCCTATTGTTATGCCTGTTTTCTTCTTCCAGAATAGCGGCCGCAACATCATCGAAGACTAGATAGTCAGAAAGAACATTAATGGTAAAGTTGATTATGAGTTGGTCATATGAGTCAAGTAAACTTTGAAGTAGAATTTCAGCACATTCTTGTGGCTCTATTTTACAACTCAAAGACGTGAGCTGAGAAAATAAAGTATTCAGGTTATTAACGTGCTCAGTCACTGAAGTAGATTCCGTCATGCGCAGAGCATAAAGTTTCCTCTTAAGGAAAATTTTGTTGTGGAGCGATCTTGCCTCGTACAGTCGAGCAAGATGATCCCAAATATCCTTTGCAGTCTTCTTCTCCTCTATGCTTGACAAAACTCCATCTGCTAATGCCAGATGAAGATTTGCAATAGCATTTCCATCCATCTCGTCCCATTTACTATCATCCGTGACCTCAGTTGGCCTTTCGTCAATTGCCGCCAAGCATTTATCCTTTCTAACGATAGCCTTCATCTTTAATTTCCACATCGATAAATTATTCCCATTGAATTTTTTGATTTCAAATTTCGCCACCATTGCTACAATCACAATCTACCTTTCGACAAAACTATTATTTGTTAATAATAGTAACGAACACCTTTTGAGTGAGTATAAGTTTATTTATCTTTTGTGTGGAGGGTCCACTATTTAGTGGCAACCACAGAGCATATGATAAATAATTATACACACATCCAACCTTAGCTCTGATACCACTTGTTGAGAAAAGTGACACTGGAATGAAGCAAACCCACAACTAAAATATGAAATATAATAAAATATGACACACGGATATAACGTGGAAAACCCCAATAGGGTAAAAACCATGGGCAAGGAAAGATACGTTTCACTATGTAGAAAATTAGGAGTTACACCTTCTCTCTAATTATAAGGATACTCTTGTATTAGGAGATATTACAAACTCTCTATTATTTCTTACAAGTACTACTAGAGAGAAAGGAACAAATAACACTATGTGTTTTTGCTTTGAGATGGGATGCAATGGGAGCTTGGATGCATTGCCTTTTATAGGCAAAGTTCTTGCCATATGACATCATGGATGACAAATTGAGATACAAGTTGCAGCCTACTTGTACCAACTTGCAATATTCTCTCCTCTAGATACATTGTATCTTTAATAGTTGATATATTAATGCTAGTGAATAATAGTCTAGATAAATACGGTAAACCATCTATAAATTAATATTCGATAAACTAATAACCTCGATAAAATTAATAATTTGTTCAGTCCCAACTTGAGACCAGTACAAATTTGGCATCAATCGATAAAATAATAAGATAATAATTTTTTAAAACCCCAGCGTATATATATTGGTTCCAACGAAACTATAAATTAATAATTACTAAAAAAATCCACACACACACACACACACACACACACACACATATATATATATATATATATATATATATATATATATATATATATATATATATATATATATATATATATATATATATATATATATATATATATATATATATATATATAAAGGTCATACATAATTGGAACTTGTACAAATTCAATTAAGACCATACGTAACTGGAATCCGTCCCAACAAAGCTAACTTTTTACCTATTAAAAAATATGAATTTATACTTTATTAGAACTTATTTTTAAATTTACTTTCATCTCTGACTATTATATATTGTAACTAGTATGCTAATTTATCGATATAATAATATCTCGCTAAATTAATAAAATATCTTGGTCCCAACTCTATTAATTTATAGAGGTTTTACTGTAATATTTATATAGGTTTGCATATGTAAAATAATGGCTATGTTAAACCATTAGCATTATTAATTTTATAATGGGGTTTTTATTTTATTTCATTGTTTATATGTCTATTTACGCTATTTAACTTTTTATAATTACAACTAATGTATGTTACCAAATGGTTTTATAAAACAAACAGCTACGACTTCCTACTACTACTACTGCTTACAGCTAACTACTACTGCTTCATACTACGTCGTTGATATATTAATACTACTAATGTTAAATGTTTGGGTAAAGTTGCTTATATACTTATTTTGGAGCAACAAGCACTTAAAAAATAAGCATCTTAAACAGTGACTGATGGTAAAATTATTTTGCATTTTAAATGGGATAGACATAATTTGTATTGTAGTGCTATCAATTTATGATGATATTTTGTGTTAACATGCCTGGTATAGCAGCTTCTATGACCAAAAAGCAAGCCAAGTCTTGACTTAATAAGTGATATGGAAATACATAATATATAAGATGGTCATTAAATATTTAACCTTTTGAGAAAACATTTCACATTAGGAGCTGAGATAGCTCATTTAAGTGGTTATGTTTAGTTGAACTACTTATTTGGGGCTGTTTGGAATTGTTTATTATAACTGCTTATAAATGGGACTGTCTTGGGAATAATTACTAACATTGCAACTTATTAAGGGACTTTTTGGGAGGGTTCATTAGGGCTTCTTTTAAAGGCTGTTTGAAATCCTAAACAACCCTCATAAGAAGCTTTAATAAGCCATCTGAAAGAACAGATTTAGTAAGCAATGTTAAAAGACTACCATTATAAGCAGTTTCTATAAACCAAACAAGCTATATTTATTAAATTATGAAACCCATTATTATTATATTACAAATTCAATTGATCTTACACTATAAGCCAATAACCCGTGGTGTGTGTTTTTGTTGAATGTTTGTCTAATTGGATTGTAATATATGGTTATCCGAAGTTGTTACATTGTTAGAAAAGTAATCGGTAATCATATTTGATAAATGATCGCGTAATAAGACTCGGAAAACCTCCTAAATTGATTAACTTATAGTTTGGTGCAGTGTGTTTGGTAGAACATAGCAAATGCACATGGGTTGCACTGTAGAAAGGGTAAATTGGGCACTATCTTCTTCATACAAAAACCCCTAGAAATTATTGTGTTTTTGTTTCATTTAGTTGTGGTAAGTCATTGAATTGGTAAGTCTTTAAATAGGTGTTGTGTTAAATAGTTGTTTATTTTTACGCAAGATAACAATTAGCTTTCATGCAATAAAAAGGAAATTTGTTAGGTAGTGTTTATAGGTTTTATGTTTAAATCTTTAATGACACAAGTTGTTTTCTCTTTGTTTTCGGCGCGGGCTTAAAAGTACACAAATATTTCCTAAACTAGACTTATGTCAAATATTTGGTTCAGGCACTACGACTGTTTTCATGGATAAATTTTTAAAAAGATAACCATACAAAGGAGGCAAAATGAAATTGCTCATTTCTTTTTACGTTGTTTTTTAAATGCACTAGGCCTTAGGTGAGCTGAGTGGGATTAGGAGTGGACATGTAGAAATTGAGTAATTTTTTTTTAAAAATTGACTCATCCTCTCATATTCCAACCCATAAAGTTAAGACATGGTTATTTATTAGCTGTCGAGTCTTAACGGTTTCATGTGTTAGATGAAGCTCCTACTTGACACAAATTCGTTTAAAACTAAGGCCAATCCTTGCCACAAATTTAGTTTATAAGGTGTGTTTTTAATGGTCGGGTGTGCCACACTAGATTTAAGAGTAGTTAGTGTTACTTTTTATGGATTTGCATACTTTTACATACTACTCTGGTTTATATTAGTTGCAGATTTGTAGTATGAACAATAGTTATGTTTTCACTTCTTTATACTTTCACTTCGTTACACAACCTTAATATGACATTCTTTTTGTAGATGTTCGTTTTGGACTATCGCTCCATGTTTCATGGATGAGATCGTTCAATTCAAATTATGTTAGTGTATTAGTTTGCTTTATTGTGATCTAAATGTATGTTTGAAGATCGTTGAATTAAACAAATAGTATACGAATAACACAAGCTTTTGAGTACACTCACATTACCTTATTAGAATGAAAACTTTCCTTCCCAGTCCACACAGATAATGACGATCCCCTCAACTCGAGTCTGAGCTCCAAGATTTGGCTCCGGCTCCACAACCACCTCAAGCAGTAGTAACGCATTTGAAGTTTGTGAACATGGAGGTGAACCATCTGATGACAATGATGGAAATTATTGCAAAATTGTTAGTATATAAAACTACATTTTGATACAAAGTTAGCCTCAAAATGAGGAATAAAAACAAACAAGGGGATGTATTATGAAACATGAAAAATTGTTACGAATAGACCTAATAAACTCCAGTTTACACCATTTCCAATAATTCATATATATATATATATATATATATATATATATATATATATATATAGGCTCCGGTTCCATTGAGAAGGTTTTATTTTGAGAAGATTTAGAAATCTTCGTTTGAACAAACTGATTCATGTTTTTTATTTGATTCACAAGTAAATATCATTTTATGGTGAATCGAATCTATAAATCACAAATTTGATTCACAAATCATTGTTAAAATCGAGTTATGATGATAATTCATTAAATTTGTACAGATGATTCAATATTCTACAAAGCTAAAAATCTATCGTTTTTGAAAACCTTCTCAATCTTCTCAATCGATCCAGATTATATATATATATATATATATATATATATATATATATATATATATATATATATATATATATATAGTGTATCTTTATTTTGAAAACCCTGTTAAGTGCGAGAACTACGAGAACTCCATCTAAACCGTTAGATAATTAAATCAATGGATGAAAATCATTGTGGCACTTTGGTAAATAAAAGAAAAGACAAATACATTTAATAAATTGAATTTGGGCATTTGGGTAATTTTACGTGGCTCAATTTCTCTAAACCGTCCTACATTTAATCAAGATTCATTATCTCTCTCATAAAAAAAAACTAGAGCCACTCTCATCTCTCTCTTCCCTCAACAACCGCCGCCTCCTTCCCTATCTATATTCAGTTTTCTTCTCCTTCAACCAAACCCTCGTCTCTTTGCATCACTCAAGTCTTCAGATCTGATCATTATCTCTTTGATAAGAATTTCACTGTTAAGGTGGGCTTTTGACTTTTTTTCTTGCTTGAATGCTTTTGTTTCTGTTTATTTCAATTAATAGTATGATCATATAGGTTGGTGAGTTTCGTCTCTCGTATCAAGCATCATATGTTTGTTCATGTTTTTATCACTCGTATCAAGCATCAGACTTTGGTCTCTCGTATCAAGCCTCAACAGCCGCCTCCTCCACCATAACTCCTTCCTTGCCGTCAGTTTTATCTGGCGGTCCGAAGGCATCCTCAGGTCACCATCTGTATAGTTATGCTTCTTTGTTCTTCACAAGCACGCCGGAAAGATATGAATTATATTTATTTGACATAGATGTTTTGAAGATGATTAGTGACTATCAACAAAGCACAAATAATTACAAGGTAAGGATGAGTTATTTATAATTGTATTTGGGTGTCTAATGATATTATTTTCTTCAGTTCTTCTGTCGTTGGTTCCTTCATACTATAATTGGAATGGTAGATGAGTTTTTTTACCATGTTTGGGTTCCGATATAAAAACAAAAAATATGGGTAATGAAAAAAGTTTGATTTGAAAAAGAGAAAGTATTATTTGTTGTTGGCGTTAATATGTGAAGTAAAAGTTTGATTTGAAAAAGAAAAAGTTTGATGTGAAAAAGAAAAAGTTTGATTTATTTTGTTTTTTTGAATCTTTGTGTAACATATCCGCAAGTAACTTTTTGACTGTGAACGTGATGTGCTTTCGTTTTCATGGATTCATATATTATTATTGCGCATTGATGTGTGTGTGGCAATGGATCGACTCAAACCTCATTAGTTTGGTAAAAGGTACATATCCAATCTGCTATTTTCATCAATTAATTATTTACAAATATTGCATTCTTCTCGATCCACTAATTTTTTTTTTCAGATCTGTGTTTATTTAATTTTTTCAGATTTTAAATATTGTTAATAGTTTTTTTTTCAGGTCTGCTTGCGTTGCTGGAAAATCTGCCGCCGGTATCCACCATGGCTGGAATATGTTCCGTCGCCGGCACCGCTACTGAAGTTGCTTTTGTTGCCGGTAGATATGTTGTTTCTTTTTAAAGTTTTTAGAGGTAAGTTTTGTTATAAAATTGATACCACAGGTTTGACAAGAAAACACTAACCTGGTTAAAATTCTTTTTTGTTATAAAGTTCCTACATTTTCTGCTTTAGCCAGTAATACATGTCGAAACTTAATAATCAATCTATAGTTCAATACACCACTAATAGAGAAAGATTGAACATATGTAGTTTTAAGGTTTGTACTGGTTAGTTAACTATATGTATTGGTCAGTAATAACATGTAACGCAGTCGAAACATATATGTACTCATGAACATGTATGTTTACTTAGTATACAACATATATGTTTTGTGTTTCGATTATAAAACATGTATGTTTTGTGTCGATATCGGCTACACTTAAAACATGTATGTTTTGTGTCGATATCGGCTACACTTAATTGTAGATCTATTTTTATTTTAAAGGAAAAAGAGTGTTATAGTTTATTTTTTTGTGCTTAGACATGGTTAATTGGAACATGTACGTTCAAAACATATATGTTTTAAAACTTGAATGCTTCTAAACATGTATGCTAAAAACATGTATGTTTTAAAAACATGTATGTTTTAAAAACATGTATGTTCTAATTGTTTTTGTTCAGGCTTGTTTCAGATTGATGAAAATAACGATATCATTGAAGACCGAGAAGTGGATGAATACAAATATACATGAAAATTTGAAGATATACGATTATTGCATATGTGTTTTTTGTACTTGTAATTAAATGAAATGTAACATTTAAGTATATGAATCTTGTTTTTTCTTTTATGATGGTTTATGTTTTTTAATTTATGCTTCAAACTTCAAAAAAAAAATAATGCTAGCAAAAAACATACATGTACTTCACTAAAAAAAATCATGCTTAAAAAAAAATATACATGTACTTCACTAAAAAAAATCATGCTTAAAAAACATGCAAAAAAACATACATGTACTTCACTAAAAAAAATCATGAAAAAAAACATACATGTACTTCACTAAAAAAAATGCATGCACCTGTAAGATTATGAAACCATGCTTTAAAAAAAAAAAAAAAAAAAAAAAAAAAAATCCCGAAAATTTAGGAATGCCTAAAATCAGGATTTGATAAAAAATATATAAAAAATTGTATTTTACTATAATACCCTTTTGGATTAATAATAATTTTTAATATTTAAAAAAATCTCATTGGTTTAGAAGGGTTCTCAAAGTTCTCGCACTTAACAGGGTTCTCAAAAGAAAGGTCCTATATATATATATATATATATATATATATATATATATATATATATATATATATATATATATATATATATATATATATACATATATATATATATATATATATAGTTAAGATCAAATAAGAAGATTACTTAAAATAAGAAGAAATAAGAAGAACTATAACCGCAAATCCGAGATGCACCGACCTAAATTAGATGCATCCCTATAATCTTAGATGCATTATAACGCACCATAGTGTGTTTTCTAGCTTTTAATTAGATGCATATACGTATATTATATGCATTTCATGATTTCTCTTGTTTTTTTGTTCCTCTGCACGTGCCAAAATCATGAAAATCAATTTGCACCATCTATACATCAAATTAACTTTCGAAACTCAAGATGTTGCATCTATATGAATAGAAATGCATCTAATGCAAGTCGTTGCATCTCAAATACGTGGTTTTGGTCACTTCTCACCACTTCTTATTTTAATTTACTTCTCACTGGATCCCTACTATATATATATATATATATATATATATATATATATATATATATATATATATATATATATAGGATAAAGATCAAATAAAAATACAAATATCCGTAAAAAGATAAAAAACTTTTTTTGAAAGCAGTTCTCGAAAAATTCTCAAACAATTCTACAAGATCGGGTATGATGGTGCATGAAAATGTTGTGAAAAACTTTTTTCTAAAAGTGGATATTTTTCCGAAAAAAATTATGAAAAAATACGTTTGCGCATTAAATCGTTTTTTTGTGCATCAAAATTGGTTTTTGCACCCAACTTCTTTTGACTTTTTTCATCAAAATAACATTGCGCATCTAACTAAAACAAGTTCAAAATTTTGTGCATGAAAATTTTTTTGCGCATCAAAATTCGTTTTTTGTGCATTAAAAAAACGTATCAAAACTCAAAGTTATAAAAAAATGTTTTCACAAAAGTTTTATGCACCAACATACCCGATCTTGTAGATATTTTTTAGAATTTTTGGAGAATTAAAAAAAAACAAATCTTTTTATTTTTTTTACGGATATTTGTCTTTTTATTTTAACTTTACCCTATATATATATATATATATATATATATATATATATATATATATATATATATATATATATATATATATATTATATATAACAGGAGGCATTTGACATTAATGCCACGTCAATGTCACCTCAATGTCACTTCAATGCCACATAATCCAATTCATGCCACATAAGCATTTGTTGTCCAACTAAGCATTTTTTTTAATTACCCATTATTTAATTTTCGGAATTTTTTTATTTAATTTTCGGATTTTTGGATTTTTTTAATTAATTTTCAAAATTTGTTTATAAAAAAGGAGCTTGCAAGGATTGAACCTTGGTTATTTGGATAAATAACATGTGTGTTTACCACTAAGGCAACATGATTTTTTGGAATATTTGTTGCAAGTCCAAAATTATAAATCTATGCAACCAATTATGTAGGAGAATCCCTACAACTTAGGTAGCCCTAAATAAAACATATACATAAAAAATTCGGTTCATTCATTTTTTTTTCTCAGCCATACGCCTCTTTTTTCCTAGAAACCCTAATGGTCTCTGTTATATTTTTTTACATATTGTTGGTTTCTTTGCTGCCTTTTGAAGTTTGGTTGTGATGGTTCAGGAAGTAGATGACGATGTTCATGGGAATTATGTTTATAGAACTAATGATACCTCTACCTCACATAAAGGTTTCTTTTGGTTTATTAATTAATATACTTTTCTGTGCATGTATAACTGTAGCAAGAGTCGGAAGCAATCATTTGGCTATAATAACGTCTTCAAACCAAAAAGGTTAGAATCATAAGATCAACTTTTTATTAGTGTAATATGTTGTTAAAATTTTCTATTAATCATGTATATCTACAAGTTTTCTGAGTCTGGAACATAACTTACTTGAAACATGTGAGTTAACTTCTGGCTACTTACAACTACTACACAGATGGAGAATGATTGAAGCAATGACATTGATGGATCATATTCAAGCGAGTGAAGTCCATCCTCAAGTGACACCAACCTAAAGCTGCAGTTGTTTTTAGGTCCTACCTGTAATCACAGCAACTGATCAGATATGATTCCAGCAAATTTCTCAACAATTCTAGAACAAGCGTATAAACTTTGTGTCTAATAGTTACAAATAAAAAGGTTTGTCTCAGATTTGGGAGTTAGGATTAGTTGCAACTGAAGCACTTAGATTAAGCATTTTAAGAAATTATGAAAGGATTTCAATATATAATCTTTGTATGTAGCTAAAACACGTTACATGTACTTTCTCTTTCCTTACATATATTGTAAGTTTAGTATCTATGGATGTACTAATATTTTTTAATGATAATAGCAGCCAAAGATAACTTTCAGTTGGAATGATCCTGAAAAAGTAAAGCTGCAAATACCTGGTAACAAAGGTGAAGACGATCTGATGTAGCACAAAGCATAGATGGACTTGAAGTCTTGACATTTTCATCTTGATGACTGAGAACGTGAAATTGGCAACCAATGTCCCAGCCTCCACAATCACATTCTCCACCAGATCTCCATCTGTTAATAATCGAAGAAGGTAGTACACTGTTTGGCCAGCTATGAACACCCTCAGGCAGAATAACAATTGTGCTTTTCGAGCTCCCTATATCTCCACAAGTTTTGTCACTTTTATTCTTGAAAATTATAGCAGCTAGCTCCCCATCCAGCGTGCAATCAACTGTTTTCTGATCTGCCTGCACAACATCAGTACTGTACAAGACCGACTCTCGGACCACATAAAGGTCTTTCTCGGAACCACTAAACTCAGCATGGTATGAGCTTGAAATCTTCATCTGTCCAACAATATTATACCCAAAGCCTAACCTTTTTTCTTTTGAGCCTTGGTATATCCAACCTCCACTCTTCTTCTTGGTTTCATGTACCGAGTAGAACGCGTAAATCAAGCTTGAATCATCCTTAACAGATGGTAACTTTTTAACAGCATCAGCTAGAATGTCACTGCTGCTCTCGACAACAAGCTTGAAGAAAGGGATTCCATTCTTCAGCGTAAGCTGTAGTAGAGACTGTACATTAAATGGTCTCTGTTTCTTGCTCTGAATGTTGATCTTCTTTTGTGTTTGCAGGTTTACGATAAGTTATCTCAAATAGTAGGAATGGTTGCAGAGGCTTATGGATTCATAATACATGGGTCCTCATTCTAAAAGTCGATTCAAGGTAGCCTACTAAAGTTCTTTAACATGTACATGCCAATATATAATTGATTAATACTTTCACTCATGTAGGAAACTCAGGCTCCAATAGCGCGGGACCTGGAACAACACGCCTAATGCCACGGACGACTATATCACATAGCTAGGGTGAGCAATGTATGCTTATTAAACCTCCAGCTTGGTTATGCTTACGATTATTCCCAATTGCTTATTATGGAAGGCTTTTTGTATTTATTTTCTATTGATGCTGATATCAGTTGATTTGAACGAGCATCTTTTTTATTACTACTGAATTTGATTGTTGCAGATGATAAGTACGGGACCAAAGGCGTCTATGTCATTCTCTATGGGTGTCACCTCCAGACCACCTCTTTTCAAACAAGATGATTCAGTCGATACCACAAAAGTTGACTATGTTCTTGGTAAAAAGCCTGCTGGTGCTTAAAGTAGTTGGATGCGATCTTTGCATGGTATTTCTTGTACCAAATATTTGATTACAAGATTCACTTCAGTCCGGAATTGGTAGGAATATGCCTGCAGCATAATGCACACATCTTCTTTGGCAGATCAAAGCTATCAAGCAATCAATCACTAAGGAGTTTGATTTGGCCTATCAGAACATTGGGTGAGGATCTACTGACCCATGTCTTAAAATCTGCTAAAAACATCATAACATGTTTTTAATGCAATGTTAAACCAATGTATATAATACTAGACATAACCCATGCATTAAAATAAAAAGGTTTTGATAAAGATGTTAGAAGCAATTAATAGAGTTTGATAAAGCTTACAAGTAAGAACTTAAACCTTTATTGATCGAGAAAAAAATTATAGAAGAGGGGTTGTTAATACCTCAGTCTTTCCAAAATATCTTATTTGACCAAAAATATGGAAATGCTTATGTGCCATTTTCCTGTCCTTTATGACTTGTCAATTTTTCCCTACTATGTAACATATCAGAAGCGAGAATTTGATGACAAGCATTGGTTACCGACAAATTTATTACTGCAGTTACATATTTTTTCCACTCGAAGAAAATTCCTTCATCAGTCAAGCTTTCTATTGTTTAATTGGTCCTTCTCAGCTAGCGGAGCTGGAAACGGTATTGTTTCACCCTTCAGGCTTAAGAGCCCGGATCCTTTGAAGGTTGGTATGATGCAATGGTTCCAAGAGTAGCCAACATTTGCTACCCCTTAACCAAAATATGCTTCTTAGTATGTTGATGTTGGTGAGTATACAAGGTTTTTACTTTGATGCTATGGAGATATAAGTGGTTGCTTTCAAAGACCCAAGACGCATTCAAGTGTTTTGATTAGAATGAAAAGGTATTATTTTTTCAAATGTTTCTCTTGATTAGCATACTAAGCTGCTGACATACTTTTGTTGTGATTTTCTCGCTGGTCACAGTTAGATAAAGGCATGAAGGGTGAAAGTGTCGCTGAAAATGTACTCATTTACAACCAAGCAAACAAGCAGGTGAGAACCATAAGCTTACGAAAACTTTATAGTGTTGTGTTCATGTTTGGCCAAAGCTTAAATTCAACATTGTGCTTGACGTTTTGTAGCTCACAATCATCTGTAATCATCATCGTAGTGTTCCAGAGTCCCATGGCTTACAAATGACGAGATTGAATGAGAAAATAGATGAACTAAAGGTAACGGTTTGTTACTTCAGACTTGGCATTGGCAATTTCAACATCAGCAACCTCCTTACGTGTTGATGGAAGTGAGCTGATTCAAATATACATCAGAGATGGTCCTAAATTGGTTAGAATTCTCTTTAGAGTAGCATATGAACTCTCTCAATCCATTGGCTTCATTAATGAAATTGATGTCATTGGTACAAATAGGTATACTCAAGGGCATTAGAGCCAATTTGAGTTTCAAACTTTTATGCGTAAGTGAGACCTAATCATGATTGTAAAGCATGTATGACATCCGATCTGGTGGTTAACTTGAAATTTGAATAACCATGTTGTAATCGTTGAACCAGTTGGATGGTTTAGAGCCTAGAGGTCATGCCAAAGTGAACCTGGTCACTAACAAAATGGACAGTCTTGACCCGGACTTGCTCCACCTGGTCGTAAGGAGACATGTTTTCCAGGTATGATCTAATAATATTTGCACCAACTGGATGGCATGCAAACATTTCCTTAAATAACTCATTGATCACAATCCAATATTTAACTACAATTAATATACAAATTTTTGAAAAAGGGATATGGTGGCCAACAAGTAATTCACTGATGTTATAAGGCCACTTATTTGCCCAAACTAACTTAATGGCCAGTAAGCCACATAACTACAAACACGCCAGAATTATGAAAATTTTGGAACTAGCCCGTTCATTTAACGGTTTTGGAATCTACGGGCACTCAGAGTGTGATGTGTGTGGATATTAGTGTTGGTTCATCATTATTACACAACCGCTGTTGTTTCTTTCTTCTCCCTCCAGAATCTTTACACACACTAAAAACACACACATAGAGAAAATGTGTAGCATGGAAAATGGTGTGACAAGCACCACTAGCAGGGGGAGTAATGGGGGGAAGGTGGACAAAGAAGTTGATTTTGCAAACTATTTTTGCACGTATGCTTTTTTGTATCATCAGAAAGAGATGTTGTCTGACCGTGTTCGTATGGATGCTTATTACAACTCTGTTTTTAAGAATAAACATCACTTTGTTGGTAAAGTATGTTTTTTTTTCCTTACCTTAAACTGTGTTTGTTGAATTAATGGGGTGTTTGGCTTAGCTTATTTGAGGGATTATGGGCTTTGCAAGGTATTATGCGCGTGTGTATTTGTGTTTTTTTAGATATATCAGCAAGTATGGATGATGCATATGTTTGTTTGTATGACCATGGTATATTGGTTTTTGTGAGTTCCGTTGGGAGGCAAGCGAGTTGGGATTGTTGGAATGGTAAGAATTGGCCTTGATGTTTCTAAGAGGCTTAACGCCTTCAGTTGTATCATCTCATACACCTCCAGAAACAAAAGACTATGTATTGCATTCCCTTTCTTTCCCATACAGGAACTTGCAGCAAACTGTGAGATCTTCGTTACCTGATGTGCATTAAGAGACCAAACGCATCACATAATTAACAAAAGGGTAATGTTGGCATTAGGAAATGCAGTTTATAACCTTGCCTAATAGTTAATTTGTGTTTATTATTTTCTTAATCTTTTGTTTCATGTGGTTGCAGATTAGTAAGGAAGATGGTAAATCTAGATGATCACATTGCATTGCCTTGTGCTGGACTTAAAGCAGATGCTCGCGTTCTCATTAATAAGGCATTGATCGAGTGCCAAAGCCATAAGCTTACTGTTGAAGATCCAGTGACTGTATAGTATATCACACGATATATTGTAGGTCTTTAACAAAAATACACACGAAGTGGAGGTGTCAGGCCATTTGGGCTCTCAACTTTGATTATGGGATTTGATCCTTCAGGGACGTTTTCTGCTTGGAAAGTTAATGCCACTTGCCGAAACTCCAATTCGATGAGGTAATTTTTGGAAAAGAGCTACAAGGAAACCTATGGGCAAGAAACAATCAAACTTGCTATTCGTGCTCTACTTGAAGTAAGCGTCAATAACTTGTCTTGCTATTTATTAAGCGTCTGACTAGCTAAGTTCCATGCCGGTTTGCTAATGCTCCATGTTATATGATGTCGATACAATGATCTTACAGTATCTCTAATGTGAGTCCTTTTACATCATTTGTTGTTTTTTTTAATCTTGCAACTAGTAGTAAGTTACTAATATAACATCATTAGGGGTGTTATTTGCATATAAAAGCGAGTGTCCTAACATGGATACTAAAATATCTGAGTGATGATCCCAAACTTTTAGATGCTGCTAAGGTAAGATTCTAAACCCCTCACACACTAGAATTCACTATTTAGCTGTAATCCGCAATGCCAAACAACACTTCACACTCTAGAACTCACTATTAGTAATCTATATTTAAGCTATTTGACTACATAAATACTACATTCATGTAAATTTCAATTAGTAATCCATCTTTAAAGTGTTAAGTGCGGCGTTATTGAATAATGCACAGGTTCAACTTAGGGAGGCTGATCAGGTATCAAAAAAATATGTGTTTCAAACTTTTCATCTAATAATATCTAAACGTGACCATTAGTGGGCTCTGCATTTTTTGACAATAAAGTTGATCAATGAGATCGATTTGCATATAAAATCATGGGGAACATGATGCGTAAAGAAAGGTAAGGATAAAGAGATACCTGTTCGTTAGCTTGGGAAATCAGATTGCAGTAGATGAATGCCATTTAAACTATTCTATAGGCTTGAATGTTAAGACATGACCCAGCCTCTTGAACTCTATGATCTTTTGTGTGGCTTACAGTATATACCGTTGTTATTAAATTCTCTTTTGAGTGTTATATTTGCTTTGTTTTACTGTTTGGTACTGAAGAGCATAGGTTACAAATCTGTAATCAGGACTGAGTTATCATTTATTGGTGAGTTTAATGTTAATAATGAAGTACTTACAGTGGACATATTAACTACATCACCTGTGGTGCTTCTGTTTGCAGTGGCATGTGCCTCTAGAAAGAA
Source organism: Chrysanthemum seticuspe (assembly GCA_019973895.1). Lineage (NCBI taxonomy): Eukaryota > Viridiplantae > Streptophyta > Magnoliopsida > Asterales > Asteraceae > Chrysanthemum > Chrysanthemum seticuspe. Next base: position 157,722,140 of record BPTQ01000001.1, read on the forward strand.
AAAGAAAAAGCCTTAAACAAAACAAAGAGGTAATTTGAATGAGCAATCATCTTTCTTTTAAAGTTTGCAATAAATAAAGACACTAAATTCATTTTTGAAGGACATTGGAATACTCTTCATCAATAGAGTACAAGTATTCTAATAGAAGATCTTGATGAGTTTCCATGGCTACTGATAATTTCAACATCAACAAAAATATTGGATAAGGTGGCTTTGGTGTCTGGGTTGAAGTGTGAAGACATGAATCAATTGTTAAGTGTAGTCTCCCAACTTCAGGTATGAAGGTCTCATACTTTCGATAGGGGGAAAAGGAAGGTCATATTCTTTAGTTCTTGAATCTGGACCTACAGAAGATACAAGCCAGAGAAAACAATACTTTTTCTAGATGCAACACAGGCTACATTAGCATACAGTAGTGATGCTTCAGGGGAGTTGCCACCTGAGCCTCGACCAGTCGCCACTACATGAAATCCACGTTAAAACGAGTTCTCTCCTAGGTTTGAAAGCAGAGCCAGAGATCAACAATGGCACATGTCATCAGAAAGGTTTGGACCAAGAATAGTTTGTTTTGCGTATTAATAAACTTCTTGTGATGGCTGTCACTATTTAGAATACTAATTGACCTGACTTATTACATATTGTAGGGCACTTCTATCAATGCTTTCCCGTCGAGTGAAAGAAAATTGACTATTGTATATGAAAAAGAGGTGACAAACAATTGATGTGAAGCTGATGCAAGGTATGGTTTCTACTACCAAGTTTTTGTTAAGTAAATCGCACATGAATGACCCACAAACAATGTCACACAGTAGGCACTAATTAGCCAAAAAAAATTATAGGAGTTACTCTATGATGTGCTTAGAAATATGTCTGCATCACACAAGTTATATGTGTCATTTATGGTTTTGTATTATCTGAACCTCATACATTATTATCGTATGTATAAGCTGATCAAGAATCTCTTAACGACTTAATCTTATCTTATGAAAGTAATCAGTCACTTATTTAATGTTAGTTATCATGTTCAAGGTCTAGACATTATGTGCTAACAATATAAAATTATGTGATAAAATGGGAGACAACAAATAGATAGTATCATATTTAATTTTATGTTTCTTTGTGAGATGCCAACGTCATTACTGAAATGGTTAGTTAATGATGTCTTAATTGGAAATATAGTCGTCATAATTATATGTCATATTTCGTTAGCCTTGAGAGGGTGGTTGATTCGGGGAATAAGAGTCTTAAGATTAATCAAGTAATGTCTTTCTTTTTTACTACAAAAATATGTGCTTAATGTTTGATTTTGAATTGAAGCGTGTTGATTGGGAGTGTGTCATTCACTTTTCTTGTGATCGGTGGTTGGGTTACCAATCTTGAATCCAATGGCATGAGATACAAAGACCCGAAACAGCCAGTAGAGGTTTGAATAATATGCTTGATGAATCAGATGACGTTAGAGGAAAATATCAATCAAATGACATAGATTGATCGTTATGTAGCTACACCTGAAGTAATGCAAAACTTCCTATGTAGTTTCTTGCACGTACTTGACCATTCCTTTATTCTACTACCCAAAATTCATGTTACAATGTTATTTTGTATATGGAGTGTATTGACCGGTGGAACCCTCCTGCAAAAGAGAAATCTACCGAGTCATTAATTAACATGGTAGTCTATGGCGATAGTAATTAACATGGTAAACAAAAGAGAAATTGTAGCAATGAGCAATGAGAAATTTACTTTCATTTTGATTGAATGTTTTTGTTTGAAATTAATTTTTGGCATTATAACCATGCTCCACCCATTATATGCTACCCGTTTATGTTTGTAAAACTTATCATATTAACAACTTAAGTACATATTTATAAATCATAAACAGGATATCACATGAAGCTCGCCCACTCATCGGGTATCTTCTAAATAAATGATAAGGATCATTCAAATATTATTCTTAAAGCCTATTTAAATTACTTACATGAACTTTCGATCAGATTTCCCTACAATCTGTTCATTCGAATAAATCAAGTGTTCATGTTGTTTTAAAGAGTATGGATGACTTTGCACGGATTGGTGAATATCATGATCAATATATAATGTTTTTACATATGATCGTTCTTTTTACATATAATACATGATCAATATATAATCGTTTTCTAACATATTTGCCGTTAATCATTATTTTATTTTTACGTTCTAATAATTTTGTTTTCAACTTTATCCAAAACATTTTCCGTATTTTTGGTAACCCTCATCTTGAAGCACATGGTGTGCTGGGGTCGTCACAATACACGAGGCTGTTACTCTACTCTTATACTAACAACTTCATACCTAATAATAACAGAACTTGAAACCAAATTCAACTATTTCTCAACAGAAAGGTTAAAGGCCAGCTCTTCGAAAGATATAGTACATTAGCCTAAACTTTTGCCTAATGGGAAATCATATACGTGTTCGAAGAAAAGGTGTTTGGTTTATTTATACCTCATCATTTAAGACTCAAGAAAACTTTTTATTTGATATTCGTTAGTTACCTCGAAAACATGTCTTTCAGGAATATTGATCAATTATGAGATTTATTACTCAAAACAACCTTTTTGGTCATCACTAAAGTATTAATTATAACAATAAATTTAGAAAATTCTGCATTTTTTTTCCAAGTTTGATTGAAAGGTAAATAATAATCAGGACCTGACAAAGTGTAAAGATAATAAAATCCATTGTCTGCATGTGAACTGACACAAGTGGCGTTTCGGCAATGTACCTAAAAGCCTTACATGTAATATTCGTCTTTCTTACTGTGTAACCTCAAGAAGTTAGGCACCTAAGTTAAGTTGATATATGTTACACTACAGATGTTGTATGAATTCAGTATAATGAGCATATCTCTGCCTAACATAGAGAAACCAAATATGATTCCTGAGAATGAGTATACATCAGAAGATCCACTTTTGTCTTCACATTACTGCAAATGATGAACTTCAGGTGTGTAATAATGTCTTTGATCCTATATTTATCTTGGTTGTGTTTCATGTTGGTCATTATAAACAGGAGCAACTACATGAAAGGGATACAACTATAATGGAGTTACAAAAGACTTAGGATGATAAAGATAAAGAGCTTCATGTAATTAGACTGGACCATGAAGCAGTATGTGTCAAAACGTTCATCTCATGTTTTTTTTTATCTTTTGATTGTTTACTATAATTATCTTTCTCTATTTTTCTATTGGTATAGGAGAAAAATGTGCAAGGAAAGCATGGATTGCGTGGAGACATTAATGTGTTTTTGTTAGGTGATCCTAGGAATGCAAAAGCTCACTTTCTACAGTAAGTGCATCATGTTATTCAGCTAAGCTGGATCATATTAGAATCATCAGTAGTACTAACCTTTTCTTTTAACTTTATTATGAAGATATGCTGAAAAACTGGATATAAAGACAGTTAACACTAAAGGAAAATGAGGTTATGCTATTGGACTTACAACAACTATGCCTAAGTACCCATTCACATGAAAATAAACACTTCAAGGAAGGGCTTCGACAAAATGAATAAGCAAGATAGGTAATTATATATGTCTATTATTTTCTTCAGTTTCATTGGTAGTTAATACTAAATAGATGTATAAATAACAAAGTTACATTTGCTAGCTAGGGTGAGTATTTATAAATAAATTTTGTGATTGCTATGGAAGCTGATTACAAATTGTTAGTGTTGACATTTGCTCAAGTTGGATCAATTGGACTTTAGTCTTCAAGAAACGGTAACTTTTTATGTGGGATTTATATATATGAAATATTAGATAATATATTTCAATCTTGATGCTGCTATCATTATATATGTTGTGTTATTAACCATCCACGCAAACCATACAATTATTTATAATTTATTAAAAAAAACTAAAAAAACAAAAACTAAAAACCAAAGAAACAATTGTCTTATAATATTGTTTGACAATTCTAAAAAAATGTATTTAAGTTAACAAAAAACAACAAACAAATAATTATAAGTCATGCCCGCCCATTGGGCGGGCTTCGAAAACTAATATATATATATATATATATATATAGTGTATCTTTATTTTAAGAACCTTGTTAAGTGCGAGAACTTTGAGAACTCTATTTGGACCCTAGGATTACAAGATCAATGGATGAAAATACATGTGGCATTTTTGTAATAAGCTAAGATATTAATAATATTTCAAAAAAGCAGGAAGGGCATTAAGGGTATTTCAAAAATATTTTTTTTTTTATAAAATTGTTCCATATTAGAAGGAAGGAGTTATTCGGTTTATATATTACAACAAATAAGTAATACGATAGTTTTTCCCTGTCATCGTGTGGTAGTCTGTTCATCTCCTTTCCCACCTCACCACCGGAAAACACCCTCACCCCCACCTCACCGCCGGTCACCATACCTCACAACCTATACCAAAACACTCCACGACATCTACTCTTTCCGATCCACCACTACACGCGCCGCCTTTTTTTACTCCACCATATTGATTAAATCGTCGCCGCCAATCATGATAAAATAACTACCTCATCACCATCGGCTAAACAGTCGCCGCCACCAAGAAAAGTCACAACCATCGGCTAAACCGCCGCCGCCACATATTGTTTGTAATATTTCAGGTGATTGTTTGTTCTAGCGGTTTTTTAATTGACTCTTGTATGCAATCTTTTTTTTGGTTTTGTTGTTTTCTACTTGAGATCCAAACGGATCTGGTGTTCTTGGTTTTGTTATAACGATATAAAACTTTCGTGTGATGAAGATGTAATACCCTCTGAATTGACTTATTCAAAACCTAATTTAATCAGTAAAAGTGTTCTTGTTATGGTAGAAGACAAGTGAAGTGTGTTGTGATGCTATGTAAAGTAGATAAAGTAAAAGCACTAAAGTGAGTAAAAGAAAAGGCAAAAGCAAAAGCAGCCAACCTTGTAGTGATTATGTCGACAATATTGTGCAGAGGTTCTTTGATTTAATATTTGCTATAAAATAAGCTTTGTGTTCACATGTATGTTTTGTCTTGGTATTGGGTTTGTTGTTTTAAAATGACACATAACATCCATGTACTCAGTACCCATTATAAAAAAAACATATGTGTTTTATAAAAAAAACATATGTGTTTTATAAAAAAAATCCATATGCTCAGTACCGATTATAAAAAACATATGTGTTTTATAAAAAACATATGTGTTTTATAAAAAAACATATGTGTTTTTTAAATTTATCTAGTCTTTTTTTAGAGCTGCATCTTTTTTAAAGACGTATAAAACATATATGTTTTGTGTTTGGATTATATATGTTTTGCATACATAAACAAAATTGGTCTCCGATTTATTTGTGTTTGCTAATTTAAGCTCGTGCATACATGTTTTAGGGAACGGTGCATACGTCTATTAAGGAACGGTGCATACATGTTTTAAGGAACGGTGCATACATCTTTTAAGGAACGGTACATGTTTGATATATGTTGTTATTATTCATTGTTATAGCTAAAACATATATATTTAAAAAAGTTGTGTCAGCTTTTTTTATTGATTGATGAGCCTTTTTTTTTACTTTATTTATTCTAGGCCATGTTCACATTTTATTTTTACTTTATTTATTCTAGGCCACTAAAACATGTATATTTAAAAAAGTTGTGCCAGCTTTTTTTAATCAATTGTAAGATCTATATAGACGAGCATTTTATTATTTAATGAGAATATAACAAAAGTTGATCAAGCAATGTATATTATCAGTGAGAAAAATTACGTTCTTAGGGATGATATAAAGGAAAAAGAGTATGTTATAGTTTATTTTTTTGTGCTTAGACATGGTTAATTGGAACATGTACCTTCAAAACATGTATGTTTAAAAACTTGAATGCTTCTAAACATGCATGCTAAAAACATGTATGTTCTAAAAAAAACTTGTGTTATTAAACATATTCTGCTTTTAAAAATTTATGTTTTTGATTTTTTTTATGTTTAATAGTTTATTAGTAGTTAACTGTTGGTATGACTTTATTCTATCTTCATTCATATCTAATAGTTTCAATACAATTATAAAACATGTATGCTTCATAACAATTATGGTTCAAAACATGCATGTTTCAAAACATTTATGTTTGACAACAAGTCTCTTCTCAAAACATACACGTTCTCATGAACATGTATGTTTTGATAGTTGTTTATGATTAAATATGTTTGATATACACAAGATTGTGTATATGCGTTATGATAGTTATGATTAATTTTTGTTTTTTATTTGTTGGAGGTTTAATTGTTTTTGTGCATGCTTGTTTCAGATTGATGAAGATGATGATATCATTAAAGACTACGGAGTGGATTAATACAAATATACATGAAGATAATTTGCGACTTTTGAAGATATACGATTATTGCATATGTGTTTTTTGTACTTGTAATTAAATAAAATGTAACATTTAAGTATATGAATCTTGTTTTTTCTTTTATAATGGTTTATGTTTTTTAATTTATGCTTCAAACTTCAAAAAAAAATAATAATAATACTAGCAAAAAACATACATGTACTTCACTAAAAAACATACATGCACCTCATTTAAAAAACATACATGTATCTTATTAAAAAAAAATGCATGCACCTGTAAGATTAAAAAAAAAAAAAAAAAAAAAAAAAAAAAAAAAAAAAAAAAATTCCGAAAATTTAGGAATGCTTAAAATCGGGATTTAATAAAAAAAATAAAAAATAATATAAAAAATTGTATTTTACTATAATACCCTTTTGGATTAATAATAATTTTTAATATTTAAAAAAATCTCATTGGTTTAGAGGGGTTCTCAAAGTTCTCGCACTTAACAGGGTTCTCAAAATAAAGGTCATATATATATATATATATATATATATATATATATATATATATATATATATATATATATATATATATATATATAGTTAGGATCAAATAAGAAGATTACTTAAAATATGAAGGAATAAGAAGAACTATAACCGCAAATCCGAGATGCACCGACCTAAATTAGATGCATCCCTATAATCTTAGATGCATTATAACGCACCATAGTGTGTTTTCTAGCTTTTAATCAGATGCATATATGTATATTAGATGCATTTCATGATTTCTCTTATTTTTTGTTCCTCTGCACGTGCCAAAATCATGAAAATCAATTTGCAACATCTATACTTCAAATTAACTTTCGAAACTCAAGATGTTGCATCTATATGAATAGAAAAGCATCTAATGCAAGTCGTTGCATCTCAAATGCGTGGTTTTGGTCACTTCTCACCACTTCTTATTTTAATTTACTTCTCACTAGATCCCTACTATATATATATATATATATATATATATATATACAGGGTAGGGTTATTATGAAAAGATTCTTATAATGAAAAGAATATGAATGCTTGTAGAGGTGACATGTGTCACATTTGCCACATCACCATGCCACGTCATGTGACATGTGTCACCCCCACCCCACCGGAAAAAAAAATTCCCGCCAAAATTTATTATGTCATCATAGTTATAAAGTTACTGCATCACAATCATAATTGCGATGCAATAACTTATAATCTTAATGCACTAAAATCATGATTGTGACGCAGTAACTTTAACCGTGATGTAATAACTTATAACCTTAATGCACTAATAAGTTTTTGTGCATCTTTATTATAAGTTCTTGCATCATAGTTAATAGTTAAGTGCATCAACTATGATGCATGATTCAGTAACTTATAACCTTGATGCACTAAAATCATAATTGTGATGCAGTAACTTATAACCTTAATGCACTAAAATCATGATTGTGATGCAGTAACTTTATAACTGTGAGACAGTAAAAAATTTTGGCGGGAAAAAAAATTTGGCAGGATTTTTTTTTTGGCGGGGAGGAGGGGGTGGGGTGGGAGGGGCATGGTGATGTGGCAAATGTGACACATGTCACCTCCACATGCCTTCCCATTCTTTTCATTATAAGAATATTTTCATAATAACCCATATATATATATATATATATATATATATATATATATATATATATATATATATATATATATATATATATATATATATATATATATATACATATATATTAGAGGAACTTGCCAAGTCACACACACACACACACACACATATATATATATATATATATATATATATATATATATATATATATATATATATATATATATATATATATATATATATATATATACATTATATATAAGAGGAGGCATGCCACATAAAATGCCACTTGGCATCCCATAATGCCATGTCATATTTCCATGTCATCATTCAATTCCATGTCATCATTTATTGGGCATTTTTTTTAAATATGTGGCATTTTTTTTTAAATTTGATTTGATTTTTTTAAATATGTGGCATTTTTTTTAAATTTAATTTGATTTTAGTGTTTTTATATTTTTAAAATTCGGATATATAGTGTTTTTATAATATTAAGTGTATAAAATTCGGTTTTTATTAAAAAATCATGTTGCTAGATTCGAACTTGAGACATTGCATAACATTAACAACCATGCTAACCACTAGATCAACAATGTTTTTTGGTTTATAGTTTGCAAACAAAAACTTATAAACCTTTCCAAACAAACGAACCCACTAATTGGAAATCTAGAAAACTATAAATTCGGTTTTTAGCAACATCAGTATCAATATCTAAAAACCCTAAATCGAAAAAACCCACACAACTCATTCATCTAAATTTTTTTTAGAGTTTTGAGAATGGCTGCCATGATTGAACTGCTCATGATGTATATGCTCCAGTGCCAAAGGGTATAAAAGTTTAATGATGAATCGTGGGTAAATTTTTTTTTATGTGTTTTTTGGCTGCCATGGTTTTGAAAATGGTTTGGTAAATTAATGATGAATCGTGAGGTAAATTGATATGTGGGTTCAAGTGAGCCGAAAAAAGTTTATTTGCATTCTAGCGATATCATCTTAAAGTGTGTTGTGTAATAAGGTCTAGGTTTTATTGATTTGTAGTTACAGTTGTTAATTTAAGTTGAAGAGTCATAAAGTTTTTTGTTTATAGTGAGAAAAGAGTGCGCTTTTTTGGTCTGTTGTTATTTGATTATGGTTCGAGTTATTTAATGATGGATAATGAGGTGAATTTATAGATTTGTTGGAGAGTTTGGAAGTTTGTGTTCGCGTTAATATGGATTTTGGAGTGTAGCCACATCTTGTGCTCATAAAGTGTTATGATTGCAAAGGATATGTACGTCACGTGATAACAGATGTGGAAGATTTTTTCATTTGTTGAAATTTAAAAGATATTCCCTAACCCCTGCTCACTAGCCCCCGACAAGGTACTCACATCTTCCGACTTTGCAAGCATCGTGGAAAATGAACGTCAGAAAGTTGACAAAGTTTAAAGCTCAGCGTCTCTCTCTAGACTTCTCTCCCAACATGCTGTGAAAAAGGTTCTGCACCCGGAGCAAATAAGTCTGAGCAAAATATGCACAAGCTGTTTTGTTTTTCTTAATTGTTGTTAGATATTTATGTTTTCTTACTTTATACATTATATTAGTTGATACAGTATTCTTAGTTTTTTTAAAAATTTACCTTATGTATTCAATATCCACTATTCCCTGTGATAGTAGAGACGAATCTGAATATGTAGACTGAGTCATCTTATGGAAGGCTTTTTTGCTCATAATGAAGTCTGTCCGATCACTGGATCCTTGATCAGTTATAACAATAGTCACTCCTTCATCAGAACAATCTTTACTGTTCGTGCACCTCACCTAATGAGTTCCATATAGAAATAAGTTTAGTGATTGTATATATTTACATACAGTTTTTTAGTATATTATGATATGATTATAACCTGTTAGCAAGCACCACAGCCTACACCATCACGATAGAGATCAGATGCATATGCTACATAGCCATTGTTGATTGTTGCTCCAAACGAACCATATCCGCATCTTCCTTCTGTAACATAACCAAAGAATCAAAAACAAAGTGTATCAGTAACAGTTATAATGATATTTACGTATGCATCTTTATATATTTGTTATATATCTCACTTTTGGTTCCTTTGTCATCAGAATCAGGGTAGTATGCTGCTCGAGAATGGATGAAGGAGCCACTAGACGTGTCAGCTTGTGCTGGATTAAGAATAGAAAAGATCAATGCAGAAAGTATAACGAGAAAATTGAGTGAAAATGCCATTTAAGGATTGGTGAAGAGCTGTCTGGTTTTGTATGGAAACAAACAAAGGTTGGTACCTATTGATAGTGAATATTATGAGTATGTAGTTGGTAGTATTTTCAAAAGTTTGACATTCTGTATTGAATGTATAAAATTTTGTTACGTATTATTTACCCAAACAAAGGTATATGCTTCTTTTATCACCTAATTAATAGATCCGTACAATCATTATTATTTTATTTCCCCCTTGAGTTTGATATTTGAGATGGTACGATTATTCATATAATACATAGAAATAATATTGTAATTGCTTAGCTATTTAATTTTGTTATTGAATGGTTAGGATGTTAAATGTCATAAAATGTTGTATTGGATCTTTATTGCGAATTTGGTCTCTTTTTGTTTTTGATTATTGCGACGAGCGGTATTTGGATATTGTTGCAGCCTGCAACATGGGATGTTTGGATATCGCTGACACTTGCAGCACGGAGTGTTGGGCTCTGACTTTTATCGAAGTAATAACTCCATTGTTTTGATATACTCATGAAATAATGAAGTTATTACTTTGAAAATTTTTTACAGGTCTAACTTTATAATCTGTCTTGATTCCAATAGAACAATAATCAAATACCAATACAAGGGTTCATTGATAAACTACGAGTCCAGTACGGTGTATCTAGCTCAACATTGCCATATGGTTCAAAGTTGAAAACAAACATATGAAGGAAATTGGTCAACAAACTAATGGTTGAGGATCAATCAGTCATTGGGAGACTATGTCGAATTTGGAGGTAGATCAAATAAATTCACTTACGTTATTTAGCTAATATTACTTTTGTTTTACTAATTCTTTAATAGTTCACACATCTCTTTTTTACATTGTTTCTAACTAATTATTGTTGTGTTCCGTAGGACCTATTCCAGCAATCAAATTTGATGAAACGAGGCAAAGAAAAATATGGTTTAACAGCATGGTGGCCGCTTATACTGGTTGGGAAGATGTGTGAAACGACCATGTAAAGGAGGTTACTTTTGGGATGGTACACCACCAGCACATGTCATACACGACTGTCTGAAAATCTAGGAGGAAGAAAGTGTAGTGATACCATGGCAGAAGGGCGATCTTTTGGGCCTATACTAGAATACTCAGAAAATTGTAGAAAAGCTGATAGTGCCACAAGCTCATTCTTGTCACCTCATTCTGCCACTGAATGCAAGAAGATATCTACTGTCTATGAGTGACCTTATGGTCGTGTACTCGTGTTAAAGACTGTTGACTTTGAAAGTCAAATACTCTGTACTTATTCAAAATGTTTGGAATTGAGTTGGTGGTGGCATCTAAGAAGCAATGTCGTATTGAATGGTTTGGTATCAATAACAGCACAGGTTATTCAGGATTAAAAATGAAAATGTTCATTTGGAGTTGGTGTGCAGAATGCTATTTTAAAGCCACAAGTACGCTGGGTATAGTTTCAGTAAATCTAACTCTTAATACTAATTGTGTTTGTTTCTCAGGGATTCGAAAACGTTGGTTCATGGGCTGCTCAGATCCCGGAGAAGAAAGACTATGCAACTGATACTTCTACCAGCAGTTACATGATACGTATGTCGTCAATAAAAATGTTATTTCTTCGCACACTTGGAAAGCGTTTAGCTTTGGACATAATTTATCAGGTAGCTATTCATTTTTTCATACTTATTCATTTTTTTCGCCATCTTATTTAATGATCCAAATCCAACCAATCTGAGAAGTTGCAATATGAAAGAAGCCAATCTTTTTCGAGCAAGTGATTTCCTACAGTCTCTGTATGTCTTTAAATAAAAATCTATCAATCAATAATGGAAATATGCTATTAAAGGAGGTGTTGTTTATTAGTACTCAAATTATCTCATCTTTTATGTTGCTTGTGTACTTGTCAATTGCAACTTATTCATATCACAAGTATGTAGCAAAGGATAAGTATGAGTGTACACATGACTATATATGGTATTTGTTATTGGGATTTTGGCGTAAAAGATTATGAAGATAGGTTTTCTAAACTAACTTATCATATTTAATCGTCCATATCATGATTGAAATGAGTCAAATGACCAATTTACTAATAATGAATAAAATTCATGGTTTTTCTTTCACATATTAAAGGATTTGAGACACAAATGTAGAAATGGATGGGTGCTTGCTACTTGCATATATTCTGATTTTATTTTCATTTGATTTTGCAAGCGGGGCCTAGCACGATTGCGGAGACGACGATTAGAGGTCTCCCGCATCCTCAGTTCCAGGAGGTATGTTAATTCTACATCTTTATATATTAACTATGTTACACTGCATATTCTAAAGAATGTCAAACTCTTCATACTTAGAACTTGAGGTTTTTCCTTTTTTGAATCCACCAGTTTGAGAAAACCCAACAAAAGTTGACTCATGATCAATAAATTGCAACATTTTTTATCTGAGTTTAACCAATTGTCCAAACTGTTATTTTAAAATTTCATTATGAACCAACAGGAAAAGGGAAACGTCCCATACATGGTGGGCAATGGTGCAGGTGTGTTCACCAGAAGCCCAAAGGAGACAGCTTAGATTGTGGCTGGCTGGTTGGTTCAACACAAATTGACAAATGTAGACGAGCTCAAAAAAATGTCTGAAAACGCCATCAAGTTAGCTCAACCAGAGGTAGTGTTTGACATAGTGAGGGATAGCCATATGTTTTAACGCAGTCATTTTCAAGTTTAATTTAGCAAAATGTATTAAACTATGGGATGATAGTTGTTTTGAAATACAAGTGCAGTTTCTTATGGCAAAAAAATCAAAGCCTGAGAAGTAATAAAAAATTGTTATAAAGGGTCATTTTTTTATAAAATTATTTGTGCTAATATCATTCCAAACATGAATGTGCTCTGTTAAAAGCAATCTCTCTCTATTAGGCAAGTGATTATTACCTTTAAGTTGCAATCACAGTTCACATGCTGTTTTCGATGATCATACCAAACATGACTTTTTGTTGAGAATTTACACTTAGTGAGCACTGATTTACCAATGTTTTAAAACGGATTAATATGTGAAGTAACTATTTTTTTATGGCTGTAAAGAACTTGAACAAAAGTTGATAAAAACATATATACAGCGGCTAAATTGTATCAATTACTATAGTCCGGTCACAATATATCATTGATGTCCGCTTTACAAACATCTAACATTGGTACTTATTTAGTAGTATGGTTTGATGAAGATTGGTTATACATAAATGTGGTTTAGGAATTCATGAGATTATCTAATATCATCTTATCCAATGTTATCTAATATCATGTTATCTAATGGTTTAGGAATTAAGATTAAAGTATTTATCTCAAACCTTAACCTCGTCTCTTTCCAAGTTCACTCAAACTGATCCACTTTGAACTTCAATTAGTTTCTAATAGAATTTATGAACTTGAAAAACATGGGTTTATCTTTCATTAGATAAAAATATAATTTATAAGCTTTCTTAAATTAAAATTAAAATTTAACCATATATCAATATATCTTATGTATCTTATGTCTTTCAATACTTTTGATTGTTTTTTAAAGGCCTAAGGCCGATGAGCGTGGAGGAAGTCAGGTGATTATTTCTATACAAACTTTACATGGAAGTCAGTTGATTATTTCTATACCAACTTTACTTTCTATGTTTTTTGTGTGTGCCTAATATGTGGTGTTAACTTCTTGAGTTGGTAAGTCATACTCGATATTGCTCGAGTTGGTGAAGAGAGGTTTAGAACAGTAGAAAAATGTCTTGCATCATTAAAGCAAGGGTTAAAATAAAATAAAAAATAACAACAACCACGATTGTGTGTTCTTGCCTATTCTTTGGATGCTTGGTTAGCATATGTGGATGGCGTCTATGGGGCGAGCAACCTATGAAAAAAATTACAAAATTGGACACTACATTACATGAGCATGCGTTAGCCCAAAAGTATTCAAGATACACACGAGTATGTTGTTATCAATGTATAGAAGTAGGTTCATAACATTATTCAATTTATAAAAAGTAATCGGGGAAAAAGCTCTCTGATATTGACCTCATTTTCTATATGGATTTTTGTCGATACTCTTTACAAGTGTATCACTGCTATTTACGAGTGGTTCTTCACAATTAGATGTAATTTTGATCATGTATATATGTATGACATAAATTTCAAAGGGGGTCATGTAATGTTCCTAAACTAACAACACATAATAGTTATTTTCCAACATCTATTAGCTTAGTTAATCAAAAGTATCATTATCATATTCTTCTTAAACAATGTAGTGAGAAACGTATTATTTTACAAGAAATGGGCTTATAAACAAGCAAAATGAAGAACAAAAGCTATGAAGGCACATAATTGACCTAATCTTAGGCTTGGTTCATGAACTTGCTTTCTTTGATGAAATCTATGTACAAATTAGTCATTCATAAAAGTATTGAATTGGTTAATGTTTAAAAGGTTAATTTCACCTCAAATATATAGATGGCTCTCATATTTTAAAAATATATTTTAACCAAACACTCATGGATGATAAGATACCTTACTCTTGATGTAGTATGACACATGCGGTTAATTATAAACTATTTGTGAAATGCAAAAAAGAATGTCATGACTTATAATTATCGTTGGCACATTTTAAAAACATTATTTTAAAAATATTATAATTAAATGTTGTATTATAATTTGTTCACTTGTGCACAAATCAAAGTACTTACCTGTTTTTAGCCGTTTTATGGATTACGGTAACATCAATTATAAATCTTAACCGTTTCATTTAACTTTTAATTACTTTTTAGTGTATATATTTGTTCTACTAAATCCTAAAAATAAAAACCACAAGTCATACCCGTCCATCGGACGGGTTTTGCCACTAGTATATATATATATATATATATATATATATATATATATATCTATACATTATATATAAGAGGAGGCATGCCACATATAATGCCACTTGGCATCATTGAATTTATGTGGCATTTTTTTTTTAAAATTTTTTTAATGACATGTGGCATTTTTTTTTAAATCTATGTACAATTTTAAATTTTTTAATTTTAAAATTCGGTTTGTATTTGTGAATTTTAAATTTTAATTCGGTTTAATTAAAAAGAAGACATATATTGGATTTGAACTTGGGTCATTCATAAGTTTTCTAAACAACTTACCACTAGACTAAATTGTTTTTTGATTTATATGTTCCAAATCAATACAAATAAGGACATGCTAAAAAATTCTGCAGTTTGTAATTTAAGAATGTATTTTATGAAAATAACAATTAAAAAAAAAGATGATATATATTACTTAAAAGATAATTATACCTTATATATTTTTAACCTATTATATATAATTTGATTAAAAATACATTAGGAGGTTTCCCACTTACCAACGATAACTTTTTTTAACCTATTATATATTTTTTTAATGTATCCTAATGTAGCTATCCAATTATATAATCATATTAAGTCTAACAGTTTTCTTCTCACTCAAATATATAATGTTTCATTTAGATTGTTGATTGCCAAAAATTCAGTCATATTAGTTTCAGTTATAAATGTTTCATTAGATTTTGAATATTTTGGCTTCACATAATGATAAAGCCAAATCCTATATGGTATTTTAGTTTTATGAATATGGACAATAGGATAGAACCTTAAAATATCGACTAGATAAGCACACCTCTCTAATATAAAGTTTGTGTTATAGATCAATTTCTATACAAGAGATGTAAGAACAGATCTAATTTCACCTGCTCAAACCCTTTGTATTTTCTACTCTAAATACCGAAACATAGTTTAAAACCGAAAACGAAGGACACGCCTTGTGAGAATTGCTGGAGAAGTCGATAAAAAGCAACTTGTCAAGGTGTGTTACAAGGCATCTTTAGTGTGTGTTGTTAGTCGATTTACAAGGCATCAGGAGTGTTGACAAATATATCATAGACCCAATTTAATAAAAAGCTTAATCTATGGTATGTGATCTTTTCATTGCTACCATGTGAATTGTTAACCAGCATTACACAAGAAGGTTACATATATTATGATCAGTATTATTCGGCTCGAACTTAAGGATCTTATACTGTGCAATTAGTGGCTACCCCAACACTAGCTCGATTTGAATTTTAGATACCACATTAGCTGCTACCCCCATGCCACATTATTCTTGTTTATGTTTGGTTGTGGCGACCCCGAACCAACACCAAAACCACTCGCTGACAACCACACATCCCCCATTATACAGTTGCATTTTCAAAGTTCATATCAAGTTTCTCAAAATCTCGCTAGATGAAACACACACGACAAATAAGAGCATCAATCTACCCCGTCAAATTTAATGACCAGCAACTTCAAATCAAAAATAGACTCCAATTATGGAGAGGATTTTTGACTTTGGTATATGAATTACTTTCTTGTAATTTGATTAAAAATCTACTATTTAATTACGGCTTTATGTTTAAGTTCATTTACGAATATTGATCAATGATGTTCATATGTTGTAAACAAATGATTTAATTATTAGTACTATTAGAAGTCTAAAACTCGATTTGGAACTTTTACATAAAAAATGGTAGCAAAACTTGATTTTACAAGCATTAAGTCTACCATTACCAAGTCTAAAAAAATCCCAAAAGAAGCTATTGTGGTCATGAGTATAACATATATGCGACCATTTACGTGTATCGTAAAAAACTGTATACTATACATTATATATACATAAAACTACTCTAATCAGAAAACCTATAATATAAAGTTATGATGATGTATTGTTACTCTTATACTCATACTTAACACAGTATTACGTAACGTTTGGTATGTTGTAATCAAAGTGAGAATAAAAAAGGTTATTACGGTAAAATGAAAAAATCTTGTTTGTTTACACATTTACTATGTAATGATTTATTGCAAGACTCATTACACTAAAAACTATTATTTTCATTCCTTATAGGCCCTTTTAGTTTTTTCATTACATCTTGTAATGAAATAAAAATTACATAAAAGTCCATCATTAACTAACTCCATTAAATAAATTTTCTATCATTGATGGCTATTTTACTTTTTTTCTTATAAATTTCATTATATCTTATCTTACCAACCAAACATGATTAATAACGGTAATGAATCATTACGTTGTGTCATTCATTCCATTACTATTTTACTCTTTTTCTTATAAATTTCATTATGTATTATCTTACCAACCAAACATGATTAATAACGGTAATGAATCATTACGTTGTGTCATTCATTCCATTACATCATTTATTTCATTCATTTGATATTTCATTACATCTTACCAAACGAACCAGCACATAAACAACGTGAGACATATAAAAAGTTTAAATATAGAATTGTATAGTTTATAATTATCAGGAGTCTATAAGATTCGACTTGTAGTATAAAACAATATGTTTATACAAGTAGAATATTAAAGACCCATCACATTTAAAACTATAAGTATATAGAGGCATGTCTATGAGATGTATATAACTTCAATGCACCTCCCCTACTTTATAGAGTCTTCTCCTTATTCAATTGTTCTTCACTTGTCGATGTGGGACAAACATTTAACAATCTTACTTTCACTAAAATTTATTTTCATGTACATAAAAGAAAGAGTTAATTACATAATTGGTCTTTAAGGTTTACCGGATCTTACATATATTGTCCTTGTGTTTTATTTAACGGGTCATGTCCTCGCGGTATGAAAAAATTACGGGTCATGTCCAATATACTAACGACAATTAAATGATCGTTAAAAAAGGACTAACATGATATGTTTGCATAACGTGAGGGGCTAAAATTGTATATGTGAAACCCGGTAAACCTTAGGGACCATTTATGTAATTAACTCTAAATAAATAAATAAATAAATAAGTCTAAATCTTACCAAACATATCACTAAGGTTTAAAAAAAAATATGACCATAATGCAGTACATAAATTTATTTCATTAGTAATCCTTTTTTGACGTGCTTAATTTTTGGTTATGTGATATTGGCCAAAACCATGAAAAGAAGGAAATGCAATAGGGATGGAGAAAAAAATGATAACTTAAATCAGGTTGGTTTTTATACTTCATTCTTAGTTTCATAAGCAAATTATTTGGAGCTTGTGCATGTTTAGAAGTTATAAGTATCATCTATTAGTTCCTATTTTTTGAAAGTTGTAATTTCTTTTGCTTCAAGTGTCATTTATTGCTATTTATAGGAAAGAGAAGTGCAAAGGTTGTTTCAGGACAAAGAACAGTGTGACACGGAGAATGTGTATGGTTTTAAAAAAATATGGAGCTGTTGTGGTAAATGTAAGATGTAAAGCAATACTCAAAGAGTAAGAATCATCTCACTATTTGACCCGCTCACCCTTTTAGCATATTTTAATATCATAAATGTAAGATATAACTCAAACATGCATGTGTAGTACACAATTTAATATTCGTTAAAGATAGAAATTTAGACCTATTCACATATAAATGGGTCAATAAGGTTAATGTGTTTTAACATGGGTCAATGAGGTTAATGTGAATCTAAAGTGGGTCAATGAGGTTAATGTGAATCTAAAATGGGTCAAATATGTAATAAAAAAATGCAAAGTGGATGAGCGTGTCAAATGGTCCGAAAGTCGCATAAGGCGTATTTATATTTTGCGAACTCAGTGTTAGTATATTAATTCATCATTATCTCAGCCTTTTGGAAGGTATTTATGAAGAACATACTGATAACTTTACAAATGACCATTGCCAATATTTCCTCTTTTAGGTACTAAATTTGATTAGTATACCTTTTAAAGAATCTGTATTATAGAAATATTGTGAATTTTGAAAATAACCTGAGATTAATTTTTAGTTGTCCCGAGGCCTGAAGTATTTCCACTCATCATTTCCACCCATACTTTAAGCCAGGATACTTGCTCATTAATCCAGGCCCCGTTGGTACCAAAACCAGATCTTCTGCTCTGTTGTGACAGCTATGGTACCTTAATTGACATTTGGTCTGTCGGGTGCATTTTTGCTAAACTTCTTGGGAGAAAACCTCGACAAGCTGTGAAACGTGGACTTCCACCTATTAGTGTTGTTCGCTTGGAGCAGATGGGTAAACCTAGACTTCCACCTATTAGTGACTTTACATGTTCGGCCTATTTAGCAGTGATATTAAGTTTTTTTTTCTAATATTAAATTAACTTTTTACGTAAAATTGTTAATACCACTGTTACTTTACATGTTTTCTTAATATCAAAGTTAATTTTTTTAATATCACCGTAACTTTTAAAGTAGTGATATTAAGTTTTTTACTAATATCAAAGTAACTTTTTAAGTAAAATTGTTAATATCACAGTAGGACTCATAATATCGTTAATATCACGGTAGGACTCATAATCAAAAAAACAAAAAGTGATCATAAAAATCTGAAAAATAAAAAAATGAAATAAGATAGCAATAGTAAGGATCGCTCAAAAGGAAAAAAAATTTAAAGAAATCGACCACTTAACACTACCCGTAATGTATTTAGTTAGTTGCCTAGCGGATTGTACTTGCTGAGTTTACTTGATGTACTGAAGGCGAACTTTGAGTGTCTAGAAAAGCTTGGAATCGATAGGTGGTGTTTACATGATAGAGACATTGCCCCTGATGGTAAAACGTTGGAGGTAGATATAACTTTTTTTTGGGTAAAGGGTTTTTACCCCGGTAAATTAAACGCACAGCCAAACACTCCCTTAATACAACATGACAAGTAAGTATTCTTATGACCCTCACTAGATGTGACATTTTTTTGCTCATTTATCAATGTTTTATTAGAAATAGTCGATGCATTAAATATGACTACAGAAACAACGGTAACACAAAAATGATTCACTATATAAGAGTTTTTAGCATTAAAATAACATTTTGGGCTACTTTTAACCCGTTTAACCCGTTTCATGTAGCTAAATCTTTTTAATTTGACCCGCTAAGGATAAACCGTAACCCAAATCAGCCCATTCATAAGTAAGCTGGTATAAAAATACCTATAGTACTAACCATATACATAATGATCCAAAACCATAAACAAATTTCTACAAAAACTGTTATTTGATATAGAGCCTATGATTTGAGATTGTTCACTTTAAAATCAGAGAATAGTTATTGGAACTCTAAGCAGCTAGAAGAAGCACCAGGGGTCGAGTTTCCAGATATCTCATATATCCATGGTTATCCAAGGCATTCGTGCACCTATTGACACTAATCGCCCACTCGGATAACATGTCCTTGTCTCTAGGGTAAGTACAATCATATGTTTTTATGTGTATCTCATATGCAAGCCTATCAGATATGACGATAGATAGTTTTTGTACATTGAATTTTTTCCTTTGCATTTTTTTGGCTTATATTGGTTGCTTTTACCTCTATAGGCTCTTCCAAGATTAACAAACAGAGTTGCAGTAGCTGAGATGGTCGATCCAAATCTACAAGGCTTACCCTCGAATCTCCAAGATTACCCTCGAAAGAATTGCCATTGAAAGAGGTGAGAAATTAGGTGAAACTATAAGCAACTTTACCCTCGAAACCTTTTTCTGCATCAATCTTTTAGTTGTACTTGTAAAGCTGTTCTTTTGTCTTAATGATTGGATATAAAGTTCGATTAAAGGGTATAAAAGGAAGAGATACACGCTTACTATTCTGCACCACAGGAATTTTGCTGAGAAGATCACTGATTGATAGGAACTTAAAGGGTGTTACACATTTTATTGTAGACGAGATTCACGAGCATGGCATTAATGAAGGTACTTAATAATATGATTATGCAAGTTCATAACTCTCGATATTAGTTGCAGGCTTAATATCCACTAGCAGCAGAACCCGGAGCCGGTCAAGAAACGATCCAGGTAGTCAACATCTGAAAAGAAAAATAAGAAAGAGAAAGAATACTTCGTAAAGAGAAAGATGAAGAAATGCAGTGGGCAGAAAAGACTGAGAATGATGATAAGAAGCCAAAAGAAGAGGCTTGTGAGAACTTAGAAATTTCAGACGTACCCTCCGAGGAAGTAGTCAAGCCAGCGAATGAGGTCACTGATGAGTCAAAGAAAAATGTTGATGATGAAGTGCATGAAATCCCAGAACTACCCTCTGAAAATGTACCTAAGCAAGTTTATGTGGTCAACGCAGATCTTGGCGAGCCAAATAAGCAAGAAGAAGAAAGTGCAAAAGAGGTCGATGAAGGAGCATGCAAAATACCAAAAGTGTCCTCATCAGAAGAAGGTGAGCCTGCAAAAGGAGTGAATGAAAAAGTGCTTGAAAACTCCATAATGCCTCCATCATGAGAAGTAACCAAACCTGTCACCGAAGAAGCATATTGGATGAAATGTTATTGATTTTGTGAAATTTTATGTTACTTTTTAATATATAATTATTCTACTAAATCCTAAAAATAAAAACCAAAAATCAAGATACTTACTTGCTTTTAGCCGTTTTATGGATAATGTTAACATCAATTATAGATCTTAACTGTTTCATTTAACTTTTAATTACTTTTTAGATATATTTGTTCTACTAAATCCTAAAAATAAAAACCGTAAGTCATACCCGTCCATCGGACGGGTTTTGACACTAGTATGTATATATATATATATATATATATAGACAAACGTTCAAATGAGAAGGCCTTTTTTGTGAGAACGCGAGAAGTAATCTCAGCCCTCCATCTAATTTTGATCCAACCGCTCGGATTAACTCAAAAAATTACACTAACAAAGGCAATATAGTAATTTTACTTGATGTATTATGACAAAACCAAAATCCAGGCACCAAAAAACACACACGAAGGTGAAAAATCTTAAAACTCTCTCAACTACCCAAAGCATAAATACAAACACCACCATCGCCACAATTATCCGCCATTGAAGAACCTTCTCCGCTCATCTACTTAGACAAGTTAATCAATCTGTCCTACACTTGCCATCGAATCCGATCTAACATCGACTGATGTTAAAACTAGTCCGTCAAAAGGTCAGATTTTTACACTTTTTGTAACTCAAATTTTTTGATTCAGTGTTAAACTTCAGATCTGTTTGTAATATCAGTTGGTTTATTTGTTTTAGCTATGTTGATGTATAGTTTAGATGATTTTGAAGAGGTTCATGAAAACATAGATCTAGATATGATGAGTAGCTCTTTGTCATTGCACACCAAGTGTTTGATGAAATGTGTAAATGACTTTTACATGTTAAATATAGCTGAAGTTAAAGTTCCATTGTCTAATATTGATTACTTAAGAATTTAAGACGTGTATAAGGATTGTATGTAGTCGACTAGTTAGTCCTTGTGTCAAGGCATAATTTGTTTTATAAGGCCGTGGTTTAAGCTATTAAAAGCTCCTCTTTTTTTACTTATTAAAGAGTTAGATATAGCAAAACCTTTAGAGCATGAACCAATCCTAGCTGTTGTGCAAGTATTTTTGGTTGTTGAAGTATAGCAGGAATGAATGCAAATTTTGACGCACTAGGATACACACCAAATGTTGGGTGAAATTCTCATAAGAAACAATATACAAATTAACGAAATTTTCACATGTGACTAAAAATTAACGAAATCTTCAGATGTGACAAAAAAAATTACTAGTATAAATGTTGGGTGAAATGCTCATAAGAAACAATATACATATTAACGAAATTTTCACATGTGACTAAAAATTAACGAAATCTTCACATGTGACAAAAAAATTACTAGTATAAATGTTGGGTGAAATGCTCATAAGAAACAATATGTACATATTAACGAAATTTTCACATGTGACTAAAAATTAACGAAATCTTCACATGTGACATAAAAATTACTAGTATAAATGTTGGGTGAAATGCTCATAAGAAACAATATACATACTAACGAAATTTTCACATGTGACAAAAAATTAATGAAATCTTCACATGTGACAAAAATTTATAAATGTTGGGTGAAATGCTCGTAAGAAACAATATACATATTAACGAAATCTTCACATGTGACTAAAAATTAACGAAATCTTTACATGTGACATAAAGATTATAAATGTTGGGTGAAATGCTCACAAGAAACAATATACATATTAACGAAATTTTCACATGTGACTAAATATTTATAAATGTTCTTTACCCAAAAAAAATATATATTTATAAATGTTGGGTGAATGCTTATAAGAAACAATATACAAATTAACGAAATTTTTACATGTGACTAAAAATTTATAAATTTATACTTGGGCATATACGTTTTTCTTCACATGTGAAAATATATATGCTTCGAGTGTGGTCCTAAAAGCCATTATCATTCATTTTGTTGGGATTTTTCTACATCTCGCACCCCTAAGTGGCTGATTTTGTGTTGCTTATCCTTATTATACGTCTTGTAGCTTTTTAAGAACCTCTTCACACGTGCAAATTTACATCTTGTAGCTTTTTAAGGTGAGTGAACAACTTCGTCACATGTGAAAATATACGTCTTGTAGCTTGTTAAGAACTTCACACGTGCAAATATACGTCTTGTAGCTTTTTAAGGTGCATGAACAACTTCGTCACATGTGAAAATATACGTCTGGTAGCTTTTTAAGGTGCATGAAAAACTTAGTCATTTGTGAAAATATATGTCTCTTAGCTTGTTAAGAACTTCTTTACATGTGCAAAATTGGTTTAACGGGTTAAACTGTTTGGGGTCAACCCAGCTCGAACCAAGACCGTTTCAACCCTTACTAAAAGTGACTTGTTACCCTAAGTCATTTTGACTTGTCCCTCACCCAAACACATACTACATGCCTATAGAGTCATGATTCAAAATTTCAATATTGGTGTTTCACTAATGCTTAACCTTCTGTTACAGTTTGTTCCAGGAAGCATCATAAGTGCTTATAACATCGCCCAGTTCACAAATTCGAGTTGACCCGTTTCACTTTTTCAAAGATAAGCAAAGATTCCGCAATGTTGAGCAATGTTGACCTACATTCAGGTAAATTCTATTCTTTTCTGACCAAGAAGAACTTTGAGATGTTCCCTTTGTCCACTTGATTCTACTCGACTCTAAAGATTATAGTACTGGGCTATTGCATTATGTTGGATCGGATAACGGGTAAATCTGTAGGCTGTTAAACAGGTTGAGTTGAGGTGGCATTCAAACACTTTTTTTGTCTATCAATTTAAACTTTAGTGAATCAATATTATATTAAGATTATTTCAAATAAACTGATTTCAAAGGTTACACTTGCTTGCACTTTGAACGACTTTGAAATTGTCCCATTTCCGTTTAACCAGATGATAAATCGTTGCTTTTGTTGTTCTTTATGCGGTGCTCATACATAGGTTCCTAGTTTATTATCCAGTTTATTTGTATTTTTCTGCAGATCGATACAAAAGATATTCTGTTTATTGTGGTGGTGGGTTTATAGATATTGAGAAAACCATTTCAGAAAGGTATATGGTATTTTTGTCTTCTTTAATTTGTGTGAGTGATGTTGTTTCACACTATTGTGTTATTTTAGACGGCATGACTCTTTCATTGGATTTGGGGCACCTGTTCGTGCAAACATGAGAACCGGAGGTGTTACAACTGCTGCGGTGACTTCATCTTTGTTGGAAACTGTAAGCTCACTCCATTTCTATATATGATAGTGATACGAACCTGATCATTAGGATATTTTCTCAGTTTTTTTGGATATAATAGTGATACGAACCTGGTTTGTATCAGATAGTTTTGAAAGTGATTATGCAAATATTGAATAGTTTGAACAGATAGTCAATAGAACTCAGGCACTGCATAGTCATAACAAACAAGGTTACACTCTGGTTTTGACCAAGTTCTTGGAAGATTTTCAAAAGTATATAACTCTAAATCCATAGTTGAGTTACAGAAAAAACCATCAAATTTTCATAAAGGTAAGCAATTTTATAAAAGTATTAATTTTAGGTCAACAGCATATACCTAGTCTAAATGATGACGTGACAGCTGATGTCCCAGTAGCTTTAATCAAGTTGAATTTTTCTAACCCAGTGCTTGAGACAAACCAAGTTAATGTATTACCGGAATCTGACTTTCATGACACTTCGTTTTTTTTTTTTTAATTATTTATTATAAGTTTAGATGCAAATTTACCTACTCTAGAACCGAAAATTTCATTTTGATACTAAAGTAACATGTGGCTATGTAGGAAATGAAAGCTCAAGGTGTAACACAACACAAGCTAGAACTATTAAAGGATGTTAGTGGTTGTTTTAGGCCAGGAGTTTTTTGACAGCTTTGATGGGGGTCAGCGGGGCAGGAAAGACTACTTTAATGGATGTCTTAGCGGGACAAAAAAAAAGGTGGGTACACTGAGGGAAGGATCAGCATCTCTGGGTACCCAAAGAAGTAAGAAACATGTGCTTGCATAGCAGGATATTGTGAGCAAACTGACATTCACTCCCCGAATGTCACAGTCTCAGAGTCCTTGCAATATTCTACATGGCTACGGTTACCTCCTGAAGTTGATTCGGCAACTAGAAAGGTTAAAATTTTATATCCTAGCACTATTAAGGGCCAATTAGTAGCATAGAAACAACAGTATGTCCACAATAGATGTAGGCAATGACAGTTTTTTCCAAGATTATTATTTCGTTAACTAAGTAACTTGAAAAATTGGGATTATGACATATGGTTTAGTTAAGCATTATCGGAGAGAACCTGCATCTCAAAAGTAGCTCATTTTCTATTGTGTTCATATGTCTATTCTCAATCTGAATTCAGTTAGGACAACTGTAATTCAATCCAACTGTAATATTTAGTTTACATCTTATGCTGTGCAGATGTTTATTAAGGAGGTGATGGAGCTTGTGGAGCTAAAAACTCCATTGAGTGAAGCACTTGTGGGATTTCCTGGTGTGAATGGTCTTTCAAATGAGCAGTGCAAGAGGCTAAAAATAGCAGTTGAGCTAGTGGCTAAACCATCTATCATTTTTATGGACGAACCCACATTAGGTTTGGATGCAATGGCAACAACAATAACCATGGTATTTGACATCTATGACCCAACTACACGAGGTCCATGCAGAGTTCTTTCCTCACATGACATGGCCAAACACATCATGTCTTTTGAGAATGAGTGTCTATTTAGGAATTTAACAGCACCTACGTGGATTTGAACATGGTATGCAGGTGATGCTTGGTATGAGTGATCAAGTGAATCAATTCAGTTGTAAATCAATATTAAAATAAAGAAGAAGCACATTTAAGGTTCTGGTGGCGTTCTGATAAATTTAAGGCATTTGCAACACTTGTGACATTATAGGTGAAACCGAGTACATATTGGCCTTATTGGGAGTTCAGTCTTGTGTATTTTTCTTTATGACTTTATTTACTCTTGCATAAATTATTATCTCAGCTTTATTGTTTAATTTTATGTAGATTTGTTGATACAGGTATGGGTGACAAGTCATGGTTTGTTAGATGCATGCAAAATTTGTACTAATAGTTAATAAATGTTGCAGCAACAGAAGTGGTATAAAAGTATAATAGTGCAAAGGGTAGCTTGAATCCTTAGATTGTGAGATTTTCAACCTGAGGTTATGGCTTATTAAAATAATAAGCTCATAAGCTGTCTGAATAAGCTAATCTAGGCACGTCCTTAGTAACTCAAACACTTCAAAAGTGCTTACTACTTCTAAGAAAACGTTAAAGTTAGCACTTACATTCTGCAATCCCAAACACCCTCTTCATAAAACGTTAAAGTTAGTACTTACATGTAAATATGTGTTTGTTTGTTAGAAATATGTAGTTTACGTAGTTTGACAAATGATTTAGGGTTGATGTTAAATGTAACATGGATAGAAGACGAGGTGATAAATGTGTTGTTTTTGTTTTCAGGAAGAAGATGATACAAACTATGTAGAAGAAGGAGAGGCTGCGGATGTCTTTGACAGTGATTTAGATTCAGATGTATGTGTTACGTGGCTATCCGTGATTTTAATCTTTCGTAGTGGAATTTGCATGAGCATTGCATAGAATGTGACCGTTATGACAGTTAGCTAGTTTTATGATAAAGTTACTTGCTTTGGCTACAGGAACCCGAGCCAGAGGAGGAAGCAGATAATGAGCCAGATGAAAGGTAAAATTTTCAAATAAATATTTGTAAGAAATATGAATTTTGAATGTATAACTTGAAGATGTAAGTTCTCTGCAGGTGGACAAGGAAGAAATTGGTATTTCCAAGAAAGCCGAAACCGTCATTTCAAGCAAAGCCAAAACCGGGATTTCCGGTAAAGCCGAGATTAGGATTTCCTGGAAAAGAGATACCAAAAAAGAAACAAAAAAAGGTTGTTTTAGAAACTGATACTTCTAATGGGGAAGACACAAATCCAGAGCAGTCAAAGTCAACACCTCAAGACGACCATGATGATCCTGACGATACTGAAGTAGAGAAGACAACTGGAAAGTCAACACGAACTGCAGTTGTTGTTAGGCAAGCTGAAAGAGCTGAAAGAGATGCAACACGGGCAGCACTCCAAGCAACAATGAAGGTTGATCACAATTTTTATTTCCGTCCTGTATTTTTTTTTTTTTTTTTGAGGGACAGTATTGTATTTACAGTTATCTGTGCATTCTTAGCCCATAAAAAGGAAAAAAGAAGGCGAGGAGAAGAAGATTACCCAAGAAGAGATGCTTCTCGAAGCTGCTCAAACAGGTTTAGTACATTGATTCCTGTTCCTGTTACGCACATTGGATTGTGAGAATAAATCAGAATAATACAAGATGTATGAGTATCTAAAGTTGTGCGTATATCATGCAGAGATTATGAACTTAAGGAGCTTAGAACGGGTCCTAGCAAGGGAGGAAGAAGTTAAAAAGAGAGCAATTGTTCATAAAGTTGTCTATACTGGCCCTCATATACGATACATTTCTAAAGATGGCAAGTCTTTGTGGCTCCTAGTTTATTTTATTACTTTTCATTATGTTTGGCCTGATGATAACATTAATTTTAGGGAACTCGTACCTTGAATTTACTAATGGGTTGTCATTTAAATCTCAAATTTCTACATAGTCCACTCCATGTGAGTACTCAATTACTGCATATTATCTTGTAGTTAAGGTCTAAAGTGCAAATAATTGTATGCATGTTTTGTTATCTTACAGTGAATGTTTAGTTGTATGATACATCTAAAGACCATGTTTCTTTACTAGGAATCATCTTAAGCCATTGCTTTTCACTTTACTTCTATTTTATGTACTTTTCAGAAAGGCTGTATTTTATGTACTTTTCACTTTAATTTTTTTTAACAAGTAGGGTTGGATCAGTTGGAAAACCCCTTGCCTCTCAACCGAGAGGTCAGGGGTTCGATCCTCACTCCCTACAAAAGGCCGGAGGTCCTTTCTACCCTCGGTAGAACTGGAAGCAGCCTCTCTACCTTAGGTAGGGGTAAGGCTGTCTACATCTCAACCTCCCCCAAACACCGGAAACGGTATTGGGTACCCATAACCCGTGGAAGACGGTATTGGGAGTTACTTACTTTTTTTAGAAAGGCTGTTTGTGTAGTTACAAGATTACCTGCAAAGTAAGCTTGTTGCTCTCTCTCTCTCTCTCTCTCTTTTACGTCTACTTGTTCTTTCTTAAACAATGAACAAATTGATACACTATCTGAAAAGAGGTTTAATGGTGCTGATTTGGCCGATAAAAATCCTGATGTAATAAATGCTCATGGTTATTTAAGAGATATATTTAATAGCCAAACATCTTTTATAAACTTCATAGAGTTGATTTGTTAACTTTTTGTGGCTGGAGGAGTGCTTTTTGTTTGACGTATCTTCATTAACTGTCATATAATGTTGTCATTTACATCCATAAAGAATATTGTTGCGAAATGATAACTCTGTTAATGTTGTTCTGCCGATGTTTGTCACATCGTCAAATTGTTTTATATTAGTCCTCATTTTTTTATGACAGATACCGTGATCCTAAGACAGGCTTACCGTATGCAACAAAAGAGGCTTTTAAGATTATTCATGAACGGTAAGGCTTATTTCTTTTCTTAATTAATGTTTCGAGGACTCAAGATTGTTGTTCTTTGTATACTTGTTATGGTTATATGGTATTTTTCGAACCGTCTGTGCTTCCTTATATCTATGTACAGTCCATCTGTTTTGGTATTGTTACTTGATATGGTCTTGTAATATATCTTTTTTGTAGGCATGCAAGCAACAGTAGCGGCATTAAAGAGAAAAATAACATGAGAGAGCTTTATGATTTGACATCTCAGGAAGGTTTCACTAAAAAGAAGAAGAGATCAATCAACCCTAACATGAGAGAGAACTCTTATCTCAGATCCTCAGGTCGATTTTACCAAATTCCAGCTTTCGAAGACCTAGACTTAGACTGACTGCAGATGCTTAATGTCAGTCTTCTTGTTGGTTTTCTTTTGCCAATCATAGGCATGTCCAGCCTGAGAGATGGAGCTGAAAGTGCATTTATAAAGACGGTCGAAGATGATGTTCTCGTACGAAACACTTCATTTGAGCTTCCAGAATGGAAGTGTTTGCGTCTCCAGTTTTGCATTCAGATATGTTGATTGAAGAGAAGAGTTCCATGATGTTGAACACTGGGTTTATCTTCTTTGTTGTTGGTTGTTCGTAGTGATTGATTTAGTATGTTATTTCACCCATAGACCTTGCATGTACTATAATGTTATTTTTCTTTCGTTGTATGCTGCAACACATCAGGAAATTCAATGTAAATATTCACCACTTGAGCTGATAAACTTGGTATATACCTTATGGAGTAGGCGAAGCGTCAGGTTATTAATATTATCTCATGACTAAAAAGATTAGAATTATGTAATTGCAACGTTTCTCATATTGGCAGGGAATGAAAAAAGTTTCATCTTTGTTTTATTTATTTCCTGTTATGTTTTTGATATAATGTTTTTAAGTGGTCCTTTCGTTAATGCACAAGCTGTGATTTTACAAAGCATAAAAAATACATATGATTGTACAATGCTTTTAATTACATAATCGAGTCATCAAATCAAGTATCATGCAGTGGGCAGTGAAAGAGAGGCGTACATGGCAGAATAATTTGGATAATGAAGTTTTTTACCAATCTTTCACTTTGATAGACAGTCTGCTCAATTCATCTGTTTAAGGACTTGAGTTCGTATCAGTCAGTATCATCCAAATTTAGCTCCGGCTATCTCTGACACGCAACTTTAGTATGTCTTTGTCATGTGTCTATCCCCAAAGGAAATCAAGGGATCAGCAGCTTGATGAAATATAGCACTTCTTATTCTACATATATAACTTGTCAACACAACACAATAAATAAATCTGCACAGAGGCTCTATCATAAAGTCCACAAAACAATCAGCATACCATGTAGCCAAATGAGTTATTTGTTACATAACGACAATATACACTGGACTTGGTCTTCATCCAAAATATAAAAAACATGATTACATCTCATTGATGACCAATAGAATGCGACTAAATCATGTTTTGTTAAGATGCTTCGATCTAGGATGCCTCTCAAACAAAATGACCACCTCAACACTTGCAAGTGGTTTGAAGTAGCACAGGAGATTAGTACATTTCTCTCGTAATAACCACTTATCAAACACATATTTTTTACACACCAACCATACAACACTTTATATTCAATTTCACTAAACAACAGCTTATTTCATTTCCCATCAAATAGTTTAAGACAACTCTACAGCATACATCACTATAAGGAACGAAGAAATGTAGATACTTTTTGGGCAAAAAGTTAATAGACTCAATAAACGAGCAGAAGTATTATACCTAATGCTGTAAGATTCTTCCAGATTAACCATCTAAGTGCCTGTACAAGAATGTATCATCTCGACCAACTACCATGTAATGACCAAAAATGGAACCCCAGCCTAAGGCAACTTTAGGTAAGGGATGATGTTATCCTTACAAGCCTATGATGACCGTGTTCATGGTTTCCAAAATCAAAAAGCTCCATGTTATTCACCCATCAGCAAATCTACATTGCGGCGGTGGTGAAGCAGTGATGCAGAATGGATCTTGCATCTTCAACTGATGTTTTCACGGCTAAGAAACAATGCATTGAGCATACGTGCAATTGTTTCAAGTATAGCCTTATTGCTCACATAAGATATCTAATCGACCAGAGTTAGCTTACCTGAAACATAAAAGAACCAATTCAAATGACCATCATTAACATGAGGTTGAGAAACTAACACACCAATCTGCAAGATATTGCTACTTCATAAATAAAGTCAAAGAAAAACAGTTTTCAGATTCTTCAATGACATGTGGTGGAGTGAAGAAAAACATACAAGTGTGAAAACCACAACTAGGAAGGCACAGTTTCTCAAAAGGAGCTATCAGAATCTTTGCAACACTTACATCACAGTAGCTCACTTCCAAAATACAGACAAAGATTGAAGCACATGACCGCATACCCTTACCAGAGAGTGCAACTAACCATAAACTTAACTATGGATATGATATGCCCATGCGCTTATTAGTTTTGAGATACATCAGTGAACGGTTTTAGCTTTTATCAGCCATTTACCTTTCACCCACTTGTTGCCAATGCCTGTCTTGAAGATCCAGCAGTTATGCTAGATAGTGAATTATTATAGACACTATTGCATGTTGACTCAATGGACGACCAAGATAGAAAGTCAAACCCAGGGTGGTTGACTCACTGACAGCTATTATAAGGGTAGTCTAAACAACAATATAAAAGCAAAATTTGAAATGATAACTACAACGGATGAAAAAAGAATGGTATTGCACATGTGAAATACCTTAACCGGTTCAATTATTCAGATAGATTATTTTTTTGTGGGATATCATCAATAATGTGGTTTTAATTTACATACAAGGAAATAACTTATCTTAACCTTATAACAATAAAAACTCACATCACTTGTTATCTTCGCTAGTAGAGTTCAAGGATTTTTGTTTTTTAAAATCCAATGCTCCTTGATCGTTAGGGCCAACAAGCATGATTTGACAAAATACGAGGCATAATTATCTTGTTAGGAGGGGTGAAGCTTACTTTATAACCGATGACGAGTTTGTGTGCTAGTTTCATAGCATAATTTACTGTCTTTCTAACTTGAATGCAAGAACCATTGATAAGCATGTTGGTTGCAAGGTAAAGAGATAGAGATTCTAAACATATGAATGAACTAGTACTTGTGCCTTATTCTTTTATTTTATGACTAAAAAATGTCACTTAGTTCGAACTAAAAAATTAGTAAGCAATCAGATTCTAAACATCTGAATATTATATTTTATGAACAAAATATATGAAATAATAATCAGATTCTAAACATATGAATGAATTAGCACTTGTGCCTTCTTCGTCTATTTATAACCAAGAAGGGTCACTTTGTTCGAACTAAAAAGATTCACCAATACAAGGTACATAGATTCATATAATTGCTACCAAAAGAAAGGAAAAAAAAACTAGCTAGAAATTTCACAAGCGTTAATGTTTTGTCAAATGGCGCAACTTCCAGAAAATATAAAGCAATCTAATTCGAAGAACAAATAAAAAATAGTATACTAATTGTAGAAGGTGACACAGCTATAACAACAAAAGTGAAGAGTGGTTGCTCATTTGGTCCTCATGTTGAACAAGTTCTCATTATTTCCTGATATAAAAGCCCCGTTGAAAGGATCCAAAATCAGGAAATAGCAAATTGTAGCTACATAATTGAGATATATGCAAATTTCTTCACATGTGGAGGGTATTCGATATAATTTCTTCACATGTGAAGATTCTGTACAATTTACTATCCTAGTAATGTAGAATCAATTTAGCAGCTATTGCTACAAGAATTAAGATATATGCAAAATCCTTCACATGTAGAGGGTATTCAATACAATTTCTTCACATGTGAAGATTTTGTACAATTTACTATCCTAGTAATGTAGAATTAATTTAGTAGCTATTGCTTCACGAATTGAGATATATGCAAATTTCTTCACATGTGAAAAAAAATACCTTTTCACATAGATGAAACTCCAACTACATTTCACATATGAAAAAATCTACACATTTCATCAAACACTTGGTGTGCAATGAAAACCCACCGACAAATTACAAGCTTATTTGTATCTATATTATCATATTCTTCATCAACTTTTACACAATCATCTAAATTATTCATTCAGATAACAAATACTTAAAAAATATAAAATTACCTGAAATAAATGAATCAAAACAATTTATTAATAAAAAACTTGATTCACACTTACGATGTATCTTTGTTTAGTAACTTTTGTATTCTTCATCATCTTCGTGTTCAAGGTTGAATGAACGTCGTTGATTTCACTCGATTCGAATTTCTTCTTCTTCATAATCAGATCACATTTTTTTTTATTTATGCTTCAATATCGTTGATTTAGTGACAAGAACAAAGATAGTTAGATGAATTGACAGTTATAAAAGTTAATTGTGATTTTTTTTTGATTATGATGATTGTGATTAGCGGTAGTGAACGGTGGTAATTATGGTGGTGACAGTTGATGAACACGTTGGTGGTTAGTGAAAACTACGGTGGTGGTGATAGCTGGTAAAATTTGAGAGAGTATTTGTGATTTCACACTTTTTAATGTGACATGTGTGTGCTTTTTTATTTTATAGTAGCATCAAAATATACAAAATGAAACTAGCTGTTGTCGGTTTAACTTTTAGACTAATCTAAGCTGTTGGATTGAAATTTGAGCGGGATTAAATGGATGGCTCAGATTTGTTCTCGCGTTCTCACCAAATTTAGGCTTCTCACATGAATGAGTCCCTATATATATATATATATATATATATATATATATATATATATATATATATATATATATATATATATATATATATATATAGTGTAGGGTTATTTTCAGAACCAAAAAAAGGTCGAGAACTGCGAGAACCAATCTTAGCCTTTCATTTTTTGATCAATGGCTGAAAAAAATTGTGGCATAAGCGTAATAACATAAAAAAATAGGTACTAAATTTTAAAAGGCTGAGGGGTAATAATGGAATTTCATAATATAGCATAAGAACCGTTCCATTTACATTGGGAGGTCATCTTGTCTACCATCATCTCTCTCCAACATTAACCCTAGTCACCCTCACATCAGCGCCTCCCCTCTGATAACCGGTCAAACAAAACCCTCACATCATCTGATCTGTGAAATCAACACCCCAAATAATTAATAAAAAAAGCATTAGACTACATAAAAGAAAGCCAAGAGTCAGTTATCCATACCACTGACATACATCCAATATCTCTCTTTTTTTAGATCTATCATCACCCTTTATTTTTGTTCACAAAGTCTCCAAAAAAAATATAATAGTATATCCTTATAGGGATATTTGGTTTCGAATCTCGCATACGCATACAAACGCATCAGTTTGAGGTTACAATTAAAGGTTTGTTATATCCTTATAGGCATATTTAATTTTGTGATATTCTTTTTGATTTTCTTAATTTGTGAATTCATGATTAGTTGTATCTAAAAGTCTTCACTGCTCATCACATATTCAAATTAAATGTTCGTCTTTCAACATTCTTTGGTTATCACGATTAGTTCAATTGTTGGGTTGTTGGGTTTTTTTATTGCTTTTTAATATTTGAGCAATTGTGTTTATGTTTTAGACAAATCGGATTAGCGTCTATCTTTTATAGTTTTACTATTGTTTGATCAGAAACACTAGGGAAATAACTTTGTTGTTGTGTGTTGTGAGCTTATGGTGGCCATTAAATAATGGCTTTTTTTTATCATGGTGCTTCTGAATATGAACTAGTTGTTCGCCAATGGTGGTTTTATAATCATAATTTGGCTTCCTAATATTTTGGCTTTTTTATCATGTTGCATACGTCGAGTGAGACAATAGTTTTAAAGTGAGTAAATAATTTTAAAGTGTGCACATGTGTTTGTAGGTAGATATAAAATTAATGAAAGGGGTTTGCACATGTGTTTTAAGTTTAGCGTAATATAAATTCAATAGAGGGAGTGTGCATATATGTTTTAAAGTTGATATAAAATCAATAAAAGTGTGTGCTTATGTGATTTAAGGTTGATATAAAATTGGAATGATGCATTTGTGTTTTATGTTTTATGTGAAACGAGGTTTATGGTTGATATAAAAATGTGGTTACGATTGTTTTTTTATATGTAAATGCTAATTTCTCGTCATTCTGTTCATTTGTAGATCATTTGGCTTACTCAAAAATCAAGATAGGGATGGATACATGTTTATCTTATAGTTCATTTTGAAAACGCTATTTACGAAATTTATACCAATGTTACAACTTGTTTCTCTACTTGATGAATTCTTTGTTTAATTGCTACCCCGCATGTTTTATCTGTTATTTCCTTTTTTCAAAAGTCGTGTTCACTTTATTTTGATCCAGTTTTTTTGTTCGTTTAGTATGAAAGTGAATTAGTTAGTTTGGGTAGGTAATGTCTGTAACCTTACATGGCTTCCACAACATTAGATCTTGAAACTGACCTTGATATTCTTTTACTAAGTTGAAGCCTTTATTATTCATTTATTTTTTGTGCAAATTTATGAGGCTAAATTATACATATGTGTTGAGTTCTGTGATGACGTCGTTTTTATTGTCATTGTAATTTGTTGTTACGCCTATATTATTTTACTTAAATATTGTATAATCCTAACCATTTTTAAGCTTTTAGGAAACTGGAAATACACATGTTTTTTGAAGTATTGCATTTTTTTAACTACAGATTTCGAAGTATTGCATTACATCATGACATCCATTATTCGCTAGGATAAGAAGATACAAGTCACTTTCATATCTCTTTTCTGAAATTTAATCCTAATGTTTTATAATATTTTATTTTATTGGTTTTTCTAACTTGTGCCCTAAGGACACAAATTAAGCATAACAAAAGTATACGAAAAGTACACATGAACTCACATAAAAATACATTTGTTTGTACTTTTATGTGAATCCTTGTGTGCGTTTTCGTGAGCCCCTATGTACTTATGGTGTACTTAACTTGTGCCCCTAGGGCACAAGTTAGAAAAACTCTTATTATATCGAGTATCTATTTTTTTTTTTTTGGTACAGGATGAAGTGGAGCAGCAGCCCCGTTTGGTTCGTAGATGGGGTTCGATTTGGATTTGGGATCGGTTTGAAAGAAATATAGGAGAGAAAAAAGTTAATTATAATTTTTTTAAAAAAAGTTTATTTTATAAGTAAATTAAGAAAAGTACATTAATATATAATTAAAATTTTAAAATAGATAAAATAATTATAAACATGTGGTTCAAACAATTTATAAAATAAAAAATAGTACCTTTTATCATTGATTCCATGAAAGGAGGCAACTGGATGAAGAATCAAATTTTTAAATGAAATATATGTGTCAGTCAAAAGATTCTCTACCAATTAATAGATTAAATCAATCTTTCATTCAATTCCCAGTGATACATGTGTACCATACGGGCCATAAGTATGTACTATAAACTCTCTTTAGTAATGATTGTGAAAACTTTAAGATAATTTGTATTGTATCAAAAAGTTTAAATGTATTTAAAAAGTTAATTATGGACCTGTAAATATATAATCTTTGCTAAGAAAGTTTATGTTTTTTTAGGTAATTATGATATGACATTGTTTTGTGTTCTTGAAAGTTTTAGAGATATGGTCACATTAAATCTGAGTCCTTATCACAAGTGGGTTTATACTGAAAGAACTATAGGTGTTCATCATTTACATGATAGTGTAAATTGTAGTAGTGCGTTATTTTCTCATGATTTATTAGTTTAAGAAAAAATTGCAAGTTTGGTCCCTGTGGTATACCCCAAATAACATGTTTACTCTCTAAGTCATTTTTATTACACCACACATATCTAGTTTTGAAACCTTTCACCCATTTAGTCCCTATTTTAGATGGGCGTTAGTTCTCCGTTAAGTATTTTGCGCTATTAGTCCA
The DNA here is from genome assembly GCA_019973895.1 of Chrysanthemum seticuspe. Classification (NCBI taxonomy): domain Eukaryota; kingdom Viridiplantae; phylum Streptophyta; class Magnoliopsida; order Asterales; family Asteraceae; genus Chrysanthemum; species Chrysanthemum seticuspe. The sequence continues at coordinate 157,759,234 of BPTQ01000001.1, forward strand.
TCTGTTATTATTTTTGCACCGTTAGTCCTTATTTTTTAAAATAAATAAAAAAGTGGCAGGGATCGAACTCGAGTCTTTTGCTTCACTGTTAGTCCTACGTTTTCCTCCGGTTTCTTACGTTTTTGTTATTTTCATACGTATTTTTACGTTTTTATCCACGCATACCTATTTTCGTCCGATTTCATACGTTTTCGTCCGTTTTTATAACTTTTAATATGTTTTGGTCCGTTTTTATACGTTTTCTCCGTTTTCTTCCGGTTTTATACGTTTTTTTCTGCTTTATACATTCTTTTATAAGTTTTCATACATTTTTATACGTTTACGTTTGTTTTCTTACGATTTTCTCCTTTTTATACGTTTTTGTCCGTTTTTATACGTTTTCATCCGTTCTTAATAAGTTTTCATACGTTTTAGTCCGTTTTTATACATTTTCTTATGTTTTTTGTCCTTTTACATACTTTTGTTTACGTTTTCTTATGTTTTTATCCTTTTTCATACTTTTTTTTATGTTTACATCCGTCTTTTATACGTTTTCATACACTTTTATACATTTTTGTCCATTTTCATACGTTTTCATACATTTTTATACGTTTTTGTCTATTTTTATATGTTTTCATCCATTTTTTATAAGTCGTCATAGGTTTTGGTCCCTTTTTATACGTTTTCGTCCGTTTTTGTCCTTTTCAATACGTTTTCGTCCAATTTTATATGCTTTCATGCATTTTTGTCCGCTTTTATATGTTTTATCCATTTTCTATACGTTTTTATACGTACTAAAACGTTTAGAAACAGACGAAAGCGACAAAAACATATGAAAACATATAAAAACATAAAAAATATATATAAACGGGCAAAAACATATAAAAACGGGAAAAAAACGTATAGATTGGACAAAAAAGTAGGACGAACAAGTATAAAAATGTATGAAAACCTATAAAAAAAACGGATGAAAACAGAAAAAAAAAAACGTATAAAACTAGAAAAAACCATAAGAAAACGAACAAAAATGCATAAAAACGTATAAAAGCGTATGAGAACTTATAAAAAGGGATGAAAACGTATAAAAAAGGACACAAACATAAAAAAAAATGTATGAAAACGAAAAGAAAACGTATAAAAGAGGAGAAAAATGTATGAAAACTTATTAAAACAGATGAAAACGTATAAAAACGGAAAAAATGTAAGAAAATGGACGGAAACGTATGAAAACTTTTAATAAACGGATGAAAACGTATAAAAACAGACAAAAACGTATGTTGGAAGAAAATGGACGAAAACTTATAAAAATGGACCAAAACGTATGAAAAGTTATAAAAAAACGGATGAAAACGGACGAAAACATATAAAAACGGACGAAGATAGGAATGCGTGGACAAAAACGTAAAAAACGTATGAAAACGGACAAAAACATAAGAAAACGTATGAAACCGGACGAAAACGTAGGACTAACAGTGAAGCAAATGTCCCAAGTTCGATCCCTGCCCTTTCTTAAATTATTTTAAAAAATAAGGTCTAACGGTGCAAAAAAATATTAACGGAAGGACGCGCAAAACCCTTTACCGAGAGAACTACCGCCGATCTAAAATAGGGTCTAAATGGGTGAAAGGTTTCAAACATAGGTATGTTTGGTGTAATAAAAATGACTTAAGGACTAAACCTGTTATTTAAGGTATACAACAAGGAACAAACGTGTAATTTTTTCTTAGTTGAATTAATAGTTAGAGATACAATGGTTTATTGCTTAATCACATGTTGCGATTGGAATCACACGACACCATAACATACATTTAAACCACAATCAGTATATCTAACACTCAATAGGTTGTGATATTTCTTATATTTTAAATCACAAAACACAATTAATCATAGCGTTGTTTATGTATTTTTTTCTTAAAACATATTAATCATCAAAAGATATAACAAAAATATCTTGTATGTTTGGCAAAACTAGTTGTATGCTGTAAGCTGTTAACTGTAAGATGTAAGCTATAAACTGCAAAGCTGTTAACATGAGCTACAAGCTATATTTTTTTTTTTCAATAATAGTGTTTGGTAAATTAGCTGTTAAATGTAATTATAAGATGTAAAATGACACAAAAAGACATATTTATAATTTTAAACAAATGTTTAGAGGGTATATCAGTAATTTAAAGTTTTAATAGCTCCAAGATGTTTAAAAAGCTTCATGAATAAGCTTTTCATTTAGAAGCTATTTGTTTGAAATAAAAGCTTGAAGTTAATGTATCCAAACGGAGCTACTTATTTTAAAATAGATTATTTTTGTAACAAAAAGCTAACAGCTCCTCAAAAAGTTCCTGCCAAACAATATTCATATAATCTGATCTTGACAACCTTAAAACATACTAATGATCAAATGTAGAGCATATTTTATGTGCGACTTGCTTAGTAACGAAAACACATGCAATGTTTGATTAAAGTATCTCGAAAAACATAGCGGTTTTTAAGCATTTACAACAGAAAATTAAAGTTCAATTTAACAAATACTATAAAAACCAAGATTCATAAGTTAGGGTTTCTATAACCCTTTAATAATCAATTAAAAAAAAGCCCTACAATACTTGAGTAGATCTCAATCGGTTGGATGAAGTAACAAATCAAAAGAATTTTTGAAACCAACTTATGAAGACAAATGATTAATCTGACATAAGATGGCGGGGGATTTTCACTTTACATGTCTCAAGGTGTTTCTCAATCCGTTGGATGAAGTAACAAATCACATATTTTCTGAAACCAACTTGTGAAGACAAATGATTAATCTGACATAAGATGGCTTGAGATTTTTACTTTACATGTCTCGAGGTGTTTGACAAGAAAGAAATTTATGGGATTGTATATGAGTATTTTCAAAGTTATTTTAGATAAAAAAAAATAATAGGGGTGAGCAAAACAAATCGGAAAAAGCAAAACAGAACCGAAAATAGAAAAAACCGACCGAAACTAAAAACTAATGGCTCAGTTTTTACTTTTTAAAAAACTATAAAATGCGATTCGGTTTCGATTTTCATCCAAAAACCAAACTGCAAAAACCGAATCGAACCGGTTTTATTATATAATAATATCTAATTAATATAATATGATTAAATAACTAAATAAATCAAATTTATAAATTCATATTCATTTTGTGAGCGGATTTATAATATATTTATATTAACGTTTATATTTATATGCATGTTTGTCGTGTCGTGTGTTTGTGTGAATATATCAATAAGTATACGACAATGATTTGTAGGATCATACATATTATGTTGTTTAATGATTTGGGTGGTCTAGGATGGTGAAATATCAAGTAAGCCATGTTTAGAGAGTGAAAGAGTAGAGAGGGAGTTCTTGAGAGAGAAAGTAAAACAAAAAGAATGAAAGGTTAGATTAGAAGCTCCACCCCTTCCAAGGATGGAAGGGGTATTTATAGTTACAACCTAAATGTCCTCCTGTCGGACTGTGGATCAGGTATAGAGTGGGTAAAGACCCGTCCTTCCTCCACGGTGTTACTCTAAGCTAAACTAAGATAATAACTAACTAATAAACTAGTAAATAATGATATGTCTACGAGCTAACTTATGCTAGATTATATTTGAGGTGACCGACTCTTCACTATGAAATTTCCAATTCCTAACATGATTATACTACGTGTATGTTCGCTTGATTTGAAAACAATCGCGTATTGCTTGAAGAAAGAGCTTTGCAATACGACGAAGGTTTTATAAGAAATATCAATTTTCAATCAGAAATATTTTTTGTGTTTGAAAATGAATACACATTTGATGTGCTAGAGAAAAGAAGAGATTTGCCCATCGAACGGTTTTTCCAAAAGTATTCGTCAATTCATCTCCTGGACCAAGGTTGATTCAAGATTGAATCGCCCCATTGTTTCTATCCAGTTGTCACAAGCTTGATCTTTAGAAAAGATCTCACATGTCACCCACCAAGAGCTTGTTTGATGTTGGCTCTAGAAGGATTTCCATCTTCATTGTGAATATTTTACATATCACTCGTATGTTCTGGCAAATATCACAAGGATAATGCGTAGGACTCTCAATAGATACTTAATTTCCACATTGTGTGAAACAACAAGTCTTCATTAGTTTTGTGTCCTAATGAGATTTTGTGGATGATCTCTTGGCTCTAGACTCAATCGTGCATTTTGGTTTCCTATGCCGGAGACTAGGGAGAGGGTCTCCTTCTTCAATATCAACAATCTTTAAGAGAAAGTCGATAGATTATGTAGATTCCCCGTGAGAATGAAACAAGTCCTTTAAAGAGGAACTTGAGTAGCTTGGGAAGTTAGGTGCAGTGCGTCACTGGGTCCATGACGTCTTGTCTTCAATACCAGTGTTACCTTAGTCACGACCAGTAGCATATGAACTGAACCCGGTTTCTGCCCTAAGGTTGAATTGATGGAGGGCTATTTCATCCCACCCTTTTCACATTCATTTCTTTTTCATTCTTCAACCCCTTCAATGCTTACCGAGACTTCATTACTAGAACCTTGTTGGGTTTATTCTAGTTCTAGCTCTGTCTCAGTCGGCACTCTTCCCATATTCTCATTTTTCTCCTTTTTTCATCATACCTAAGGACTTCTACACTATCTAGTGGATTGTCCCTGGGTAGATCCCTCCGGTTCTGGCTGGATCGTGGGAACTAATACCTAACCTTACCATCCTTATAACACCATGCATAAAGTAAAATGGTCGGTCTTTTGGTACAGTTCTTTCCTTCTCGAGACCAATTTGAAAAATCAATCAAGGTACTTGTGATATAAAATCAAAACATTTTGTACCTTAACTGTTTTGATCATTTAGAAATGCTCCACCTCAACATGTGCATATGATTTTGAAATTCTTTAGCACATGGAGGCAAGAGTTCTTTGAAATATATTCTTGATCACAATTTCCATGAAAAAAGCCATGTGATTTTCTTGGTAAATTCTCCCCCTCAAAATGTACGTTGGTTATTTGAAATCATTTAACACATCGAGGAAGGAGGTTTTTTAAGAACTTCCACGATCACGTTTTCCATTAAGAAACCATTAGAAAATCAATCAAGGTACTTATGTTGAAACATACAAATCTTTGTACCTTGAAAGTTTATTTTCTTTTCAAATGCTCCCCCTTAATATGTGCTTCGAGATTCGAAAGCGTTTAGCACATATGGGAGAGCGGCCTGCACATTTGAGTCAAAACAATCATGATAAGGTTTTAAAATGTACCTTTTTGAGGGGTCGTTTAAGCCCTTATTTGATCACTTTTGTATCCGTTATTACTTAATATCGTTCCTTTTCACTTTTTAGGTATCTTGAAGGCAAAATGCTGTAATGACACTTATTCGGACGAAAAGGCGCGAATATACGAAGAAAATGGCCAAAGTCAAGAATCGAGACACTCAGGCTGCTGGAACTAAAGGGGACGGCGTCAGGTTCTACAAGTGACGGCGTCAGGTACAACTAGAGACGCCGTCGGACAAATTTTGTGACGACTCAGTAGCCAAATTGCTCATTTACAAGTGACGGCTTCAGGTTTTAAAAGAGTAGGGCGTCGCAGCTCAGACGGCCTAGATTTGATCCAGACGACGTCAAAGACTGAAAAGGACGGCGTCACAAGCTTAAGGTGACGCCGTCGCAATACTAACGTGGCCAAGACGAAACCCTAATAACGGCGACCCGACGGCGTCACAAATTAAAGGGTGACGCCGTCGCATTTCTAATCTTATATATAGAATCCGAATTTTTCAGTTTTCGGTGTGTAGTCTTTTGGAGTAAAAACCTAAACCGAACCAAGGCTGTCTTGTACAGTATTTTAGGGTTCCATACCCTATCTTACATCAAGATAAGTGTTTTACTTTATTAATTTAATTATGTCTTCCTTTGATTGTGTGTATGCTTGCATGTTCCCCATGTCCGGCTAATTTACTTGTGTGTTTGCTTAGGTAATATGAAACTTAGTTATTGAATATTGATTGGTTGTCTCTTATCTTAATTGTAATTGACCTAGTATTGCAATAGGTCATTCGTTGTGCTAATAATGCTTGATTAATCTTTGTTGAACCTTAGTTTATAATCACCTAGAGTAATTGTAGGCTATACATCCAAAGAATACCTTAGAGTTAAAGTTTATAAATCCTAGAGATTTTGTAGTCATTAACCTTTGGTAGCTTCAAAGAGTTAGGGATAAACGCATACCCTACGACCTTAGAAACACAACACAATTAAGAATAAGAACGTGACAATTCAACCACCAATAGGAGATAACTAGGGAGTAATAAAGCCTAAGCAAATACATTTTTAACTATCATACGAGCACACAACAATAGACATAGACTACCCTCACCTTAGTTTAGATAATTAGATAAGTAGAAGTAATCGGTAGAAATACCAACCCCCAAATCCAAACCCCGAGATTCGTACCTTTCCATTTCCTAAAAAACATTAAAAAAGATAAAAAATAATCTTCCTCAACCCCAACCTTAGCGTAGTAACTTCTCACTAGCATTCCTATTCCCCTAGAGAACGATATCAATTCACGTGGCTTACCCTAATACTACACTACAACGATTAGGTTCACTGCCTAGGGTGTTGAAAAACTTGCTCGACAAAAAGGAAGTTCCTTTGACCCCGAACGCGCTGTGTAAGCGTTATTAAGTTTTTGGCGCCGCCACCGGAGAATAGAATAGCTAGTTAGGAGTCCACCTCGTTTAGGTTTCCTTGCTTGATTCTTATCAAGTAAGCTTTTTTCCCATTTTTAGCTTCCTCATAGTCTATCCCCCTTCTTCGTGACCTTTGTTCGTGTCCCATCACTTTTCATCATGGAAGGTGATAACCAACCACCACTCATCAACCCACCACCAAATGACCCGCCAAGAGGCCGTACTCTTGGTGAATACTCAAGACCAAGCCACCTAGGCTATAGGAACACCATTGAGCTTCCCGACCAAGCCCAAACTACGGCCCTGCGATCGGACACCATCCGGTTGGTGCAAAACTGATGTGCATTCCATGGACTTCGTTCCGAAGATCCTAATCAGCATCTTAGGGATTTCCTTAAAATTGTCGATTCCATCGACCTCGATGCTACTACTCGGGAGACCACGCGCTTGCGTCTCTTCCAATTCTCTCTAAGGGACCAAGCTAGTAATTGGCTTGAGCGACTTCCCACCGGCTCCATCTCAAGTTGGGATGATCTCACCTCTCGTTTCCTTGCCCAATTTTTCCCACCGGGGAGAACCACTAAGCTTAGGAATGATATCTTGAAGTTCCAACAACGTCAAGGTGAATCTCTCTTCGAAGCATGGACTCGATTCAAGGACTTACTCCATAGAGTCCCTCATCACGGCATTGATCTTTGGCTACAAGTCCAACTCTTCTACGATCATGTCAAATTCCCCACTAAGCGATCCATTGACCAAGCGGCCGGTGGAAAACTTAGTGATCTCACCGCGGAAGAATCATTGGGTATAATAGAGGACCTTGCTCTCTGTGACAACGAAAGTTGGAATGACCCCCGTGAGTTGCCCAAAACCGTTAAGGCAATCTCCTTGCCTCCTATTGACTCACAATCTTCCGACATTAGGATGCCCGAGCTTGAAGATCAAGTTAAATTCCTAATGAGCTCCTACGAAAATCCTAAGTCTTCACGCCAAGTGAACAAAGTTTCTTCCTCGTGTGAGCCGTGTAGTGGTCCTCATAACATGCGCACTTGCACAAGATTCTCCGAACAAGCTTCCGTTGACTACGCATCCTCTCGTACTAATGGAACGGGAGGAAGATTCGCTACAACACCCGAACCTAGGACTTTTAATGACGCCCGAGAAGCATGGAAGGGCAAGCCCGACTTTTATTGGGGACAAACAAAAGAATTCACATCCAATGATTTCTCATGGCCGACCCTAACCAAAAAAAACATTGAGGGGATGTTGCAACACCTAGTCGTATCCCAAGAAGTTCAAATAGCTAAGCTCTCGGACCGTTTTAACCAACAACAAGCCGAGATGGATAGGAAGATAGATAACCTCTTGAAAGCCATGACCAATAGTGATAGGAAGGTTAATGCTATCTCAACTCCCGAAACTTCCGGTGTAGAGATTAAGGACCCAAGTAAGCTAGCTAAGCACGTTCAATTCGTCAATACCATCACCTTAGTGAAACCTAATAGAAAAAATGACGAAGCAAACCATGAAACGATACTTGAGGTTAGTGAAACACCTAGGAATGAAACAACCGAGGAAGTAGATGAAGTAGACAATGACTATTTCAACAAGTTTCCTACGGAAGAAGAACTATCTCGCCACCCTCACTTAGTGCGTGACCTTCGTCACATGTATGTTAGGAGAAGCCCTAGGATCAAGTTTGGGAACCCTTGGAATCTTAACATACCATGTTGCATAGGACACCTTTTCGTAGCAAAGGCCTACATTGACCGCAAGTCCCCAATGAACATAATGACTAGCACCTACTATAATTGGGTAATGAAGAAGCCTATCCCAACTAGGAAAGATCCCGATAATCCTAGGGTTAGTTGCAATTTTCTTGGTAAAGTTAAGGGATTGCCCGTGTATGTAGGTAGTTTCATGTTTCCTACAGATTTCATAATAGTGGATGACATTAGTACGGCCATAGATCCTAGCTTATCCCACGTTATTCTAGGGAAGCCTTTCATAGAAAGCACCGGGATGACTTATGATCCCTCATTAGGAATAGTATGATTCAAGGATGAGACCGATGATGTAGCTTACCAAATGCCATTTAAGATTGAGAAGTTTTCATCACTCTCAATGATGAAAAGAAACTTAAACTATCGGTCTACTATAGGAATGAGGAGGATAAGGAGAAAGGAGTAGATTATATTATGGCCAAAATTTTCGGCTTTTATAAGGATTGCTTGAACTTAGAACCGGACTATAGAGCTGAGTGGGGAGAGGACGATCTCTTTGAAAGGTGCATCATAGGGCACTTCTACAACATGGAATCACCCAATAGAGACTGATGAGTGTCTAAATACTCATCATTTTTATACCTTTTAAACTGCAAAATCATCTGAAAACACTCAGAAACACATCAAAATGATCAAAATACCACAAATCAGTGTTTTATGTGTTTTAAATGCAAAAATATCAAAATCAGATGAAAAACATATCAAATTTGCAAAAATTGCAGTTTTAGTCCCCCAAGTTTCAAAAATTGTCAAAAATAGTCCCTGAGCCAAAATTTCAAAAGAAAAATCGCCAAAGGTCCTTTTAAAATCATAAGTTGTCAAAATTAGTCCTTTGGTGAAAAATATCAAAAGTTTGAGAAAATTACAAGTTTGGTCCTCCAACTTTGAAAATTGGCAAAATTGATCCCTGGAAAATGTGAAAATGTCAACTTTGGTCCTTGTAATATTAACACATGTCAGTTTCAGTCCTTGGAGCAACTTTGTGAATATGGCAGATTAAGTCCCTCAATTTCAGAAAATTACACAAAGGTCCTTGTCATTTAATCCCTTGTCAAATCCCATTTGGACCCTTGCCACTTAAACCCTTGGACCCCCTGTCTTTTGACCCCCTTTGATATTACCTCTGGTCAAACCCCACAAGTCAAACAGACAGCCCCTGGTTTCCCTCCTTCTTTTTCTCCTTTCTTCACCCACCTGTTCTCTGCAACTCAGGCTACTCCACCCCCTCCTCACCTATCCATCTCTTTTGTCCCCCCACCAACACCTCAATCCAAACTTCATTTAATGCAACCTTTCTCCTCACACTCAATCTCACAACTACCATATACCCATTTTTCCCGCCAAAATGAATGAATGGTCAAGATGAGCTTCAAGTAATCCAAGGGTCATGATCAGAGGTGGGATTATCTCAAGAGAGAGAGAGAAAGCAACTGGGACTATAAAAGGAAGGGAAGAAAGAAGAAAAAAAGTAGTAGAATGTAGTTTTAAAATTTCCTTAGTGTCGTTTTTTATTCAATGTCTTAATTTAGTTTATAATTTGTAATCTGGTGTTGGTATTATTTAAACTCAAGCTAATTTACTTTTGTAATCTGTTTTTAAGAGTTAATTTCAAGATTTGGTTAAAGTCAAGAAAAGTCAATATCTAAGTCAAATCAGTTTTAGCATAATTTCTGGTTTTAATTTGCTTTATAGTAAGATTTATGTTTGTTTGTTCAATCCAATTCAGCCTTAGTTCAGTTTTCAATGAAAGTTTAGAGTTGAGATGCTTTTCATCACTACAAAGGGGTGTTTGGTTTAAGCTTATTTAAGGGTCAAAAACTGTTTTTTACCCACTTTGACTCTAAAAGTCAAAGTGGTTTAAGGTTCAAACAAGTCTTTAAAGTTGTGTTTAGCTAGCATACAAAGTTTGGTTAAGTTTTGAAAACAAAACAAAAGCTCAAATCTGGTTCTGTCTCACTGTTCCAAACAGCAGCATAGGCTGCTGTTTAACAGCCTTTTTTTAGCTTATTTTTAAGCCAAAACTCTTTCCAAATCACTTTCCTTATATTTTCACATACCCATCTCATAATTTGCTTACTTTATTTGGCTCTTAGGATAGTTTAGGTTACCTAAAATTGCTCTCAAAACCTGTCAAAAACCCATATCTGTTACTGTAGCAGCCTGCTATTTTCCTTGTTTTAGCTTATTTAGCATTTCCCATTAGCTTATTTTAGGTATCTTTAGTGCTTATTAGTCCCATAGATTAGGTGTACCAGTTTTGAACTTATGTTATGCTTATTTGATGCTTATTTAGCTTGTTAAGTATAGCTTCTTAGTCCATTGTATGCTCATTTCTTTTAGCTTAGGAAGTCCCATAAACTGCTTCTATCCCCTATTTCTAGATTGCTTTCTAGTCTCTTATAGCTTATTTTAGATTTAGCATAGTGTATGAGTGCTTATTTCCATTTCCTTGTACTTATTCATGATTCATTTTGCTTAAAAAAACTGCTCAGGGGTGTTTGTTTTATGCTACTGTCACCAGCTGTTGTGGATAAGCAGTTGTAAAACTGCTTATTCCAAGTTTTGATAAAAAGTGTTTTTACAAAAAGTCCTTATTTTTGTCTTATAAGCAAGTTTCAAAAAGAAAATTTGAAAAAAAAAATGGTTTGCAAAAAGGTGCAGGGGTGGGATTCGACCCCCTGACCTCTTGCTCAAACACACAACAACACGCTCAACACCAACTGCCCTAGGGTCTTTTCAGGTTTATATTTGCACTACTTAATATTTAAGTACATTTAACAGTTTTAAGCTTATTTGATTCTTTGGCTTTTTAACTGCTTATTTCATAAAGTAGTGTACTCTTTTTCTATTTTTCTTAAAATCAGCATAGCTTAAAGTATTTTTAGTGAAAATTTCAGATTTTTCTAAAATCATTTAGTATTTTTTATAAATTAATTAGATTAAATTAGTTTTTAAATCATAATAAATAATTTAAAAGTCGAAAAAATACCCGGCTTTTTCCTAAAATTTTCTTTTATCATATAGTACGTAATAAAATTGTTTTCACATTCGTAGGACCTTTATTTCATAAATTTTACGTTTTATCTTGCGCTCCAGCGTAATTTTTGTACATAACGTACGTTTTCATTTTAAGTCACGTTTTTAAGTAATTTGAGTTTACGTTTTAGTTAATATAGTTTAGTTAAGTTATTTTATCATAAACGTTCATCACTTTAAATATAGTGATAGCGTTTATTTAATAGATTTTAACTTTTTAATTTTCTTAATTTGCATTTAAGTCGCTTTAATTTATAAACTTTTTCAGTAGTATAATTATCATATCCAAATCTTTTCTGATTGCTATCATTAGTGATCATTCTATCGTCTGAATCAGTGTTTGCACACCATTGAGTCTCCTTGGGACTTAACGACCCGGGAATCCCCTGTATTCTCTGATCTTAATTGTATTTGTGTCTGAGCAGTTTTAAGTCTGTTTGACTTGACTGTTTTGCGCGAATCAGAGACCGTCATGAGGAAGAAGATGACGGTAACGAAGTGACGTAGGGGTACGACTTCGAGTCTAGCTACAAGACTCATAAATAAAGAAAAGCGCTTCGTGGGAGGCAACCCATGCTTAATTGTTTGCTTGTTTGTGTCGTGTATCTTTTATTAATTGTTTATTCTCATGTTTAAATTTGTGAAAATGCTTTGTTTTGTCTTTAACCTCGTCTTAATTACATATAAAGGTATTTTACATAAGGGATAAGTGTAGGGAGGATTACACACGGTTTCAAAAGAAACGTAAACATGAGAATTTCAATTAATTAAAAGATATACATGTGTGTTTGTTCGAGTCAAATGCTTGTATCGAGTCATAATGGATGTTTTGCAGGAAATTTTTCTAGATTCTAAAGATAAAAATTTTCCAGAATTTTTTCCAGAAAATCGCAGACCAGTTTCTGTCAGGATAACCTGACGGCGTCAGGATCGCAACCTGACGACATCAGGAAGGAGCAGAAACAACTGATTACTTTTTCTCGTTTTCTGAGCTACTTATACATTTTTGGAATTTTCCAGGTCTTAATTTTCCAGAAAATCTGTAAACATCCATTCCACAAGCATTATATCCTAGTTTAGTAGAGTCCTATATATATTGTTACCACCGATTTTACGCGAATGTTTCGTTTGTTTTCTTCAAGTGTGCAAGTTTAATTTACAAAAAAGAAGATACATAAGATGAGAAGGAGCTTTTCACGCAAACATTCTTCTTGAAGAAAGATGTAACCACCACTTTACACGGATCCTACCGAGCTAATCAGGGGAGTATTAGTTTCTTTCGTCTTTTATTACCTTCCATTATCATAACTTTGATACTTTCGGGGAACATTGGGAACAATGTTCAGTTTAAGTGTAGGGAGGGAAAATAAAACGAGAACTTTGAAACTATGCTTATCTTTGATTATTTGCTTTGTCTGATTGCATTTGTGTAATAAACCATGAGAAATATCGGTTAGGGTAATTTTGGCACCAAATTTAAAATTTTTCATGACATGTAGGAGTGGGCCATTAGTCTTAATAAAGCGTCTCATGGATAGAAAATTATATGACTAGCACCAAAACCCTTTACCACTTAAATTCCACCCAAAATGTGAGGATCGCCCTTAGATTTGTAGGAATTAAAGCATTCATCTTTAATGCTTAGAGTGTGAATCGGTAGTATAATAGATTCTAGAACTTGTTTTGTGATGCATCCCGAGATCGCTAGTAAGACTACACTTGTGTAGTTAGGAATAACTAAATGATAAGAGGCATTAGGATAACCCTTGTTTGATACCCGTAATATAATTACTTCTTCCCCATCGGTTGAGTAATTCCCCCACACCCTTGCGTTGTACTCATCTTTAGTACACAATACCCCTACTTAACCCCTCAGAGCCTATCCTTTTCGCGGTTCTCGTGATGTTTCGGTTTTCCGGAATATCAATGAAGAGCATTGTTTACAATCCATGTTAGGAATTAGAAATTCCAGTTATTAAAGAGTCGGTCACCTCAAGTATATGTAATCGTTAGAAAGCTCGTAGTCGTAGTTATTTTAAGTTAAGTAGTATTTAGTTAAGTAACACCGTGGAGGACGGACGGGTCTTTACCCACTGTATGCCTGATCCACAGCCCGCTGTGTGGCGTTTTATTGTAAGACTATAAATACTCTCTACCTTCCAAGGTAGAGAGTTGGAGCTCATAATAAGAATTTTCTTTCTCTCACTAAAGTTCCCTAAACCTCTAACTTTCTCTCTCTAGAATTCCACTTATATGCCACCTTGTTGTTATGGTTTGATGTGTATGTGAAAACTAATATCCTACAATTGGTATCAAGAGCCATGGTTAGATCATATCTTGCACATCTTTGGATTTCTAGTGGTTTTTAGGTGGTTTTTGAGTTTGAAAAAGTTTAGTGGTTTGTGCATCATTTGGTTGATTTCTTGTGTTAAAGCTTGGATTTTGTTAGTACTTTTATGTTTAGAACCATCACAAGTGTTTAGGTTTTCATTTGGTAAGCTTGAATCATCTTGGTTGGGTTGTTTTTGGATTGAAAAGTGATGTTTATGTTGTTTTTCTTGCTAGCGACTTGACATACGGATTTGTTTCTTAGTAGCGACTTGCTTTACAATTCTGTAGCGAGTTGCAGTTTTTGGAGCTAGCGACTTAGGCCTAGCGACTTACAGTACAAGTAGTGGACTCTCCATTACGGGTAGCGACTTGGTGTTAGCGACTTGAGGCTTAGCGAGTTGCTATTTAGCGACTTGATTAGCGAATTGCTGCCAAAATTTTGTTAGCGACTTGAGGCTTAGCGAGTTACTATTTAGCGACTTGCCTTTGTTTAGCGACTTGGGACTTTAGTGACTTGGTTGTATAGCGAATTAGGTGTTAGCGACTTGGTGCATTATCTTCTAGCAACTTGGGTGATTTTTTACGGTTTTCTCTTGATTTAGTAAAATCCCGTGAAAGAATCTATTTCCCGGTTTAATCATAGAGTTATAAAATCCCGTATAATCTGTTAACATGTCTACCAACGTTCCTACTATCATCTCCACTGTTGCCGAGGATGTTCAAGCAGCTGGTTCAGATACTCGTCCACCCATGCTTGACAGAACTGACTACGATTCTTGGGCTCAACGAATCAGATTGTACTGTCTTGGAAAGGAAAATGGTGTCAACATTCTCAAATCCATTGATGAAGGACCGTATCGAGTTGAGACGACTAGAGATGTACTTGATACTGCTGAAGATGGAACTCTAATTTACGGAATGGACAGACCAAAGATGTATGATGAGCTTGATGATAAGGAGAAAAAGAGATTCGATGCTGATATCAGGGCTTCTAACATTGTTCTTCAAGGTCTTCCTAAAGACATCTACAAGCTGATCAATCACAACACCGATGCAAAGGCAGCATGGGATAATGTCAAGATGCTTCTCTCAGGTTCTGAATTAACTATGGAAGACAGAGAATCACAAATCTATGACGAATTTGAACACTTCAAGATGAAACCAGATGAGAGTGTCTATGAGTACTATGTGAGATTTCATAAGCTGGTGAATGATATGAGGAACATCAGAATGACTATGCCTAACATTCAGCTGAACTCAAAATTTGTGAACAACATGAATCCCGAATGGCACAAGTTTGTTACTTCTGTGAAGCTCACTAAAGGATTGAAGAATACGAATTATGAGCAACTCTATGCCTTCCTTCTTCAGAATGAGAGACATGCCATGTTTGAAAAGATGATTCTTAATCAGTTCAAAACCAACCAGGGAGAGACTAGCTCATCTAATGACTCAACTGCCTTCGACTCAAACATCGGAATCACAACCAAAGCCTCACAAGTCATACCCATAGGTAATGGTAATCACAAACTCATTCCTGATCCTATGTTCAAACAAGCTGATGTTGATGCACACGTGGGTAACATCATTAATCAACTAGCTCTTCTGATTAGTCAAAACATGAATTCTCTCCCACAAACCAACAACAACCTCAGAACATCATCTAACCCACACAATCAAGCTACTGTTAAAGATGGGAGGATCGTGGTGCAACCAGTTCAGGAAAGACAGTATGAACAGGGAAGAGGTGGAGCTGGTAGAGGTTATGTTGGTAATCAGAATCGAGGAAGGAATGGTAATCAAGGTCAAACTAAGCCGATCAAATGCTACAACTGTGGTGGTGAGGGACACATTGCAAGGAACTGCACATCTCCAAAACATCCACAGAATGCTGATTATTTCAGAGATAAGATGCTGCTTGTACAAGCTCAGGATAATGGTGCTGCTTTGGATGAAGAGGAGTTGTTGTTTCTTGCTGAGGGCAATGCCAAGACCTATGATGCTGATGTGGATGAGCAGCCTATTCAGGAAATAGGTCACAATCATCAGAATGCCTTTCAAGTCGCTGATTGTGATGCATACGACTCTGATGTGGATGATGGACCTACTGCACACACAATTTTTATGGCTAGCATTTCTCCAATGGTTTCTCCCAAGGTCTCATCTTCACCACAAGCTGGCCCATCCAAAGACAAACTCATCTCAGAGGTATTAAAACTATACGATGAAGTTGATGTGCAAAAGATGCATGACAAAGTACAATTAACTGAAACTATTGAATCAAATATTGAAAATATGGATAATATCAATGTTGTCCCATATGATCAATATGTGAAACAAAGTGAAAGTGAAGCTGTACCAAGTGATGCATCTTCTGCAGTCAACAATAACTATGTTTTTGATGAATACACTGCATGTGCCCCTGATGATTCTGTAATTTCTGAACTAAATGCCTATAAAGAACGTGTTGCTATCTATGAACAACGTGCAAAATTTGAGTTGACCTCTCGTGAGCAGGAAATGGATGACCAAGTGCGTACAATCATTAGAAAAAGTAATTTTCGAGAAGAAGTATTAAAACAAGAGTTAAATTCCTTGCAAGAAAAGCTTTCTAAAACTGCTAAGCAAAAACAAGAACTTCAAGAAAATGTGAAAATGCTTAAGCAAGAATTTAATGCAAAGGAATCAAAACTCTTGAAAGATTTTTCTAATCTGAAAACTTTGAAAAACAAACTTGAAAACAAGTTGTACATACAAGGGAACACCATTCAGACTGCTCACATGATCACTAAGCATAGAGTCTTAAGCGATAAGCATAACATTCCCCTTATTGAGGAACCAAATTCAGAAGTTATTAAAAAGGCTAGAAATGCTCATAAGGTTCTTTATGATGGCAATGAAATCCTTAAACCTAGACAGAAACCTAGTTGCGTTGAGTGCACTGAGGAAGATAAGAAATCAGATGAAGTCACTAGGGAAAAGATGAACAAGAAATTAGATGATCCTAAATGTAAAGAGAAGAAAATAAAGATCACGCCCCATGATTACAAGAAGGAAAACTGGATTTCCTTGAACATGTTTAAGCCTCAGAAATTGTTGACTCCCGAACAAGTTTTCTGGAAAATGGATTTAGATAAGCAGAAAGCTGAAAATATTGTTGTAACAAACCCTCCCCTTTGGAAAATGCCTAGAGCGACTGTGTATCCTCCTAATACACCAATGCATCTTGTTCCTAGAACAATTGCCACTAAAAGCAAGACCTTAATTACGCAATATGTTATATTTCAACTATATGTTGATTTTGAGAAAACTTGCAAGAAAAGGATCACACCCACTGGTATAACTGAAGGAGAAAAGGGTTTTGAGCAAATGAAAGAATGTTATTTAACTGAGGTCATGCCTTTCTTTAAACTTCTTAAAGATCACTTTGAGAGTCTTAAAAAGGGGATAGAAACTGATATTAAGGGAATGGAAAAGGAATTTGATGCAATGATAGTTGAAGTTAATGACTATGAGCGAGCACTAAAATATAATGAGATTGAGAGGAAGAACTTGCATACACTAAATGAGAACCTGATTTCTGAATGTATTGCTCAAGATGTGTTTTTCACTGCTACAAATTGTTCCATTAATGCTTCCAAATTTCATGAATTATCGGTTGCCCTGAAAGTCTCCCATGATCGTGTCATTGAGCTTGAAAAAACTAATTCTGAACTAAACGAGAAAATTGAACTGGATGATCACGACAATTTGGTTAAATATTTTTCTAAACTAGAAGTTGAGCATTTTAATTTACAACTAAAATATCAACATCTTAAAGAAAATGTCAAAACTTCAAATATCAAGACATCCTCAGATGCTCCAGAGTTTGATGCAGTTTTTCAAATTAACAAACGTGATGAACAGATTCAAGCTCATTGCAACACGATCAGAAGGTTGAAAGCCCAAATCTCTCAATTAAAGGGTCAAACGAACAATGTGACAGGCTCCCAAATGCCTCCTCCTTTAGATTCTCAGAATTCTCAAACGTTTCATCTTCAAAACCTAGTAAATGCATTACAAAGGGAAAACGAAAGTTTTCTAGAAGAAAATGAAAAGATTAAACGTCATTTCAATGAGTTATTTGAATCAATAAAGGTCACTTGTAACAAAAATAACGAACAAATAGCTTCATTGCAAAAGGAAATTGAGAATCTGAAGAGTCAGGTAAAAGGGAAAATGCCAATGACCAATGGGGAGAATGGTGTATCAAATGTTCACTCTTGTAATAAATATGCTTTGTCTGTGAAATATGCCCCTCCTCATCTTAGGAACAACAAACTTGCTGTTCAAACATACTTCTCATCCCTTAAGGATTGCCTAGAATGTCTGCGTGAGATTGTTGAAGAGGATAAGTTAGAGAAACCTCATGATAATGCAATTGGACATGCATGCTTATATGCCAAACGATCTCAAGAAATCCTAGAATGCTTGATCACAATATGCCCAAAGTCCTTAGGTGAGAGAGTTAATCCTTTGATTCCATGTTCGATGCCTAATGCCAAGTATGATATTCATTCGATGCCCAATGTCTTGAATGTGAACCTTAGTGTACCTTTAAGTAGTTCAGATTCCAGATCTGTCAATGCTATGAAAGAGAACTCAAGTGTGCCTTCTAGGAGTACAAATCCCAGCACTTCTAGTTTTGTAAGATATAACTTTTCACATACACATCAAACCATAACACAAGGTGGAGTATAAGATGGAATTCTAGAGAGAGAAAGTTAGAGGTTTAGGGAACTTAGTGAGAGAAAGTGAAAGATATTATTATGAGCTCCAACTCTCTACCTTGGGAGGTAGAGAGTATTTATAGTCTTACACAAATCGCCACACTTTGGGCTGTGGATCAGGCATACAGTGGGTAAAGACCCGTCCGTCCTCCACGGTGTTACTTAACTAAATACTACTTAACTTAAAATAACTACGACTACGAGCTTTCTAACGATTACATATACTTGAGGTGACCGACTCTTTAATACTGGGAATTTCTAATTCCTAACAATCTCCCCCTAAGGGAGGTCACCTCAATCATGTACCAAAATTACATTGAATACAAATAGATAATACATTAAACATAGTTCTTGCATTCTTGATGTAGTCCTTTGTACTTGAGCTCGTAGTCATTGATTCTTCACAATGCATGTTTGGTTATTCCAAGTGGAGGTCTTTTACTGATCCACGTGATGATAATTTTGAGCCATCATTTGAGATCATCAGCAATCAACAATCTCTGAGACTTCCATTGTGGTGTTGTGACTTTGGGACCGACATGCTCACATTCTGGATCATGATATCTTCTCATCAGAGTAGCGGAAGCTTTTGTTGAATCATGATATTGGCAGCAGCGTAGCAGAAGCTTGGTGTGAAAATATCAGAGTCATTGATGCCCTAATCATGATTTCTTTTGAGATGAATGTGTTAAGTGAGCATGCGGCTATGGATTGAGCGCTTCATTCTGATCAGCTGCAAACGTCGGGCGTACCTGCATACAACAGTTAGAAACAAATCGCACGAAAGTGTCTTTGATCACTTTCGATGAATTGAGGTACACGGCCCACGGTTCCCCGTTGATCAGTATAAATACTGCCTGTGATCAGGTAGGATTCCTAAGAATCTCCTTGACAGGGTTTCGCAGCTGTTCTAGCTGTTCTCAAACCGGAACGTCTCAAAGAAGACAACACGGAGTGAGTGAACCAGCGAATTTTAACTATTAACTAAAAGTTATTTTGGAAGCAACATAACGTTTTTGTTAAAGATAACTCGTTATGAGCTGACAAAAAGTTTAGAGAAAAGTAGTTAGTCACCTGAATTTTAAGCGACCAAGTGAGTGAGGCACAACAGAAGAAACTCTGCAAGGCCAAACTCTTGTCGATCTTGTCGACGCTTTGGGACAGTTCCTCTAAGAATCCTTAGGATGGACTAGTGTCCGTCATAAATATGACTAGTTGCCCCTTGGCACCCGGCACATGGAGTTAAGTAGCTTTCACTAGTTTCTGTGAAAGCACGCTAAACAAAGATTGACAACATACGTCCATGCGGGCTGCAAACGTCGACTAGTCTTACTTCGCGAGTTAGGTATCGGCGTACGAGTGAATTGTGTAAGTAGAGTTTTCTTTAGTACTAATCACGTAGTTAC
>BPTQ01000001.1:157792859-157810164 GCA_019973895.1 Chrysanthemum seticuspe
TACACATCTAGTATCACGAAATGTGCTAAAGAAAATAAGGTTGAGTTCTCTGCTGGTCTACTACAGGGTCGAGCATTGACCTGGTGGAACAACCAACTACAGACTAGAGGAAGAGGGGCTGCAAATGCGTTATCTTGGGAAGCATTTAAGAAACTACTAACTGATGAGTACTGCAGAAAAGATGAAGTGCAGAAACTGGAAGAAGAATTTTGGAACCACTTGATGGTAGGAGTAGAGATCGACAAGTACACGATCCGGTTCCACGAGTTAACTAGGATGGTTCCTCACATGGTTTCCACTGTGGAGAAGTTGATTGACCGGTATATATGGGGATTGATACCAGAAATTAGGAGGGATGTCACTTCGTTGAAACCAACCACTCTGCAAGCCGCTGTGAGTATGGCGTATCGCTTGACAAATGATGTGATCAGGTCTGGAGAACTAACAAAAGCAAACGACAATGGACGAAAGCGACAGGAGGATCACCAGGGAAACCGAGACCAGAATCAGCAAAACAAGAGGCAGCGAATAACCCAGAACTATGGGGCGACCACCCAGGAGCGCAAAGGATATACAGGACCACATCCTTTGTGTACTCGATGTAATTATCATCACTCAGGAGACTGCCGAAGGTGCGACAAATGTGGACAGGCGGGCCACTTCGCGCGAAATTGCTCAAACAGAACTGGAAATCAAGGACAGAGGAAAGCATGTTACGAGTGTGGAAGTCTAGATCACCTTCGCAATACCTGTCCAAAGCTGAAAAGAACTCCCAATCAAGGAGGTAATCGTCCAAACCTGGCATTGGCAATAGAAGGCCCACAAGATCAGAACATTGAAATTCCTCCCGCACGTGGTCGAGCATTCTATCTGGGTACCGAGGAAGCCCGCAACGCGTAACGGGTACATTCTTTTGAACAACCACTTTATTTCTGTACAACATGATTTTGAGTGCATAACTTCCTTCCAATCTTTACCACGTTCACGACATTGATTAATTTGAGACCTATTGATATCGACCTTAGTTGTTATATATTTTGTTGATTTGATTTGAATGGTGTAAGCAAATCCAAGATCGAACGAATCTTTCAAAAGACTTCATTCAAGGATGTTGAATCCTACCTTTCTAACAACTTGTTTCCTAGCTTGATCTAGTGACAGTTCTTGTTTGACGAGTTGCGAAAATCAAGCTAAGAGACAAGTTTACTCAAGTCGGTTTAGTTTAATCTCATGACAGTTCTTGTTTGATGAGTTGTGAGATTAGATTAGAATCGACTACCTAAAGGTCTTTTGAGAGCTACGTTCGATATTGGGTAAGGTTACCCTATCAAATCTAATCACGGGCACGTACTTAGTTGAATGGGGAACCTGTACGCATGGGCATTGATATGATCATTTAGACTGTTTGTACGAGCATGAACTTTTAGAACTCTTGTCGAGGTTCGGACCATAGTATCGTTAATCGAATCACGGGGACGTGATTCCGCTGACATGGGAAGAATGTCACAATTCTCAAATTCCGGTCATTTCTTAAATTAAATATGCATCATATTAGTTCATTCATGCCATTTCATTTCACATTTAACGCGTAATTTTTATATTTAATAAACGTTATCGCGTGAGTTATTATTTTAAATATTTAATCCGTTACTTTCAAAAATGATCCCGACATATTTTTATACTTACATTTAGTTATATAAACTATATTTTGAGTTTTCCTAAGAGTTTTGAATTTATTTCGTATATAAATCGTTGAAGTTATATTATTACGACACTTTTCTTAAAAATTAATCGATAATTATTTTATCACTCAAATTTCACAAGGAATGTATTTTTACAATTTTTATTACCTCATTACATTCTATTTTGATCTATTAAAAATTTACTTGTACCAAAAAGTTACCATTTACTTTACAAGTTACATTTAACTACACATTACTTCCACTTTTTAACAAATTTTACACAAATTATAAAAGAAAAAAAATATATATATATTTTGTTGAAAACATCCCCAAAAATCCGGCCCTATGTGATTGCATTAAATAGTTGGTAAGAAAAAATCTACTTACTTGTAGAAATATATACTTCATCTTATTTTTTTTTACTCATTTTCATTCACACAATCATTGAAGAGTTAGTCTAGTTGTTTTTCTCTTCTTTTCTTCCTCATCATGACCGGACTTCACAAAGAGTGTTAAAAGAGATTATCAAAATTTTCAAGCTCAAGTATTACAATCTAGAACACACTCTTAATAAGGTTTTGAAATAAAAACCTAGGGTGTTTAAGTTAAACCCTTGTTCTTTGCACCTCATCATATTAACTTGTAAGCATATCATTTATATTTTTCATCTTTCCTTTTCATTTCATAAGTATCTCTTCATTTTTGGAGCAAGCATGCATGATTTGTGTTGTTTATACCATTATTTCATGATTTTTAGAGTTATATATATATAAAGGTCATCCTATAATTATTCCCTTGGTATACTTTGGTCTTGATGATGTTTAGGAACCCATGACACCCTAAGAAGGTGTATGGTAGGATTAGATTAGCTTTGGAGTTGATTTGAAGGGATTAGAATAGGTTTGGTACGAGAAAAACTATTTTCGATAAGTATAAAATGTGTTCTGTCCTTGTTTTGATTTTCTGGAAAATCCGACAGTAGGCACGACTTTTTGGCCTTGATATTTAGAAAATATACTTTAAAACGAATCCGTGGCCGCTTGAACGGATTAAAACGGAGTTATAACGAAGAAGTTATGAACTTTTCAAGTTTGACGACGAAATATATATTTTTCAGAAATTTCAGCATACTATTTTTACTTGGTTCGAGTAAAAAATGAGCCTTAAGCTTTACAAATTATTTCGACTTATCAAAAATATATTAGTATACTTTGATACGAAGCTAAGGACGTATTATACGTAGAAAACGGATTTGAAACGACAAAGATATGCACGTTTTCATACAATTGCCGTAACTATTATTTTCTGAAAAACTATATTATTTTTACGATACAAGTGTTACGGTAGCTGAAACGACCATGTTGGAGGCTGTTTTTAACCATGATGTGGAACTTTTTGGAACGAAATGTCTTCTAATAAAATCAAGATCACCGAGCATATTTTTCAAAACGAGCAACCGTTTGTATAGCGGAGTTGTAATAAATTATTTATGGATGTTTAAACTTGGCCGAAACTCACTTTTTACACAACAATTAGACAAAATCACCATCTTTAACCTTTATTATCTTTATGATCGAGACCTTTATGTCGAAAACTCCTGAACTGAAACTTCTAGATTTTGATACAAACTTTCCAAAACCGTCGAGTTCGTTTCCTAACGTGCAACGTACACCATTTTACGACTAGTTTTTCGGAGCCATTTTTGTCATTTTCAAGAAATTTCCGACGACATTGTTTTGCGACGAAAAGTGCTAATTTCACCATAAATTATTACGAAACCATTGTAGGATGACATTTTGACGTAAAAACTTGTAAAGTGATTTAAGAATGGTCAAGACGTCAAAAGAGTATTTTTCGACGATAAGTAATATTATTTTCAAAACTCGCAAATGGTATAAATAACATACGAAATGCATGCATAACATTACATTGCAACTCATTACATATCATATCATGGGTAATAGGTCCAGACTTAAGCATCACATTATACCTCGGTGTACTCACTTTTGTCATCGCCTCAGTTTACCAAGTGAGTAATCACATCCCCTTTTTACCGTTTTACTATATTTTGGGGCTGAATGCATGAGCCATACTTGAATTAAATTGATCCTTGCTTTTGTGAACTCTTTTAACTAGAACTTATGAACTCGAATCAAATCCTTGAACTAAATTACGAAATTATGACTTGTTAGAACTTATCGAACCGTACATGTTATGACCTTGACCTAAAGTCTCCCATGTTCGGAGCATCACTATAAAGTCTCCCATGTTCGGAGCATCACTATAAAGTCTCCCGTGTTCGGAGCGTATCTTTGGGAAGAGGCACCCAGTATATCTTTGGGAAGAGGCACCCAGTATATCTTTGGGAAGAGGCACCCAACATAACTTTGGGTAGTGGCACCCAGCTTAATTTGGTTTCGTCAGTAGCATCCCTGAATTATTATATTCGTGGTACTATATTGCGAACTATTATGACCGCTTACTTGACTACTTCATACGTTATATATTGTGCAATGGGTTGTGAACACACAGGTTGCAAGTTTTGTATGGGCGGAACTTGGAACTGAGTGGATTTACAATGCCTTTGCTTTGTGGACTATTTTCGTTGACCAAAAGCTTTGAATATTTCTTACGAGTTTTCTTATTTTTGCTAAACATGTTTACTCACCAACTATTTTCATAGTTGACCCGTTTTCTCTCATGCATTTCAGGTGATCGTTAGTAAGTTTTTCTACCAGGTCTTGCATAATGAAGTTTTCACTTGTCACTACAAATCATTATGTAATAGAACGCAATATTTTGGGAACTAAACTTGTAATATATTTGCCGATGACGGCTAAACTAGTATTGTAATGGTGTACTCTTTCTTTTAAATATTAATGTTGGTATGTTCTATTATCTTGTGCTGATGTTCCCTTCCGTTACACCTCGTGTTTCCGCCTCCGGCGAGGGTGTGACAACTATGTAGAAGGTCTTGGTCACAACTTGTTCTCTGTTGGTCAATTCTGCGATTCTGATCTAGAAGTAGCCTTCAGAAAACATACCTGCTTCGTTAGAGAACTTGATGGTAAGGAACTTTTAAGAGGTTCACGTGGTTCAAATCTATACACCATCTATATCGAAGATATGATGAAGTCTTCTCCAATTTGCTTACTGTCAAAGGCCTCTAAAACAAAGTCATGGTTATGGCATCGTCGTCTCAATCACTTGAACTTCGGTACCATCAATGATCTCTCCAGAAAGGACTTAGTTGTAGGTTTACCTAGACTCAAGTACGAAAAGGATCATCTTTGTTCAGCATGTCAATTGGGAAAAAGCAAGAAGTATGCCCATAAACCCAAACCTACTAACTCTGTCACAGAAGTTCTTCATATGATTCACATGGATTTATGTGGACCAATGAGAGTGCAGAATATATTTGGGAAGAAATATGTGTTAGTTGTGGTTGATGATTTCTCTAGATTCACCTGGGTCAAGTTCTTAAGGACAAAGGATGAAACTCCTGATATCATCATCAAACTCATCAAACAGCTGCAGGTTCGGCTTAACAAAACAGTCAGAATAATAAGAACAGACAATGGAACTGAGTTTGTCAACAAACAACCCAGTGAATTTTATGAAAGCGTTGGAATCAGCCATCAAAGAAGTGTTCCACGAACTCCTCAACAGAACGGTGTAGTTGAAAGACGAAATCGAACTCTTGTAGAAGCCGCTAGAACAATGCTGATTTACTCAAAGGTTCCAATGTTTCTCTGGGCTGAAGCTATTGCCACTGCATGCTACACACAAAATCGTTCCCTAATTCACACTGTTCATGGAAAAACTCCATATGAACTTGTCCACAACAGAAAACCTAATCTCTCTTTCCTTCGTGTGTTTGGTGCATTGTGTTATCCAACTAATGAGGGACAAGACTTAGGCAAACTTAGAGCTAAAGCAGACATTGGAGTATTTGTAGGGTATGCACCAAACAAAAAGGGATACCGAATCTACAACAAAAGAACCCGAAATATCATGGAAACAATTCACGTTACGTTTGATGAGTTGGCCGGTCAAATGGCTCCTGGACAATCCAGTTCAGGACCCGCACTTCAAAACAGTCCCATTGGTTCATCCCTTGTTCCAAACTCTTCTCAAGAAACTCCATATGTACCTCCATCTGAAGATGATTTACAGAAATTGTTTGATCCTATGTTTGATGAACTTTATGATCCATGTACTAATGAAGTGTCGATTCCTACTACAGAGGCTGCTCATATTCATGTGAATGAAGTCAATCCCTCAGTTTCAATATCTTTAAGTCAAGAAGCGCCTGCTGCTGATCCTTCAGTCTCATCAACAAATCATCATTCTTCAAATGTACATCATGGAAATGTTTCTGGCATCAATGATGAAGTTAATCCCTTTGCTACTCCTGAAGATGCTCCATTTGAAAATATATTTGCTCCTGAATCTTCATCAGAACCATCTTCTTCAGGAGACATCGACTCTGCTACTTCAGTCCCTCAACTACTGCCACATGAACACCTTAGAAAATGGACTCACGATCATCCACTAGATAACATCATTGGAAATCCCTCTCGTCCTGTATCAACACGGAAACAACTTGCAACCGATGCCTTATGGTGCTTCTTCAACTCCGTACTATCTAAGATCGAACCAAAAGATGTTAAAACCGCCATGAATGAAGATAGCTGGTTCAATTCCATGCAAGATGAAATTCATGAGTTTGATCGACTTGATGTATGGGAGTTAGTACCTGCTCCAGACTGTGCTATGATTATTGCTCTTAAATGGATCTTCAAAGTGAAACTTGATGAGCATGGTGATGTGTTGAAGAACAAGGCTCGATTAGTTGCTAAAGGATACCGTCAAGAGGAGGGTATTGACTTTGAAGAATGTTTTGCTCCAGTTGCTCGAATCGAGGCAATCAGAATCTTTTTGGCTAATGCTGCTAGTAAGAACATGATAGTCTATCAGATGGATGTAAAGACAGCATTTCTGAACGGAGATCTTAAAGAAGTCGTCTAAGTCAGCCAACCTGAAGGATTTGTGAATCAAGAGCATCCTACTCACATTTATTGTTTGAAGAAGGCTCTTTACGGTTTAAAGCAAGCTCCAAGGGCATGGTATGATACACTGTCAAAGTTTCTTCTATCTATCGGATTTAGCAAAGGAGCAGTTGATCCAACATTGTTCACCAGGAAGTCAGGAAAACATTTAATTCATGTTCAAATTTATGTTGATGATATTATTTTTGCCTCGACAGACCCAATGGAATGTGATCGTTTTTCAAAAGAAATGAGTTCAAAATTTCAAATGTCAATGATGGGACAAATGTCATTTTTCTTGGGATTACAAATTTCGCAAAGTCCCGGAGGCATTTTTATAAATCAATCCAAATATGCAACTGAGATCTTAAAGAAATTTGGATTTGATTCAAGTGACCCTGTTGACACTCCCATGATTGATCGAACCAAACTAGATGAGGACCACTCAGGGATCATGATTGACCAAACAAAATATCGTAGTATGATTGGATCCCTGATGTACCTCACAGCTAGTAGACCAGACATATTGTTCGCTGTTTGCATGTGTGCTAGATACCAGGCTAAGCCTACTAAAAAGCACCTTGAAGCGGTTAAACGGGTCTTTCGGTATCTCCAAGGAACCATCAATATGGGTCTTTGGTACCCGAAGGACACCAGTATGTCACTAACAACCTATGCAGATGTTGATCATGCAGGGTGTCAAGATACTCGTCGAAGTACATCTGGAGGTGCTCAGTTTTTGGGTGATAAGCTTGTGAGCTGGTCTTCAAAGAAGCAAATGAGTACTTCTATTTCCTCTACAGAGGCTGAATACATAGCCATGTCATCCTGTTGTGCTCAAATCTTATGGATGAGATCTCAATTATCTGACTATGGCTTTGAATTCAACAAAATCCCTCTGTACTGTGATAATAAAAGTGCTATTGCTCTCTCATGCAACAACGTTCAACACTCAAGAGCAAAGCATATCGACATTCGACATCATTTCATCAGGGAACACGTGGAAAAAGGTGTGGTAGAACTCTATTTTGTGAGGTCTGAATATCAGTTAGCTGACATCTTCACCAAAGCTCTTCCAAGAGAACGTTTTGAGTTTATTCTTCCACGTCTTGGCTTGAAAAGCCTTCAACCAGAAACACTCAAACGTCTTCAGGAGGAAGACGAGGAGTAAAAGTTTATCTTCATCTATCTCTTGTAAATATTTATTCGAAAAACAAAATACAAAATTATAAAACCTTCAAAAAATCAAATAGAAAAATATAAAACTTTCAAAATCCATAAAAATTTAAAAAATTCGAAAAATCTTCAAAAAATATTGTCATTTTGTCATGTTTCTCTCGATTCGATAATATCTACTGTCTTGATGTTGTCATTCAAAGAATGACACGGGACTTTAGATGTTGTTCGAATTTTTATATAAAAAAAAAAAAAAAAAATCAAAAATCAGAAATCAAAAATCAAAAAAAATATTTTTGGGAGAAAGAGAAAAATATGGTTTATTGTCTTTTCAGGCAGTAACCCGCTTTTCAAAGAAAGAACAGAGCCATGCTTTACCATGTTTTCAAATTCCATGCTTTGATTCTATAAACAATTATCTGCTGAAAACTAACTGCTTTGAAAAATAACTTGGTCTCTATTTTTGATAAATCATCAGGACTTATTTGTCAAAATCTCTATCTCTCAATCAACAACCTATGTCATTGATTGAGGGGGAGAATGATTTCAATTAAATTAAAAAGTTATTTGGCATTAAATTGTTTTCAAAAGATGTACATGCATGTCTTATCAATGGAGTTCAAAGTCTTAAAATCCGATCCTTATCAGTTAAAACGCTTTCATAATCAAGTCACAATTCCCCTTAAAATCTTTCAAAATCAATTTAAATCAATAAGAGATCACAAATCTCAAATGATTTGATAATTGTGATCGGGGGAGAATGTGTGATTTAAATTGGATTTAAACTGATAATTCGGTAAATGGTTTTATAAGGATGTACATGCTATCCTTCTCACATGTGACAAATGATTTCAAATTTTCCATGCACATGTTGAGGGGGAGCACCTATCTTAAACCTATGATTTGAAACGTGATCATTTATCTCAATGTGCAGGTTCCCTCTAGTATGTGCAAAACTCTTTTCAAACCTCGAGGCACATATTGAGGGGGAGCAAACTTATGGAAACCTCATCCTTCCCGGAAATGCTTTATCTACTTGATTTGATCAAGGAAGTGATGGTGATACCTTTTAGAAAATGGTATTCAAAGAAGTAATTTCTTCCTCTTGCCTCCATGTGCAAAACGATTTCAAACATTTGATTCACATGTTGAGGGGGAGCACTTGTTGTAAAAATATCAAAAACAATTCAGGTACAAAATGCTTTGATAATATATCACAAGTATCTGGATTGATTTTCAAATGGTTTTCAATTGGTTCCTATGGCAGATGAACAATACTAAATAGACCGACCAACTTTACTTTATGTACGGTGATATAAGGATGATAAGGTTAGGTATTGGTTCCCATGATCCGCCAGAACCGGAGGGATCTACCCAGGGACAATCCACTAGACAGTGTAGAGTCCTTAGGTTTGATGAAAAAAAAGGGAGAAAAGTGAGATATGGGAAGAGTGCCGACTAAGATAGAGCTAGAACTGGAATAAACCCAACAAGGTTCTAGTTATGAAGTCTTGGTAAGCACTGAAGGGGTTGAAGAATGAAAAAGAATTGGAATGTGAAAAGGGTGAAAAGAAATAGCCCTCCAATAATTCAACCTTAGGGCAGTAACCGGGTTCAATACATATGCTACTGGTTGTTACCAAGGTAACACTGGTATTGAAGACAAGACGTCATGGACCCAGTGACGCACTGCGCTAAACTTCCCAAGCTACTCAAGTTCCTCTTAAAAGGGCTTGTTTCATTCTCACGGGGAACCGACATTATCTATCGACTTTCTCTTAGAGATTGTTGATATTGAAGAAGGAGACCCTCTCCCTAGTCTCCGACACAGGATCCAAATATGCACAAATTGAGTCTAGAGCCACGAGATCATCAATAAATCTCATTAGGACACTTTCAAATGAAGACTCTCTGTTTCACATAATGTGGAAATAGAGATTATATCTTGAGTCCTACGCATTATCCTTGTGGTATTGCCAGAACATCTGAGTGATGTGTTATCATATTCACAATGAAGATGGAAAGCCTTCTGGAGCCATCATCAAACAAGCTCCTGGTAGGTGGCATGTGAGATCTATTATATAGATCAACCATGTGACAACTGAACAGAAACAATGGGGCGATTCAATCTCTTGAATCAATCCTGGTTCAGGTTATGGATTGACGGATGCCTTTGAAAAATCGGTCTTTGTGCTTAAAAACTCTTTTCTTTAGCAAATCGACCGTGTACTGATATTTCAAATCAAAAGGTGTTTTATGATTGATAATTGATGTTCATTAAAAACCTTCGTTGTATTGCAAAAACAATTTCTATTGAGCAATACACGATTGTTTTTCAAATCTCTTTTCATCAATCAGCGGACTTAAATTCGCTGGTTCACTCACTCCGTGTTGTCTTCTTTGAGATGTTCCGGTTTGAGAACAGCTAGAGCAGCTGCGAAACCCTGTCAAGGAAATTCTTCGGAATTATACCTGATCACAGGCAGTACTTGTACTGATCAACGGGGAACTGTGGGCCGTGTACCTCAATTCAACGAAAGTGATCAAAGACACTTTCGTGTGCTTTATTGCTAACTGTTTTATGCAGGTACATCCTATGTTTGCAGCTGATCAGAATGAAGCGGTCAATCCATAGCCGCATGCTCACACAATACATTCATCTCTCAAGAAATCATGATAAGTGCATCAATAACTCTGATATTTACACTCCATGCTTCTGCTACGCTGCAGCCAATATCATGAATCAACGAAAGCTTCCGCTACTCTGATGAGAAGATATCATAATCCAGAATGTGAGCATGTCGGTCCGAAAGTCACAACATCACATAATACCAACACCACAATGGATGTCTCAGAGACTTTTGTTAGCTGATGGTCTCAAAAGCTGGCTCAAATTTATTATCATGTGGATCAATAAAAGACCTCCACCTGGAGTAACCAAACATGCAATGTGAAGAATCAATGACTACGAGCCTAGGTGCAAAGTACTACATCAAGAATTCAAGAACAATTGTTAATGTAATATCTATTTGTATTCAATGTAATTTTAGTACATGATTGAGGTGACCTCCCTTAGGGGGAGATTGTTAGGAATTAGAAATTCCAGTTATTAAAGAGTCGGTCACCTCAAGTATATGTAATCGTTAGAAAGCTCGTAGTCGTAGTTATTTTAAGTTAAGTAGTATTTAGTTAAGTAACACCGTGGAGGACGGACGGGTCTTTACCCACTGTATGCCTGATCCACAGCCCGTTGTGTGGCGTTTTATTGTAAGACTATAAATACTCTCTACCTTCCAAGGTAGAGAGTTGGAGCTCATAATAAGAATTTTCTTTCTCTCACTAAAGTTCCCTAAACCTCTAACTTTCTCTCTCTAGAATTCCACTTATATGCCACCTTGTTGTTATGGTTTGATGTGTATGTGAAAACTAATATCCTACAATCCACCCCCATATGTACACCCAAATCGCCTTAGCCTACCTTGTATGCACTCACTTTTAGTGCATTATTGTTATCACACTAAACCCATAGTTGAATTATCTAGTTGCTTGAATAAGTTGCTAAGTCGAGTCATATCCTTTGTACACAGTTTTGGGACGATTGGGACTCATGGGAAAAGTTAAATTTTATGAGATGACGGGAAGGGAACGTTAAATTCAAATTCCCTTTATTTGCATAATAATGTACTCCAAGTGTTTTGATCTTTTCAATTCGGGTCAAATTAGTGTTAGAATAATAAAAACTCAAGTGTAGAGATGTGCCTATAAATCCCTATCATTTTGATGTTATCGTAGAGGATGGTAGAGTAAAAGTGTATGGAAAAAAAATTAAAAAAATAGAAAAAGAGAAAAAGAAAAAAAAAATAGAGTGTTGAAAAAAAAAAGAAAAAAACATACGGGCTACCATCCTACATCTATCTTTTAATTTATGTTTGTTTGTTTCAGTTATCTAGAGTTTAGAGTGTCGAGTCTTGGCTTAGCAACGCCATTCTTCGCATGCTTGTAAGATAAAGATTTTTGACTTGCCACCACTAAATCGCCTATCCCACCAAACCCTTTGTTTCCCTACCGTAAGCCTAACATTACAACCCTTTAAAAGACCTCTTGGATAGTCTTTCCTAGGTGCTTATGCCAAAGCGATGGAGGTTTGATCTAGTCTCAAGCCTATGGTAATCTATGTACTAGGACCAGTTAATGAGTGTTTATCTTCCATTTCCAACTTGTTATATTTCATATACACCCGAGAGATGTGAGTATCCAAACACCCCATGTGAGGTGCTAGTATGTAATTTCTGTGCTTGTTATGATATTTGATAAGGTTTTAAAATGTACCTTTTTGAGGGGTCGTTTAAGCCCTTATTTGATCACTTTTGTATCCGTTATTACTTAATATCGTTCCTTTTTCACTTTTTAGGTATCTTGAAGGCAAAATGCTGGAATGACACTTATTCGGACGAAAAGGCGCGAATATA
The DNA here is from genome assembly GCA_019973895.1 of Chrysanthemum seticuspe. Classification (NCBI taxonomy): domain Eukaryota; kingdom Viridiplantae; phylum Streptophyta; class Magnoliopsida; order Asterales; family Asteraceae; genus Chrysanthemum; species Chrysanthemum seticuspe. The sequence continues at coordinate 157,805,238 of BPTQ01000001.1, forward strand.
CGAAGAAAATGGCCAAAGTCAAGAATCGAGACACTCAGGCTGCTGGAACTAAAGAGGACGGCGTCAGGTTCTACAAGTGACGGTGTCAGGTACAACCAGAGACGCCGTCGGACAAATTTTGTGACGACTCAGTAGCCAAATTGCTCATTTACATGTGACGGCTTCAGGTTTTAAAAGAGTAGGGCGTCGCAGCTCAGACGACCTAGATTTGATCCAGACGACATCAGAGACTGAAGAGGACGGCGCCACAAGCTTAAGGTGACGTCGTCGCAATACTAACGTGGCCAAGACGAAACCCTAATAACGGCGACCCGACGGCGTCACAAATTAAAGGGTGACGCCGTCGCATTTCTAATCTTATATATAGAATCCGAATTTTTCAGTTTTCGGTGTGTAGTCTTTTGGAGTAAAAACCTAAACCGAACCAAGGCTGTCTTGTATAGTATTTTAGGGTTCCATACCCTATCTTACATCAAGATAAGTGTTTTACTTTATTAATTTAATTATGTCTTCCTTTGATTGTGTGTATGCTTGCATGTTCCCCATGTCCGGCTTATTTACTTGTGTGTTTGCTTAGGTAATATGAAACTTAGTTATTGAATATTGATTGGTTGTCTCTTATCTTAATTGTAATTGACCTAGTATTGCGATAGGTCATTCGTTGTGCTAATAATGCTTGAATAATCTTTGTTGAACCTTAGTTTATAATCACCTAGAGTAATTGTAGGCTATACATCCAAAGAATACCTTAAAGTTAAAGTTTATAAATCCTAGAGATTTTGTAGTCATTAACCTTTGGTAGCTTCAAAGAGTTAGGGATAAACGCATACCCTACGACCTTAGAAACATAACGCAATTAAGAATAAGGACGTGACAATTCAACCACCAATAGGAGATAACTAGGGAGTAATAAAGCCTAAGCAAATACATTTTTAACTATCATACGAGCACACAACAATAGACATATACTACCCTCACCTTAGTTTAGATAATTAGATAAGTAGAAGTAATCGGTAAAAATACCAACCCCTAAATCCAAACCCCGAGATTCGTACCTTTCCATTTCCTAAAAAACATAAAAAAGATAAAAAAATAATCTTCCTCAACCCCAACCTTAGCGTAGTAACTTCTCACTAGCATTCCTATTCCCCTAGAGAACGATATCAATTCTCGTGGCTTACCCTAATACTACACTACAACGATTAGGTTCACTGCCTAGGGTGTTGAAAAACTTGCTCGATGAAAAGGAAGTTCCTTTGACCCCGAACGCGCTGTGTAAGCGTTATCAAATCACCTTTTATCAGATTTCATATTAAATCACAAATTCTCCCCCGATCCCAAGTGATTTCATAAGGTTTAGAAAACATGGAAGAAAATGTGCCATGGTTTAAATTCTCATCTTGTTTTTGGATAAATGCTCCTCCTCAATCATGTGCATCATGTATATGAAATCTTTTGGCACATGGAGGCAGGAGTGCCTTTAAAGGACTAAAACAGATTTGAGATTTAAATCACGATCTCTCCTTTGATCAAAATTTCAAACCTCTTGAGATTTGTGATCCCAATTGATTTAAATCATTTTAGAAAATTTTAAGGAAAGACGTGGCTTGATTTAATTAAGAAATAACTGATAAGGATCAATTTTAGACATTAAAGATTGTTAGTGTCAGGTATGATAGTTTTTTAAGAGATCTTTAAGTAAAATAAAACAATTTCACAATCAAACAAGAACATAAAAAATTTCATTTTGAAAGATCTTTGAGTTTTAAAGAAAATCATACCATGACATAACATTAAATCTTTAGATCACCACTTACTTTGTACAAACAGACTTGATACATGAAATATCATTTGAAAATATTTAAGATTGAAATCACTCTCCCCCTCAATCGAAGACCGTAGTCGTTGATTGAGTGACTTAAGATTTGACAAAATAAAGTCCGGTTGATTTCCAAAATTATAAGTCCAATTTATTTTCAAACAAATATTTTTCCATTTTCAAAACAATATTTTTAAAAAAATTTTGAAATATGGTATCATCCACTACTTGTCCCGCACAAAGATACGTTAGGTGGAGAAAAATACAAGCTGCTTCTGTTGTTGCTGTAAGGCTGGAAGAAAACCATCTGCTGAAGCAGTGAGACCTCTGACGTTGCATATACCATGCCAACTCTTCATAGAGATCCAGTTAAGCTTCGTTTCTTCTTTTGTCGACCCAAGATATAGTAACCCTTTCCTATCGGCATCCAATCATAAACTTTTGTGGGATCCGGATTGGAAACATTCTTATAAACCATCATATCTGCATAAGTTAGTCAACACAAACAGATATATGGTGGTCGACAACACCCAAACAGAAATCGACTAATAAAAGTCAATCCAACATATCAATCAGATCATACAAAGGCATGGGAATAATGTGTTCATCAAACTCTAATCATCTAATTCTAACAATCATATCCTATGCTCCTAGTCCTTCAACTTAGGCAAACATCTTTTTCTGTTAAGTATGTAGGATAATTAGATAAGCCCGTTAGAAGATATAGATTTGAAAACATTCTCCCCCTCAATCAGTGACTCATTTTTCTGAAAAGTTTTAAAACGTTGAAGTCATTGATTGAGTTTGCAAATTTATGAAAACTCTGATATTGATTGATTTTCAAGCAACTATTTACCACCATTTTTGAAATAAATATTTTTCTAAAGAATTTTAGAAAGAAAAACATTTGAGTAGGAACAGCAGTCTTTCGACATGCTTTCCTCATTTTGATTTTGGATAAGTGCACGAATTTTGTGAAAATTGTTTAAGCGTAGCACTTTTCCTCTTGAAGAACGGGTTGCTATCTGAGATAATAGCAAACCATAGTTTAAGCATGGGTTACAGTCTGAAATAACTGCAAGCCATATTTTGAGACATGTTTTGGAAAAAATATTTACACCTCCTGCTCGAACTTCATCTATGGTCCCGTGCCATTATTAAATGATATTTTAGACCGTAGATGTTATCGATACCAGAAGACATGTCTTGAGAAAAACAATATTTTTTGTATTTTTCAAATTTTCTGATTTTTATGGATTTTTGTTGATTTTATATTTTTCTATTTTCTTTTTGTTGGTTTTATATTTTTATATTTTGCTTTTTGATAAATATTTACAAAGATAGAGTAGATGATATAATTTAAGAAGATGATGATACGAGTACCGAGATAAGGATATCGAACATCCCCGTTGTAGAAGATAGAAATCATCATCTCTTAAACTTTCACCACCAAAGCTTCCGAGGCTCTTGAAAAGAAGAAATTGAGCCTTTAAGAATGCGAGACTTTGGCAGGTTCCCCCCAAACTGAAAATCCTTTAGCTGAGCATATTCAAAGCTTTCTTTCAAGCTTGCCATCGCCAGGTGCACAAAGAAGCACACCATTATCATCGATCTTGCTGCTCCTTTTAAGAATGATCATCGTGATTCTCCGTTCGGGGTTATATCATCAACAAGAACAGCAACGTATCATCCCACTCTTAAATAATCTTCTCTCATTTCATTACCACTGAAGTCTGAAGTGATCCATACCAAAAAGTGTCAAGAGACCAATTCCCCCAAGTAGTTGAATTGATGCAGCCAGTCTCTTAGAATAAATGCTCAAGAACCCGAATACACATATACCCAAGGACAGAGAAACTTATAACATCGAAGTAGCAGTTAAGTCCGATATGCAAAGAATAACTCCGAAGTATACTTTTCTCTCCCCTGAAGAAAGTGTATGAAGCTCAAGAACCCGAAGTACCCAAATGTCCTTTCTATGAAGAATAAACGATAACATTGAAGTAGCAGGCTGAATCACTAATTATCTCTGCGGATGACAACTCCAGAATAAGTGATTATCATTGAATCACCGATTAAGCTCTCAAATGAAACAGTTGTGCGTCCCCAATGTACACAATCTCTCTCCCCTGATGATTGCGATAACATCGAAATCATCACACACTTGTGTACCTCTTTTATCACCAGAAACTAACTCTTCCATCTCTTCCCCCACATAGTTGGAATAAGAACACTAAATGCCATGAGTCAAACCTTGATTTTCTCTGCGGCAATGACATTAGTCTTCCCGGGATATCTTCAATCACTTAGAAGTATTAAGCTCATCAAGTTTACTCGCGTTTAGATGCATGTCTCCTTCCCCCTTGCTGGTTTTGATACTTCAGAATCAACAACACATTATAAGCCCAGATACTCGGAATCTTTTGAGAAGAACACATAAAGTCTTGTGAGAATCAACTTGCGGAAGAACAGAATGAGCAAGTCTAATTAGGGATTAAATTTGGCTTTTTACTCTCCCCCAATTAGTGCTCTCCCCTAATATTTGACAATCTTTTCGATGAATGCAGATAAGAAGAAGTCTTTAGATCGTTAAATGCAACTCGTCTTTAGCCTTCTAACATGCAGCAAAAAGTGTAGAACAGACTGTAGACTCGACCTTCTTCTAGATTGTCCATTTGGGGAATAGAATGTTAACACCTTCATCTCACCAAATGCATTCCCGTTAACATATATTTAGCAAATCTCCTTAACTCAAATCCCTCCCAATCAAACAAGAACATAAAGATGTTCATAAAGGAAATCAGCCCCGCAACTAGAAGCACTTTGTCATTAAACTCCTCAGTCCGTAAGAAGATGTCAACCAACGACTCTTAGAAGAAAACTCTATGTGAAGATGACCTGATAAGAAGAAGCTCGGTTCTTACATGAGTTTGGAGCCGTTTGACCATTTATTCTCAGATGTAGATCAACATGCAATATTATCACACTTCTTCTCCCCTTCAAGAATTGCATATGGAGTTGCCATTCTTGATTAAACAACTGAATATCTTCAAAATGTATTTTATTCACACTTCTCCTCTTCAAAGGTAGCATATGACGTCGCCATCG
>BPTQ01000001.1:157816733-157892914 GCA_019973895.1 Chrysanthemum seticuspe
CAAATTTAGGTTAAATTTAGTGTGTAAGAGGGGGCTAGTGTTAATAGTTTAGTAAACTCTAAACACTAGAGAATAACTAAATTTATCTAAAACTTTCAAAAATTCCCCTTAACACTGAACTAATACTTTATCTGCTGAAAACCAAATGCTTTGAAAAATAACTTGGTCTCTATTTTTGATAATCATCAGGACTTATTTGTCAAAATCTCTATCTCTCAATCAACAACCTATGTCATTGATTGAGGGGGAGAATGATTTCAATTAAATTAAAAAGTTGTTTGGCATTAAACTGTTTTCAAAAGATATTCATGCATGTTTTTAAAAATGGAGTTTAAAGTCTTAAAATCCGATCCTTATCAGTTAAAACGCTTTCATAATCAAGTCACAATTCCCCTTAAAAACTTTCAAAATCTATTTAAATCAATAAGAGATCACAAATCTCAAATGATTTGATAATTGTGATCGGGGGAGAATGTGTGATTTAAATTGGATTTAAACTGATAATTCGGCAAATGGTTTTATAAGGATGTACATGCTATCCTGCCCACATGTGACAAACGATTTCAAATTTTCCATGCACATGTTGAGGGGGAGCATCTATCTTAAACCTATGATTTGAAACGTGATCAGTTATCTCAATGTGCAGGTTCCCTCTAGTATGTGCAAAACTCTTTTCAAACCTCGAGGCACATATTGAGGGGGAGCAAATTTATGGAAACCTCATCCTTCCTGGAAATGCTTTATCTACTTGATTTGATCAAGGAAGTGATGGTGATAATTTTTAGAAAATGGTAATCAAAGAAGTAATTTCTTCCTCTTGCCTCCGTGTACAAAACGATTTCAAACATTTGATGCACATGTTGAGGGGGAGTTCTCGTTCTAAAAATATCAAAAACAATTCAGGTACAAAATGCTTTGATAATATATCACAAGTATCTGAATTGATTTTCAAATGGTTTTCAATTGGTTCCAATGGCAGATGAACAATACCAAATAGACCGACCAACTTTACTTTATGTACGGTGATATAAGGATGATAAGGTTAGGTATTGGTTCCCATGATCCGCCAGAACCGGAGGGATCTACCCAGGGGCTATCCACTAGTTAGTGTAGAAGTCCTTAGGTTTGATGATAAAAAGGAGAAAAATGAGATATGGGAAGAGTGTGGACTAAGACTGAGCTAGTACTGGAATAAACCCAACAAGGTTCTAGTAATGAAGTCTCGGTAAGCACTGAAGGTGTTGAAGAATGAAAAAGAAATGAATGAGAAAAGGGTGAAAAGAAATAGCCCTCCATCAATTCAACCTTAGGGCAGAAACCGGGTTCAATTCATAAACTACTGATGGTAACATCGGTATTGAAGACAAAATGTCATGGACCCAGTGACGCACTGCACTTCAACTTTCCAAACCACTCAAGTTCCTCTTAAAAGGACTTGTTTCATTCTCACGGGGAACCGACATTATCTATCGACTTTCTCTTAGAGATTGTTGATATTGAAGAAGGAGACCCTCTCCCTAGTCTCCGGCACAGGATCCAAATATGCACAAATTGAGTCTAGAGCCACGAGATCATCAATAAATCTCATTAGGACACTTTCAATGAAGACTCTCTGTTTCACACAATGTGGAAAGAGAGATTATATCTTGAGTCCTACGCATTATCCTTGTGGTATTGCCAGAACATCTGAGTGATGTGAATACATATTCACTATGAAGATGGAAAGCTTTCTGGAGCCAACATCAAACAAGCTCCTGGTAGGTGGCATGTGAGATCTATTATATAGATCAACCATGTGACAACTGAACAGAAACAATGGGGCGATTCAATCTCTTGAATCAATCCTGGTTCAGGTTATGGATTGACGGATACCTTTGAAAAACCGGTCTTTGTGCTTAAAAACTCTTTTCTTTAGCACATCGACCGTGTACTCATTTTTCAAACCAAAAGGTGTTTTTATGATTGATAATTGATTTTCAATAAAACCTTCGTTGTATTGCAAAAACAACTTCTATTGAGCAATACACGATTGTTTTTCAAATCTCTTTTCATCAATCAGTGGACTTAAAATTCGCTGGTTCACTCACTCCGTGTTGTCTTCTTTGAGATGTTCCGGTTTGAGAACAGCTAGAACAGCTGCGAAACCCTGTCAAGGAAATTCTTCGGAATTATACCTGATCACAGGCAGTACATGTACTGATCAACGGGGAACCGTGGGCCGTGTACCTCAATTCAACAAAAGTGATCAAAGACACTTTCGTGCGATTTATTGCTAACTGTTGTATGCAGGTACGCCCGACGTTTGCAGCTGATCAGAATGAAGCGGTCAATCCATAGCCGCATGCTCACTCATCACATTCATCTCAAAAGAAATCATGATTAGTGCTTCAATGACTCTGATATTTTCACTCCATGCTTCTGCTACGCTGCTGCCAATATCATGATTCAACAAAAGCTTTCGCTACTCTGATGAGAAGATATCATGATCCAGAATGTGAGCATGTCGGTCCTAAAGTCACAACATCACATAATACCAACACCACAAAGGATGTCTCAGAGATTTTTGATAGCTGATGATCTCAAAAGATGGCTCAAATTTATCATCACGTGGATCAGTAAAAGACCTCCACTTGGAATAACCAAACATGCAATGTGAAGAATCAATGACTACGAGCTTAGGAGCAAAGGACTACATAAAGGATGCAAGATCAATTGTTAATGTATTATCTGGTTGTATTCAATGTATTTTTGGTACATGATTGAGGTGACCTCCCTTACGGGGAGATTGTTAGGAATTAGAAATTCCCTGTATTAAAGAGTCGGTCACCTCAAGTATATGTAATCGTTAGAAAGCTCGTAGTCGTAGTTCTTTTAAGTTAAGTAGTATTTAGTTAAGTAACACCGTGGAGGACGGACGGGTCTTTACCCACCGTATGCCTGATCCACAGCCCGATGTGTGGCGATTTATGTAAGACTATAAATACTCTCTACCTTCCAAGGTAGAGAGTTGGAGCTCATAATAATATCTTTCACTTTCTCTCACTAAGTTCCCTAAACCTCTAACTTTCTCTCTCTAGAATTCCATCTATACGCCACTTTGTGTTATGGTTTGATGTGTATGTGAAAACGAATATCCTACACTCTCTCTTTTCTACTACTCTTGGCTAACTTGTAATCAACCCCATTATCATTCACTAGGCTCTTTGTCGTGACAGCTGATGGAAAAAATCCAATATGATGAATTTGACCCTGAAGTAAAATAACCCGAACTCGTGACTTAAACTTGCACATATGTAATGAAGAGCGGTGCCGTGAATTCATGCCCTTTTGGATCTCTAAGTACTCTATACTCTTCAACCAACCAACCATAAAGTATAAGATGTACATGACCTCTTGAAAAACCACAATTCAATGTGACACTGAGCACTACAACGTAACTCCTTAAAGTGATAGTTATTTTGTGGTGGTAAAAAGGAAAAAGAAAAAGGGTTAAGTATATTTATTAGAAACGTACTTTCTCCAATATACACATCTAGTAAACCAACTTATTTTATTACCGATATAGTCATTAAAAATTTTAAATTGTGAACAATATCGGAAACTTTCTTCACATACACTTGCATCGTTAGTCCTTTATACTAACGGTCGTTAGTAAATAACTTAAAATTTGGTTTTCTTACGTTTTAATTCGTTTATACACATTTTCATCCATTTCTGCACGTTTTCGTCCGTTTTAGCACGTTTTCATCCGTTTTTGCACGTTTTCATCCATTTTTGCACATTTTCATCCGTTTTTGCACATTTTTTTTTTCTGTATTTACACGTTTTTGTCTGTTTTTACACGTTTTCGTCCGTTTTACACGTTTTCGCTCATTTTACACGCTTTCGCTATGATTTTGCACGTTTTCGGCCGTTTTTACACGTTTTCATTCCTTTTTACACGTTTTCGTCCGCTTCTACATGTTTTTATACGTTTTTGTTCTTTTTTCACATTTTCTCGTTTTCGTCCATTTTTACACGTTTTCGTCCGTTTTACACGTTTTCTTTGTTTTTACATGCTTTTTCCGTTTTTCACGTTTTCATTCATTTTCTTACTTCTTCTTCCATTTTTACATGTTTTCTATCCGTGTTTGCACGTTTTTCGTATTTACACGTGCAAAAACGGACAAAAATGGGTTAAAACTGACGAAAACGTGCAAAAGCGGACGAAAACGTGCAAAAATGGACGAAAACATGCAAAAAACGGATGATAACGTTCAAAAATAGACGAAAACGTGTAAAGACGGATGAAAACGTGTAGAAAGAGATGAAAACGTGTAAAAACCGATGAAAACGTGCAAAAACAGACGAAAACGTGTAAAAAGGAATGAAAACGTGTAAAAACAGACAAAAACGAGAAAACAAAAGTGCAAAAACGGAGCTAAAACGTGAAAAACAAAAAAAAACATGAAAATAAAAAAACGTGCAAAAACGGACGAAAACGTGTAAAAACGGACTAAAACGTGCAAAAACGGATGAAAACGTGCAAAAATGGACGAAACCGTGCAAAAAAATGGATGAAAACGCGTATAAACAAACGAAACATAAGAAAACGAAATTTTAAGTTATTTACTAACGACCGTTAGTATAAAGGACTAATGATGCAAGCTTATGTGAAGAAAGTTTCCGATATTGTTCACTATTTGAAAGTTTTAATGACTATATCGGAAATAAAACAAGTTGGTTTACTAGATGTGTATATCGGTAATAAAATAACAAGATTTCCAAGTCTTCGTCTTTGAAAATGTTAAAAGCTCGAACAAGGATCTCGAAGAATCTTCATCCAACCATCCCCGATACCTTCAGATACTAAGGACACTCGCCCGTGAAATTTCACTTCAACCTCAAATAAATAATAATGAATTAACGCCGTTGTCTCATCTTCTGGTTAAAAGCTCAAATCTAGCCTCCTTTAACGTTTTAAATGAACTTTGATAATGGTTTCATCCCGAACTTTGTCAAAAGCACATAAGCCCGTAAAACCTTGTAATGACCAATATGCCATGAAGAAAATCCAAACAGTCACCCAATTCATGAGGTACACCTTTTATCCCTTCTTCGATGAAGAAAACGTAGCACCAACATCAGATAAGATCCAGAAGTACACTTTCTTTTCTCCAGGATGGTTCTATCATCACGGGATTTTACAATTCTATGATTTAAACCGAGAAATAGTTTCTTTCGCGGGATCTTACAAAACCAAGAATAAACCGAGAGATAGATCCGGAAATGCACTTTACTTTTACCGGGATGTTTCCATTGTCACGGGATTTTACAAATCTATGATTTAAACCGAGAAATAAATTCTTTAGCGGGATTTTACAAAATCAAGACTAAACCGTAAACAATGTCAGCTTGAACGTGTTATGACAACTTTGGTTTCGGTGAATATCTGTTTTAGGGGAACATGCAGCGGGTTTATCAACGGTTCATTCTCCATCATCAACAATTCTTCTCTCATATGTAGAATACTTCACAAACCATACTAAGTATAGTAGTATACACTACTTTCCCTTAGAGGGTGGACCGTAAAACATTAAAGTACACGTTTCTCCCCCATGATGGTTTCGAACTTTTGGAAGCATCATAACGTGTACGACCATTTGTACGAGAAGCACTTGTCATAAGCAAACATCTTGAAAAGTCATGAAAGACACTGAGGATTCTTGAGAAAATTTGCTTAGACTGTGAGGTATCTTAAACATTATGTAGCGAAGACATCTCATCCTTTAAACACTTTGGTAACCGCATCATCCACGTATTTTGTCGGCTATTGCTGTGACCACTTGGTGAAGTAAACCCGATATACCAAACTTGAACATGAAGTAGAATTCCCAGATTTGTTACTTAAACTTGTACAAATCCTTGTGAAAAATAAACGGTGTACCCAATGTACAAAACCTCTTGACGAATCCTCAACAGCGTGAGACACCGAAGTGATAGTTACGTTGTGGGTTAAACGAGAAAGAATCACAAAAGTAACTAAATAGCCAAGTCTTTATCACCTTATATAAACGCCCAAACAAGTCATCTTCGCGGAAGGGTAGAAAGAAAGAAGACGAAATAAGTAAACGCGCCTGGAACACCTCACTTCAAATCCAGATAAGAAATACCGTACAAACAACCCCGTAGTCAATCTTGTTCCAATAGCAATTTAAGCCATGACATAATATCCTCCGTGAAAATGCAAAAACCAAAGTATCAAATCGCATAACACATCAAATCATATCATCAAGTCTTATCATCATTCCAAATCTCATGATCATCAAATTTCTTCAACACGTCTCATATTATCCAAATCTCATAAAATCCAAATCTTGAGAAGCCCATATGTCCAACATCCCAATCTCATATTGTCAAAAATCTTTCAAACACGGTCCAAGCCCATTATCAAAACTAAGCATATGATCCAATTGCAAGTCTCACTCGATCCAACTTTCAACACACAATATCCTTAAAAGTGTACCCTCGTGAAATTAATACCAAAATACCACTCTAAAAATTAAGCATTAAAAATTTGTTATCCAAAAATTCTTGAGAATGAGAAATTTCGGATAACAACATTTTTTAACTCACTTTCATTCCAACGTGACGTTAATGCACTCCAATCCATCAATTCAAAGTCCAAGTGATATGGCAAATCCTTCAGCCCAATATATGCAATTACACTCGGCCCATTACTTTAACTACCCAAGTCCAATTCGTTTTAATGAGGTATAGGCCCAACTAAAAGGTAAACCCGATCCACTTAACTATTATAATCGGATAGATATAAACCGCATTAGACCCTAAAACGTTTCATGATCCCTAACCCTAATCTTTCGGGTGTATAAAACTGCTCACTTCTCATACTTTTACCCTAAAATTTCTCCAACAACCCTAATAATACTCTAACAAATCCGCCCCCTTTCTCCTTGACTCAAAAAATAACGCCTCCCTTATTTTATTTTTCTCTCAACAGCAAAAGCATCATCAAACACATCTGCCTTAAACCCCATATTCCAATCACTAATATTTCTCAATCAAGTATTCAGTCTCCATTCACCAAACCCTAAGTTACTCATACGCCTCCTTCACTTATTCGCATATCAGGATGTAATAACAAAATAACGATCTGCCATTCATCATTTTTGTCCTATCTTATCTTAGCAACAATTTAAGCTTGGATACCATATTGAGCATCTCCATACGATTGCCACAGGGATGGCTAGATGCTCTTCATTAACGCCACAGGGTTGGCTTGGACATAGATTCAGCTTCTCGATCCTTAGAAATAACCGATAGGTATTGATCTTGCACTTGTACTCAGATTTATTTTGTTTGTTTATCTTTTAACGAATAAAAGACTTGATTTAACAATATTTTTAATCTCACTTCTTTATTTTCGGATATATAATAACAAACCTAGATATATGAAGATTTTTACTTTCAATATATGGACCTCCAAAAGTCCTGATGTTCTTGTTAATGAATCGAAAAGTAAGTGCTGAGATCTATAAAGAAATTGTTTGTGATAATGTAGTAATTGTTCTTGTGTGAATGAAAAACAAACAAGAAAGGAAAATAATCATTGTTATTTCTCTGATTCTTTAAGTTTGAATAATATTGAAGTTTTATCTTCAAACAGGATTGATGATGATATGTTATTTCGTATATGGGGTTTTGAGTTTCAGGGCTTTGTTGTACCCCACGAAAAAGCAAATATGAGATTATGGATTTTGCATTTTGATACTTGTCGTGAGATAGAAGTATGAGATGGAGGATTGAGGTAGGATAGAATGGTGTTGGTGATGATTGTGATGAGTCGAGTCCAGTAGGAGTATATAGGATTGTTGTAGATGAACTTTTATGAACTTAGATGTTGATGATTAAGATGGGTTTGATGATGATATGATAAAATTGTGATTAGCCATTTGCTTAGATAGGACATATTATTTCATTACGTTATGATGGATGCCGAATGAATGTACAAGTTGAGACTGTTGAAAACACACAGACCTTGACAGATCTTGAGCACTCGTAGATCGTTAGTGTTGCCTATGTAATCATAAGCAAACTAATAGAAAATCTCTACAACTCGTATTCTTTAGCGGAATGTAAATACAAGCTGTTATAACTAAGAACACTTAGATCCTCTATGGATCTTTTATTAACTGAAACTCTATGTTTCGAATGAGTTATCTATTACATATTATCAAGTTCCTTTTATAGATAAGGAACCCTAAACTATTACTACTCAATCGACTAAGCATGCAAGCATGCATTTAATGGCTAAACACTAAACAATATTGAGCAGTACAATAATACCCATGCTAACCTCGGGCAGTTCAAGAATAATGATGGGTTAGCATTTAAATAATAAAGCGCATGCAGATCCTAGTCAGCTTCCACCCTTCAGTAGAAACACTACACGGCTTTTATACTTCAGCAGAATCTCTTCTTCAGCAGATTCTGCTTCTACTTCAGCAGAATCCTTCGGCAGAATTGACAGCAGAAATCCTACTTCGCATAATTTCCAACAATCCTCCCCTAAACTGGAATTTGACTTGGTTAAGTTCCAGTTTCCTAACCTTGATAGATCTTAGAGACTGCAGTACTAGAGGATTGTTCTCAAACATCAGTAGCAAAGAACCAATAATAATCTCATCTCTATGATGATCAAACTTTGAAACGCCAGGTCTTTGCAGCAACAAATGACATAGTGTACATCAAAACTCATTAGTTGCATACTATTCTCATCACATCCAGGTGAGTTAACTCCTGTGAGAGGTGAATCATTGAAAATAATGGATTTGATGTCTCTTTACCAATAGCCATCACTACTGGAGTAGCCAAATGTTTAAGTCCGACAACTATGGTACATTGATAACCATCTGATTTATTAGCAAATCAGCAACTATATGAACGGATTTGATGTGTCTTTACCTGTAGCCGTTTGCTCAGGACTTGTTAATTCTTAGAATTGGTAAATTGATAACCAAATATGGATTCAGTTGCCTTTACCACAAGCCATATACTTGTGGGCTAGCCAATTCTTGGATTCCAAAAAGGAATATACCATGGTGAATTGATGACCATACAACTCTCAGCAATTAAGCATGGGTGGTTGCAGACCCTATGATTTTGAGCAAATCATTACAACTATCAACAGATTTGATGTGTCTTTACCAAAGCTGTACCCTTTGGACTAGCTAACTCTTTGATATACACAAGGTATATCTGGTGAGTAAAAAACCATCAACAAAATACAACAAACCTGCAAGAGAAAGTTAGTTTTTTTTTTTTTTTTTTTTTTTAACTAAGAAACTAACAAACAAAACAAAAGAAAATCCTCCCCAGTGGCATATGCCTCCCCTTAAACTTTGCAGTTAAGGGTTAAGCATTCCAATATTGACCACAAGGTGTTGAAACCTTGGTCCATCAAAAGCTTTTGTTAACAGATCTGCCACATTATCATCTGTATGAATTTTAGCCACATTTATCAAATGTTTTTCATATGCATCTCTTATAAAGTGATGCCTGATTTCAATATGTTTGGTTCTACTGTGAAAAACTGGATTTTTGACAATGCATATGGTACTTTGATTATCAATAAAAAGTGTTGTGTTCATGAAGTTATACCCATAATCCAGCAATTGATTTTGAATCCAAAGGACCTGTCCACAGCAATTTGCAGCAACAACATACTCTGCTTCAGTAGTTGAGGTAGCCACAATGGTTTGTTTCTTGTACTGCCAAGAAATCAATCTCGTTCCAAGGAATTGACAGCCTCCAGTTGTGGATCTCCTATCCAGATTTGCACCAGCATAATCACTATCACTATATGCTTCCAACTTAAAAGGAGACTCTTTTGGGTACCAAAGGCCTAAATGAGGTTGGCCTTTGAGGTACTTAAAGATCTTCTTGACTGCATTGAGATGGGAAGCAAGTGGAGTGACTTGATGTCGAGAGCAAACACTCACAGCAAAAGTAATATCAGGCCTTGAAGCTGTTAGATACATTAATGAACCAATCATTGATCTGTATAAATGAACATTCACAGGTAAATCTGGTTCATTGTTGGTTTTTGTTTTTGGAGCTTCATAAGGGGTTGTGGCAGTTCTGACACCTTCCATACCAAATTTCTTCAAAATGTCCCTCACATATTTATCTTGACTGATAAATATCCCATCTTCTTTCTGATGAACTTGGAGACCCAAAAAGAAAGTAAGCTCCCCCATAGCACTCATCTGAAATTCTCCCTTCATCAGTTCCTCAAATTCCCTGCACCAAGCTTCTTTAGTGGATCCAAAAATGATGTCATCCACATACACTTGCACAAGTATGATGTCTGTCGAGTTCTTCTTCAGAAAAAGAGTCTTATCAATGGCACCTCTTCTGTAGCCATGCTTCAGCAGAAATGATGAAAGCCTAGCATACCATGCTCTTGGTGCCTGATGAAGTCCATAGAGAGCTTTGACCACCTTGTAAACATGATTAGGATGATATGGGTCTTCAAATCCTTTGGGTTGAGTGACATAAACCTCCTCTTCTATCTCACCATACAGAAAAGCACCTTTAACATCCATCTGATACACCATGAAGCCCATGTAAGAAGCATAGGCCAAGAAAATTCGAATAGCCTCTACTCTAGCAACAGGTGCAAACACTTCATCATAATCAATCCATTCCTCTTGCCTGTACCCTTGAGCTACTAATCTTGCTTTGTTTTTAATAACCACACCCCTTGCATCTCTTTTGTTCTTCAAAATCCATTTAGTTCCAATAGCATATTTGCCATCTGGTAATGGAACCAAGATCCACACTTGTTGGTTTTGAAACTGTTGCATTTCTTCTTGCATTGCCTCAATCCAACTTGAGTCTTCAAGAGCTTGAGTGACACTGGTTGGTTCTACTTGAGAAAGAAAACACGCAAACAGACAATGCTTGAAGCCTGTGTGATTGTCTCTTTGCTGATTTGATACATAAGAGAGAAAAGCAACATGTCCAAATTTAGGACTAGAGATAGCCCTTCGATTTCTAACAGGTGCTAGAATGTCACCAATAATATTGGATTGAGGGTGAGTGATGTTGATTCTTTTAGTTGCAGTGGGGTTGACTTCAATGGAAGGTTCAAGATTAGACACAGTTGGTACAAAAGTTGTGTCATAGGAAGGTGAGGTGAAAATGCCAGATTTGGGTTGATGATTTCCAAGATCTGAAGGTCTTGGAAAGCGAGTATAGGGTTCACTAAAGTCTGTGGACACTCTAGAAGGAATAGGAGTAGAAACAGTCGAGCTTTCAGCAGATTTGATGACGATAGGAGAGACTGCATCAGTGTGAGCAGAAACATGGTTTCCACTGACAACCTCATTTGCAAGCTCCCCATTCACCTTCTCAGCTTCAAGCTTAGCTGCAAACTCTTGAGTCTGAAGCCTAGCAAGGTCCTCAGCATAGTGTGATTCATCTTCACTCTCAGCAGAAGTATCTCTAGAAGTGTTGCCTGCAATATTATTAGGGGAGAAGGAAGGCACAAGTATAGGTTGTTCCTCATCTTCAAATTCACTTTCTGAGTCAGCATCCAAGGTACCTGCATTGTTAGTGGGAGACTCTTGAGAACCTGCACTTTGGTTAGCCATATGTCTAGTATAACCCAAATAATCAGTTAAGTAGTCAAGGTCGAAAGACCACACATGACCTTGTCCTTGAACATTGGGCTTATCTTCCATGTATCTCAGGTTCAAAGTCTCCTCTATCTTCTTGGCAGATAAATTGTATACTCTGTAAGCCTTGCTATGAGCTGAATAACCCACAATATAACCCTCATCAGCTTTCTCATCAAACTTCCCCAACGGATCACTGGTGTTTAGAATGGTCACTTGACAACCAAAAGGTTTGAGGTAATGAATGAATGGAACCTTCCCAAAGAGAAGTTCATATGGTGTTTTGAGGTGAGGTCTAGTAATGGAGACCCTGTTTAGCACATAGCAAGCTGTACCAACAGCTTCAGTCCAGAACATAGTGGGCAATTTAGAGTCTGCAAGCATTGATCTTGCAGCCTCTATTAAGGTCCTATTCTTTCTTTCAGCTACCCCATTTTGTTGCGGGGTTCTTGGATTGCTATAGTCCCTCTTTATCCCTTTAGACCTACAGAGTTCTATAATCATAGCATTCTTGAACTCTGTCCCATTATCACACCGAATTCCCTTAACCTTCTTGTTCAACTGATTTTCAACGAGGGTGATGAAGTCTTTCAGCACTGGAGATGTTTCATCTTTAGTCCTTAGAAAGAACACCCAACAAAATCTGCTATAGCCATCAGTGATAACCAAACAAAAATACTTGTGATCAATGCTTCTGACTTGAGTTGGACCAAATAGATCCATATGTAACAGTTGAAGAGGCTCAAAAATAATGCTCATAGCAGTAACAGCTTTGTAAGAAGCTCTGTGTTGCTTCCCTTTGTTGCATGCAACACAATTATGATTATTGGAGAAAACTTTGGAGGGAAGACCTTCAACAAGACCCATTTTAGAGAGTTTGTTTATGGTCTTGAAATTCACATGAGCCATTCTCCTATGCCATTTGGTAGACTCATCCAAGGATGCTTTAGCCACTAAACAAGTGAGGTCACCTTCAGGATGAACTTCATTGAGGTTGAATGTGTATAGATTGTGAGTTCGAGGAACTCTCAGCAGAATTGAAGTATCTTCTGGAAGCTTGAACTCTTTAGAAAGCACAAGACATTCATCCTCAGAGAAGAGTACCTTGTTCTTGGTGTCACAAATTTGTGAGACTAAGAACAAGTTGAAGTGCTGAAGTTCCCTAACATAGTACACATTCTCAAAGTTCAGTAGGGGTGTCTTGATGGTGCCTTTCCCAGTAATTCTACCATCACTTCCACCAAAAGTCACATTGCCTCCTTCTTCAATAGGAACAAAATTGTGCATCATATCTCTATTGCCAGACATGCTTCTTGAACAACCACTATCAACAATACCAATATCTTTATGCTTAAGAAGATGATCCTATAGAAACAAAAATATATACAAAAGAATGTTAGTATACTAAGGAGGCTCAAGTCATTGCTGACTTGAACCTGCCTTGTGGATCATAAGATTTAGGTCTAGCAGATGAGAAAGATCCACCATTGTTCTTGGGTTTCCATTGAAATTTAGGTCCCTTATTTTTCCAAGAACAACCTGCTGAGGACTTGACAGCAGTACCCCAACACCCTTTCCCATTATTCATAGAGTCAACATATGCAGGCCAATAACCATGTTTAAAGTATGGGCTAGTAGGTTGCACATAAGGTCTATCAGCTGATCTCCTCCAAGGAGAGTCAGTGTAAGTTGCTTGTGGGACATAAGGAGGAATATTATTAACATTGGTCCACACTGGTCTAGGTTTCTGCTAAGTAGCACATACACCCAATCTTTGCTCATAGAAATCACAATCCTTAATTAAATGAAGTTTACTTCCACATACAAAACATGTCTTCCTTTTGGAAGATTTATTCAACAAAGAAGATGTTCTATTACATGTAGAAGTACTTAAACCAGAAACACTAAAGGAATTGTTTTTAACAGACTTATTATGCAAAGATTTAAAGGACAAGTCTTCAGAGGAAACAGGCTTGGAAGTTGATTCCTCAGCAGCTACCCTAGAAGGCTTGTAGATAGACTTGGGTGCAGGCTTGGGTGTAGGCTCAGGTGAGGGCTTGGGAAGGTCTGACTTATCACTTGAATCACAGCTGGCATGAGAAGTAGACCCTTGATCCGATGAAATGTCACTGTTAGAGCAAGAGACAAAGTCATTAGATGAAGCATCGGGGTCAGGCAAGTCTTTTGACTTTTTGCCATACAGATGGTGTGATCCATCAAAGTCAACATTAATGGACATGTCAGTGGGCATGAATTCACCTCTAATAGGTCCAGGGACAGCATGCAAATCACCTTCTTCAACATAATTTTCTAAGCCTGCAGGTGTAGATTTACGCCCATCATTCCTAGCTTCCAATCCTACGTACTTTTGAAAGCCTAAACCTATTCCAGAGGTCACTGACTAACTATTATAGATTTCTCTAGCTAGATTGTCACCTGATATTAACCATTGTTTATGTCTAGCTATTTCCTCAGCTAGTTTCTCTTTAAGCTCTAGGTTCTCAGCAATAGCATCAGCTTTTTCCTTTTCAGTGCGTTTTAAGTTAATGTTTGCAATATCTAGATCAAATTGTAACCCCTTTATCTTTTTTTCATAAGCTATCTGATTCTTTTGAAACCATACTTTTTGTTTTTCTAATGTTTTTAACGAAAGTTTATAAGCTTCATTATCAACATAGCATTCATTGTATTTAGGTTTCATAGTATCATAAGCTTCTTTAAGTTCATTGTATCTTTCACTACAACCAAATATACAGTTGTGTACCTGAGAAAGTCCCATCAAGGCAAATTGATCATGCCTATCTTCTGAAGTACATCTTGCCAGCAATCCAAGCTTCTCTGTATCAGCAGCTCCCTCATTCACAGGTTCATGTGCAGCCCAGTTGACCTGTTCATCCAAGGTGACAAGAGCTGCTGAAGTTCTAGCTTCCTTCTGATTCTGCTGATAGGAATTGTAGTTAGCTCCCTCTCCCCTCTTCCTATCTTTGCATTCCCTTGAGAAATGACCCATCTGGTGACAAGAGAAACACTTGACCTTTCTTCTGTCAAAACGAGTTGGATCCTTTCCCTTGAAGCCAAACTTTCTTCCTGACCTCTCCTCAAACCTCTTGATATCTACTGAAAGCATGGCCACCTGCCATTTCAGTTTCATCTCCTCCATATCAAGTGGGTCCACCTGCTCAAAATCTTCATAAACAAGATGCTGTTGAGTATCATAATCAGCAACAAATGAATGAAGAACATCCTCCAATATACTACCAGTTTTAGCTTGGGGGCAGGATGGAGTGGGACGAGTATAAGATGATGATGGTAAGTAAGTTGGACTAGGAGCATGTATCATCATATTGGAGTGAGATGTCCCAACAAAGGCTGTATGACCAGAAGAGGATGCACGGTAGGGAGATCTGACATCAGGTTCAAGAGATTTGAGTTTGTTGTACAACTCATCAAAAGTGAGCATGTCCAACCCACCTTTAGCCTTAAGAGCTATACTTACATGTAACCATGATGGAGGCAAAGATCGTAGGAACTTTGAATTGCAATCATCATTGTCAGGTTTTGCATTCAGCTGGTTTAGCTGACTCAAAATCTTATGAAACCTGTCGTATCCCTTGTGGATACCTTCTTCTTCTGAGATATTGAATTCTTGAAAGTGTTGTCTCAGCATGGACTTCCTCATTCTCCTGGACTCTTCATTGCCACCGAACCTTGCTTTAAGAGCCATCCATATGTCCTTTGCATCATCCATGTGGTGAAAATCACCTAGGTGATCTTCAGGAATAGCTTGAAGAAGGATGGTTCTTACTTTGTGCTCTCTTTGCACTGCTAGAATCTCTTCAGCAGTTTTGGGAGGAGCAATGGTAAACGTACCATCAAGATCTGGGATAGTCTTCTTCAGACTGTTTCCTTTCTTCACAATCTCCCAAAGATTCCAATCAATATTGGAGATCCAGTTATGCATCTTCATTGTCCACAGATCATACTCTTCCTTTTTTAGATAAGGAAACTTACCATTACTGTTGGAAAGACTAAGTTGTTGCATAGAGGTGGTGTTCTTGATGTTGTTGTTGGTGACTTCGGATTCATCATCAGTTCCAGGCATGGTGAATGTATTTTTGGTTGTATGGGGGTGAGGTTAAATATGGTTCTCAGTATCGTAGAGACTTTCCCGAGGCTCTGATACCACTTGTTGAAAACACACAGACCTTGACAGATCTTGAGCACTCGTAGATCGTTAGTGTTGCCTATGTAATCATAAGCAAACTAATATAAAATCTCTACAACTCGTATTCTTTAGCGGAATGTAAATACAAGTTGTTATAACTAAGAACACTTAGATCCTCTATGGATCTTTTATTAACTGAAACTCTATGTTTCGAATGAGTTATCTATTACATATTATCAAGTTCCTTTTATAGACAAGGAACCCTAAACTATTACTACTCAATCGACTAAGCATGCAAGCATGCATTTAATGGCTAAACACTAAACAATATTGAGCAGTACAATAATACCCATGCTAACCTCGGGCAGTTCAAGAATAATGATGGGTTAGCATTTAAATAATAAAGCGCATGCAGATCCTAGTCAGCTTCCACCCTTCAGTAGAAACACTGCACGGCTTTTATACTTCAGCAGAATCTCTTCTTCAGCAGATTCTGCTTCTACTTCAGTAGAATCCTTCGGCAGAATTGACAGCAGAAATCCTACTTCGCATAATTCCCAACAGAGACGGTTTTGATTTGTGTTTGTACAAGATTGTATTTGTGTTTGGTCGATGATTGTAAATGTTTGAATCTGTTTGTTGAAAATAGATGTCATGATCTTATGTTTAGATCTCATGAATTTGTGATGCTTGAAGATCTTGAATCAACTGTTTGTAAAGTCAAAATGCTTTTGAATGTCCTTAGTCAATTTCTTTACAAACCGTTCTTCCTCCTAACAAAACGCATTTGAGACAAACCGCACAAATAACTTTTCATTCAAAACGCATGGATGACTTTATCAAACAGCTTTTGTTTACAAAAATTAACAAACCGCTTCTGACCCAAAACCTTCAAACCGTATCAAAAATGAGTCAATCCGCTTATTCTTGTTTTAAGAACTAACAAACCGCATATGTTTTCAAAATTGACAAACAGCAACATTATTAGTCAAACCGCTTTAGGATACAAACCGAACTTGCATCAAAATGCAGTGGTGTGTTTACCAAACCGCAACCAATGACAAACCGCATCCAGATCTCTGAATCTGGACAGAATAATGACAAACCGCATACTCTGGATAACAAACCGCATCCAAAACGACGAATCTGGAATGTTTTCCATCAAACCGCATACTAGAACTTGACCAAACCGCATAGTAGAGTATTCAAATCTGATCCAAATCGCAGTCAATAACAAGCACAAACAAACACAGAAAATCAGATTCGACCATCAGAAAAACTAACAGTTTGAACAAGACAGATTCATAACCAGTAACAATACATTAAAACCAGCATGAGACAATTACGAAACTGCTTAAAAACTCATCTAAGCCACACAACCAGATTCAAAATAGATTAAAACTTCAACATAACACATCAAGTCGTATCAAACTTATACATAAATTGTTTCACAAACCGTATGACTCAACCAACATCAAACCGCATCCAAACACACTAAAACCACACAAACCGCATCAAAAACAGCCCAAACATCGTATGAAAAACCATAAGAATCACCAAAACAACACAACCTGGGATCTGATGCCAATTATAGGATCATACATATTGTGTTGTTTAATGATTCAGGTGGTCTAGGATGGTGAAATATCAAGTAAGCCATGTTTAGAGAGTGAAAGAGTATAGAGGGAGTTATTGAGAGAGAAAGTAAAACAAAAAGAATGAAAGGTTATATTAGAAGCTCCACCTCTTCCAAGGATGGAAGGGGTATTTATAGTTACAACCTAAACGTCCTCATGTCGGACTATGGATCAGGTATACAGTGGGTAAAGACCCGTCCTTCCTCCACGGTGTTACTCTAAGCTAAACTAAGATAATAACTAACTAATAAACTAGTAAATAATGATATGTCTACGAGCTAACTTATGCTAGATTATATTTGAGGTGACCGACTCTTCACTATGAAATTTCCAATTCCTAACATGATTATACTACGTGTATGTTCGCTTGTATGTGTGTGTATCATTTATATGTTTGTAATGGTAAAATTATGAAATAAACATTATTATGCTTAAATTGAAAAAAGTAAAGAAGAATAACAAATTTGTATGTAAAACAAGTTTGTTGGTATAATTGGGCCATACCAAAATATTAACGGTTAGAAACCGAAAAAACCGAACCGAAATCGATAACAAACCGAAAAAACCGAACCGCCAAAAACCTAATTGTTTTGGTTTTGGGTTCTACAAAAACCGAACATTGTGGCTCGGTTTCGGTTTTAGCCAAAAACCGACCCAAACCGAACCGTGCACACCCTTAAAAAATGACAGTGTAGATAAATAACATAAGTATTTTAACTGTTTAACAAAATACTATGAGTGTTCATGGGGTGGTTCGGTTTGGTTAGCTGGAAGATTTAAACTATCCATCGCTGGGAGAGTAATTCATTTTAATACCCGAAACCGAGCCACACTAAGCAGGTAACCAGACATGCATGTACACGAAATGAGCGGTTACATGTGCTTCGATTCACGATTAATCATTTTAGACATTTAACCGAGTTTAACCTATGAAAAATAACATGATCTAAAAGGTAAAATGTAATTTTGGTATATTAAATAATATTGAATAGATTAAAGTCATATTAAAGTTAATTCGTCACAATAATACGTTCAAATAAACATACAAAACACATTGAAAAAAATATATTTGTTTGACGGTTATAGCTTAAAATCACATTAAATGTTTAGCATTAATATTTAATATTCATACATCTAACATGTAATTTTTTTTACATCATATTACAAATCGATCTTTTATATAAACATTGTCAACGTTTTCTTAAGGCCCCGTGAGATTTTTGGGTCAATAAACTAGTTACTTTTATAATGGGGTATTTATTTTATTTCATTTTTTATATGTCTATTTACGCTATTTAACTTTTTATAATTACAGCTAATGTTATGTTACCAAACGGTTTTATAAAACAAACAACTATGGCTTCCTACTACTACTATTGCTTACTACTAACTACTACTGGTACATTTCACCAAACATACCCAATGAGTTGTCAAGTAATTGTGGAGGGTAAGAAAAAAGAAAGAGATTATGATGCTATATAATTTGACCACTACACTTAACAAGTCATTAAGTCAAATAAAATTTTGTAAAATTTATGTGGGTGAAGGATTGTTCTTTTAGTAAAGTTGGTCAGCGACTTTGTATTATCGTAATTTTTATAAACATCTTAATAAGCAAGGTTACATCAGTTGGAAAAAAACCCTCTCCTTTGGAGAGAGTGGCGAGGGTTAGATCCTCACTCCTTGCAAAATTGGTCGCTCTTCTGGAAGTAGTCTCTCTACATTCGGATAAGGGTAAGGTTATCTACATCTTACCTCCTTCGTACCTCATGGAAGACGAGATTTGGTACCATTGATTTTTGTGTAGATATCTTATTGTAAAAGGTACGTTGAATATTTGTAAACGGACAACCCCGATAACTGTTGAAACTTTACAAATTTCTTTATATACATGTGAATATCACTTTCGTCAAATAAAATCACATACCTCAACTTCAAAGTAACAAATATAGTAATTGACGAGAACATGTAATAACCATTTTTTATTTCCTAATTATAATAAAACAACCTTATAACTTTACTCTGAAAACGGCCAAAACTCATTTGCGGAACATAACCAAATTTATTGTGCAAACCATATAAGTATGTTAACACTTATGACATTGAATCAAACAAACAAAAACACATATATTTCTTTTTTTTTGGGTAAAAGGTCACAATGACCCGGTAAATGTATTACTCCAAAAAACATTTAAGTACAAAGGATATGGGTGAAGTCCCATATCTCAGCCCGTTACATAGGCGATAAAGCATACATAACAAGGTAAACAACTAAGCTGCTTAAAATAACAAAAAACTATAACTTATGACAAGCCATAAGAACTTAACCAAGAAACAAAACAACCTAGCTAACCAGCAGCTACCGTGAAAGATGAACTTGCACCTGTAATTGGGTTAGCCGATTCTTTATTTACATGTGTTACATGTTCTTCATCTTCATCTTCATCGTTCACCAAGGCAGCATACGAATTAGATGTAGTAATATTACCATCCTGAGAGGTAGAGCGAGTAGACTTTAACATAGACGACGATGTGGGTGCATTACCCATAGTATTTGCTCCCTTAGTAGGTTCACTAGGTGCCGCCTTCGGCGCATATCTGACACTCTGAGTAACAGATGGACCAACAAACTGATTACCATTCGTAGACTTGGCTTTACCCTTCTTCGATCTCTTTTTCTTACCCACCTTTTGGAATCCATCATTGTTCAGAACCACAGTAGGAGTTACAACATGTGAATTGGATAAAACCGGAGAACTCACCACCTTTTTTGGACATTGATCATGAATATGACCAAATATTTTGAATATACCACATCTGGGAGGCCTCCA
The DNA here is from genome assembly GCA_019973895.1 of Chrysanthemum seticuspe. Classification (NCBI taxonomy): domain Eukaryota; kingdom Viridiplantae; phylum Streptophyta; class Magnoliopsida; order Asterales; family Asteraceae; genus Chrysanthemum; species Chrysanthemum seticuspe. The sequence continues at coordinate 157,837,048 of BPTQ01000001.1, forward strand.
TTCATATTCAACACGGATAGTCTCTTTAGTAAAACCCTCCCCTGAAAGCGAAGGAAAACCAATAGTAACAACCTCCACGAGATCAACATCAGAATTGACCTCAACAAGACATCTAGCAAAACTACTTCTACCCCACGATTCCTTACACATAGAGGTCGTGTACGAATCAAGCATAACAGGTTTACCAATAAAAGTAGCAATCAAACTAATACCATCCTCTTCAAAAACTTGAAGAGGAACATCATGCAGTTTAACCCATACCGGAATGCTAGTCAATTCTTCTTTCCGCAAACAAGTATCCATAGACCATTTCTTGAGAATAATTGGAGATTTGCGTATCATCCAAGGACCACCTTCCAAAACAGCTTCCACACCAGCCAATGTATCAAACTTGAAGAAAAAGAAGCCTTTGGAATTCATCATAATCCTTTTTAGGCCATGTTTCGCCCAGTTATTCCTAGCATAGTATTCAACAACTGGAAACGCCATCCTCTTTCCCATAAAATAGCCATATAAAGTATGTTCTAAACGAGAACTAACTTTTTCAACCACTTTGCGGGGAATAGAGATGTTAACACCTTCAAATACAGGTTCGGCAACCAAGGGACGAAAATAAGTATCACCTCTAGACTGATCATCCCTTAAACCTGTAACTCCAGCATAGGATGTAGCATTAGTATTAATGTCCATAGATTGGACAATAGGAGACTCAGAAGCAGGTATAGAGGTATTAGATTTAGCCTCATGTTCAGCCCGGAAAGCCTCCCACAAACCCAAGACAGCATCCTTAGCCATCTTATGAACATCATTATCCAATTCATCCCACAACGTATGTATACCAGCATCCAAACCATTAGTGAAAACATCAATATCCTCTAGTGTTTTAAGAGATACGCCAAACAAAGTTGCAATAAGATCATGCTTACTCTTAAGAGAGGACTCCACACCTGAGACATGTGAATCCTCAACAACATTCCTACTAGATTTCTTGTGTTTCCTCATAGTCACATACGACAACGGATCCAACGATTGAGGCTGCTCAAAGACGTTAGCAGCTCCAATCATAGAAGAATCAAGCCAATCATTAAGTGGCTGAGGCGTAGCATTACAATCATGTTCATTACTATCAACACCTCCCCGATTACCCATAATAAGCAAGCAAATCGAAAAAAAGTACCGAAACCCTAAAACAACGAAATCAACAAACCAAATTCTAAACCCTAAGTAGCACGAAGTTCCACGTCTAACTTCAACAAAACGAGGTCCTTAGATGAACTAAGGCATGAATCAAAGCACAAAAGACTAACCAAAATCCATGATTAAGGTTGCATAAGATGATAGAAGATAACCAGCTTTTGTGAAACCCTAAGAAAAAAACGATACAAGGAACCCTAAAAATCAGTTGAATCGCAATAAACTGTAACAATCAATCAACACACGAATGTAATTGAGTAACTAAGACAGATTAGAACAAGAGAACATGATTAATAGAGCATATTGTAATCGATTTTTAGGGATAGAAGGGTTCGCAAAAGTCACCAGAGGAGATCGGTTTTTAGGGTTTTTAGTTTGCTTATAAACAAACACATATATTTCTTTTTATATACTAAGTACTACAATAGTAGTGAACTTCATGTGAGAGGCTTATTCGGGGTGAACGTACTGATAAGTTATTGGATTTACGATTTAAAGTATCCTAGCTCCTTGTACGTTTAATACATGACCTCTGGATTGTGATGGCCCAAACGGTAGTACGTTATATATATAAACTAAACACGTTTTCACAAACTAAACCACTTCTATAAACGACATATACTAGTTATCAAGTGCTACATCATGATCAATATAAAGACGTATATAAACTTATTTATACTTTCACATCATCACTCCAACAACCTAAGACATTTCATCATACTCTAGGTTGCGCGTAGAGTTTTCTCGGCTTATCCATCATATCCATTAAGTACTAAACATCATTAAACTCACGGTGAGTTCATAGCCTCATTTTTATTCGTTTTAATTGTTTTATAAAATCTTGGGGGAGATACATGCTACTACTTTTATTATGATCAAAATTGCTCGAAAACCATATTTTGTACTATATCAATTTTTATTGATACTCTATGTGTTATATCAATTGTTACTGATACCCTATGTGCTATATCAATTGTTATTGATACCTTATATGCTATATCAATTGTTACTGATACCCTATGTGCTATATCAATTGTTATTGATACCCTATGTGCTATATCAATTGTTATTGATACCTTATGTGCTATATCAATTGTTATTGATATCCTATGTGCTATATCAATTGTTATTGATATGTCGAGTTATGTGCTATATCAACTATTATTGATACGTTGAGTCAGGTTCTATACCAATTGTTATTATTACTTTGAGTTTTGTACTATTATCATTGTTTTGATATTCCCAAGTGACGTTTTCAGTGTCATGAGCTTAAGAGCGAAAATAACCATTTTACCGATAATTGTATTTATTGCAATAATCACTATAACTTTGAAATCTTGTTGTCCCCAGTTTAAACTATAAACTATATGAATTCACTCAACCTTTGTGTTGATGATTTAAGGATGTTATCTCAGGTCCATAATGCACGAGGCTGGCAAGGATAGAAAGGAAGGGCACGACTACTCAAGATGGCTATAAATTTTATTATCATTCGAAAAATTATTTGTAAACTGTGAAACTACTAGGACCTCATTTTATAAACTATGATATTTATATAATTCGAATGATAAATCTTTTTTTTAAACGACTCAATTAGAGTTCGTTTTCTACTGTGATAATTGTCATGCCGTTGAGTAACACCCAGTTTGAATTATGTTGTGTTCATGAAATTGAGGTGTTACATATAGGGTTTAGCTCTTTTGGAAATTCAAGCTTATAGGCTACTTTACCGACTATAGCAACGATAAAAAATGGACCAATATATCACAGTCCAAGCTTTCTTTATTTTTTGAATCTAGTCACTCCTTTCGAGGGAGATACTTTCAGCATTACTTTATCACCGACCTGAAATTCAATCGTTCGTCTTCTGATGTCTGCTTAAGAGTTCTGTCGATCTTGTGTTATCCTTAATCACTCTTTAATTTGATATGTATTTTCGTTCGTTTGCTGAATGATATCTAAGTTGCCTAACTCTCTTTGCCCAATTTCTCCCCAACATATAGGTGGACTCTTCCATAAAGCATCTCGTACAGAGGCATCTTTATGCTGGAATGGTAGTTGTTGTTGTAAGAGAACTCTGCGAGGGGTAAATACTTATCCTAACTACCACCAAAATCAATGGCACATGCTCTGAGTATATCTTCCAATGTTTGAATAGTTCTTTCACTTTTCTTGTTCGTCTGGGGATGATAGATTGTACTCAAGTTAACACAAGTACCCATATCTTCTTGAATTTTCTATCAAAATACAGAAGTGAATCTACCATCCTATATGACGCTATAGAGAGTGGAACTACATGTTTAACTACTACTTCACTAACATATAGTTCAGCTAGATCTTTAGATGACATCGATTCCTTGATGGGTAAGAATTTATCACTCTTTGTCAACGGGTCCACGATTGAACTTTACCAAAAGGTTTCTGATGCTTCATCTTCACTCGTAGACAAGTAAGGCATTGTTCGAAGTATTTCACAATATCTCTTTTCATTCCTGGCCTCCAATAATCTGATTTGAGATCATAAGACATTTTCGTAACACAAGGGTGAATGGTGTATTTCGGCTTATGTGCTTCATCAAGTAGTAATTTCTTTAGTTCTTCACAATTTGGGATCCATATTCAGCCATAATGTGTTCTGATTCCTGTGAGTCTTCAACTAAAACATGAACATGACTTACGACTTACGAGTCGTTCTGACTTCACATCTCTTTTTCCATGCTTCCCGCTGAACCGTCGTGATGTATTTTAAGATATCATGAGTGAGTACCATTTGGAGTAACTTGACAATTAAAGCATAATGTTTTGCTTTTCTGCTTAATATGTTAGCTACAACATTTTCTTTTCCTGGATGATAAAGGATCTCACAATCATAATCCTTGAGTAAATCAAGCCATCTTTGTTGTCGCCTATTTAAATCCCTCTAATTAAAGAAATACTTGAGGCTCTTCTAGTCAGTGTAAATCGTAATTTTTACACTGTAAAGATAATGCCTCCATATCTTCAGTGCGAATACGACTAATGCAAGTTCTAGATCATGAGTAGGATATTCTTTTTCATGTTTCTTTAGTTTTCCTGGATGCATAAGCAATGACACGACCTCGTTGTATAAGGACACATCCCAGTTCATTCAACGATGCATAACACCATGTCTTCATTTCCTTCAGGTAATACCAAAACTGGAGCTTTTGACTTAACTTCTGCTTCAAAGTTTGGAAGGCTTGTTCTTGATATTTTTCCCATTCAAACTATACATTCTTTTGAGTAAGTTTCATGCGAGATGATGCAATTCTAGAGAAGTCCTGAATGAAACGACATCTGAATTATGTAGGAGTTTTGGGTTTCTCCTAGTTCATAATTGCATTATTTTTCACTCGATCTATCTTTATGCCTTCATTATACATCACATGCTCGAGAAATTGAACTTCACGAAGCCAAAATTCACATTTTGAGAATTTGGCATACAACCTTTTTTGACGTAACATATTGAGAACTTGTCTCAAATGAGCTTCATGCTCATTGGCTGACTTGGAATAAATCAAAATGCCATCAATTAATACAATAACTAACTTATGAAGCATCGAGTGGCAAACCCCTATTCATTAAGTCCATAAAAGCTGTTGGGGCATTTGTTAAGCCAAAAGGCATAACAACGAATTTCATAATGCCCATATTTAGTTTGAAAGGCTTGATTTTGGAATGTCTTCGCGAATCTTCAACTGGTGATATCTAGATGTTAAGTCAATTTTAGAAAAGAAGCTCGCACCCTGAAGCTGATCAAATAAGTCATCAGTTCTAGGTAACATATATATGTTCTTAATTGTCACTTTATTATGTTCTCTGTAGTCAATACACCTACACATATTGCCATCCTTTTCTTAGCAAAAAGAATTGTGGGGCAACTTTATCAAGGAGTTCTTGCAATTGCTTCATTAACTCTTGCATTTATGAAGGAGCAAGTTTGTAGGGAGTCTTTGCAATAGAAGTGCTCCCACAAATAAGATCCATACAAAATTTAACTTGTCTGTCATGCAGTAGGGCTGGAAGTTCTTCCGGTAATACATCAGGGAACTCAGGAACACAAGAATGTTATCAAGTTCTGGCACACTTTTATGAGGATCTATGACTTGATCTAGCTAATCTTGACAGCCACGCGCCAAATGCTTTTTGGCTCTAGCATGAGTATATATAACCGGGGTTGTTTTATTGCGTTCACTATAAATGAACACTTCTCCCCCACTTGGAGTCTTGATACGAATAAGTTTGTGTTGATATGATATAAGAGCTTCGTTTCTACCGAGCCAATCCATACCGATAACGATATCAAATTCCCATAAAGGCATAGGAATCAGGAACTTTTCATTATCAATTTCAATATCACAGTTTTCAAACACAGATTTTATGTGAACTATCTTGTTATTCACTACTTATACTTCCAAAAATTAAAAATGCTAGTTTCTTATAGCCAAACAAGCTTATGTATATACAAAACGCTAAACACTAGTTACTAGATCTTCAAAACGTTTTTAAAGTGTTAGACCGCCAAACATAGAGGAGAGTTATGTTACATACCAAACTTTTCTTACATACTAAGGGACTCATCTCCACCATCCATCTAAAAAGAAATCAATGGATGAGATTAAAATCATTTTATTATTTCACATAATTTTTATAATTTAAATATCTCTTAAACCGTTAATCGTTAAGCAAAAATAATTACACCATCGCGACGAGCATTTAATTATCTTTCTATAGACGGGCACTTTGATATACTTTCGAAAAAAGAAAAAAAAAAAATTTTTTTTTCACGTTTTTTCGTCTTTTTTTTGTTTTTCTTCGAAACTAGAATTTGCATGAAATATCATATATGATTTAACACTAATTTGAATATCACATGTGATATTAGTGTTAAATCACATATGATATGCAATATCACATGTGATCTTCAAATTAGTGTTAAATCATATATGATTTTTTCATGCAAATTTCAGTAACGTAAAAAAACGAAAAAAACTTAAAAAAAAACCGTGAAAAACATGAAAATTTTTTTGTCGAAAGTATATCAAAGTGCATATCTATAAGAAAGATAATTAAATGCTCATCGTAATGGTATATATTTTTTTTTCTCTTGATGGTTTGAAAGATATTTATATTTGAAAAAAGGATGAAAATGTGTTTTTTTAATTGTTGAGATTAATCTCATCCATTAGATCTAATAAAAATGGAAGGTGAAGATTGATCCCGTAAAATTTTTTTTGTCCTATGATCTTAAATCCCAAACATTGTGTTGGTGTCAGAATCGGCGGAAGGGCTAAACAACAGACTGGAGCGCTGGAGGGAGGCTCTTGAAGCCAACGGCCTTCGGGTGAGCAGAGAGAAGACTGAATACCTGAGATGTGATTTCAGGAAGATAGAGTCAGGGCACCACGAAGATGTGGATATTCATTTAGGTGACCAGATCCTGCCACCTAAGGAGTCCTTTAGATATCTTGGATAGATGATTCACAAATCAGGGAGGATAGATGAGGACGTGACCCACCAGATCAGAGCTGGGTGGCAAAAATGGAGGGCGGCGTCGGGGGTCCTTTGTGACAGGAACGTCCCTTTAAAGCTAAAGGGGAAATTTTATAGGGTGGCGATTAGGCCGGCTATGTTGTACGGGTCTGAGTGTTGGCCCATCTACAAGGCCCAGGCTAACAAGATGGAGGTGGCGGAACTGAGAATGCTTAGATGGACGTGTGGTAAAACCCTGCTTGACATGATCCCGAACGGAGTTTTCAGAGCAAAACTTGAGGTTGGGAATATTATTTCGAAGATGAGAGAAGGAAGATTGAGGTGGTTCGGGCATGTCAGGAGGAGGCCACAATCAACGCCAGTGAGAAGAGTCGAAGAGCTAGCTGTAGATGGAGCGAGAAGAAGGGGTAGACCTAAACTCAGGTGAGAGGACAGACTCAAGCTCGACATGAAGGAGCTTCTCTTGTCGGAGGACATGATCTCAGATAGGATAAGGTGGAGAGATAGAATTAGGATCTGCGGGTAGCCTTGGATTGGTGCTTAGTGGTTTTAGGCTGTGCTGTAGCTTTAGGCCCTGTGCGTTGCTTTGTGCGATATATATATATATATATATATATATATATATATATATATATATATATATATATATATATATATATATATATATATATATATATATATATATATATATATATATATATTGCCCCCTTTTTGCCTTGCCTTAGCGATAGGCCCCTTGCGTTGCTTGCTGTGCTCTGTGTTGCCCCTTAGGTTAGCCGGCTTTTCGTTGTGCCTTGGTTCGTGTTTTGTATGTGACTTCTTTTCGTGTCTTTTGCTTGGGTCCCCTTTTCTCCGGGTCCCTTTTGTTGCTGCTCTACCTGCTTTGCCCGGTTTTCTTGCTTTGCTTGCTTGCTTTTGCCTGTTTTGCTTAAGGTTTTTGGCCTGCTCTCTCTCTCCTTCTTTCTTTATCACACACACCTGCACTTGCCGGAGGTCTCGTTGGAAGCAGTCTCTCTACTCCCGGATTTATCTTGGGGTAAGGGTAGAATCTGTTTACATTTTACATCCCCCATACCCTGACTTGGCGGGATTGGGTTTGTTGTTGTTGTTGTTGTTGTTTCTTAAATCCCAAACATATTCCTAAACTCCATATGACCGACCATCCCTTAAACTGGCAAAACAGGCAGCCAGCCCAACAACAAATGGCAAAACAGGCGGCCCAAGTATCATCATCTCAATTCTCAACCCTCCTCATCTCCCTTCCACTCCAAAGTCGTTTAACAAAACAGCCATGGTTTCATCATCTTCTTGTACCCTGCAATTAATTCCAAACTACTACCGGACCTTCATTGCCACCCCTTGTCTCACTCTATTTCGAACCCTAACAACCCGTCACAAAACCACCTCTTCAATCCATGTCAATTCTAAACACAAAACCAATAGAATAGCCTTACTTTCATCTCATTCTGCCGCTGCTATAACATCATCTACTCCCAGTTCTACACGGTAATTTCATTTGCATTTTCTTTTTTTTATTTCTTAAGATGTAGAGTGATATAAATGAAAGGATATATTATATATTATGCACATCTATTTCATCATTATGCTTTGTTATGTTTGGGACAGGATAAATTTTAACTCATTTTTTTTTTCTTCAGCTACTCGGAATATGGACGCTTGCTTCCATGCCCTAAGGAAAACTTTCAACCCAGAATCGAGCATTTAGTTGTCAGAGAAGGAGGAACCATTCTTGACTTCATTACCAAAACTTTGGATCTTCCTCCTTTGTGAGTTGTCATAATCTTAATCACTTATGGTCTGTATCGGTGGAAAAAGTAAGAGAACAACAATGAAATATAATATTGTAATAAGAAGAGTATGGTCTTTCTTTGAAACGGTGGATTTACTTTTTCTAAGTGAATGTTCTAATGTAGCTATTAAAACCGATTATTACTAAGTTACGGCTCATACAACTCAGAACTATCATTGAAAAGGCGAAGGCCATGGTTTATAACTTCCAATATGAATGTAAAGTCGGATATATAACCCAATTTGGAAACTGAGTATCAGTGCCAAAATGGTGTAAATTACATAAGAGCTCCCATTCAAAAAATTAAAGATGACACTGGAGGAAGTGAGGAACATTTGGAATAAGTTACAATAAAATATTCAGAGATCACAATTTCAAATGGTATTGGGAGTTGGGACCAAATATTAAAAACTTGAGCCTCTTGACTCCTGTAAATAATTACACTATTTTGGCTTGTCTACCTTGGTAAGTAGGTATGATATACCAACGGATGATGTTGATTAATATACTTGAACATTGAAGGTATGTTGCAGATCTTATTCATTTTGGGGCAGTGTTCTACGCCCTTGTTTGCCCTACGCCACCTTCAACTGCCACACCTGAAGAAATGAAGTTGTATCAAGAAGTTACTGACCCTTCAGTACTTAAAAAGAGACCTTCAGTCAAAGGAATAACTGTGAGAGAGGCGCAAAAAACTTTTAGGATTACTCACGTTGATGAGTTTGTTGAAGCAGGGACATACATAAGGGTGCATGTACGTCCTAAACGATTTCCAAGGTAACATTAAAAAAGACCTTATCCTATATACTAATAATGAGCTTCTGCAATATTGTGTTTGTTAAACTTCATATTGTTTTGATGGAGCCATGCCACAAGATAGTGTTAAATGCCCAAAAGTAACATATTTATTCACGATGGGTCATTTTTGAGAGTTTACTTCCTTTTTAGGCCGTTATTTAGGATACTGTTATGTTGAAACCATGTCACAGAACCCTGATCAGTCTTATAATGCAAACATGATGTGGGAATATATTTGTTTAATAATAGTTATGTGACTAAAATGAGGATTTACAACTAGCACAGTAGTGTTTGTGTATTAATTCAGTGTAGTACCTTTGTTAGAAGACAACCCATATTTATCAGTATCAAATCCTACTTTTAAGAAGCATCTCTTAGCATGACTTCTACACATTTTTAATTAATTTATTTCTTTTTAGCTGGAACGCCAAGTGATTTTGTTTTTGTATGTATTGTAATTAGTTGGCATGACATCCATGAATCATGGTATCCCATGAAGGAATTTTCATTATTGTGCTCGTTTGATTAATCTGTTTAGAATAAAAGTCTTCTAAAAAATCATATAATACTTGTTGGCAATTCTGATCTTGTTGATGCATTAATCTTTGTCAGATGCTATGAAATTGACTGGAGATCTAGAATAATTGCTGTGACGGAGTCTTATGTGGTTCTCAACAAGCCTGCTGGCACATCAGTATGTGAATCATTTGCTCCCCTTGATTGTATCTTCTAACGTCTACAACCAATATTTCGCTGCTTATTCCTGCAAAAAACAGTGGTTAACTTTTACCAAGATACACACAAGTTTACTGCAATCTTCCACTTCCAGTAAAACCAAACTACATCCGGGTTTGGTGATACATAATCCCATTAGAGACAATCACTAATATTGTTCATTTTGGTTCCATTACTTAGTATTGTTCATTATTTTATGTGCCCCTGCTCGGTATGTGTTTATGCTTGTATGCTTTTATGTTTATGCTTTTGTCCCCCTTTGTCTCTTTGCGCTTTCTATATCCTATAGACTCTGTTCACATGCGGTGTTTGCTTTTTATGTCCTTTTGCCTTTATTCTCTTTAGATCTTATGTTGGTTTTTTGGTATATAGCTATGTAAGCTTGCATGCTCGCTTTTCGTCCTTTGTTGATTTCCTTTTCCTTGTCTTTGCACACATTCACACATGCACTTATCTGAGCACACCTGCACACACTTGCCGGATGTCTTTCTAGAAGCAGTCTCCCTACTTTCGGGTTTACCCTGAGGTAGGGGTAGGATCTGTCTACATTCCACCTCCCCCATACCCCGCCCGTATGTTGTTGTTGTTGTCGGTTCTATTCGTTAATACATTTTCTATTTTCAATTTGGGTCCTATTTAATGGAGGTAACTGGTATAAAATTTCTCTTTACTGTGTGCTCACTTCCCCTTATCTTAGGTAGGTGGAACTACAGACAATATTGAAGAAACTTGTGTAACTTTTGCTACTCGTGCCTTGGAATTAACTACTCCATTAAAGACGACTCACCAGATTGATAATTGCACTGAAGGCTGGTATTTTTGAAGTTTAAATTGTATCTGTTTGTTTCTTCTGTACTTGATGAGTAGACAACTAATCTCAATTTGTTTTGCAGTGTTGTGCTAGCTAGAACTAAGGATTACTGCTCAGTTTTTCATAGAAAGATCAGGGTAAGTTAATAGTCTCTATTTCAATATATGTAAGATTTATTTTTTAATACACTTATACATGGTGGCAATATCTCCACCAGGAGAAACAAGTGAAGAAGCTTTATCTCGCACTTGCTGCTGCTTATGTGCCACGTGGAGTCATGACCCATTACATGCGACCATATCGAATGGCTCCCAAAGTAATTTCCAAAGGTAAGAAGATTGCTATTTCATTCTATTAGTGGTTGGTACATCATAATATCTTTTTTATAAACAACTTCAGATTTATTATGATAATTTTACAAGGATGGTCTTTCGGGAACAAATTCATTTTGAACATTGACCTGAATTGACTTTCCTTTTTGGATTGTCTGGTTAAAGATCTTCATTTGCACTATTTTGTATGGTTGCAAGTGAAATGAATTGCATATCCTAATGGAAGACTAAAACACTTGCTCTGCTCCATAACATCAGTCACTAAAATTTTAGGTTTGTATTGCACTGTTATAATTTCTCTCTTTATAAAAAAATTGTTATCAAGTTACCAAAGGTGGCATGGGTGGGGTTTCCCTCGTATCCAGAAAGATTTTGTTGAGCATTGTTCTGGTTTCTGCTTTTTGATAGATCGTAGACGCATCACACATCTGCATTTACAGGATTAGATATTCACATACAATATTTGTTTAAAGAGTCTTGATTTTTTTTTGAAGTCCAATGGCGAAGTATTTGTTCTCATAGAAAACACTTGTAGGAAATTTATAAAAAATCACAAAACTAAGTGTTGATTTTTTAATGTTTAAAATCTTTTTGATATCGACTTAGGAAAAATTATTCACTGTAAATAAATTTTGTTAATTTTGCGAATCCATCTGTTAACTTTCCCATAATTATACTGACCTGGTTAATCTACAAGCAATCATATAATTATCTTCTGTGACGATCCCTAGCTACCTTTCTATCTCTTTGCTTTTTTAATTAAGCAGCAAACAATGAAGATTGGAGCTTTAGATTACTAGCCATCCATCTCTTTTGGAGGGGTTAAATTGTAAGAAATCTTTAGGGGGATTAATGTTGACTGGTTCCATCTCAACCTTAACGTTATAATGGCTAACTTATTAGAACATAAACCTATTTTGAATTTGTTGATCTCATTCTTGTTAACATTTGTTGAAGTTTAAAATACCCATAATACTAATTAAACATGTGCATCTATCTTTCAAACATGCAGACTTTATTAAGGGATGGAACTTGTGCCAACTTGAGGTTCTTGAATGCAGGAGAGTTCCCTGGCCAAATGCTGTAATTGAAGAGAAGTTTGCAATTGAGGATTCTAGCTGGCCTGATAAAGAGTTTGCATATGAGTGCAAAATCAACCTATTGACCGGCCGTACTCACCAGGTACTTGATAGATCTCGCGGCTTATCATTTTTTTTTTTTTTTTTTTTACCCCTGATACATAACCAAGGATATAGTAATAGGATGTTTCATGTATGAAATATACTTTCATCATTCTATCATACTTCTCTCTTAAACTTATGAGTGTTACATGTTAGTCATCAACAATAACTTTCATAATCATACCCTTTACTTTATTAGAAGCCCATTTTCCCATCATCTAGGCTACATGTGAAAGCCAAAGTTGTCTACCCTCTTTACCGTCCAATGGTGTTTTAGACATTTGATCACGATAAAACACTTCTATTGAGAGTTTTGTCTGCCAAGTATCTTTAACTTATAAGATTTCACTTTTTTTTTGAACGACATGTAAGATGTTACTCATTGTAGTCTATGTTGCACGGGGACGGAAACAGGTACTTAGAAAAATATCCCAAAATTCAAGAAACGGGTAACGTTTGTGTATTTAATATAATTTTATATATATTTATTAATAAAATAAATAAACATCAAACATCCAACATCAAATTGTTATCACCAAAATATCATTAATCAAAGTTCAATACTAGATGCAAAAGATTTGTCAACCATGAAACTATCATTAAAAAAACCACATAGTAATAACATATCAACTAGTCGGTATTCTTAGAGAAAAAGACGGTCTTAAGCCCTGGCTCATCAAGTGATAGTTCATCAAACTCTAAAAATCCCGTATCTTCCATTGTACTGAACTCATCTCCTCCAACATCCCACATCTTGGTCTTCTCGTCTAAATATTGATCGGTGCTCCTTGATAAAAGACGTAGATTGTTATGAACAAAAACCAGTCTTCGGCACACTTAGGAGTTAACTTACTCCTTCTAAGTGAGTTAACAAAAGAGTAGGTGCTCCAATTACGCTCGGAACAAGATGAAGAAATGGGCTGATCAAGAACTCTAGAAGCTAACGATTGTCGCAAAGGAGTTTGTGCTCCAAAATTAGCCCACCAATTTTTAGGCTCCATGGTTCCCATACTCGAGAGAGAGCCAAGAAAAAGGCCCCATTTTAAGGAAGAAATTGGCGAACTCATTAAATTTTTTGTCATAATCATCGACGTTTGGGTAGAGCCTCCGAAAGCATCTCATCCTTTCTTGAGAGATTTCCCATCTCTATGAGGAGCGACTCTAGCAAGATCCTCACCAAGCCAAGCATCACTATAATACCTATAAGATACAAACAAACAAATAAGAAAGACATTCAGATAAGAGAAACGAATATACTATATTTATGAAACTAATGCCTAATGAAATAAGAAAGTACCTCGGGTTCCAAGAATGTGCTATAGAGTGAAGTGGTGTTGAAATTTTTGCCCAACGAGCCATAAGAATCTTGTAGACAACATCGCAGAAACAAGAATTGCTCTTCAGGGATTTTTTTTTTCATGCTTATAAATCGCGATTTTTACGTTCTCAACCATGGAATCCCACATCTCGTATACCAAATGAAGGCACGGCCTATCGGTACCACAAGCTCTAATCATATTATATGTAGGTGCCGTAAAGTTGAGAATGCAGTTCACTTGGTCCCACCAATATTCATTTAACACCTTATCCCTCACAAATCTTGCTTTGTCTTGGTCATCTTCTCGATAAAATGCCCACTGATCAAGAAGATGACCAAGACAAAGCAACATTTGTTAAACGTGCTCTTATCAAGAAGATGACCAAGACAAAGCAACATTTGTGAGGGATAAGGTGTTAAATGAATATTGGTGGGACCAAGTGAGAACTACATTCTCAACTTTACCGCACCTATATACGATATGATTAGAGCTTGTGATACCAATAGGCCGTGCCTTCATTTGGTATATGAGATGTGGGATTCTATGGTTGAGAAGGTAAAAATCGCTATTTATAAGCATGGAAAAAAAAAATCCATAGAGAGCTATTCTTGTTTCTACAATGTTGTCTACGAGATTCTTATGACTCGTTGGGCAAAAAGTTCAACACTACTTCACTGTTTTAGCACATTCTTTGAACCAGAGGTACTTTCTTATTTGATTAGGCATTAGTTTCATAAATATAGTATATTTATTTATCTTATCCGAATGTCTTCCTTATTGTTTGTTTGTATCTTATAGGTATTATGGTGATGCTTGGCTTGGTGAGGATCTTGCTAGAGTCGCTCCTCATAGAAATGCGGAAATCTCTCAAGAAAGGATAGATGCTTCTGAAGGCTTTACCCGAACATCGATGATTATGAAAAAAGTTTAAATGAGTTCGCCTGTTGCTCCCTTCAAATGGGGCCTTTTTAAGATATTGGCTCTCTCTCGAGTATGGGAACCATGGAGCCTAAAACTTGGTGGGCTAGTTTTGGAGCACAAACTCCTTCCCTACAATCATTAGATTTTAGAGTTCTTGATCAACCCAATTCTTCATCTTGTTCCGAGCATAATTGGAGCACCTACTCTTTTATTAAACTCACTTGGAAGGAATAACTTAACTCCAAGTGTGCCGAAGACTTGGTTTTTGTTCATAACAATCTACGTCTTTTATCAAGGAGCACCGATCAATATTTAGACGAGAAGACCAAGATGTGGGATGTTTGGAGGAGATGAGTTCGGTACAATGGAAGATACAGGATTTTTAGAGTTCGCTGAACTATCACTTGATGAGTCAGAGCTCGAGACCGTCTTTTTCTCTGAGAATACCGACTAGTTGATATGTTATTACTATGTGGTTTTTTTAATGACGGTTTCATGCTTGACAAATCTTTTGCATATAATATTGAACTTTGATTAATGACATTTTGGTGATAACAATTTGATGTTTATTTATTTTATTACTAAATGTATATATAAAATACACAAACGTTTCTGGCCGTGTCCGTGTCCATCCCCGTGCAACATAGGTCTGCATAACATAGTAATACTGTTGGATATGGAGCTTTACTTACTTTGTACAGTGGAAGACAGGTTTGCTCAAATTAAATAAAATAACGCTAAAAAAATGAGAATTTAGAAAGTTAAGGGTTACGGGTCCCCACATTACTCGTTTTCTGTCTAGTATTTGCTGATACATGTTGTAAACCATTTTCTTTGTATGTATTACTCATTTTCTGTATTATGTTATGTGTATGATTATCAGTCATGTGGAATAGAACACAGCCTATTTTACTGAATTTGCATCATACAGATTCGAGCTCAACTGGCTGACTGTGGGGCACCAATAGTGGGTGACTCAATGTATATGCCAGCTGTAATCGCGGAGCTAGCCAGTCCTGGTGTGAATCCTTTTGGGAAGTACAAGAAGCAATTTGAAAGTGATGCTGATAGAGAATTCGCTGCTGAAGAATGGGCTGTAAAACATGGGAAGGAACCTAGTGTCGCTATCGGCCTGCAAGCTTGTCAAATTTCATGGGATGAAGGCGAGCACTTCTACGAGGCAGGAGCTCCTTGGTGGACGCAATAACAATGTCCGGTGTGTGGTTGCTGTGCTGCTTTTAAACTGGGTGATAGACGAAGGTTTGATTGGCAGATACTTCCTCACAAGAAGCATGAGGTTCGTCTTTATCTAACTATTGAGTTTTGATTTTTACTGTTGTGTTTATGTCTGCATCAATTTTAAATCCATATGCAATGATGAGTTGCAATCTAGGACTGGTTGAAACCAAAAATCAAAAAGAAATAGAACTGTGAACCAACCAGATAGGCAGGAGGTGATTTGAATTGTGAAGTTTAATGGTTTTACAAATTCATTATATTTATCTAGTTCCAGGAGCACTTATAATATCTTAGAGCAAGTTCAATGCACTGTCACATGGCATCATGATCTCTTCTATAGCCTCTTCAACTAATAAAACTCTAAAAAGTTCAATGGACTGTCATATCAACATTCCTTTTCTAATCTATTTAAATATTGCATAAAAGCAAAATTTATACTCATATTAACTTTAAGTTACATAAATTAAAGATGCATAATCAAAAGATTACAATACCTATAAAACACATTAGTTCAAAATACGATAGCAAAACATACAATACATTCATCGACATGAGGATCTCCCTAGGATGATTAATATCTTTACCATGGTTTCTCCAAACCTTGCTTCCAGAATCGACATTCTTCTCATTCTTTACCTTATTGGCTTATCATAAGGAATATTAGTCTTTTCTTTTTTAAATTTAGCCCAATTTACTCTCATCGGCAAAATAATTTTTTTAGCAGTCATAAAGCTTTTGGTTCTCTTCCGTGTTTTGTATCTCATCAAGTGGGTAGTTGGAAATTGTAGCTTTTCCTTTTGCTGTTTTAATGGCTCTTTTCATGCCAACAGGACAATTTGCAACCTCATTATCGTTTAGGTTGATAAGAGTTCAGACATTGAAAAACACTATAGCAACATAACACTTACATTGAGATTTGAATACAAATTATCATAACACTCAATGTCATAGGTTTTATGTTATCTGTTTAAAAGTTCTTAGGCAGCTGCTCTTTTGAAGTTCACAGATTCATCTTAATTTATGTCATGAGTTCACAGGTGGTTATCAATGTTACGGTAGAAAAGAATATTGAGAAGTCGCCATAGAGGAAAATACATCAATTTGCAACATGGTCAGTTTCTTATACTTTGTGCAGCCTCTTTGGTGAGTTTTAAGGATGAACTAGCCATATACCAATACGTTTAAGCCTATTGAATGTTCAACTTGGAGCAAGGGCAGGGTAAAATTGTAAACACACGATGGCAATAGTTTCAGGGTGTTTCAGTTCAAGAACATCATAGTAAGTTGTTGAACCATGTCATGCGCAAAGCTTTGTATTTTCCAAAGATGATAATTGTATTGTATCATCATATTTCATCTTTCTCTTTAGCAAACATACAATAATCTTGTAGAAATTTAGAACCATTTTAGAATAATCCAGACATTTAACTTGAACAATACATTGGAGCTCCAACTATAATTAATTCGTGGATCCCTTGCGATCATTTGGGTACAAATGTAAATTTACGACATACTTATGCCAGTTTGGAGTTCCTTTTAATGTAATAAGGGGTAGACATGTTATTCAGGCCATCATTATGCAGTTCTGCAGTTCTACAATTGGCTACGTGTTTCTGTCACCTTGCGAAAGTAAGGTTGTATTGAATTATGATCGAAAATATTCTTTCGAAGTTTCAGATTCACACTTGCAAGATGCTAACCATAGTTTGGGATCATTACAATGATCATCGACCCTAACCACATTTAAACTGCCGAAATTACTTGTGACCTAAATAGTTAATAACAAAACACACATAATTTATTCACTAGACCAACAATAAATTTTGGTTTTCGGACATGCATTCGAGTTTCGAAGCTTGTAGATGTGGAGTTTAAAAAATCTTATGAAGCACAAAAAGACCACTAGTTTACCAATCACTCAAACCACAACATAGTGGCAAGAAACCTAGTGGAAGATCAGCCTTTCCAGAAACTTGAAGGTGTATTGTATATCACATACCTCTTCTGTTATAACCAGCATGTTGTACTGAAAGAATTTTTGGATGGTTGTTAAGATTCCGATCTTGAGCTTAGGATCTTACGATTTTACGATACTACAAAGCAAAATCGATCCCGATCCTATGTAGGATCTTTGCGAGATAAAATCTTAATAGGATCTCGATCATGACCATAAGATCTTAAGATCTCGATTAATCCGATCTTACTTTTTCTCGAACCACAAACTAGAAAACTACGAGTTTATGTTTTAAGTGTTGTAGAATATGATAAACAAGAGGCTAACTGAATTAAACGCTTCATAATCATAATTTTGAGCTACATTTTCATGAAATATGATATCTAATGATATATAAGAAAAAGGTTATTATACAAAGAAAACTAAAGTTTAAGCGAAAGTTGTCTTAAGTCACTAAAGTTTCAAAGTTGTCATTCAGGTTACTGAAATTATGAAACAATCATTTTGAGGTTACTGAATCTATATAAGAATACACGTAAACATCACTAAACTTGTAAAAACACGATATCTATGTTACTTAACATATAAAAAAAATTCGTTCAAGTTACCCGATTAACACTGAAATTATAGAAGTCTATGTTTTTCATAAGTTCAGTAACCTGGAAGACAACTTTGAAACTTTAGTGACTTATGACAACTTTCGCACAAACTTTAATGACTTCTTGTATAATAACCCTATAAGAAAATAACACTATAGCAGGATCTTAAGATCTCGATATGATCTTACGATCGCAATTTTTCAAAGACAAAAATGATCCTATGTAAGATCCGATCTTAAAACCTTGAAATTTTTTGGGTTGAAATAGGAAAAAACAAGGGGATGGTCTCAAAATTTGGACCATCGAGTTTCTCCTTCTCAATAAGAGAATAGAGAATCAAAGGATTCTTGTTTTGGTTTGGCACAACCATGTACAAAACAATAAAGTCCATTTTGTATTTTTGATATTATTCTTTAAACAAATTAATTACATTTGTTCCCAAAACTTATTTAAAGCCTAAGATCCAACTTAACCTAGTCACCGTACGATTGACTTTTGACGACAATGGTAGGTAACGATTACCAATTGTATCACCTATACAGTTCTTAGATCTTTATAGGACCTAGAATTTAAAATTCATGGCACGTTATCTTATCTTTGCCTTGAGCTCTAGTCTCACTATCTACACTGTTCGGCCCTGTAAACAAAAGTCTATGAAAAGTCTAGACATGTCTGACACTCTCTTAACAATCCAATCCTAGCCCAAATGAAATGAAGCTTGGTCTAAACATGTCACAAAGTGAATAGGATGACCTCTCCTTAATCGGATAGCATGGTTAAATGTTTATAGATAACTTAAAATAAAAAGTGTGTCATAACCAACACATGCATGTTGCTTGCGATGGAATTTTGTTAATATAATTTAACAAATTTTAACACATTAAAACAACTTAGGCGTTTAAATTATAAAAACCCTTTTTAACCCTTAAACCCAAAACAAGTGTTTATCATGAAACAATCAAATTAAGTATATACAATAAACATAAGTATGCGAACATAAACATGTATAGCCTAGCCCAAATCCTATAATTGTAAACATGAGCCAAGATGGATAGAATGGTTAAGGGTGAGCATCGGGCCAAACCCGAACCGAACCGACAAAAACAGACCCAAAAACCAAAAAAGTAAAAACTCAAACCGAGAAATATATATCAAAACCGAAACCGAACAGAATAACTCGGTTCGGGTCGGTTTTCGGGTTCCAAACCAAAAAAACCTACAAAAACCGAATCGAACCGAAACCGAAAAAAACCAAAATAAATATACAAAACTGAAACCGAACGGAAAAACGTCGATTCGGTCCGGTTTCGGTCGGTTTTTCAGTTCAGATCGGTTTTCGGGTGGATTCGCTCAGCCCTAACAATGGTCATCTAAGGTTACTTCCATAACCCTAGTTGACTCAAGATCCTAATATCTTGTCAATCAGAGCATAAGCTTGCGCCATATGTCTCCATACATCGAGCCTTGATCTCCATCTTATTATATTTATTGAAATGAAAAGTACAATCCTATATACTTACAATTAAATTAAATACAAAAAAACTGAATGTAAATTACAACTTGACATTGAGGCCAAACCCTACAAACCTTAACCATAACCACGGCATAAAAACTAATTATCAAATAATTAAACATGACAAAAGGCTATGAGCATGATGGGTCATACATGACACAAACAACAATTATTAAACTACTATTGGTTTGCTCATGACCAACTTTGCATGAGATTGATCATGATTTATGCAGAATTTAAAACAAGTAATTTTAACAAGCCAATATAAATAATTAAATACAATATCTAATTTCCACCTTTTATCACAATCATGTATACATCAATTCGTCAAGTCTAACACTATATGTATCAACGAAATACAAATCATAATAAACAAAAAGGTGATAAGTTTTAAAATACTTATTTATGCATCATCAAATCAGATCTTTAGTTTATTACCTAACAATCTAACATCATACTAAATTCCAACATAAATTAGATCTAACCACTATAACCATAAAAATCATGTTTAAAACAGATTATAAATAGTCATAAACTTGTATAAGTGGCACTGATTACCACTAATGGGAAATGTAAGGGTAAACTAAAAGTTTCTTTAACAATTAACATAATAATGTTGCGAAATATAAAACCTGTTAATACAAATAAGTCGTAAAAACGTTTATTTATATTTTACGATCTTCTTATGTTTTGCCGATAAAAATCATAAAATTATTTTAATGAAATAAATAAAATACGTAAAGCTTTGAGAAAATAGTTTACTAACATATTTTACTAAACATATAAACCATTAAACATGTTTAGTTAATTTGGTTATATAAAACTAAAACCATTTTTATGAAACACTTACAAGTAAGTTTGGTTACTTATATTTTATAAAAATACATACTAGTTCAAATGTACTTTGTAATATATATGTGTTGGGTAAACCATAATCCATAACCCATGCCCATGATCCATGCTCATGATCCATGTGCATTTACATCATGCATGACATCATGTTGGGTTAAAACCATGATCCATGACCCATGACCCATTTCCTATATATATATTGTATCTAGTTGGGTACCCATGATCCAAAGTCCATGACCTATAGTGCATTACCCCTAACCCATAACCGGGTTTGTAACCCAAGACCCGGACTGTTTTAATAAAATAGCCGGATATCTGGGTTTACACTAGTCGGATCCCTTTGGGAAGGGATCCATGGGATCCGGGTGAACAGTAGGCAGAATTTCCTATAAATAGTGAGCCATTTCTTCTTTGTTGCCCACCCCTTTTAGACATATATTCTCTCTATGTTCTAAATTCTCTAACCTCAGATCTACGGATCTCCTATGTAGCTTTCTCCTTTTGATTTTCTAGGTTCCTCTTAAAGACGAGATCACGACCTCTTGAAGACTTGCAAGCTCAAAGTCATGAGTTGCTAAGCTTCGTCTCCATCAATACCACTGAAGTGAATCATCTTGATGTTTCTTCTCTTCCTCCATTAGTGTGTTGTGTAGTTGAAGGTGTTGGTGTTTTGTACTAATAGGTATATACGATATGGGTTGTCGAAGTGTGTTGTAATACTTGGTGTGTAGGGTGTTGGTTCCTCCATTGTAATAAACCCGGTATCTAGCCTTGTACCGGATAAAGTGTAGGCGACGTAGGCTTGGTTCTACCTTGTGTGAATAACCCCATATTTAGCTTTGTATTAGATAAAATGTAAGCGACGTTATGAAGGCTTCTCCGCCACATAAAAGAGCTTGTGGTGTGTAGTGATTACAAACTCTTGAGTTAGGTACTCGGGGAGTGGAGTAGGGCAAGGAAGGTGCCCTTGTAGCCGAACCACTATAAATACTTCTGTTGTGGTTGTTTATCTCTTTCTCTATCTTGTAGCATAGTTTATATATTCACATAACTATCAATATCCAACACACACTCAAAATAGATTAACATAAGTTGATCTAAATACTTTGAAACGAAGTTTTAATCAGTAAAACTATTCCACCCCCTTCTAGTTTCTACAATTGACATCAGAGCTTCGTTACCTAGGTTATTTGAGTATATTGTACTTTAAAAACTTGAAACGATCCATGTATGTTTGAAAACTACAAAGAAGGAATTTTTTTGTGAAAACTGACATGAAACTCATTTTTACAAATAAATCAAAACTTCTGAGTGATGGATAATGATAGTTTCTATTTCCTATAATTTTAACAAATTTCTTTCAAAGTCTACTTCATGATAGGTCTCTTCGAATACTTCATCCATTAAAAGATAAAAAAGTTCACACCCAAGAAGAACCTAAAGAGCTATCAACATGCCTTACAAATAAGCTTGCAGGATCTTTTTAGGTATGTTTCCTTATCTATAACTAATATTATAAAATGTGGTAAGTATATATGGTTAAAATGCTTGTCTATATGCTTCTCTAATATGATCAAACATCTACATGAAATTTTTTGTTGGTCATAGTGTTGGTATGCTTTATGTTTCTATATCTACGCGAATTATGTGTTACATCAAATCATAATTTTCAAAAGTCTCTCTTCACTTATTTCTACACTCGTCATATTATCAGGAATAGTATTCCACCTCATCCTTCTTAAATTTCATCGCTCAAAAATTTTCTTTGCTCTATAATCTCTCATTGTCACTCATCGTCAAAAGAAGAAATAGAGACAACACTAAGTTAACTTACTACGTCATTCTTTCTCCATCATCACTTACTTTATTCAATACAAACTTATCTCTTCTCATGTATCTCTTCTTTCTCCTCAACTTCGATGTTGCCTCTTATTAAAACAAATGGAACATAATTTCTTTCTCATCTTGATATACCTTTTGTCCATTTCGTATCTAAAACTCTCTCAAAATTTCTGCCTTAGGATCATTAGTCACAATCTAACTTAAAACAAGTAAAAGAATAAGTGACAAAAACGATACACCAAAAACCCAAACACTTAAAACTGTTATGTCTTCCCGGATCCCTTCGTTATTACAAGCCGGATCCCTTATAGAAAGGATCTGGTGGAACCGGCACTTCAGAACCCAGTTTTACGCTTTCTAAATATCACAGGAAAACTCATTTTCCCTCTCTTCACTCTAAAAATGACCTAAACATTATAGCTTCTCATCCTAGGGCTTCATCTTGCTGCATCTCAGTATCCTAAACACCTTCATAAGTAATTACAATAATTCCTCTAAATTTCTTCTTATTTTAATTCTAGGGTTTATGTTCATCAATGTTGAAACGTTAGATCTTGATAGATCTTGAGCACTCGCAGATCGTTAGTATTGCTTATGTAATCACAAACAAACTAATAGACAATCTCTACGACTTATATTCTTTAGCGGAAATCAAATATAAATACGAACACAAATAACTAAGAACACGTTGATCCTCTATGTATATTTATATTACTAAAACTTTGTTTTTCAACTCGTTACATTCATCATACTATTGTGTTCCTTTTATAGACAAGGAACCCTAACTTGTTTCCTAAGAAACGTATAAACATAAAACTAAATAAGATATACACAATAACTTCCTAATAAAGCTCATGCATATCCTAACTAACTATTGAAAACACGGAATAACTATTTCCGCAGAAACAAACCACGCTCTATATAACTTCAGCAGATTCTGTTCTTCAGCATGTTCCTTGAACTTCAGCAGAATTCTAACTTAGTAGAATTCCCAACAATCCTCCCCTAAACTGAATTTGACTTGGTTAAGTTCCAGTTTCTTGATAGATCTTCAACGCTTCAGAGGATTGTTCACAAACATCAGCAACAAAGAAACAAAACAATGACACCTCGATGATGACAAATCTTTAAAGCTCCAGTTCTTTGCAGCAACAAATGACGTAATGTACATCAAACCAGTTGAGTTTCATACTATTCTCATCACATCCAGGTGTGTTAACTCCTGTGAGAGGTGAATCATTGAAAATAATGGATTTGATGTCTCTTTACCAATAGCCATTACTACTGGAGTAGCCAAATGTTTCAGTTCAAAAACTATGGTACACTGATAACCATCTGATTTATTAGCAAACCAGCAACCATATAAACGGATTTGATATGTCTTTACCTGTAGCCGTTTGCTCAGGACTAGTCAATTCTTAGGATTGGTGAACTGATTACCAAATATGGTATTCCACTGCCTTTACCACAAGCCATATACATGTGGGCTAGTCAATTCTTGGATTCCAAAAAGGAATAAACCATGGTGAATTGATGACCATACAACTCTCAGCAATGAAGCATGGGTGGTTGCAAACCCTATGATTTTGAGCAAACCATTACAACTATCAACAGATTTGATGTGTCTTTACCAAAGCTGTACCCTTTGGACTAGCCAACTCTTTGACATACACAAGGCACATCTGGTGAGTTAAAAACCATCAATAATATACAACAAACCTGCAAGAAAAGTTAGACAAACCAAAAATATACACATTTTTTTTTGTAAGTAAAGAAATAACACAAAACAAATATATTACAAACTATACACAATACCATAATCAAGATGAAGCTTGATGTTGCATAAGCTGAGTCTTAATTATTCCAACACATTGTTCAGCATGCAACTTATCATTACCAACTGGATCTGGAGGAACTTCCAACTTCTGTCTAAGCATTCTTTCCATCAGCCTCATAGGTAAGGGATAAATCTTATCAGCAAACATACAAACCGTAATCCCACCCGTTATCTCCACCACATGCACACAAGGCAAAGGATAAAATCTCCAAGTCTCAACCTTCCATTGATGTGAATTCTTCCAAATATGATACCCTTGACCATTTAGAGATTGAGAATCAAACAACACTTGAAGATCACCCAACAAAAATAAACCAGAACCCTGTGGTGAATGAATATCATAATCTTAGTAACAATACCATACAGAGTATTCAAATCATCCCTATCCACCAGATGAAGTATTTCCTTCAAAAAGTTGAGCTTCATAGTAGTATAATCCAGACGATAAATGGTATTAAGCTCCCCATCAGTCAATGTCCAATTAATCAACACATCATGAGATCCTTCAGGAAAAACAGCAACAGATCCTTCTTTAATAAAAGTTGAATCATCAGCTTTTAGATTCAAAGAACTATCTCTGAGAGACTTATGAATCCTAGAAGTATATGACCCATCTGATCTCACAGATCGCCTTAGAGTAGTGTGACTTCATTTAGACATTCTTTTCATCTTCCTACCAGGTATATAAATCCCCATAGATGAGACATCCTCAGATGTTTCAGGAACATCTTTAGCTTGAGTGGAAGAAGGAGAAGAAGACTTAACTGGAGCAATACCTCTCAATTTATACATTCTCTCAAGTATCACTCTGGCATTCTTAGCTTTAGCAGATGCTCTTTCAGCTTTCTTACCCATATCTTCTTCCTCTAGATCAATTAGTATTCTGACCTTCTTAAAACTAGGTAATGCTGAGGAAGAATTAGTTTGTGGTTCAGGAGATTGAACCCTTTCAGCTGAAGGTATAGCTGCAGTAGATGCTTCAGGAGTAATAACAGGAGAATCCATCCTTGGTGAAACATCATCAAAATTATCTACAATCTCAACTGTTTTAGGCCTCTTCGCCTGTGGAGCATCTGAATGAACAACACTTCCCCTTTTAGAAGATGATGCAGTCTGCTTCATAATCCTTTGATACATTCTATACAGTTCATCATCAGGTAAATTCCAGACTTGCCTTTTCTTCAAACCAGAATTAAAGATAGCAGAACTCTGATAAAGGACAATATTTCTCATATATGCTTTCTTCTGAGCTTCAGTAGGTGGTCTTTCCCTTTTTGCTTTATTCTTTTGAGCAACAAGAGCCTTCTTTCTGTCAGCTGCCTCTTGTTTTCGTTTTTCTCCAAGATTGACCATTTTTTCAACAAAATTTTCACTGTCAAAGTCAGCACCTAATATACTCTGAGCAAGTGTAGGATTTGAAACAACTTGCTGAGTATAAACATCCCATTGTGCAACAGGAATCTGAGTACGCAATTCATCCAGTTCTCTCTGTCTCTCAGGAGTCAAATTTGAAGTAGACTCAGCTGTAAGCTTTTTAGCTAATTCATCACTTTTCTTCAATTCTGCATACTCAGCTAACATTCTTTCTTGTGCTTTCAGCTCTTGAGCACTTACCAGATCTGGACCAAGCTCATCTTCAACCATTACTTCTTTCTCTTTATCAGTAGATATATGAACACCATCAACTGAAGAAGTATCACAAATAGGAACTTCAGAAGAACCATCCAAAGTAGCATAAGAAGAAACATGTTGAGTCAGATCTTCAACAGGTGTGGAAAATACATCAGCTACTGGATCCAAAACAAAACTTCTGCCAGCAAGAAAAACCTCAGACTGATCTGCTGAAGGTGTAGAAGCAGGTTGTGCTTGCATATATGAAGCTTGACCAACATCAAGATCAATATTCATCATAGGAGGATCAACAACAATATGCTCTTCAGTAGTTGCAACATTCTCTCTTTGCAATGTATCCTTGCTCAAAGATTGCCTTCTCCTCTGTCGAGTAAACAAAATCAGCTCCTTTTGCTTTACAGATTTAGTAACCATGGGAGTAGATTGTTGAGCCACATTAGCCAAAATATCCAGTGACTTAAATTGAGAATCCACTTCCTCCTCATCAGAAGAAACAACTAGCTTCCTTCTGCTATAATTTCCAAGTTGTTCCTCCAAACTCTTAACTTTACTCTTTAACTCCACAATCTCACCACCAAGTGAAGTTTTAGTCTCTGCAAGCTCCTTTTTGAGATCAGCAACCTCAGCCACATACCTGTTCACTAGAGCATATACAGATGTAAGTGTAATAGGGTCCTCAGCTCCACCAGCAGAATGCTCAGTGGTAACAGGAGCTTCATTGGACCTTTCAGGAGAAACATGTTCATGCTCAAAATTATCTGAACCTTCATTAACTGGTTCCCTTAATGGACTAGGTGTGG
Source organism: Chrysanthemum seticuspe (assembly GCA_019973895.1). Classification (NCBI taxonomy): domain Eukaryota; kingdom Viridiplantae; phylum Streptophyta; class Magnoliopsida; order Asterales; family Asteraceae; genus Chrysanthemum; species Chrysanthemum seticuspe. The sequence continues at coordinate 157,863,928 of BPTQ01000001.1, forward strand.
GCAGTCTATTAACTTCATGCTCAATCTCATCAGAGGTAACATGAATAGGTGGTGGACTAGGACAAGATCTAGGTGATGGTATAGGTGAAGGTTGGTCAGGAGCAACATGAGATGCTTCAGCAGTATTATAAGGGCCCTCATCCATAGCAACTGATGGATTACCATCAGCAGCAACATTAGTAGAAGGTGGAGATCCAACAACATTCCCTTCATCAGTAGCTTCATTGCCTTGAGGCAACATAACTGCTAGCAAAGGATGATGTGCCCCCTCATACTTAGTTCTCATTGAAGCAAATAGTTTAGAAGATAATGCTCCTATTGGAAAAAATGCTTGGGCTTGGGTAGTAATATCCAAAATCATTTGTAAAAACCTAGGGTACATCAAAAACTTAAACTTTTTCCTATGAATATTTTCAACCATATTATCAAAAATAAACCTAGAAAAATTATAAGTTAACCCCTGAGAAAGACAAACAATACCACAACCCAGTTGAGTAGAAAACTGGTCCCATCCTCCTGATTTATTGCTGATACATTGAAGTAAAGTATGTACAAAAAACCTCCACATAGGGCAAAACTTATTCTTGAACCATATGTCAGTTCTTGTACCCTGATATCCAATCGCTCTCAGCCCAGTAAGTATCTCCACCGAATTAGAGTGATAGACTCCATTTGCATCAGCCAAGCGAAGCTTTCTTCTAATCAACTCCTCTGTCACAACATGCTCTGTCCCGTCAATCATTGCAACAATCTATGTGTCACTCCGTTTCGAAGCAGATGCCCAAAATTGAGTAACCAACGATTCATATATCACAGTAGGAGAATGTGTTAAAGCATAATGAATCTTCGATCTCTTCAAGAACTCCACCATTGGTTCATACAAATCATCACCCTTAGCTTTTCCCAGAAAAGCAACCTTGTTATGATCATTCTTCAATTGAAGTGCCATGGGAAGTTGAGAAGATGGGTTACGAGTTAATCAACTAAAAGTGTGTTTAAATCGAATGAAGTGGGAATCAGTTAATTTGAGACGAAGATATGTGAATAGGGTATAAGAAGAAGTTTCCCAAATTTTGGTCAAAGTTGTTAAGTTGTTGACCAAAGTGACGTGTAATACAACTTTTACCAAATTTAAATTTCAACTTCAGCAGAAACAATGGTCATTCTGCTGAAGACTCCAATCAGTAGAAACAAATCATGTATTCAAGAAGCTTCAGTAAATATCTTTTTACTGTTTCACCCAACTCGCATTAAATCTCATTAAGCCATGAACCCGTCTATAAAACAATCCCCAATGCACACTTATCTCTCATCAATTACCCCCAAATATCTTTACAAACCCTAATTTCTCCAAAAACCACAATCAACCACAATCAACCATGAAAAACCCACCAGAGGTTATTGATCCAACCTCCTCTCCATCAGCATCATCATCTAGTGATGATTTCCTTCAGTTTTTCCCATGTCCACATGACCCTCGACCTTTGAAATCCCCATTTCTCAGTTCTTCAGATGATGATAGTGTAGTGAATCCAAGTGCATCTCCTAGTGACTCTGAAGACTCCAACAAGGAGAGTACATCAAACCCTCAACATTCAACACCTCAACCTCAACAGGTGGTGTTGGCTCTTCCTGCGCCATGGTTTGGTGCTTCATCACATATCATATAAAGGAAGGGGATAAGGAAGATGGATTTATTGCTTTTTGGTGAAACCAGTAGATGAAGCACAAAGGACAATGTGTATTCATCTTCATCATCTTTGGTTTCCTTAATCCATCCTCCCCATTTTGATCCTTAGCATCTTCGTCGTACTGGTCATGCATATCCAGCCATCGGGATAGAAGATATAGGCTAGACGATGATAGGAGCTAGTATTGGTTAAGTAGATCATGTAAATCCTTATGAAGTTGATTGTAATCTGTAAGCTGTAAGCTGTAAACTGTTTCTTGAATGAATGAATGAATGAACAATTAACTTCAGTACTTTTCTCTTTAACTTCAGTACTTTTCTCTTCAGTAGAAACAAATAGCTCACTCATGTACTTAGCTTTCAGAAGAAACAATCTTTTAAGTTTACTTGACCATTCTCCAATGAACCAAACTTGATAAACTTGAGCTGAAATATCCAAACTGCAAAACAGTCACAGAGAAACACACAAACCAAACCAAAACAAACAAAACTCACAAAACATTAGCTGGTTAGTGTTAGAAAATATACAAACCAATTATACAAAATATACAAAGTTTACAACATAAATCCTCCCCTGAGGCCTATGCCTCCCCTTCAACTTTGCAGTTAAGGGTTAAGCATTCCAATATGGACCACAAGGTGTTGAAACCTTGGTCCATCAAACGCCTTTGTTAACAAATCTGCCACATTATCATCAGTGTGAATTTTAACCACTTTTATCAAATGTTTTTCATATGCATCTCTTATAAAGTGGTGCCTGATTTCAATATGCTTAGTTCTACTGTGAAAAACTGGATTTTTAACAATGCATATGGTACTCTGATTATCAATAAAAATTGTTGTGTTCATGAAATTATACCCATAATCCAACAATTGATTTTGTATCCAAAGAACCTGTCCACAACAATTTGCAGCAGCAACATACTCTGCTTCAGTAGATGAGGTAGCCACAATAGTTTGTTTCTTGCACTGCCAAGAAATCAATCTCTTTCCAAGGAATTGGCAACCTCCAGTTGTGGATCTTCTATCCAGATTTGCACCAGCATAATCACTGTCACTATATGCTTCCAGCTTAAAAGGAGACTCTTTTGGGTACCAAAGGCCTAAATAGGGTTGGCCTTTCAAATACTTAAAGATCTTCTTGACTGCATTCAGATGGGAAGCAAGTGGAGTGACTTGATGTCTAGAGCAAGCACTCACAACAAATGTAATATCAGGCCTAGAAGCTGTAAGATACATCAATGAACCAATCATAGATTTGTATAAATGAACATTCACAGGTAGATCTGGTTCATTGTTTGTCTTTGACTTTGGAGCTTCATAAGGTGTTGTGGCAGTCCTGACACTCTCCATACCAAACTTCTTCAAGATGTCCCTCACATATTTGTCCTGACTGATAAATATACCATCAGGTTTCTGCTGAACTTGAAGACCCAAAAAGAACGTAAGCTCACCCATAGCACTCATCTGAAACTCTCCCTTCATTAGCTCCTCAAACTCCCTGCACCAAGCTTCTTTAGTGGATCCAAATATGATATCATCCACATAAACTTGCACAAGAATAATGTCTGTGGAATTCTTCTTCAGGAAAAGTGTTCTATCAATAGCACCTCTTCTATAGCCATGCTTCAGCAGAAATGATGAAAGCCTAGCATACCATGCTCTAGGTGCCTGATGTAGTCCATAGAGAGCCTTAACAACCTTATAAACATGATTTGGGTGATCTGGATCTTCAAATCCTTTAGGTTGAGTGACATAAACCTCCTCTTCTATCTCACCATACAGAAATGCACCTTTAACATCTATTTGATACACCATGAAACCCATGTAAGATGCATAGGCCAAGAAAATACGAATGGCCTCAACTCTAGCAACAGGTGCAAACACTTCATCATAATCAATCCCCTCCTCTTGTCTGAACCCCTGAGCCACTAATCTTGCTTTGTTTTTAATCACAACACCCCTTGCATCTCTTTTATTTTTTAAAATCCATTTGGTCCCTATTGCATACTTCCCTTCAGGTAGTGGGACCAATATGCAAACCTGCTGATTTTGGAATTGTTGCATCTCTTCTTGCATTGCTTCAAGCCAACTTGAATCATCCAGGGCTTGAGTAACACTGGTTGGCTCCACTTGAGAGAGAAAACAGGCAAACAGACAATGCTCAAAATCTGTATGATTGTCCGTTTGCTGGTTTGAGACATAAGAGATAAAAGCTACTTGACCATATTTAGAACTTGTTACAGTGCCCATAGTTCTAACAGGTGCATTAGGATCACCAATAATATTGGACTGTGGATGAGTAATGTTGATCCTTTTAGTAGCAGTGGTGTTGACATCAATGGAGGTATCAAGATTAATCACAGTTGGCTCAAAATTACTATCATAGGAGGGTGAGGTGAAGACTCCAGCTTTGGGTTGATGATTACCAAGATCTGAGGGTCTTGGAAAACATGTATAAGGTTCCCCAAAGTCTTTGGACACTCTAGTAGAAATGGGAGTAGAAACCGCATAACCTTCAGCAGAATTGGTGATGATAGGAGAAACAGGATCACTTTCAGTAGAATGGTGATTTCCACTGAGTGCTTCTCTTGTAGCCTCCTCAGCATTCCTCTCAGCTTCTAGATTAGCTGCATACTCTTGTTTCTTAAGCCTAGCAAGGTCCTCTGCATAATTGGGATCATCTTCACTGTCATCAGTAGGAACTTTGGAAGTGTCACCTGAAAAATTATTAGGGGAGAAAGAAGGTACAATAATAGGAGGATCATCATCCTCAAACTCACTATCAGAATCAGCATTCATGGTAGCAGCACTGTCAGTAGGTGACTCTAGTGAACCTGCGTTTTGGTTAGCCACATGTCTAGAATAACCCAAATAATCAGTTAAGTAATCAAGGTCAAAAGACCAAACATGACCTTGTCCTTGAACATTAGGCTTGTCTTCTAGAAATCTCAGGTTCAAGGTCTCCTCAATCTCCTTAGCATTCAAATTGTATACCCGATACGCCTTAATATGAGCCGAATACCCCACTATATAACCCTCATCAGCCTTCTCACCAAATTTACCCAGTGGATCACTAGTATTCAAAATAGTCACTTGACAGCCAAAAGGTTTAAGGTAGTGAATGGCAGGAACTTTCCCATAGAGAAGTTCATAAGGTGTCTTAGAATGAGGTCTAGTAATAGATACCCTGTTCAGAACATAACAAGCTGTGCCAACTGCTTCAGTCCAAAACATTGTGGGTAACTTAGAGTCTGCAAGCATAGATCTTGCTGCCTCTATAAGGGTCCTATTCTTTTGTTCAGCCACCCCATTTTGTTGAGGGGTTCTTGGAGTGCTATAGTCCCTTTTGATTCCTTTAGACTTACAGAGTTCTATCAATACTGCATTCTTGAACTCTGTCCCATTATCACACCTGATGCCCTTAACCTTTTTATTCAGCTGATTTTCAACAAGGGTAATAAACTCTCTTAAAACTGGAGATGTTTCATCTTTGGTTCTCAGAAAGAACACCCAAAAAAACCTGCTAAATCCATCAGTGATTACCAGACAAAAGTATTTGTGATCAATACTGCGTACTTGAGTTGGACCAAAAAGATCCATGTGAAGCAACTGAAGAGGTTCTGAAATAAGGCTCACTGCATTAATTGCTTTGTAAGAAGCTCTGTGTTGCTTTCTTTTGTTGCAGGCAACACAGTTATGTTCATTGGTGAAAACCTTTGAAGGAAGTCCTTCAATAAGACCCATTTTAGATAGCTTGTTAATGGTCTTGAAGTTCACATGAGCCATCCTTCTATGCCACTTTGTAGACTCATCCAGGGATGCTTTAGCCACCAAACAAGTTAAGTCACCTTCTGGTTGAACATCATTCAAGTTGAATGTGTATAGGTTGTGAGTGCGAGGAACTCTCAGTAAAATTGATGTATCTTCTGGAAGTTTGAAGTCTTTAGACAGCACAAGACATTCATCCTCAGAGAAGAGTACTTTGTTCTTTGTGTCACATATTTGTGAGACTGAGAACAAGTTGAAGTGTTGTAGTTCCTTGACATAGTACACATTCTCAAAGTCCAGTTGAGGTGTTTTGATGGTCCCTTTCCCAGTGATTCTACCATCACTTCCACCAAATGTCACATTGCCTCCTCCTTCTATGGGTACGAAATTATGCATCATATCTCTGTTTCCTGACATACTTCTTGAGCAACCACTATCAACAATGCCAACTTCCTTGTGCTTAAGAGGATGATCCTACAACAACAACAAAAATATATACAAAAATTAGTACACTATTGAGGCTCAAGTCATTACTGACTTGAACCTGCCTTGTGGATCTTTAGATTGAGGCCATGTAGATTTATAAGATCCACTATTGTTCTTGGGTTTCCATTGATATTTAGGTCCCCTTTGTGTCCAAGAACAATCTGCTGAGGGCTTCACAGCATTATTCCTATAACCCTTCCCATCATTCATTGAGTCTACATATCCAGGCCAATAACCATTTTTAAAATATGAACTTGTTGGTTGCACAGATGGTCTAGCAACTGAGCTTCTCCAATTATAAGGAGGAGATGCATAGTTTTCTTGTGGAACATAAGGTGGTATAGCATTAACATTAGTCCACATTGGTCTAGATTTCTCAGCACATACACCCATTCTTTGTTCATGAAAATCACAATCCTTAATTAAATGAAATTTACTTCCACACACAAAACATGTCTTCTGTTTAGAAGATTTATTCAACCCAAAAGATGTTCTATTACAAGCAGAAGTATTCAAACCAAAACCATGAAAAGAATTGTTTTTAACAGAATTATTATTCAAAGAATGAAAAGACAAGTCTTCAGAGGAAACTGTCTTGGAAGAGGATTCCTTAGCAGTAACTCTAATAGGCTTGAAGGTAGGCTTGGGTGAGGGCTTAGGTAGGTCTGACTTATCACTTGAATCACAGTTGGCATAGGAAGTAGACCTTTGATCAGAAGATTTGTCACTGTCAGAGCAAGAGACAAAATCATTAAATGAAGAATCAGGGTCTGGCAAGTCTTTTGACTTTTTGCCATATAGATGATGTGATCCATCAAATTCATTAGTAAGGGAAAGGTCAACAGGCATAGGTATTCCTCTAATAGATCCACGTACTGCATGTAAATCACCTTCTTTTACAACGTTAGCTAATCCTGCTGGTGTTGATTTACGTGTGTCCTCTCTAGCTTCTAGTCCTACATATTTCTTAAAGCCTAAACCTACTGAAGTATTAGGAGTTTGACTAGAATAGAGCTCTTTAGCTAGATTTAGACCAGATTTTAGCCAAGAATTATGTCTAGCTATTTCTTTATCCAATTTTTCTTTCAACACACTGTTTTCAGACACCACATCAGCTTTCAATTTCTCAGACCTTTTTAAGTCATTTTTAGTACATTCTAGATCACTTTCTAACACTCTAATCTTCTCATCATAAGCTATTTGATTCTTCTGAAACCAAACTTTTTGTCTTTCTAATGTTTTTAATGCCTGTTTATAAGCTTCAACTTCAACATAGCATTCATTATATTTAGGTTTCAAAATATCATAGGCTTCTTTAAGTTCATTATAACGTTCACTACAACCAAACAAACAATTTTGTACCTGAGAGAGACCCATCAAGGCAATCTGATCATGCCTATCCTCTGAAGTACAGCTAGCCAGCAACCCAATATTATCAGCACCAGAACTTTCATCATTCTCCTGATCATGCATCTTCCAGTCTACATTGGCATCCATAGTAACTAGAGCAGCTGAGGATCCAGGCTTCGAGTTTCCAGCTTCCCTCTGATTCTGCTGATAGGAAGAGTATCTCACCTCATCACTAGCTTTCCTATCCTTGCACTCTCTGGAGAAGTGACCCATCTGTTGACATGTAAAACATTTGACCTTCTTTTTGTCAAACCTTGCTGGATCTCTTCCCTGAAAGCCAAACTTCCTCCCAGCCTTACGCTCAAATCTCTTTATGTCCATAGAAAGCATAGCCACTTGCCACTTTAACTTCATCTCTTCCATATCCAGTGGGTCAACCTGTTCAAGATCCTCATATGCAAGTTCTTGCTGAGGATCATAATCAGCAAAGAAGGATCCAAGCACATCTTCTATTACACCACTAGATTTAGAGTGAGAGCTTGATGGAGTGGTAGTGTAAGATGATGATGAGTAAGTGGGACTTGGAGCATGAATCAACTTAGGGGTAGAGGCCCCAACAAATGCAGTGTGACTAGCAGTGGAGGATGAACGAAAAGGACTTCTCACATCATGCTCAAGAGCTTTAAGTTTGTTGTACAGCTCATCAAAAGTAAGCATATCCAGCCCTCCTTTAGTTTTGAAAGCAATGCTCACTTGTAGCCAGGATTGAGGTAAAGATCTCAAGAACTTAGAATTACAATCATCATTATCTGGCTTTGCCTTTAGCTGATTCAACTGGCTTAAAATCTTGTGAAATCTGTCATAGCCCTTGTGAATGCCTTCCTCTTCAGAGACTTGAAAGTCTTCAAACTGTTGTCTCAGCATCGATTTTCTCATTCTCCTAGACTCCTCATTCCCTCCAAACTTGGCTTTAATTGCCAACCATATATCTTTAGCATCCTGCATAAAGTGAAAATCACTCAAGTGATCCTCAGGAATAGCTTGAAGAAGAATCGTTCTCACTTTGGTTTCTCTCTGAACCACCAGCAACTCTTCAGCAGTTTTAGGAGGAACGAACGTCATGTTACCATCAGCATCTGTGGTAGTCCTCTTCAAACTGTTTCCCTTCTTTACAATCTCCCACATATGCCAATCAATGTTGGAAATCCAATTTTGCATTTTCATTGCCCATAAGTCATATTCTTCCTTCTTTAGGTAAGGAAACTTAGCGTTGCTGTTTGAGAGACTTAGTTGTTGCATATGGGTGGTGTTATGGTTGTTGGTGACATCCATACCGTCATCTGATCCAGGCATGGTGTATGTTGTATTGGTTGTATGAGTGATTAGAAAAGATTGTTGTTAGTATCGTAGAGACTTTCTCGAGGCTCTGATAACACTTGTTGAAACGTTAGATCTTGATAGATCTTGAGCACTCGCAGATCGTTAGTATTGCTTATGTAATCACAAACAAATTAATAGAAAATATCTACGACTTATATTCTTTAGTGGAAATCAAATATAAGTACGAACACAAATAACTAAGAACACGTTGATCCTCTATGGATCTTTATATTACTAAAACTTTGTTTTTCAACTCGTTACATTCATCATACTATTGTGTTCCTTTTATAGACAAGGAACCCTAACTTGTTTCCTAAGAAACATATAAACATAAAACTAAATAAGATATACACAATAACTTCCTAATAAAGCTCATGCATATCCTAACTAACTATTGAAAACACGGAATAACTATTTCCGCAGAAACAAACCACGCTCTATATAACTTCAGCAGATTCTGTTCTTCAGCATGTTCCTTGAACTTCAGCAGAAACTTCAGCAGAATTCTAACTTAGTAGAATTCCCAACAATCAATAATTTTTTTTGGTCAATTGGGTTTATGTTGAATGAATCATTTCACCAAGGTAATTTCCCTTAAGGATTACGCCTTTCTAAAAACACCCAAACTAATTTTTCAAAACCTCATATTAATAAATTTATTAATTGATGATTGGCATTGTTAATAAAATAAAGTCATGAGCCCATTTGGTCAAATTGTCTCTAGTAAATTGTCCAACTCACAACTCATCATTAAAACATACATCTTACTATGCAGTATTGTTTTTCTATGATCAAAACATGCCTAAATCTACCCAGCAAGACCATCACGGTACCGTTCATTATATTGCTAGGTACTATCACAAAAATGGTCTATCATCGAGTGACCAAAAAAATTTCAAAATGCTTCAAAAATGTCTTATCCATGAAGGGCGTGTTATTGAGGAATCCTTCCTTGAAAACACCGATATCCCTCAAGTCTTCTTCGCAATCAAATTTGATTGTCTTCTCAATATCGAGTAACAAATCTGTCTAGTGTTCATTTTTGAGTTCTACAAAAGTGTTCGGATTATCCAAAACAATGATGGAACCATCTCCATAGCCTTCATTATAAACAACCAAAGCATTACCTTACCCCTTACCACATTCACAGAATTCTCCGCATACCCTATGATGGAATATGTGTGTACTCAAAGGATTGGTCCATTGCTAGTCAACACCTCGCCTTAGATTCTAATCCTACCTATCACACTCCTCTTGATGATCTTGTCATAGTTTGTGACACTGTGTTCATTAAAAGAACCAATCCATATCGAACAACCGTAACAAGGAAGTTATCTATCGTGAGCCCTTTCAAATGGAACTCTTTGAAATATTCCCAACTTACAAAAAAGTGGGAAGAAATTCTTAGAGAGAATGTCATTTTTCTGGTCGGGAACAAATAACATCCTAATGCTTGTCTCGTCAAAATGATCTTTTGTCTCATCCACCAAAAACCCTTTAATCTTGCATACTACGTCGCCAAAAGAATGGTTGATGTTTTCAAAACCGACAAAATGGTTCTTCCCTATCACTGGTACAAAAAGTGGTACTGGTTACTCCAAAAAGTGTGACGATATGCATATAATCACACACATTTTTTGGTGTTTGTCACCAAAGGTCGTGCCACCATAGGTGTCCTACGGTTACATTGTTGAGTTCGTGGACTTTTTCATTGAAAAAGATTAACCAAAACCTGAATATGTGTGACAAATTAGGCACAAGTTTTGTTGGATTAATCAGTAGTAATGACCGTAAACACTTTATAGTCACACAAATGGTTTTGAGAGAAACTATTGTTCCTCCTTTGGCCACATAAATATATAATATATGTGACATTTGAGATGATTTATTCAAGTAAATGTGTATTTTGTGTGACTATTTCCCGTCATGTGGCCACATGAGTATATAATAAATGTGACTTTTGTGATGATTTAGTCACGCAATGGGTGTTGTTTTTTGGAGTTAGTCACATACAATTTTTTAAAAAAATGGCTAAAAGTGTTAATAAGTGTGCCCATATGCTTTTTTTTAAAAAGTGGCCAAAAGTGTTAATAAGTGTGACTATATGCTTTTACCACTTCTAGTCCTATACTTTCTACTGCTACAGTTACTCACACCAGTAGGGCAGCATCCCAAGAAAAGGGAAAGACTATCATGACTGGTGATGAAGAAGAATCTCCAAAGACTAAGCCAAGACTTCAAGCTGTAGTTGAGGGAGATACTGAAATTGCAAGGCAAGTGCAGGAAGAGGAAGTGGCCAAGTTTATGGAAGCTCAAAGACTTCAAAAGGAAAGAGTCTTATCTGATGAAAAACGTGCTGCAAAAATCCAAGAAGAAGAAAGAACTAGAGCTGAAGGTGATCAACTTTAGTTAACTATTGATTCAGATGAGGTTATAAAAGCAAAGTTTAAGGAACTCAAGGCATATGCAAATCTAACAGTTGATGAAAGATCAGGTCAGCTTGCAGAGTTTATAAATACAAGAACAGATGAAAGTGCACTCAGGGAACTGATGGATACAATCAGGAAGGGTCAAAGGAAAGTCAAAAAACTAAAACCTCCAACAAAAGCACATGTCATCAGTTACATGAAAGAATACCTCAAGCATTAAGATAATTGGAAAGCTGGTCAATTGAAGGGGAAGACTCATGAAGAAATAGAGAAGTTGTACTATATTTCTTACAAGAAGAATAAAATATTTGTCCCAATTGGTGCAGAAGTAGCAAGTAGAGTCACCAAGGGAGAAGGGATAATCCTAGAGTCAGAGACATCAAAGAAGAAAAAGACTGCAGAAGAATCATCTATAGATAAACATGCAGATGAAGAAAAACTGTCTAGTGAAAAGCTTACATAGATGATGGTGATAGTCCCTGAAGCTATTCATGTAGATCCTCTTCAGGCCAAGCATCTTATCATTGACTGGGAGGTACATACTAACAGATTTGGAAAAGGATGGAAGATTACAAGGGTTGGAGGAAATACTGTAGTTTATAAGTGTTTTGAATACCTAGTCAGATCCTGTGATAGAGAAGACTTGGATAAATTATGGGCATTAGTTCAGGAAAGAGAAAACTTATCCAGGATTGTAGAAGATAAATAAAAGGAGTTATGGGTAGAATTCAAAAGGCTGTATGAACCTGATATTAATGACAGTTACTGAAAGTTTCCTGCTTATGGTGGTAACACTCTCTGGAAACTGTATGAAAATGGTGTTCATCATGTGTCTACACAAGAAGGTTCAGACATCTTCATGCTAGCAGAACTAGAATATCCTCTCAGATCAGGTGTTCTAACAGTGATGATTTATTCAAAGCTAAAGATTGAAGAAGATTCTGAAATGGCTCAAGAGGTAGTGCAAAGGATCTATGATCAGTGTCCAAGAGAAACTCAGGCTCTAAGGGAAAAAAGTTGAGTGTTTGGAAGAATCCCCCCGTATCAGAAGATTTGAATTTTAATTGAAGAAACTTAGTGATTTGCAGAGAAATCATAAGTTTAGGGGAGGATTGTTGGGAAAACGTAGCGGTACTAACTGCTCTTAGTACTGCCAAGCATACAGACGGAACTACTAAATATTACACTAGCAGTACTAACTAACTTAATACTGCTAGTACATATAGTTTGTACTGCCATTTGTAATTATAGAATAGATTGCATGTATATCTTATACATTTAGATTGATACGAATATTGTATAGTTATCTTGTAAAGCACTCCTTGAACTATAAAAGGAGGTCCTAGGGTTAGATTTTTAGTATGTATCTTTTGTTAAGCTTCAAGGTTCTAAACCCTAGTGATAAGTTAAGATCACTCGTATTATTATCAATAATATTGAAGCGTTTTGTTAAATCATTGTTCACTGTTCCATATACATCAATAACAATTGTCTTCTAAAGTGCTAAGTAGTAGATTCCGCATACTATTTGGTATAACCTCAAAGTATCTATAACACAAGTCTCAAAAGTGTTTAGATCCTCACATCACCCATGGAAAAAGGTAGGTTGTTGAATGGGTTATAAACGACTTTAGCTTCAACAAGGTTATCAAACGGTGGGTTTGGAACTCTAGGTATACGGTTTTTTAATAGGACAAAAGGTGTTCTTCTTCTGGATCTTCGAAGTAATCGTTCAGGATTTGTAAGAGGTGAAATTGGTTCTATTCCAGTTGATCGAGTGTTCATACAATTCCCCAAAGAATCTAGGCTATGTTTAAGCACACAAGCTAAAAAAGAAAACAGTTTGAAAGAGCAGATTGGTCTAACCGAATTAGTTTTGTGTCTGTGCCGATCGCTGGAACGTTTAGTTGATCTATCCGATCGGTTAAATCTCAAACCGATCGGTTGGAAGGCTCAGTAAAAATAGATTTTTTTTGAAAATGAGCAAGACAAGGGATCGACTAAAATGGATTCTGAAAAATTACAAAAACACGATCAAAATCCTCGGCAGCGGCGCCAAAAACATGATGTGCTACAACGAGTGCAAGTTTTAAATTTATAAAGATGATTTACTGACTCTATTAATAACACATACGATCAAGTGAACTCATCCGTTATAGAAAGATTATGATGGTAAGTCGGGATCGTTCGCAAGGATTTGTGTGAATTGAGAAGTAAGTAATTAAAACTATTAATAGTAAATTGAAGGTACGCAACAATAAGCAATAATGATGATGAAAATTCAAATGATTAAAACTACACTTGCTGAGACTAGTTTACTACTCTTGATAAGCATGATTATGATAACTCCTTTTAAAATGTTGATTATGACAATTAGATTGTGTTATAATCTATTGTTCTTACAAGTTAAACCTGAATCAATATTTTAGTTTATAAAAACAAGCATTAAATTTAACCAATCAATTCAAGATCAACCCAAATTTCATAAGTTTGATTCACGTTAGTTTCATAAGCTTAAACACAAAAACGTTCCTTTGTTTTATAAAATTCTCTTAAGAAATGGTTAATACAAAAGGCAATCGATCATAGACAACAAAATTACAATTGATTGTCAACAACTAATCTTTTAACTTATGAGGTAGTTTTCAATCAATCCGATTTGATAAAAAAAACATTCTTCTTACGATCACATTCAAGTTTCTTTGTGTTAATACAAAATATCGTCATTAAACGTTATTTATATTTTATAATCTTTACCTAAGTTTTGCTAACGACAAAAGTATTTTTCATTTTTGTAAAGTATAAAGCTTGTCAAGATTAATAGATATTAAAACAAGCTTTTCATAAATAAAGTCTTCATCACTTAACCATTTACATCTTATCACATTTTGATTAGTTATGTATCAATTAACTTTGATATCTTTCTAAACCATAATGTGCATTAACATTTTTAGAACAAGTATGTTTTAGTTTCTTAAACACAACATTACATATGTATTTACTTTTAACATATTAATTCTAAAAATAGAAAACAACATATTACATCATGGCAGAGATACGATCGCTCATAACTCCCTAACTATTGAAAATGTTGCTCATATTGATAGATTAGGATTTAATCTACTTAGTATTAGCCAACTATGTGATAAAAAGTATAAAGTACTATTTGAAGAAAATGGTAGTAAAATACTAAAATATGGTATCACCATAGCTAAAGGAGTTAGGAAAAATAACATATATGTCATGAAAATAGATAGAACATCTAAAGACAAACTTTGCCTAACAACCTTAGATGATAACTCTACTCTTTGTCATAGACGATTAGGTCACGCTAATATAAGACTCATTCAAAACCTATCCTCAAAAGAGCTAGTTAGAAACCTACCCAAATTGGGATATGACCAACACTTTTGCGATGCTTGCAAAATTGGTAAACAAATTCATAGTAGCCATAAGGCTAAAAAAATGGTTTCCACATCTAAGTGTCTAGAGTTTTGCATATGGACTTGTTTGGTCCATCCGCTATAGGAAGTTATGGAGGCAACCTCTACACTATGGTCATAGTAGATGATTACTCAAGGTTCACTTGGACAATGTTTTTAAAACTAAAAATGAAGCCTTTGATAAATTTGAAATACTTAGTAAGAAAATTCAAAATCAACTAGGTGTTAACATTGTATCGATCCGAATGGATCATGGTCGCGAGTTCGACAATGAAACACAATTTGGAAACTTTTGTGATACAAATGGTATAACACATAACTTCTCGGCTCCACGAACACCCCAATCTAATGGGGTTGTAGAACGTAAGAATAGAATTATTCAAGAAATGAGTAGAACAATGCTTAATGAACAAAACATACCTCAAAAGTTTTGGTGTAACGCCGTTGACACTTCCACATACATTTTAAATAGAGTTTTAATACGTCATTTCTTGAACAAAAACACCTTATGAAATATATAAAGGCAAAAAGCCCACTTTAGGATATTTTAGAGTGTTGAGATGTAAATGTTTTAATGTAAATACCAATGACTATCTCACCAAATTTGACCCAAAGACTTATGAAGGTGTGTTTCTTGGTTACTAGCAAACTAGCAAAGCATACATAGTTTTAAACAAAGAAACAATGAGAGTCGAGGAATCGTTGAACATAACATTCGACGAAAGTCCACCTCCCTCTAAGATATCACCTTTGGTAAATGATGACTTAGTTGAGAGTCAACTTGTTAAAGTCAATAAATTAATGATAATGACAAGGAAGATGAACCATTAAATAAAGAAATTATAAATATTAAAGAATCCAAAAGTCACCCCTTAGAAAAGGTCATAGGACAATTAAACCAAAGAACACTAAGATCACAAGCCCAAAATCAAAGTAACTACTTTTGTTTTGTGTCGTCCGTTGAACCAAAAAACATAAACGAAGCAATGAAAGACGAATCTTGGGTAATTGCTATGCAAGAGGAGCTAAACCAATTTGTTAGAAATGATGTTTGGAAATTAGTTCCAAAACCTAAAAATCAAACTATAATTGGAACGAAACGGGTTTTTTAAAATAAAATGGACGAAAACGGTGTAGTATCTAGAAACAAAGCTAGGCTTGTAGCACAAGGCTATAATCAACAAGAAGGAATTGATTATGACGAAACTTATGCACCGGTAGCTAGACTTGAGTCTATTAGAATTTTACTTGTGTATGCATGCGCTCATGACTTTAAATTATTCCAAATGGATGTTAAAAGTGCATTTCTAAATGGGTTCATTAACGAAGAAGTATATGTCGCACAACCTCCCAGATTCACCGACTTTGAAAAACCTCATCATGTTTTCAAACTTAAAAAATCATTATACTTACTTAAGCAAGCACCAAAAGCTTGGTACGATCAGCTTAAGAATTTCTTAGTTGAACACAAATACACCATGGGATTAATAGATAATACTCTCTTTACCAAGAAAAAGGAATCACATATTATTATAGTTCAAATATGTTACATATAGGTTTTCACAAACACACAAATGCACAATCACAAAGGGCGTACAAAATGAGTTTTAGAGTGAGAAAGTGAAAGAGTTTTGGGAACTTAGTGAGACAAAGAAAAATGATATTATGAAGCTCCAACCCTTTGCCTTGCTAGGCAAAGGTATTTATAGTTACAAGTATAGACGCCCTCCTTCGTGGGTAAAGGCATATAGTGGGTAAAGACCCGTCCGTCCTCCACTGTGTTACTTAACAAACTAATTTCTAACACTAAATGACTACGACTACGAGTTTCTAAAGATTACATATACTTGAGGTGACCGACTCTTTAACTACCGGATTTTCTAAATCCTAACAATCTCCCCCTAAGGGAGGTCACCTCAATTTATATTGAATACAAACATATATTACATTTTGTAGGATCTTGGTTTAACACAAACAAGGTAGGCGGCGTTAGGTTAAGAGTATAGAAAGAGAAAGTGGGAGAGAAAGGGAACCCTAGAGAGACAAAGAAAAATGTATTATGAAGCTCCAACCCTTTACCTTGGAGGGCAAAGGGTATTTATAGGGTACAAGCTTAGACGCCTCTAATAGGCTGTGGATCAGGCATACAGTGGGTAAAGACCCGTCCGTCCTCCACGGTGTTACAAAGTAATCTAAATACTAACACTGAATTACTACGACTACGAGCTTTCTAACGAGTATACATACTTGAGGTGACCGACACTTTAAGTACTGGATTTACTAAATCCCAACAATCTCCCCCTAAGGGAGGTCATCTCAACTTACAATGATTACAAACAGATTTAACATTATGTTGTTCTTGGTTTCTTTGATTAAGCACTTTTGTTCTTTAGCTCGTAGTCTTTGATTCATCATGTTCTGCATGTTTTGAAATTTCGAGTGGAGGTCTTAAAATGATCCACGTGATGTTAGAGCATTTGAACCAGCTTTGACATTATCAGCAACTATAAATCTCTGACTCTTCTATTGTGGTGTTGGTAGTATGTGATGTTGTGACTTTTGGACCGACATGCTCACATTCTGGATCATGATAACTTCTTATCAGAGTAGCGGAAGCTTTAGCTGATTCATGATATTTGCGGCAACGTAGCAGAAGCATGGAGTGAAAACATCAGAGTCATTGATGCACTTATCGTGATTTCTTTAGAGATGAATGTAATGTGTGAGCATGTGGCTATGGATTGACCGCTTCATTCTGATCAGCTGCAAACGTCGGGTGTTCCTGCATAAAATAGTTAGCAATAAAGCACACAAAAGTGTCTTTGATCACTTTTGTTGAATTGAGGTACACGGCCCACAGTTCCCCGTTGACCAGTACAAGTACTGCCTGTGATCAGGTATAATTCCGAAGAATTTCCTTGACAGGGTTTCTCAGCTGCTCTAGCTGTTCTCAAACCGGAACGTCTCAAAGAAGACAACACGGAGTGAGTGAACCAGCGAATAGAGATTCACTGACTGATGAAAAGTGATTTGAGAACAATCGTGTATTGTTTATAGAAAGTGTTTTGCAATACCACGAAGGTTTTATGGAAAATCAATTATCAATCATAAATACCCTTTAATTTTGAAACATTAATACACAGTCGATGTGCTATGGAAAAGAACTTTTAAGCACAACGACTGGTTTATCAAAGGTATCCGTCAATCCATAACCTGAACCAGGATTGATTCAAAATATTGAATCGCCCCATTGTTTCTGTTCAGTTGTCACATGGTTGATCTATAGAATAGATCTCACATGCCACCTACCAGGAGCTTGTTTGATGTTGGCTCCAAAAGGCTTTCCATCTTCATTGTGAATATGTATGCATATCACTCAGATGTTCTGGCAATACCACAAGGATAATGCGTAGGACTCAAGATATAATCTCTCTTTCCACATTGTGTGAAACAGAGAGTTTTCATTGAAAGTGTCCTAAGGAGATTTATTGATGATCTCGTGGCTCTAGACTCAATTTGTGCATATTTGGATCCTGTATCGGAGACTAGGGAGAGGGTCGCCTTCTTCAATATCAACAATCTCTAAGAGAAAGTCGATAGATAATGTCGGTTCCCTGTGAGAATGAAACAAGTCCTTTTAAGAGGAACTTGAGTGGTTTGGGAAGTTGAAGTGCAGTGCGTCACTGGGTCCATGCCGTCTTGTCTTCAATACCGATGTTACCTTGGTGACCACCAGTAGCAAATGAATTAAACCCGGTTTCTGCCCTAAGGTTGAATAATTGGAGGGCTATTTGTTTTCACCCTTTTCTCATTCAATTCTTTTTCATTCTTCAACCCCTTCAGTGCTTACCGAGACATCATAGCTAGAACCTTGTTGGGTTTATTCCAGTACTAGCTCTGACTCAGTCCGCACTCTTCCCATATCTCATTTTTCTCCTTTTATCATCATACCAAAGGACTTCTACACTAACTAGTGGATTGTCCCTGGGTAGATCCCTCCGGTTCTGGCGGATCATGGGAACAAATACCTAACCTTAACATCCTTATATCACCATACATAAAGTAAAGTTGGTCGGTCTATTTGGTATTGTTCATCTGCCGTTGAAACCAATTGAAAACCATTTGAAAATCAATCCAGATACTTGTGATATATTATCAAAGCATTTTGTACCTGAATTGTTTTTGATATTTTTAGAACAAGAGCTCCCCCTCAACATGTGCATCAAGTGTTTGAAATCGTTTTGCACACGGAGGCAAGAGAAAGAATTAACTTCTTTGATTACCATTTACTAAAAAATATCAACATCACTTCCCTAATCAAATCAAGTAGATAAAGCTTTTTTGAGAAGGATGAGGTTTTCATAAGCTTGCTCCCCCTCAATATGTGCATAGATATTTGAAACTGTTTTGCACATCTTAGGAGAAGACTGCACAATGAGATAAGTTGATCACGTTTTAAATATTTTTGGTTTAAGATAGATGCTCCCCCTCAACATGTGCATGGAAAATTTGAAATCGTTTGGCAGTGGTTTCTCTAACTTATCCTCTTCTACAATCTCACAGAGACATTCTAGGCCGTCTTTAAGGTATGAGAAATATGTTTGAATAGCAAGTTTGTTATTCCTAAGATGAGGAGGAACATATTTCACAGTCAAATCATATTTATTACAGACATGCACCTTTGACGCACCATTCTCCCCATTTGTCATTGGCATTTTCCCTTTTACCTGACTCTTTAGATTCTCAATTTTCTTTTGCAACGAGGTTATTTTTTCATTATTTTTGTTACGAGTGACTTTTATTGTCTCAAATAACTCATTGAAATGACGTTTAACCATTTCATTTTCTTCTAGAAAACTCTCATTTTCCTTTTGTAAAGCATTAACCAAGTTTTGAAGATGAAAATTTTGAGAGTTCCGAGAATCTAAAGGAGGAGGCATTCGGGAGCCAGTCACATTGCTCATTTCACCCTTTAATTGAGAGATTTGGGCTTTCAACTTTCTGATCGTGTTACAATGAGCTTGAATCTGTTCATCACGTTTGTTAATTTGAAAAACTGCATCAAACTCTGGAGCATCTGAGGATGTCTTGATATTTGAAGTTTTGACATTTTCTTTAAGATGTTGATATTTTAGTTGTAAATTAAAATTCTCAACCTCTAGTTTAGAAAAATGTTTAACCAAATTTTCGTGATCATCCAGTTCAATTTTCTCATTTAGTTTAGAATTAGTTTTTTCAAGCTCAATGACACGATCATGGGAGACTTTCAGAGCAACAGATAATTCATGAAATTGAGAAGCATTAATGGAACAATTTGTAGCAGTGTAAAACACATCTTGAGCAATACATTCAGAAATAAGATTCTCATTAAAGGTATGCAAGTTCTTCCTCTCAATCTCATTGTATTTTAGTTCTCGCTCATAGTCACTGACCTCGACAATCATTGCATCAAATTCCTTTTCCATTTCTTTAATATCAGTGTTTATTCCAATTTTAAGACTCTCAAATTGACCTTTTAACTGTTTAAAGGAAGGCATGACCTCGGTTAAATAACATTCTTTGGTTTGCTCAAAGCCCCTTTCCCCTCAGTAATCCCTGTAGGTGTGATTCTCTTCTTACACGTTTTCTCAAAATCAACAAACAACTGATAAACAACATATAGGTTGATTAAGGTCCTGCTATTAGTGGCAATAGATCTAGGAACTAGGTTCATTGGTGTATTAGGAGGATACACCGTTGCTTTTGGCAATTTCCTAAGGGGAGGGTTAGAAACAACAAGATTCTCTGCTTTTTGCTTATCTAAATCCATTTTCCAGAACATTTGTTCAGGAGTTAGAAGTGTCTGAGTCTTAAACTTGTTTAAGGAGATCCAGTTTTCCTTAGTGTAATCATGAGGTTTGATCGTTATGTTATTCTTTTTACACTCAGGATTTTCAAACTTCTTGTTCATTTTCTCCCTAGTGACTTCATCTGATTTCTTATCTTCCTTAGTGCACTCAACGCAGCTAGGATTCTGCCTAGGCTTAAGGATTTCATTACCATCATAAAGTACCTTATGAGCAGCTCTAGCCTTTTTAATAACCTCTGGACTAGGTTCCTCAACAAGGGGAATGCTATGCTTATCGCTTAAGACTCTATGCTTAGTGATCATGTGAGCAGTCTGAATGGTATTCCCTTGTACGTACAACTTATTCTCAAGTTTGTTTTTCAAAGTTTTTAGGTTGGAAAAATCATTCAAAAGTTTTGATTCCTTAGCATTGAATTCTTGCTTAAGCATTTTCACATTTTCTTGAAGTTCTTGTTTTTGCTTAGCGGTTTTAGAAAGCTTTTCTTGTAAGGAGTTTAACTCTTGTTTTAATACTTCTTCTCTAAAATTACTTTTTCTAATAGTTGTACGCATTTGGTCATCCATATCCTGCTCACGGGTAGTTAACTCAAACTTAGCACGCTGTTCATAAATAGCAACTTGTTCCTTATAGGTATTGAGCTCAGTGGTCAAGGAATCATCAGGCACAAATGCAGTGTATTCATCTGGCATGCATTCATTGTTAATTGCAGAAGATTCATCACTAGGTACAACAAGACTGTCATCTTGTTTCACATATTGTTCATATGGGATAACATTGTTATTTCCCATATTTTCAATATCTGACTCAATGACTTCAGTAGATTGTACTTCATGGTGAATCTTTTGCTCATCAACCACATCATATAGTTTGAGTACCTCTTTAATGATGGATTCCTTGGATGGACTGGCTTGTTGAGATGAAGAGGTCATTGGAGAGATATTAGCCATGAAGATAGTTTGTGCACATGGTTCATCATCAACGTCCGAGTCAAATGCATCACAGTCTGCAACTTGAAAGGCATTGGAATTGTTCTAAGCAGCATGCACTGGTTGTTCGTCCACATCTCCAACATATGTTCTAGCATTCCCATCAGTCAAGAACAACAGCTCCTCTTCATTCAACATTACACCATTATCTTGTGCTTGAACCAACAACATCTTGTCCCTGAAGTATTCTGCGTTTTGAGGGCGTTTTGGTTGAGTACAGTTCCTAGCAATGTGCCCTTCTCCACCACAGTTGTAGCACTTGATTGGCTTTGCTTGACCCTGGTTTCCATTCCTTCCCCAATTCTGATTTGCAGCATAGCCTCTACCAGCTCCACCTCTTCCTTGTTCGTACTGCCTTTCTTGAACTGGTTGTACAGTAACCTTTCCATCTCTGACCAAAGCATGGTTGTGTAGATTGGATGCAGTCCTGATTTCATTTTTAGTGTGAAGTCTGTTGGTATGTGGAGAGAAGGTTAAGTTTTGTTTAACCATAAAAGCCAATTTATTGATAAAGTGCTCCATGACTTCATCAGAATTAGGTTGCTTATATCCCGAATCAGGAATGGGCTTGTGATTATCATTTCCAGTGGGTGTGACATGTGATGCTTTGGTGAAGAATGCAGTTGTATCATTTGATGAGCTTGTTTCTCCTGGTTGAGATTTGAATTGTTCAAGAATCCTTTTTTCAAACATAGCATGTTTCTCATTCTGAAGAAGGAAGGCATACAATTGCTCATAGTTGGTGTTCTTTAGTCCTTTGGTAAGCTTCACTGAAGTGACAAACTTGTGCCATTCGGGATTCATGTTGTTTACGAATTTTGAGTTCAGCTGAATGTTTGGCATAGTCATCTTGATATTCCTCATATCATTCACCAGCTTGTGGAATCTCACGTAATATTCATAAACACTCTCTTCAGGTTTCATCTTAAAGTGTTCAAATTCATCATACAGCTGTGATTCTCTGTCTTCGATAGTCAGTTCGGAACCTGAGAGAAGCATCTTGACATTATCCCAAACTGCCTTAGCTTCTGTGTTGTGATTGATCAGCTTGTAGATGTCTTTAGGAAGACCCTGAAGTATGATGTTAGAAGCCCTGATATCAGCATCAAATCGCTTTTTCTCCTTATCACTCAGCTCATCATATGTCTTTGGTCTGTCTAATCCAAAGATCAATGTACCATCTGCTGCAGTATCAATTAAGTCTCTTGTGGTCTCAACCCGATAAGGTCCTTCATCAATTGACTTAAGGATGTTAATTCCATTCTCCTTTCCTAAGCAGTACAGCCTGATTCTTTGTGACCAAGACTCATAGTCAGTTCTATCAAGCATGGGAGGACGAGTATCAGATCCTGCAGCTTGCACATCATCAGCAACGGAAGACATGTTTAAATTCTACGGGATTTTACAAATCTTTGACTTAATCGGGAAATAGATTCTTTCACGGGATTTTACAAAATCAGGAAATAAACCGTAAAACTTATACACTTATGCGTAGACAGCAACTTTACGCGTAGAAACTTATGCGTAGAAAAGAGCTTACGCGTAGAAAGCAGTTTAAGCATAACTTACAACTTACGAGTAGACACAAGCTTACGCGTAGACTTTTAGGGTAAAAGGCTTAAGTTTATGCGTAATGTAAGATATTGGATTTCACAAACACTCTAAACCATGATCAAAGTAGGTGTATAAGTATGTTAGAGAGAGAAAATTCTAGTGAGAGAAAGGAAGAGAGTTGGGAACTATAGTGAGAGAAAAAAAATATTATTATGAGCTCCAACCCTCTACCTTGGGAGGTAAAGGGTATTTATAGTTTTACAATAAAACGCCACACAACGGGCTGTGGATCAGGCATACAGTGGGTAAAGACCCATCCGTCCTCCACGGTGTTACTTAGCTAAAAACTACTTAACTAAAAATAACTATGACTACGAGCTTTCTAACGATTACATATACTTGAGGTGACCGACTCTTTAATATCTGGAATTTCTAATTCCTAACAATCTCCCCCTAAGGGAGGTCACCTCAAACATATACTAAAATTACATTGAATACAAAAAGATATGACATTAGCAATTGTTCTTGCATTCTTGATGTAGTACTTTGCTCCGAAGCTCGTAGACATTGATTCTTCTCATTGCATGTTTGGTTACTCTAGGAGGAGGTCTATTACAGATCCACGTGATAATAAATTTGAGCTAGCTTTTGAGATCATCAGCTACAAAAAAATCTCTGAGACATTCATTGTGGTGTTGGTTCTATGTGATGTTGTGACATTCGGACCGACATGCTCACATTCTGGATCATGATATCTTCTTATCAGAGTAGCGGAAGCTTTAGTTGATTCATGATATTGGCAGCAGCGTAGCAGAAGCATGGAGTGAAAATATTAGAGTCATTGATGCACTAATCATGATTTCTTTTGAGATGAATGTGTTAAGTGAGCATGCGGCTACGGATTGACCGCATCATTCTGATCAGCTGCAAACGTCGGGTGTACCTGCATACAACAGTTAGCAATAAATCACACGAAAGTGTCTTCGATCACTTTCGTTGAATTGAGGTACACGACCCACGGTTCCCCGTTGATCAGTACATGTACTGCCTGTGATCAGGTATACTTCCGAAGAATTTCCTTGACAGGGTTTCGCAGCTGCTCTAGTTGTTCTCAAATCGGAACATCTCAAAGAAGACAACACGGAGTGAGTGAACCAGCGAATAGAGATTCACTGATTGATGAAAAGAGATTTGAAAAACAATCGTGTATTGCTCAATAGAAATTGTTTTTGCAATACAACGAAGGTTTTAGTGAAAATCAAGTATCAATCATAAACACCTTTTGATTTGAAATCTTTGTATGCAGTCTAAGTGCTAAAGAAAAGAGTTTTTAAGCACAAAGACCGGTTTTTCAAAGGTATCCGTCAATCCATAACCTGAACCAGGATTGATTCAAGACTTGAATCGCCCCATTGTTTCTGTTCAGTTGTCACATGGTTGATCTAATGAATAGATCTCACATGCCACCTACCAGGAGCTTGTTTGATGTTGGCTCCAGAAAGTTTTCCATTTTCATTGTGAATATGTATGCATATCACTCAGATGTTCTGGAAATACCACAAGGATAATGCGTAGGACTCAAGATATAATCTCTCTTTTCACATTGTGTGAAATAGAGAGTCTTCATTGAAAGTGTCCTAATGAGATTTATTGATGATCTCGTGGCTCTAGACTCAATTTTGTGCATATTTGGATCCTGTGCCGGAGACTAGGGAGAGGGTCTCCTTTTTTCAATATCAACAATCTCTAAGAGAAAGTCGATAGATGATGTCGGTTCCCCGTGAGAATGAAACAAGTCCTTTTAAGAGGAACTTGAGTGGTTTGGAAAGTTGAGGTGCAGTGCGTCACTGGGTCCATGACGTCTTGTCTTCAATACCGATGTTACCATCAGTAGCATATGAATTGAACCCGGTTTCTGCCCTAAGGTTGAATAAATGGAGGGCTATTTGTTTTTACCCTTTTCTCATTGAATTCTTTTTAATTCTTCAACCCCTTCAGTGCTTACCGAGACTTCATAGCTAGAACCTTGTTGGGTTTGTTCCAATACTAGCTCAGTCTCAGTCCGCACTCTTCCCATATCTCATTTTTCTCCTTTTATCATCATACCTAAGAACTCTACACTAACTAGTGGATAGTCCCTGGGTAGATCCCTCCGGTTCTGGCGGATCATGGGAACACATACCTAACCTTATCATCCTTATATCACCGTACATAAAGTAAAGTTGGTCGGTCTATTTGGTATTGTTCATCTGCCATTGGAACCAATTGAAAACCATTTGAAAATCAATCCAGATACTTGTGATATATTATCAAAACATTTTGTACTTGAATTGTTTTTGATATTTTTAGAATAAGTGCTCCCCCTCAACATGTGCATGAATTGTTTGAAATCGTTTTGCACACGGAGGCAAGAAGAAGAAATTACTTCTTTGATTACCATTTTCTAAAAAATATCAACATCACTTCCTTGATCAAATCAAGTAGATATAGCATTTCCGGGAAGGATGAGGTTTCCATAAATTTGCTCCCCTTCAATATGTGCCTCGAGGTTTGAAAGGAGTTTTGCACATACTAGAGGGAACCTACACATTGAGATAAATGATCACGTTTCAAGTCATAGGTGTAAGATAGATACTCCCCCTCAACATGTGAATGGAAAATTTGAAATCGTTTGTCACATGTGGGGAGGATAACATGTACATCCTTGTAAAACCATTTACCGAATCCTCAGTTTAAGTCCAATTTAAATCACAAATTCTCCCCCGATCACAATTATCAAATCATTTGAGATTTGTGATCTCTTATAGATTTAAATTGATTTTGAAAGTTTTTAAGGAGAATTGTGACTTGATTATTAAAGCGTTTTAACTGATAAGGATCGGATTTTAAGACTTTAAACTCCATTGATAAAACATGCATGAATATCTTTTGAAAACAATTTAATGCCAAATAACTTTTTAATTTCATTGAAATCATTCTCCCCCTCAATCAATGACATAGGTTGTTGATTGAGAGATTGATATTTTGACAAATAAGACCAGATGATTATCAAAGATAGAGTTCGAGTTATTTTTCAAAACAATTTGTTTTCAGTAGATAACATGTTAATAGAATCAGAGCATGGAATTTGGTTGATAAAAAGGCTTTTGATGAATGTTCAAACAAATTCTCAAATCTTGAAAACATGAAAAAGCATGGCTCTGTTCTTTCTTTGAAAAGCGGGTTACTGCCTGAAATGACAATAAACCATTGTTTCTCTTTCTCCCAAAAAGATTTTTTTTTTTTTTTTTTTTTTTTTTTTAGGAATTCGAACAACATCTAAAGTCCCGTGTCATTCTTTGAATGACAGCACAAAGACCGTAGATATTATCGAACCGAGAAAATCATAACAAATTGACAATTTTTTTTTTTTTTTTTTTGAAGATTTTTCGTATTTTTTTTCATATTTTTATGGATTTTGAAGGTTTTATATTTTTCTGTTTGATTTTTTAGGGTTTTATAATTTTGTATTTTGTTTTTCGAATAGATATATACAAGAGATAGATGAAGATAGACCTTTACTCTTCGTCTTCCTCCTGAAGACGTTTGAGAGTTTCTGGTTGAAGGCTTTTCAAGCCTAGTCGTGGAAGTATGAACTCAAAACGTTCTCTTGGAAGAGCTTTGGTGAAGATGTCTGCTAACTGAAATTCAGACCTCACAAAATAGAGTTCCACCACACCTTTTTCCACTTGTTCCCTGATGAAATGATGTCGAATGTCGATATGCTTTGCTCTTGAGTGTTGAACGTTGTTGCATGAGAGAGCAATAGCACTTTTATTGTCACAGTACATAGGGATTTTGTTGAATTCAAAGCCATAGTCAGATAATTGAGATCTCATCCATAAGATTTGAGCACAACAAGATGACATGGCTATGTATTCAGCCTCTGTAGAGGAAATAGAAGTACTCATTTGCTTCTTTGAAGACCAGCTCACAAGCTTATCACCCAAAAACTGAGCACCTCCATATGTACTTCGACGAGTATCTTGACACCCTGCATGATCAGCATCTGCATAGGCTGTTAGTGACATACCGGTGTCCTTCGGGTACCAAAGACCCATGTTGATGGTTCCTTGGAGATACCGAAAGACCCGTTTAACCGCATCAAGGTGCTTTTTAATAGGCTTAGCCTGGTATCTAGCACACATGCAAACAGCGAACAAGATGTCTGGTCTACTAGCAGTGAGGTACATCAGGGATCCAATCATACTACGATATTTAGTTTGGTCAATCATGATCCCTGAGTGGTCCTCATCTAGTTTGGTTCGATTAATCATGGGAGTGTCAACAGGGTCACTTGAATCAAATCCAAATTTCTTTAAGATCTCAGTTGCATATTTAGATTGATTTATGAAAATGCCTCCGGGACTTTGTGAAATTTGTAATCCCAAGAAAAATGACATTTGTCCCATCATTGACATTTAAAATTTTGAACTCATTTCATCAGTCGAGGCGAAGATGATATCATCAACATAAATTTGAACATGAATTAAATGTTTGCCTGACTTCCTGGTGAACAATGTTGGATCAACTGCTCCTTTGCTAAATCCGGTAGATAGAAGAAACTTTGACAGTGTATCATACCATGCCCTTGGAGCTTGCTTTAAACCATAAAGAGCCTTCTTCAAATGATAAACGTGAGTAGGATGCTCTTGATTTACAAATCCTTCAGGTTGGCTGACGTAGACGACTTCTTTAAGATCTCCATTCAGAAATGCCGTCTTCACATCCATTTGATAGACTACCATGTTCTTACTAGCAGCATTAGCCAAAAAGATTCTGATTGCCTCGATTCGAGCAACTGGAGCAAAAGATTCTTCAAAGTCAATACCCTCCTCTTGACGGTATCCTTTAGCAACTAATCGAGCCTTGTTCTTCAACACATCACCATGCTCATCAAGTTTCACTTTGAAGATCCATTTAAGAGCAATAATCATAGCATAGTCTGGAGCAGGTACTAACTCCCATACATCAAGTCGATCAAACTCATGAATTTCATCTTGCATGGCATTGAACCAACTATCTTCATTCATGGCGGTTTTAACATCTTTTGGTTCGATCTTAGATAGTACGGAGTTGAAGAAGCACCATAAGGCATCTGTTGCAAGTTGTTTCCGTGTTGATTCAGGGCGAGAGGGATTTCCAATGATGTTGTCTAGTGGATGATCGTGAGTCCATTTTCTAAGGTGTTCATGTGGCAGTTGTTGAGGGACTGAGGTAGCAGAGTTGATGTCTCCTGAAGAAGATGGTTCTGATGATGATTCAGGAGCAAATATGTTTTCAAATGGAGCATCTTCCGGAGTAGCAAAGGGATTAACTTCATCATTGATGCCAGAAACAGTTCCATGATGTACATTTGAAGAATGATAATTTGTTGATGAGACTGAAGGATCAGCACCAGGCGCTTCTTGACTTAAAGATATTGAGACTGAGGGATTGACTTCATTCTCAGGAATATGAGCAGCCTCTGTTGTAGAAATTGACACCTCATTAGTACTTGGCTCATAAAGTTCATCAAACATAGGATCAAACAATTTCTTTAAATCATCTTCAGATGGAGGTACATATGGTGTTTCTTGAGAAGAGTTTGGAACAAGGGATGCGAGGACCTGTTAAGTCAAGTCCTGGGCGTGAAGTTTTGTTAGGGTAACCAAGTAGGGAACAAGGTTTGAGAAGAGTTCTTTGTGGTATACATGGAGGTAGACTTCTACTAAATTTCTTTAACAAACTAGGATACAAACTACTTGAAATACTCGGTTCATGATTACTCCACAGTTAAAGATGTTGTCTCCGACGAGTATAAGGACTCTTACTTCAGTTAGGGAGTCAGAGTTATAGAAATTCAGTTCTTCGCGGACCACGACTAGGAAGTCAGAGTAGTTGTTTAATAGTAAGAAGTTTACATGTAGTACCTTGACAAAGACCGTAGTTACTACTTCAATTAGGGAAACGATGAGGCCTTCTACGAGGTAAACTTTTGTATAAACGAGGACTTAGTAGTAGTCTTGGT
>BPTQ01000001.1:157901926-158025678 GCA_019973895.1 Chrysanthemum seticuspe
AGTGCAATTTTGACTTTTATTGTTTACAAGTGCAGTTTTAAGACAGAGTTGAGTTCATTTGAGCTAAACAAGTTTGAAACAACAAGAACCTTTCACTGAATAAACCTCAATCACAGATTATGCAGCTAATCCAAACACCCTTTTTACAACTGTTTTGCAAATTTAAACTATACTAACCACTGATTTAACTCATTCCATTAATGAAACTAACTCTAATATCCTAATTACTACTGATTAAACTTGTTTACACTACTTAATGACCACAGAATTCAAAATATAAACACAAATTGCAAACTGACTAAAAAATGAAAATGAGACATAAACTTACAAATGCCAAAGCTTATTTGGTAGTCTAAACAGAACCCAATATATGCTACTCTATATCAAATCCAACCCATTACCAAGAACTGCATCACCCATTTCCAAACTTATACCCATATTGCTTCATCAGTTGACTTTCGTTGACCAAGGATGAAAATTGCTTGCACCTGCTTGATAAACTCACTAAAAGCTATAAGAAGCTTCAATGAGCTTATTTGAACTTATAAATAAGCTTGTTGAAGCTTGGATGTAACAGTTTAAGATTGAGATTTGAAACAGTAAACCATGAAACTTGAAATTTTATTGAAACTTGATTTAAGGTTCAAACTGCATTACAATAACTAAATAACTTCTCTTTAGTATAATAAAAACTTGGAATTACAAATTTAAAAGCTACTTAAGACATTTTAAGAAAGATACGACATACAAAAATTTAAAAAACTAAAAAGACTGTCTTCTTCTCTTGGCTTTCTTCCTCTTTTATGCTCCAATAAGCATCCACGTGTCCTTCTGAGAGTATCCCACCACTTTTCTTGACCAATGGGTGAGTTTTGAGCCTTATTAGCTGTTTTATCATTTTGGCGGGAAAACTGGATTTGACTTGTGGCTCTGTGAAATAGCTAGTAGGGGGTGGCATTTATTGTGGAGGGTTTGTGATGATGAGGGGGGTGGTTTGTGGAGAAAAGGTGATGGGAGGTGAGACTGTGTTGCAGGCAACATGTGGGGAAGACAGGTGTACAGTGGGGCGGGTAAAGGTGGAGGTTTGACTTTGTTTGACCTGGGGGTCCAAAAAGAGAAAAGACAGGGGGCCAAAATGTGTTAAAGGCAGGGGTCAATATTAGTTTTGACAAGCCTTAGCTTAGGTTTATAATACAAGGACCAAATTGTAATTCTGCCAAACTAGAGGGACCAATCCTGCCATTTTCTCAAAGTTCTCACAAGGGCTAAAACTGACGACCTTCAATAGTACAAGGACTAGTTTTGACACTTTCAATTTTCCAAGGACTATTTGTGACAATTTCAAAACTTGAGGGACCTATTCTGCCATTTGACAAAAGATTTATTCAAGGACCATTTTTGACAACTTAGAATATTTCAGGGACCTTGAATAACATTTTTCTTTATTTTGTTTTACCAGGGACTGTTTTTGACAACTTTTGAAACTTGGGGGACTAAAACTGCCAATTATGCAAACTTGATACGTTTTTCACCAGATTTTGATATTTTTGCATTTAAAACATATAAAACACTTATTTGTGATATTTTTATCATTTTGATGCATTTCTGAGTGTTTTCAGATGTTTTTGCAGTCTAATTTGTACAAAAATGATGAGTATTTAGACACTCATCACCTATACTTCAAGACGTTTGAATTGGTTGAGTTCTTCTTGCATGGATTCAATCCAGTTGTCTTTTTTCATTGCGTCTTTAATGTTTTTAGGCTCAGATTGGCAGACGGTGAGTGCATAAATGCAATGTTCAGTATCTGAGTGAAGACGTTGTCTCGTAACGACTGGTTGATTCGGGTTGCCAATAATATTTGTCAGAGGATGGTCTTTTGTCCATCGATGTGTAGAGGGTTGATGTTGGTATAAATTGTGTAGATTCTGAGGATTCAAATGGTTTGTTGACGATTCTGCGACATCTGGTGCAGCAGTCTCATTAGCAAACGGGTTAAAGAACGCATTTGGATCAAAATCTGCAGGTGGGGGTACTTCATTAAGAATATCGTCAGCCGGTTCATCATTGTTGGAAGCGGTTTGTTCAACTGTTGTGTTGGAGTCAACTGGTGTAGGTGCATCTTCAACAGTAGTTGTTGTAGCAGGTGTATCAGGTATAGGAATATTATCAGGTTGTGCAGCGGATACTCCTGGAGCACGTTCATCAATATCGTCACTGAACAGAGGAGCAAATAACCTTTCCATTTGTTGACGAGTGAGCTGGGGGCTTTGTTCAGCTGATGATGGGGGTTGAGGGAAGTTTAAACGGTTGTGACCGGGTTCTAAGCTGTTATACTCAGAAGCCATTTCCGTAAGTTCATCAAAATGAGCATGAATTGTTTCCATAACCTGTTTTGTACGAAGATTCCATATCCGGTACCCTTTAGAATTCTCACAATATCCAATAAAGACTCCAATGTCAGCTTTGGCTTTGAGCTTTCCAAAATCACCACGATCATTATTTGGATAGCAAAGGGATCTAAATACATGAAAGTGTTTGAGATTCGGTTTATGGTTGTGGACAAGCTCGAAAGGTGTTTTGTTGTGGCGTTTTGTGATCATAGAACGGTTTTGAGTATAGCATGCAGTAGATACAGCTTCTGCCCACAAGTAATCTGGAAGTTTAGCATTGATTAACATTGTTCTTGCAGCTTCCACTAACGTTCGGTTTCGTCTTTCAACAACTCCGTTTTGTTCAGGTGTACGTGCAATATATGTTTGATGCTGAATTCCCACTTTCTCATAGAATTCACGAAGGGTTTGGTTAACAAATTCAGTTCCTTTGTCTGTTCTGATTAGCCTGACGGTGTTGCGGAGCTGAACCTGTATTTTCGTGAGAAAGGTGATGATCATTTGTGGAGCTTGGTCTTTGCTTCTAAGAAAGTAGACCCAAGTCCATCGTGAGTAGTCATCAACAATTACTAAGATGTAGCGTTTGCCATTGATCGTTTGCACGCGCATCGGGCTACACAAGTTCATGTGAAGAAGATGAAGCACATGCTGAGAGCTATGTTCCACCTTTGAAGGAAAATGAGCACGAGTGCTTTTCCCTTGTTCACAAGCTGAACATAGGTGATCTTTTGAATACCGGAATCATGGGAGACCTTCAACTAGTTTGTGTCGAGCAAGATTGGTGATGGTTTGAAAGTTTAGATGTGAAAGACGACGGTGCCATAGCCAGGATTTTGTTGATGTTGCCTTTGAAAGTAAGCAGATGGGAGATGAAGCAACCATGTCTTGCATAGAGATAGTGTAGAGACTAGAATTACGCGAGCCAGACATAAGGTCGTTTCCTTGTAGATCACGAATGAAACAAGTTTTCTCCCTGAAGGCGACCTCCAAATCTCCATCACAAAACTGACCTACTGAAAACAGATTGTGACCGAGGCCTTCCACATAGTAAACCCTGCTGATTTCGATGTTCCCATTGACATAGTCTCCGTAGCCCATGATAGCTGCGAAGTGATCATTCCCGAACCTGACAGTGCCAATGAACTTTGCAATAAAGTTTGATAACAGTTTAAGGTTGCCTGTCATGTGTCGGGAACATCCGCTATCAACAATCCAGAGAATGATCTGTATCACCTGCATTACACACAGACGACACAGATGGAATAGAAGTAGATGTGGAACCCGAAATGTTAGAGGGTTCCGAAGCAGGTATATTAGACATACACACATTAATAATTTTAGGCATCCATTTAAATCCTAGTGTGTTATATATCCATTTCTGCCATCTATAACTACTCTTTGCTTTAGTCTTAGTGAATGCACTAGGTGGTACTACATTCTTAGGAGGTGAAACTGGAGCTACAGGGACAGCAATGCTTGCCTTAGTATCTAAAGAAGGCGGTCTACCAAGCACAGACTTAGAATGATTAGTGGGCCTAGAGGTATTCCGATTCTTAGGATTCCGTAATCGAGAGATTATAGCTTTAGCAACACATTTGTCATGACAATCAGAATTCATACTTTTACGACAAATAACACAAGGTGCATCAGACTGAATATCAAAAGTACTTAAAGGTTTAGCATTCGTTACATGACTATTTCTATTACATTTTCCAGACGCAATATCTATAGTGGAAGCAACGTGAGTCTTATTCATTGTCCTAGAGTGTTCTTCTACTTTAGCATTCCTTATGGATCTTTTCTTAGGTCGCAACTTCCTATTCTTCGATTGAGTGCTCCTAGGCTGTGAAGTGCGGACGGTTGGAAAAGACACAACTATTCCTGTTTCAGTAGAAGGAAGAACGTTAGCAACTTGTGATTTGGCAGTAGGGATTCTAGGTTCACGATTACTAAGTGTGACTGGTGCTATTCTCTTAATCACGGTAGGCGGAAGTAGTTCATACTTTCCTAACATTTCTCTTAACTTAAAGATAGTGTGAATCAAATCTTGATTTTCAGAACGAATATTTCCAGCAAAATTCATGACTTCTCTAGTGTGTGCAAGATAGTGATCAAGTTCGTTTGATGCTTCATGACGAGTCTTATTGAGTAAATCAAATATGACACCATATTCCTGTTTGACTTTTACAAGTTCTTGTTCATATTTTGAGATTTGACTTTTCAAAGACACGTTTTGATCATCCACTTTTTCAAATTTAGGATCAGAAGATTTAGTATGCAACTGAGCGATTTTGTTTTGAAAAGCAAGTTGTTTATTGTGAATATCTTTTTGACACCAATTAAGACGACGTTTTGCATAGGAAAGTTCGTTAAGCAATCGTTCATTTCCAGCTTTTAAAGACTCGATCTGAAGCACATTATCGGTGTTCTCAACAGTTACACTCTTATCAACAGTATCAGCAGAGATATAATCAGATGCATGTGGCAAAGAATTGAATAACACAACATTATGGATATCAGCACAGATAACATCTTTCAAGAGTCGATCAACATATTTTCTTAACATTTTCTTTTTACGTTTAGTGTTAGAAATAGATGTTTCTGTTTTCTCGAAAACGACCTTCATCACTCCAAGTTCCTTATGAAAGTCCCGTTCCCAAGACAATGCACAATTTTTCAAATTTTTAACATTTGGTAATAGATTTTTCTGAAAAATGTCTCTTTGTTCTCGCGCCAGAGGCGATTGAAAATGTTGAACTTTGATTTCAGAATGATATTCTATCTCATGTTGTAAAGTTTTGAGGTCAGCCATGAAAATGTCAAAATATCTAAGAATTTTTCAATTTTCAGGTTTTGAGTTTACTTCACTAATGGAAGGTAAAGGACCATAAATTTGTGCATAATCTGGTTGGGGATTAACATTAGAAGACTCGGGTGTTTTTATGATAACCCTTGGTGTGTTAGAAGAATCCGTTGGTGTGACAAAAGTGACCGGTTTTGAATAATTAAAAGGTTTGTTGTAAACAACAGTTTTTAATTTTGATCGACTCCGTCTTCTGCATCTAATTCCTCTTGACGATGATATTCAACAACACTCATAACAGTATTATTAATTTTATATTCTGCACTGGAAACTTCAGGATTTGGTTTGAATGTTTTTAGTGAAAGCTTAGGTTTGTAATCAGCAAGAGTTGGTCCATATCCTTTTGGATTGGGTTTTAAAGTAAACTTTTCAATAGTTGTTACTGATTTCACCATGTTTGTAAACAACAGTTTTAAACTCTTTAAGTTTGTTTTGCAATCCGATAATTTCTTCAAGAAGGTCATCTATTCGATTCGTTGAATGCTTTTTGTATGCAGAGAACTGTTTTTGACAAGTTAACAACTCAGCCTTAGCTTTTTGATTTTCCAAGGTAAGAGCGTTAATTTGATTTTTATGTTCATGTTTCAGTTCTTCTATCTCAGACAACAAAGCATTCTTCGAAGCGGCTAGATCACGCATCTGTCTCTCTAAATATTTTTCGGTTTGATGAGATTTAGTAAAAGCGGCTTCAAAACCTTTTTCACGGTTTTCTTGAGTTTTAAAAAAATTGAGTTGCATTTGTAAGCATTCAAAATCCTTGGTTAGCAGTGCATTTTTACTTTTTAAGTCCTTATTTAATGCACAACATTCTTCAATTTGGGATTGTTGGTCTTTAAGTAAGAGAGCAAGATCTGGATGAGGCAAAAGTTCGGTTTGTTCAACGGGAGTCACAACATGATCATTATTTTGATCCTCAAGTATAACCACGGAGTCAATTTGATTATCAATGGAAACCATAAGGTCATCTTGATCGTCAAATGTAACTACGGGGTTTAGTTGAAAATCGTCATAATGTGATGTAAATGACTCATTTTGAACATTCTGAGCCTTGCCGGATTCAGATATTGGCGGAGATATTAGATCAGTGATAAATATGGTTTGTTCGGGTACCTGAGACAAGCCATCAGTGTCATACACTGGGCCTGTGTCACTCAGGTGTAGCTCATGCATATTAGCCATCAACATAACTGCTGCATTAGCCTGCAAGTCCTCCATATCATCATCTGAGTCTGCATTTGCCATAAAACTTTGTTCTTTGTCTGTGAGAGATCCACCAGCTTCATCCTTAAGAGCCAAAAGAAGAGCCTCTTTGAAATAAGCACTACCCCTAGTTCTCGGCTTTGGGCATGCATTAGCCAGGTGTCCCTTCTCATTGTAGTTGTAGCATCGAAGATCAGTCAACCCATTCTGAGCATTTCCCTGTTCCACCACTTGAGCTCTGTTGTTGTTCCTACCCGTAGCATTAAACCCTTGACCACCGCCCATCTGACGACCATATCCACGATTCTGAACTTCAACTCGTCCATTGTTCACAACAGCCTGATGTCGTGTGTTAGATGAGGAACGAATACGATTGTTTGATTTGTTGGTATAACGGCCAAAAGCATTAGCAATCATAACAAATCCTTGTTGCAATGCTTCGAACGGATCGATGTCCTCATTAGCTTCACTGACAATTGGTTGAGCATTGGTGTTGTTGTATGGAACCAATTGATTTTGTTGAGATTGTTGTTGTGAATGATCGTTTTGTGTGACTGAGGTAGTTGGTTGAGTTGCTTGTTGAGGAGGATAACTTTGTTGAGCATATAAGGCAAGTTGTTGATTTTCCGGATGTGTAGGTGGAGCAATTTGAGCACAGAGAATCCTTTCCCGATCAACTTCCTTTTCATGAGGCTTCAAGTAATCGTACAACAATCCATATGTAGAATGATGCATATTCTTCGCTTGACGGAGAAAAATGACATACTTCTCCCATTCAGGACCAAGACTACTCAGGAACTTAGTATTCACTGCAATTCTTGGCATGATGATGTTGTGTTTATCCAAATCATTGATGATGTCTGAAAATCGATGATGATAGGACTCTAGTGTCTCTCCAGGTTCAATCATGAAGTGTTCATAAGCCAAGTAAATTTTGGATTCCAAATCCTCCTGATTGAGTACAGATCCTTCCATAAGAAGACGAATATGATCCCACATTTTCTGTGCAGTCTTTTGAGCATCAACACTACGAAGAATTGGGTTTGGTAATCCTAAGAGGATATATTCCATTGCAAGCTCATCTGCTTCATAGTGTAGAAGTTCTTGAGGATTCAAGTCTGCAACAGTAGCAATGTTCGTTTGTTCATCTCTTGGTGGAATAGCATTTGGATCTCCGGGTACAATGACAGTAGGCATCTCAAATGGACCTTCCAAGATAACCTTCTTTAAGAACTTTCCATGTGGCATCTTCAGATCACAAAACCTAAAGAACCTTATCACCCATTGATCGTAGTTTCCTGGAGTTAGCATTGGAGGTCTATCAAGTGATCCAGCCTCATGAATTGATTGTTGGCTGCTTAAAGCTTCACACATCTTTGCAAACCAAGTGGGTTCCTTCATAGTGTTCCTTGATGGATGTTGATTGAAATCGTTTGTGTAGGGTTGAACTTGAAGGCTTGGCGGTGTTTGAACCATTTGTGGTGGAGGAATTGCTCCAAGTTGTGGAGTATGTTGTTGATTAAATTGTTGTTGATAAATTGCTTGTTGTTGATTCCATTGTTGATGTTGTGGACTTAGTTGTTGTTGTCGTTGAGAATAAGTGTAAGGGAAATAGTTAGAGTATGGTGGTTGAGACATGTTGATTAACTTGTGTTATAAAAATGGATCTTTGTAGTCGAATGAACCTTAGTTGTTGAAGTGTCCTTAGGCTTAGAAATCACAATAATCCAAGTAGCACTTATGCGTAAAAACACCAAAGTTACGCGTAACAATCACTAGTTATGCGTAGAATTTAGCTTACGCGTAAGTATGGAAAAGACTATAAAGTTATGCGTAGACACAAAGTTAGGCGTAGAAACTTATGTGTAGGATTACCTTATGCGTAAGACTTGGCTTAGGCGTAAGATGAATCTTATGCGTAGGATTTCTACGCGTAAGCTTTATTCTTATGCGTAAGTTTAGGGTTTTGCCCAAATGATCTTTTACACTACCACAGTGCAAAAGATATCCAAAGTCGACGTATTTTCAGGCTTATCCAAGCAAGAAAACACGGAGTAAACCACGAAACTGAAGATCAAACCACGGATAATCTTACTCGTAAAAATGAATATGCCCAATTTGTTTCTAAACCAGATTTTTGTTATGGAATAGCGTTAATAGCATCAAAATAACACAAAAGTGTGAACGTTGATGAACCAAAAACGGCTAAACGGGTTACGCGTAGAACTTCACCCACGAACAAAAACAAGCTTAAAAACTTAGATCCACGCGTAAAGTTTGAAACTTTTTGCCAAAAACAAATATTTTAACACCTTAAAACGTTGAAAGTACAGAATCTTGGATTAAAAAGTGTAAAAAAACAAGTTTTAAGCGAACCAAAGTATCTTGTTATGTAGGATATTGGATTTCACAAACACTCTAAACCATGATCAAAGTAGGCGTATAAGTATGTTAGAGTAGGGGTGTGCACGGTCGGAAACCGGACCGGAGCGAAAACCGAGTTCGCCCAAAACCCTAGACCGAGACCGGACCGAATGTGGTCGGTCCGGTCTCGGTCCGGACCGGTCTGGTCGGTCCTTCGGTCGGTCCGGTCCAACAAGGCCAAATTCGTTCGGTTTTGGTCCGGACCGGACCGAGGGTCCCGATTATCCCAAAATCCAAGACCGCGGACCGGACCGAATGTGGTCGGTCCGGTCTCGGTCCGTGTCGGTCCGGTCGGTCCGGTCCGTTCGGTCGATATGCTCACCCCTATGTTAGAGAGAGAAAAGTTCTAGTGAGAGAAAGGAAGAGAGTTGGGAACTATAGTGAGAGAAAGAAAATATTATTATGAGCTCCAACCCTCTACCTTGGGAGGTAGAGGGTATTTATAGTCTTACAATAAAACGCCACACAACGGGCTGTGGATCAGGCATACAGTGGGTAAAGACCCGTCCGTCCTCCACGGTGTTACTTAACTAAATACTACTTGACTTAAAAGAACTACGACTACGAGCTTTCTAACGATTACATATACTTGAGGTGACCGACTCTTTAATACCTGGAATTTCTAATTCCTAACAATCTCCCCCTAAGGGAGGTCACCTCAAATCGTGTACTAAAATTACATTGAATACAGACAGATATTACATTAAAAAATTTCTTGCATTCTTGATGTAGTACTTTGCTCCGAGGCTCGTAGTCATTGATTCTTCTCATTGCATGTTTGGTTAATCCAAGTGGAGGTCTTTTAATGATCCACGTGATAATAAATTTGAGCCAGCTTTTGAGATCATCAGCTATCAAAAATCTCTGAGACATCCTTTGTGGTGTTGGTATCATGTGATGTTGTGACTTTAGGACCGACATGCTTCACATTCTGGATCATGATATCTTCTTCATCAGAGTAGCGGAAGCTTTAGTTGATTCATGATATTGGCAGCAGCGTAGCAGAAGCATGAAGTGAAAATATCAGAGTCATTGATGCACTAATCATGATTTCTTTTGAGATGAATGTGTTAAGTGAGCATGCGGCTATGGATTGACCGCTTCATTCTGATCAGCTACAAACGTCGGGTGTACCTGCATACAACAGTTAGCAATAAATCGCACTGAAAGTGTCTTTGATCACTTTCGTTGAATTGAGGTACACGGCCCACGGTTCCCCGTTGATCAGTACAAGTACTGCCTGTGATCAGGTATAATTCCGAAGAATTTCCTTGACAGGGTTTCGCAGCTGCTCTAGCTGTTCTCAAACCGGAGCATCTCAAAGAAGACAACACGGAGTGAGTGAACCAGCGAATTTAAGTCCACTGATTGATGAAAAGAGATTTGAAAAACAGTCGTGTATTGCTCAATAGAGATTGTTTTTGCAATACAACGAAGGTTTTATTGAAAATCAATTATCAATCATAAAAACACCTTTTGATTTGAAAAATTAGTACACGGTCGATGTGCTAAAGAAAAGAGTTATTAAGCACAAAGACCGGTTTTTCAAAGGTATCCGTCAATCCATAACCTGAACCAGGATTGATTCAAGAGATTGAATCGCCCCATTGTTTCTGTTCAGTTGTCACATGGTTGATCTATATAATAGATCTCACATGCCACCTACCAGGAGCTTGTTTGATGTTGGCTCCAGAAGGTTTTCCATCTTCACTTGTGAATATGTTCACATATCACTCGGATGTTCTGGCAAATACCACAAGGATAATGCGTAGGACTCAAGATATAATCTCTCTTTCACATTGTGTGAAACTAGAGAGTCTTCATTGAAAGTGTCCTAATGAGATTTATTGATGATCTCGTGGCTCTAGACTCAATATTGTGCATATTTGGATCCTGTGTCGGAGACTAGGGAGAGGGTCTCCTTCTTTCAATATCAACAATCTCTAAGAGAAAGTCGATAGATAATGTCGGTTCCCCGTGAGAATGAAACAAGTCCTTTTAAGAGGATCTTGAGTGGTTTGGAAAGTTGAAGGTGCAGTGCGTCACTGGGTCCATGACGTCTTGTCTTCAATACCGATGTTACCATCAGTAGCATATGAATTGAACCCAGTTTCTGCCCTAAGGTTGAATATATGGAGGGCTATTTGTTTTCACCCTTTTCTCATTCAATTCTTTTTAATTCATCAACCCCTTCAGTGCTTACCGAGACTTCATAGCTAGAACCTTGTTGGGTTATGTTCCAAGTACTAGCTCAGTCTCAGTCCGCACTCTTCCCATATCTCATTTTTCTCCTTTTATCATCATACCTAAGAACTCTACACTAACTAGTGGATAGTCCCTGGGTAGATCCCTCCGGTTCTGGCGGATCATGGGAACACATACCTAACCTTATCATCCTTATATCACCGTACATAAAGTAAAGTTGGTCGGTCTATTTGGTATTGTTCATCTGCCATTGGAACCAATTGAAAACCATTTGAAAATCAATCCAGATACTTGTGATATATTATCAAAACATTTTGTACTTGAATTGTTTTTGATATTTTTAGAATAAGTGCTCCCCCTCAACATGTGCATGAATTGTTTGAAATCGTTTTGCACACGGAGGCAAGAAGAAGAAATTACTTCTTTGATTACCATTTTCTAAAAATATCAACATCACTTCCTTGAATCAAATCAAGTAGATATAGCATTTTCGGGAAGGATGAGGTTTCCATAAAGTTTGCTCCCCCTTCAATATGTGCCTCGAGGTTTGAAAGGAGTTTTGCACATACTAGAGAGAACCTGCACATTGAGATAAATGATCACGTTTCAAAATCATAGGTTTAAGATAGATACTCCCCCTCAACATGTGCATGGAAAATTTGAAATCGTTTGTCACATGTGGGAAGGATAGCATGTACATCCTTGTAAAACCATTTACCGAAATCCTCAGTTTAAGTCCAATTTAAATCACACATTCTCCCCCGATCACAATTATCAAATCATTTGAGATTTGTGATCTCTTATAGATTTAAATTGATTTTGAAAGATTTTAAGGGAGAATTGTGACTTGATTATGAAAGCGTTTTAACTGATAAGGATCGGATTTTAGACTTTAAACTCCATTGATAAAACATGCATGTAATATCTTTTGAAAACAATTTAATGCCAAATAACTTTTTAATTTCATTGAAATCATTCTCCCCCTCAATCAATGACATAGGTTGTTGATTGAGAGATTGATATTTTGACAAATAAGACCAGATGATTATCAAAGATAGAGTTCGAGTTATTTTTCAAAACAATTTGTTTTCAGTAGATAACATGTTAATAGAATCAGAGCATGGAATTTGGTTGATAAAAAGGCTTTTGATGAATGTTCAAACAAATTCTCAAATCTTGAAAACATGAAAAAGCATGGCTCTGTTCTTTCTTTGAAAAGCGGGTTACTGCCTGAAATGACAATAAACCATTGTTTCTCTTTCTCCCAAAAAGATTTTTTTTTTTTTTTTTTTTTTTTTTTTAGGAATTCGAACAACATCTAAAGTCCCGTGTCATTCTTTGAATGACAGCACAAAGACCGTAGATATTATCGAACCGAGAAAATCATAACAAATTGACAATTTTTTTTTTTTTTTTTTTTGAAGATTTTTCGTATTTTTTTTCATATTTTTATGGATTTTGAAGGTTTTATATTTTTCTGTTTGATTTTTTAGGGTTTTATAATTTTGTATTTTGTTTTTCGAATAGATATATACAAGAGATAGATGAAGATAGACCTTTACTCTTCGTCTTCCTCCTGAAGACGTTGAGAGTTTCTGGTTGAAGGCTTTTCAAGCCTAGTCGTGGAAGTATGAACTCAAAACGTTCTCTTGGAAGAGCTTTGGTGAAGATGTCTGCTAACTGAAATTCAGACCTCACAAAATAGAGTTCCACCACACCTTTTTCCACTTGTTCCCTGATGAAATGATGTCGAATGTCGATATGCTTTGCTCTTGAGTGTTGAACGTTGTTGCATGAGAGAGCAATAGCACTTTTATTGTCACAGTACATAGGGATTTTGTTGAATTCAAAGCCATAGTCAGATAATTGAGATCTCATCCATAAGATTTGAGCACAACAAGATGACATGGCTATGTATTCAGCCTCTGTAGAGGAAATAGAAGTACTCATTTGCTTCTTTGAAGACCAGCTCACAAGCTTATCACCCAAAAACTGAGCACCTCCATATGTACTTCGACGAGTATCTTGACACCCTGCATGATCAGCATCTGCATAGGCTGTTAGTGACATACCGGTGTCCTTCGGGTACCAAAGACCCATGTTGATGGTTCCTTGGAGATACCGAAAGACCCGTTTAACCGCATCAAGGTGCTTTTTAATAGGCTTAGCCTGGTATCTAGCACACATGCAAACAGCGAACAAGATGTCTGGTCTACTAGCAGTGAGGTACATCAGGGATCCAATCATACTACGATATTTAGTTTGGTCAATCATGATCCCTGAGTGGTCCTCATCTAGTTTGGTTCGATTAATCATGGGAGTGTCAACAGGGTCACTTGAATCAAATCCAAATTTCTTTAAGATCTCAGTTGCATATTTAGATTGATTTATGAAAATGCCTCCGGGACTTTGTGAAATTTGTAATCCCAAGAAAAATGACATTTGTCCCATCATTGACATTTAAAATTTTGAACTCATTTCATCAGTCGAGGCGAAGATGATATCATCAACATAAATTTGAACATGAATTAAATGTTTGCCTGACTTCCTGGTGAACAATGTTGGATCAACTGCTCCTTTGCTAAATCCGGTAGATAGAAGAAACTTTGACAGTGTATCATACCATGCCCTTGGAGCTTGCTTTAAACCATAAAGAGCCTTCTTCAAATGATAAACGTGAGTAGGATGCTCTTGATTTACAAATCCTTCAGGTTGGCTGACGTAGACGACTTCTTTAAGATCTCCATTCAGAAATGCCGTCTTCACATCCATTGATAGACTACCATGTTCTTACTAGCAGCATTAGCCAAAAAGATTCTGATTGCCTCGATTCGAGCAACTGGAGCAAAAGATTCTTCAAAGTCAATACCCTCCTCTTGACGGTATCCTTTAGCAACTAATCGAGCCTTGTTCTTCAACACATCACCATGCTCATCAAGTTTCACTTTGAAGATCCATTTAAGAGCAATAATCATAGCATAGTCTGGAGCAGGTACTAACTCCCATACATCAAGTCGATCAAACTCATGAATTTCATCTTGCATGGCATTGAACCAACTATCTTCATTCATGGCGGTTTTAACATCTTTTGGTTCGATCTTAGATAGTACGGAGTTGAAGAAGCACCATAAGGCATCTGTTGCAAGTTGTTTCCGTGTTGATTCAGGGCGAGAGGGATTTCCAATGATGTTGTCTAGTGGATGATCGTGAGTCCATTTTCTAAGGTGTTCATGTGGCAGTTGTTGAGGGACTGAGGTAGCAGAGTTGATGTCTCCTGAAGAAGATGGTTCTGATGATGATTCAGGAGCAAATATGTTTTCAAATGGAGCATCTTCCGGAGTAGCAAAGGGATTAACTTCATCATTGATGCCAGAAACAGTTCCATGATGTACATTTGAAGAATGATAATTTGTTGATGAGACTGAAGGATCAGCACCAGGCGCTTCTTGACTTAAAGATATTGAGACTGAGGGATTGACTTCATTCTCAGGAATATGAGCAGCCTCTGTTGTAGAAATTGACACCTCATTAGTACTTGGCTCATAAAGTTCATCAAACATAGGATCAAACAATTTCTTTAAATCATCTTCAGATGGAGGTACATATGGTGTTTCTTGAGAAGAGTTTGGAACAAGGGATGAACCAATGGGATTG
Source organism: Chrysanthemum seticuspe (assembly GCA_019973895.1). Lineage (NCBI taxonomy): Eukaryota > Viridiplantae > Streptophyta > Magnoliopsida > Asterales > Asteraceae > Chrysanthemum > Chrysanthemum seticuspe. The sequence goes on from BPTQ01000001.1 coordinate 157,916,666, forward strand.
TTTTGAAGTGCGGGTCCTGAACTGAATTGTCCAGGAGCCATTTGACCGGTCAGCTCATCAAACGTAACGTGAATTGTTTCCATGATATTTCGGGTTCTTTTGTTGTAGATTCGGTATCCCTTTTTGTTTGGTGCATACCCTACAAAAACTCCAATGTCTGCTTTAGCTCTAAGTTTGCCTAAGTCTTGACCCTCATTAGTTGGATAACACAATGCACCAAACACACGAAGGAAAAAGAGATTAGGTTTTCTGTTGTGGACAAGTTCATATGGAGTTTTTCCATGAACAGTGTGAATCAGGGAACGATTTTGTGTGTAGCATGCAGTGGCAATAGCTTCAGCCCAGAGAAACATTGGAACCTTTGAGTAAATCAGCATTGTTCTAACGGCTTCTACAAGAGTTCGATTTCGTCTTTCAACTACACCGTTCTGTTGAGGAGTTCGTGGAACACTTCTTTGATGGCTGATTCCAACGCTTTCATAAAATTTACTAAGTTGTTTATTGACAAAATCAGTTCCATTGTCTGTTCTGATAATTCTGACGGTTTTGTTAAGTCGAACCTGCAGCTGTTTGATGAGTTTGATGATGATATCAGGAGTTTCATCCTTTGTCCTTAAGAACTTGACCCAGGTGAATCTAGAGTAATCATCAACCACAACTAACACATATTTCTTCCCAAAGATGTTTTGCACCCTCATTGGTCCACATAAATCCATATGAATCATATGAAGAACTTCTATGACAGAGTTAGTAGGTTTGGGTTTATGGGCATACTTCTTGCTTTTTCCTAATTGACATGCTGAACAAAGATGATCCATTTCGTACTTGAGTCTAGGTAACCCTACAACTAAGTCCTTTCTGGTGAGATCATTGATGGTGCCGAAGTTCAGGTGATTGAGACGACGATGCCATAACCATGACTTTGTTTTCGAGGCCTTTGACAACAAGCAAATAGGAGAAGACTTCATCATATCATCGATAGAGATGGTGTAAAGATTTGAACCACGAGTTCCTCGTAACAATTCCTTACCATCAAGTTCTCTAACAAAGCAAGTATGTTTTTTGAAGGCTACTTCTAGATCAGAATCACAGAATTGACCAACAGTGAACAGATTATGACCAAGACCTTCCACATAGTATACTCTAGAGATGACACTATCACCTACAACATAATCACCATGACCCATAATTGCACCGAAGTGATCATTACCGAATCTAACTGTCCCGATGAATTTGCTCACGAAGTTCATGAGCCGTGACCGGTCGCCAGTCATATGCTTGGAACAGCCTGAGTCCAGGTACCACAGAACGATTTGAACGATCTGCAGTTGAACACAGACAAGAATGGATAACTGGATAATTGGGATCCCCATGCAAGAATGGGTTCCATTTGGTTAGTAACACTGGTTGGAACACCCACATCAGAAATAGAAGCATTCATATCAGAAAATAGGGCAGTGGAATCATTGTGAATAGATGCAGTACTAGTGTCTTTATTAGCCCTGTTCACAGTGTGCTCACTTCTTAAGGGAATAGATCTACCAGTAGGCATCCATTTTCTAGTGGGCATTGTCTGATTAGTCTTATGACCAACAGGTATCCAATAATAGCCTATCTTACTAAATGTTCTTCCTGTGGGTTTCCACTGTTTTCTAACATTCTTTCGTTTTTGCCTTTTAGCCTTCTTAGCATGATTTTTAGCATTAACAATATTGATTGGACAATTAACATCATTAGGCAAAACATTAACACCACATTCATGATTAGAAACAGAATTCAAGCAGACATTAATACAAGGTTTGCAAAAAGTATCAGAATTCGAATTAATTACAGTACGCCTATGGCTAATACTAGAATCAACACGATTCGTTTTATTCGGCTCAAACTTAGAGTTCCTAGGTAGGTCTTCTACTATCTTCCAATGTACATTCTTAGCTTGCGAGGTCGTGTCCTTCCTTGTATTATCTTGAGACTTTGACCTGCTTGCTTTAATGTCACTGATTACTCCTGTAGAGGGAATGGGAACATTAGTTGGTTTGGCTACTATTTGCTTCACCTATTTAGATGTGCTGGGATCTGAGCTACATGCAGGCACACTAAGATTAACTTTTTTAACACTTGAATAGCTGGAATTTGAACACCTAGAGTGCACACTCGAGTTCACATTCTTAGCACTAACAGATTTGAAATCTGAACTACTTGAAGGCACATTAGGGTTCACATTCATAACATTTGGCATTGAGTGACTTGCATGCTTGGCACTAGGCATAGAACACGGTATCAAGGGATTGACTTGCTCACCTAAGGTTTTAGGGCATATTGTAATTAGGCATTCTAGAAGTTCTTGAGATCGTTTGGCATATAAGCATGCATGGCCAATTGCATTATCATCTGGTTTCTCTAACTTATCCTCTTCTACAATCTCATGGAGACATTCTAGGCTGTCCTTAAGGTATGAGAAATATGTTTGAATAGCAAGTTTGTTATTCCTAAGATGAGGAGGAACATATTTCACAGACAAAGCATATTTATTACAGACATGTACCTTTGATACACCATTCTCCCCATTGGTCATTGGCATCTTCCCTTTTACCTGACTCTTTAGATTCTCAATTTCTTTTTGTAACGAGGCTACTGATTCGTTATTTTTGTTACGAGTGACCTTTATAGATTCAAATAATTCATTGAAATGACGTTTAACCTTTTCATTTTCTTCAAGGAAAGCCTCATTTTCCTTTTGTAAAGCATTTACTAAGTTTTGAAGATGAAAGTTTTGAGAACTCTGAGAATCTAAAGGAGGAGGCATTTGGGGACCAGTCACATTGTTCGTTTGACCCTTTAATTGAGAGATTTGGGCTTTCAACCTTCTGATCGTGTTGCAATGAGCTTGAATCTGTTCATCACGTTTATTAATTTGAAAAACTGCATCAAACTCTGGAGCATCTGAGGATGTCTTGATATTTGAAGTTTTGACATTTTCTTTAAGATGTTGATATTTTAGTTGTAAATTAAAATGCTCAACTTCTAGTTTAGAAAAATGTTTAACCAAATTGTCGTGATCATCCAGTTCAATTTTCTCACTTAGTTCAGAATTAGATTTTTCAAGCTCAATGACACGATCATGGGAGACTTTCAAAGCAACAGACAATTCATGGAATCGAGAAGCAGTAATAGAACAGTTAGTGGCAGTGTAGAACACATCTTGAGCAATACATTCAGAAATCAGGTTCTCATTTAGTGTATGCAAGTTCTTCCTCTCAATCTCATTATATTTTAGTGCTCGCTCATAGTCACTAACCTCAACTATCATTGCATCAAATTCCTTTTCCATTCCCTTAATATCAGTATCTATCCCCTTTTTAAGACTCTCAAAGTGATCTTTTAGAAGTTTAAAGAAAGGCATGACCTCAGTTAAATAACATTCTTTCATTTGCTCAAAACCCCTTTCTCCTTCAGTTATACCAGTGGGTGTGATCCTTTTCTTGCAAGTTTTCTCAAAATCAACAAATAGTTGAAAGATAACATATTGGCTAATTAAGGTCTTGCTTTTAGTGGCAATTGTTCTAGGAACAAGATGCATTGGTGTATTAGGAGGATACACAGTCGCTCTAGGCATTTTCCAAAGGGGAGGGTTTGTTTCTACAATATTTTCAGCTTTCTGCTTATCTAGATCTACTTTCCAAAAAACTTGTTCGGGAGTCAACAATGTCTGAGGCTTAAACTTGTTCAAGGAAATCCAGTTTTCCTTCTTGTAATCATGGGGTGTGATCTTTATTTTCTTCTCTTTACATTTAGGATCATCTAATTTCTTGTTCATCTTATCCCTAGTGACTACATCTGATTTCTTATCTTCCTCAGTACACTCAATGCAACTAGGTTTCTGTCTTGGTTTAAGGATTTCATTGCCATCATAAAGAACCTTATGAGCATTTCTAGCCTTTTTAATAACATCTGGATTTGGTTCCTCAATAAGGGGAATGCTATGCTTATCACTTAAGACTCTATGCTTAGTGATCATGTAAGCAGTCTGAATGGTGTTCCCTTGTATGTACAACTTGTTTTCAAGTTTGTTTTTCAAAGTTTTCAGATTAGAAAAATCTTTCAAGAGTTTTGATTCCTTTGTATTAAATTCTTGCTTGAGCATTTTCATATTTTCTTGAAGTTCTTGTTTTTGCTTAGCAGTTTTAGAAAGCTTTTCTTGCAAGGAATTTAACTCTTGTTTTAATACTTCTTCTCGAAAATTACTTTTTCTAATGATTGTACGCACTTGGTCATCCATTTCTTGCTCACGAGTGGTCAACTCAAATTTTGCACGTTGTTCATAAATAGCAACACGTTCTTTATAGGCATTTAGTTCAGAAATTACAGAATCATCAGGGGCACATGCAGTGTATTCATCAAAGATATAGTCATTGTTGACTGCAGAAGATGCATCACTTGGTACAACTTCACTTTCACTTTGTTTCACATATTGATCATATGGGACAACATTGATATTACCCATATTTTCAATATTTGATTCAATAGTTTCAGTTAATTGTACTTTGTCATGCATCTTTTGCACATCAGCATCATCGTATAATTTTAATACCTCTGAGATGAGTTTGTCTTTGGATGGGCCAGCTTGTGGTGAAGATGAGACCTTGGGAGAGACCATTGGAGAAATGCTAGCCATAAAAATTATGTGTGCAGTAGGTCCATCATCCACATCAGAGTCGTATGCATCACAATCAGCGACTTGAAAGGCATTCTGATGATTGTGACCTATTTCCTGAACAGGCTGCTCATCCACGTCAGCATCATAGGTCTTGGCATTGCCCTCAGCAAGAAACAACAACTCCTCTTCATCCAAAGCAGCACCATTATCCTGAGCTTGTACAAGCAGCATCTTATCTCTGAAGTAATCAGCATTCTGTGGACGTTTTGGAGATGTGTAGTTCCTTGCAATGTGTCCCTCACCACCACAGTTGTAGCATTTGATCGGCTTAGGTTGACCTTGATTACCATTCCTTCCTTGATTCTGATTACCAACATAACCTCTACCCGCTCCACCTCTTCCCTGATCCTACTGTCTTTCCTGAACTGGTTGCACCACGATCCTCCCATCTTTAACAGTAGCTTGATTGTGTGGGTTAGATGCTGTTCTGAGGTTGTTGTTGGTTTGTGGGAGAGAATTCATGTTTTGACTAATCAGAAGAGCTAGTTGATTAATGATGTTACCCACGTGTGCATCAGCATCAGCTTGTTTGAACATAGGATCAGGAATGAGTTTGTGATTACCATTACCCATGGGTATGACTTGTGAGGCTTTGGTTGTGATTCCGATGTTTGAGTAGAAGGCAGTTGAGTCATTAGATGAGCTTGTCTCTCCCTGGTTGGTTTTGAACTGATTAAGAATCATCTTTTCAAACATGGCATGTCTCTCATTCTGAAGAAGGAAGGCATAGAGTTGCTCATAATTCGTATTCTTCAATCCTTTAGTGAGCTTCACAGAAGTAACAAACTTGTGCCATTCGGGATTCATGTTGTTCACAAATTTTGAGTTCAGCTGAATGTTAGGCATAGTCATTCTGATGTTCCTCAAATCATTCACTAGCTTATGAAATCTCACATAGTACTCATAGAAACTCTCATATGGTCTCATCTTGAAGTGTTCAAATTCGTCATAGAGTTGTGATTCTCTGTCTTCCATAGTTAATTCAGAACCTGAGAGAAGCATCTTGACATTATCCCATACTGCCTTTGCATCGGTGTTGTGATTGATCAGCTTGTAGATGTCTTTAGGAAGACCTTGAAGAACAATGTTAGAAGCCCTGATATCAGCATCGAATCTCTTTTTCTCCTTATCATCAAGCTCATCATACATTTTTGGTCTGTCCATTCCGTAAATCAGAGTTCCATCTTCAGCAGTATCAAGTACATCTCTAGTCGTCTCAACCCGATACGGTCCTTCATCAATGGATTTGAGAATGTTGACTCCATTTTCCTTTCCAAGACAGTACAATCTAATTCGTTGAGCCCAAGAGTCGTAGTCAGTTCTGTCAAGCATGGGTGGACGAGTATCTGAACCAGCTGCTTGAACATCCTCGGCAACAGTGGAGATGATAGTCGGAACGTTTGTAGACATGTTTCAAGCTCTACAGGATTTTACTATTCTTTGATTAAACCGGGAAATTGATTCTTTCACGGGATTTTACTAAACCAAAAGAACAACCGTAAAAATGTAACACGAAGAAGAAAAAGGTCTAAATGAACAAGTCGCTAAACACACAACTCGCATAAGCAGTCAACTCGCTCAATAGCCAAGTCGCTTTAGCATCAACTCGCAACACACTCAACTCGCTTAAGTAATCAAGTCGCTAAGTAGCCAACTCGCTTTAGTCTCAACTCGCAATACAATCAACTCGCTTGAACACTAAGTCGCTTAAGTTAACTCGCTAACGTTACAAGTCGCTAAGTAGCAAGTCGCTTTAGATCTCAAGTCGCTTAAAGAAACAACTCGCTTAGAACCCAAGTCGCATAAAGATCAACTCGCTAAACAGCTAAGTCGCATGTACCAACTCGCATAAAATAACTAAGCAACTCGCTTTGAAGAAAAGCAAGTCCGAGACTCAACTCGCTTCGTCCTTCTTTCAAAAATAACCACTTTGTCAATCCAAAACAACCAAACCACAATGATTTAAGCCTTCCAATTCAAAACATAAACACATATGATGATCCTAAACACAAGAGTACAAGCAAAATTCAAACTTTAACACTAGAATTTGTTCAAATGAATCAACCTCTCCTAAACTCTTAATATACCAAAAACCTTATGAAATCCACCAAAACAAAGAGCATGAAAGATGAGTGATCAAACCATGGCTCTTGATACCAATTGTAAGATATTGGATTTCACAAACACTCTAAACCATGATCAAAGTAGGTGTATAAGTATGTTAGAGAGAGAAAATTCTAGTGAGAGAAAGGAAGAGAGTTGGGAACTATAGTGAGAGAAAGAAAATATTATTATGAGCTCCAACCCTCTACCTTGGGAGGTAGAGGGTATTTATAGTTTTACAATAAAACGCCACACAACGGGCTGTGGATCAGGCATATAGTGGGTAAAGACCCGTCCGTCCTCCACGGTGTTACTTAACTAAAAACTACTTAACTAAAAATAACTATGACTACGAGCTTTCTAACGATTACATATACTTGAGGTGACCGACTCTTTAATATCTGGAATTTCTAATTCCTAACACGTAAACCAAAGCTTAGGCGTAAGAACCTTATGCGTAAGTCTCCCTTATGCGTAAGACAAGCTTATGCGTAAGAAAAAGCTTATGCGTAAGAATTGTTACGCGTAAGTTTTATGCTTATGCGTAAAATTAGGGTTTTACCCGCAAAGATCTCTTACACTTCACAGTGCATGAGATATCCAAAGTCGAAGTGTTTTTCAGGCTTATCCAAGCAAGAAGAACACTGAGTAACCACAAAAAATGAAGATCAAGTGACAAATACCTTATGCGTAGGATTAGGGTTTCGTTATGCGTAGAAAGTACAAATTTTGCCAAACACGTTTTTATGATCAAAACCTTTTACTAAACTTGATTATGATGATGAAACAACCTTAAAAACACCAAAACAACAAAGCTTGAGGATCAAAACCACCTTTCTCTCTTACGCGTAGTACCGTACACTCGTATCCAAACACGCATAAAAACCAAGAAAAACTTGTAAAGTTTGAACCTTTTTGCAAGAAACTGAAAGTTTAACACTCAATAAACCTTAACCCATGAGAATCTTGGATTAAAAAGTGTAAAATTTAAAGCTTTAAGGATTCAAAAACTCGTATACGAGACACCCTTTTTACGCGTAAAACAAAACTAAACCTTAACCCAAAACAATAACTATCAAACCAAGAACATGAGAGATGGATGATCAAACCATGGCTCTTGATACCATTTGTAGGATCTTGGTTTAACACAAACAAGGTAGGCGGCGTTAGGTTAAGAGTATAGAGAGAGAAAGTGGGAGAGAAAGGGAACCCTAGAGAGACAAAGAAAAATGTATTATGAAGCTCCAACCCTTTGCCTTGGAGGGCAAAGGGTATTTATAGGGTACAAGCTTAGACGCCTCTAATAGGCTGTGGATCAGGCATACAGTGGGTAAAGACCCGTCCGTCCTCCACGGTGTTACAAAGTAATCTAAATACTAACACTGAATTACTATGACTACGAGCTTTCTAACGAGTATACATACTTGAGGTGACCGACACTTTAAGTACTGGATTTACTAAATCCCAACACATTTTGATTGTTCTTGGATTCTTGATTAAGTTCTTTGCTCTATAGCCAGTAGTCTTTGATTCTTCATGTTTCACATGTTTTGTAAATTCAAGTGGAGGTTTTTAAATGATCCATGTGATGATGAGTTTTGAGCCAGCTTTGAGATCATCAGCCACCATAAATCTCTGACTCTTCCTATGTAGTGTTGCCATCATGTGACGATGTGACTTTGGACCGTCATGCTCACATTCTGGATCATGATATCTTCTTATCAGAGTTGCGGAAGCTTTTGTTGATTCATGATATTTGCAGCAGTGTAGCAGAAGCATGGAGTGGAAATATCAGAGTCACTTGATGAAGATATGCACATATCATGATTTCTTTGAGATGAATGTGATGTGTGAGCATGCGGCTCTGGATTGATCCCTCAGTTCTGATCAGCTGCAACCGTCGGGTGCTCCTGCAGACAATAGTTAGCAATAAAAGCACACGAAAGTGTCTTTGATCACTTTCGTTGAATTGAGGTACACGGCCCACGGTTCCCCGTTGATCAGTACAAGTACTGCCTGTGAACAGGTAGAATTCCGAAGAATCTCCTTGACAGGGTTTCGCAGCTGCTCTAGCCGTTCTCAAACCGGAACGTCTCAAAGAAGACAACACGGAGTGAGTGAACCAGCAAATTGAGGTTTGTTGATTGAAGAAAATGATTTGAAAACAATCGTGTATTGCTTATCAGAAAGAATTTTTGCAATACAACGAAGGTTTTATAATAGAAATCAATTTTCAATCATAAATATCTTTTGATTTTGAAAACGAAGTACACAGTCGATGTGCTATAGAAAAATAAATTTTTTGAGCACAACGACTGGTTTTTCAAAGGTATCCGTCAATCTATTTCCTGATCCAGGATTGATTCATAAAGTGAATCGCTCCATCGTTTCTGTCCAGTTGTCACATGGTTGATCTATTGAATAGATCTCACATGCCACCCACCAAGAGCTTGTTAGATGTTGGCTCTAGAAGGCTTTCCATCTTCACTATGAATATGACAGCATATCACTCAGATGCTCTGGCAATACCACAAGTATAATGCATAGGACTCTTAAGATATATTCTCACTTTCCACATTGTGTGAAACAGTGAGTCTTCATTGATTGTGTCCTAGAGATATTTATTGATGATCTCGTGGCTCTAGACTCAATAGTGCACATTTGGTTCCTATGCCGGAGACTAGGGAGAGGGTCTCCTTCTTCAATATCAATAATCTCTAAGAGAAAGTCGATAGATTATGTAGGTTCCCCGTGAGAATGAAACAAGTCCTTTTAAGAGGAAATTGAGTAGCTTGGGAAGTTGTAGTGTAGTGCGTCACTGGGTCCATGACGTCTTGTCTTCAATACTTGTGTTACCTTGGTAACCACCAGTAGCATATGAATTGAACCCGGTTTCTGCCCTAAGGTTGAAATAATGGAGGGCTATTTCTTTTCACCCTTTTCTCATTCATTTCTTTTTCATTCTTCAACCCCTTCAGTGCTTACCGAGCTTTCATAACTAGAACCTTGTTGGGTTTATTCCAGTTCTAGCTCTATCTCAGTCCGCACTCTTCTCATTTCTCACTTTTCTCCTTTTTCCATTATACTTAAGGACTTCTACACTATCTAGTGGATTGTCCCTGGGTAGATCCCTCCGGCTCTGGCGGGATCGTGGGAACAAATACCTAACCTAACCATCCTTATAAAACCATGCATAAAGTAAGTTGGTCGGTCTTTTGGTATTGTTCTTCTGCCATTGAAACCAATTAAAAACCATTTGAAAATGAATCCAGGTACTTGTGATACAAGATCAAATCATTTTTGTACCTGAATCATTTTTGATATTTCTAGAAAACGCTCCCCCTCAACATGTGCATCAAATATTTGAAATTGTTTTGGCACATGGAGGCAAGAGGAATTTGAAATCTTAGATTAAGATTTAAAGATCCAATCTTTGATTAACATTTTCTAAAATGATTATCATCACTTCCTGATCCGATCTAGTATTTTAAATACTTTGGATAAAACAATTTTGGGAAGGACGAGGTTTTCTTATGATTGCTCCCCCTCAATATGTGCATCAAGATTCAAAAGTGTTTTGCACATATTAGAGAGAACCTGCACTTAGAGACAATTCAATCACGTTTCAATTCTTTTTGGTTTGAGATAGATGCTCCCTCTTAACATGTGCATGGAAAAATTGAAATCGTTTGGCACATGTAGGGAGGAGTGCTTGTTATTATCTTTATAAAACCACTTATTGAATTATCAGTTTATATCCAATTTAAATCACAAATTCTCCTCCGATCACAATTTTCAAATCCTTTGAGATTTGTGATCTCTATTGATTTAAATTGTTTTTGAAAGCTTTTGAGGGGAATTGTGAAAACACAACATTAGCGTTGTATCTTATGAAAACACAACATTAGCGTTGGTCTGGATCCAATTGTACAAAAACATTGTTCTTTTTTATTATCCAAAATTAGACCTTGCTCGAATACGTGCCAACTATTTGAAAAATAACTTTTTGATTTGATTTGAAATCATTCTCCCCCTCAATCAATGACATAAGTTGTTGATTGAGTGTTAGAGATTTTGACAAATGATAAGTCCAGATGATTTTCAAAAATATAGTCCGAGTTATTTTCAAAGCAATTTTGTTTTCATTAGATGACAAATATTTTTCAGAAGAATATTTAGAAGGAAAAATATTTGTGATGGAAATATTTTTCTTTTTGGCGACAAACATTTGTTTTTAGAATCAGAGCATGAGGTTTGAAAAATTAATTTAAGCATGGCTCTGTTCTTTCTGTTAAAACTAGTTACTGCCTGAAATGACAGTAAACTATCATTTTTGTCCATCCCATATATATATATATATATATATATATATATATATATGTATATATATATATATATATATATATATATATATATATATATATATATATATATATATATATATATATATATATATATATATATATATATATATATAAACGGTTTATGTATATTCGAACTGCATCTAAAGACCCGTGCCATTCTTTGAGTGACAAATCAAAGTCCGTAGATGTTATCGAAGAATAGAAATAGATTGCAAAAATAATATTTTTGGGCTTTTTTAAAGATTTTTTGATTTTTTATGGATTTTTGAAATTTTATATTTTTCTGTTTTCTTTTTGTAGGTTTTATAATTTTGTATTTTGTTTTTTGAATAAATATGTACAAGAGTTAGATGAAGAAAAGCATTTACTCCTCGTCTTCCTCTTGAAGACGTTTGAGTGTTTCCGGTTGTAGACTCTTAAGTCCAAGTCGTGGAAGAATAAACTCAAAACGTTCTCTAGGAAGAGCTTTAGTGAAGATGTCTGCCAGCTGATATTCAGTTCTCACAAAATATATTTCCACCACACCTTTCTCCACTTTCTCCCTGATGAAGTGATGTCGAATGTCGATATGCTTTGCTCTTGAATGTTGAAGGTTGTTGCATGAGAGAGCAATGGCACTTTTGTTATCACAAATTAGAGGATTTTGTTGAATTCAAAGCCATAGTCAGATAATTGGGATTTCATCCATAGGATTTGAGCACAACAAGATGACATGGCTATGTATTCTGCCTCTGTAGAGGATATAGATGTACTCATTTGTTTCTTCGAGGACCAGCTTACAAGCTTTTCTCCTAAGAATTGAGCACCACCAGACGTGCTTCGACGTGTATCTTGACACCCTGCATGGTCTGCATCTGCATATGCTGCTAGTGACATCTTGGTGTCCTTCGGATACCAAAGTCCCATATTAATGGTTCTTTGGAGATACCGAAAGACCCGTTTAACCGCTTCAAGGTGCTTTTTGGTAGGCTTAGCCTGGTATCTAGCACACATGCATATAGCGAACAGAATATCAGGTCTACTGGCTGTGAGGTACATCAGGGATCCAATCATACTTCGATATTTCGTTTGATCAACCATGATCCCTGAGTGGTCCTCATCCAGTTTTGTGCGCTCCACCATGGGAGTGTCAACAGGTTCACAAGTATCAAATCCAAATTTCTTTAAAATTTCATCAGCATATTTCGATTGATTAATAAAAATGCCTCCGGGACTTTGTGAAATTTGTAATCCTAAGAAAAATGACATTTGTCCCATCATAGACATTTGAAATTTGGAGCCCATTTCCTTTGAAAAACGGTCACATTCATTAGGGTCGGTCGAGGCAAAAATAATATCATCAACATAGATTTGAACATGAATTAAATGTTTGCCTGACTTTCTGGTGAACAACGTGGGATCAACTGCTCCTTTGCTGAATCCGTTGGTTAAGAGAAACTTTAACAGTGTGTCATACCATGCCCTTGGAGCTTGTTTCAAACCATAAAGAGCCTTTTTCAAGCGATAGACATGAGTAGGACGTTCTGGATCCATAAAACCTTCAGGCTGACTGACATAAATGATTTCTTTCAGATCTCCATTAAGAAAGGCAGTCTTCACATCCATTTGATAAACCACCATGTTCTTACTAGCAACATTAGCCAAGAAGATTCTGATTGCCTCGATACGTGCAACTGGAGCAAATGATTCCTCAAAGTCAATACCCTCCTCTTGACGATATCCTTTTGCAACAAGTCTTTCCTTGTTCTTTAATACATCACCATGCTCATCAAGTTTTACTTTGAAGATCCATTTGAGAGCAATGATCATAGCACAGTCAGGAGCTGGTACCAATTCCTAAACATCAAGTCGATCAAACTCATGAATTCTTCTTGCATCGCATTGAACCAGCTGTCCTCAGACATTGCGGTTTTGACATCTTTTGGTTCGACCTTTGATAGTATGGAATTGAAGAAGCACCATAAGGCATCTGTAGCAAGTTGTTTACGGGTGGATACCGGACGAGAAGGATTCCCAATGATATTGTCAAATGGATGATCATGTGTCCATTTTTTGAAATGCTCGTGTGGTTGTTGTTGAGGAACTGATGTAGCAGAGTTGGGGTCCCCTGATGAAGATGGTTCAGATGATGGATCAGGGGCAAAAATGTTTTCAAACGGTGCATTTTCTAGAGTGGCAAAGGGGTTGTATCCATCATAGTTGGCAGAAACATTTCCATGATGTACATTCGAGGATTGAGGATTTGATGATGAGGATGAGTGATCTACAACAGGCGCTTCTGGACTTAGTGACACAAAAATTGATGGATTATCTGTGTTGATTGGATTAGGAGCCGCCACTGTTGATGTTGTAGAATGATCATTGACAAGAGGCTCATAGTATTCATCAAACATCGGATCAAACAATTTCTTCAAATCTTCTTTAGAAGGAGGTACATATGGAACTGTAGGTGAGGAATTCTGTACAAGATAAGAACTGATAGGACAAGATAAGTGTTGAGATGCGGGTCCTAAACTAGATTGCCCAGGAGCCTTTTGCTCAGAGTTTCCATGTGACTCGGGTTCTTTTGTTGTAGATTCGGTAACCCTTCCGGTTTGGTGCATAACCCACAAAAACTCCAATGTCCGCCTTAGCTCTTAATTTTTCTAAATCTTGACCTTCATTTGTTGGATAGCATAAAGCACCGAACATACGAAGGAAAGAGAGATCAGGTTTTCGATTGTGAACGAGTTCATATGGAGTTTTTCCATGAGTGGTGTGGATAAGGGAACGGTTTTGGGTATAGCAAGCAGTGGCAATGGCTTCAGCCCAGAGAAACATTGGAACCTTTGAGTAGATTATCATTGTTCTTGCAGCTTCCACAAGAGTCCGATTTCGTCTTTCAACTACACCGTTCTGTTGAGGAGTACGTGGAACACTTCTTTGATAGCTGATTCCAATGCTTTCATAAAACTGACTTAGTTCTTTGTTAACAAACTCAGTTCCATTGTATGTTTGAATAATTATGACTGTTTTATTAAGTCGAACCTGCAGCTGTTTGATAAGCTTGATGATGAAATCTGGATTTCATCCTTTGTCCACAAAAACTTAACCCAAGTAAACCGAGATTAGTCATCGACAATGACTAACACATATTTCTTCCCGGTTATAGTCTGTACTCTCATGGGTGTGCACAAATCCATGTGAAGAGTATGAAGAACTTCCATAACTGAGTTTGTTGGTTTGAGTTTGTAGGTATATATCTTGCTTTTTCCCAATTGGCATGCTGAACAAAGATGATCTTTTTTATACTTTAATCTGGGAAGCCTCTTACGAGGTCCTTTCTGAAAAGATCATTTATGGTGCCGAAGTTCAAGTGATTGAGACGACGATGCCATAACCATGACTTTGTTTTTGAAGCCTTTGATAACAAGCAGATTGGAGAAGACCTCATCATATCTTCGATAGAGATGGTGTACAAGTTAGTTCCACGGGTTCCCTTTAAGAGCTCAACACCATCTAATTCTCTAACAAAGCAAGTATGTTTTCTGAAGGCTACTTCTAGATCAGAGTCACAGAATTGGCCAACAGAAAACAAGTTATGACCAAGACCTTCAACATAATACACCCTGGAAATTACACTGTCACCAACGACCTAATCTCCATATCCAATAATTGCACCAAAATGGTCATTCCCGAATCTAAAAGTCCCGATGAATTTACTCACGAAGTTCATGAGCAGTGAGCGATCTCCAGTCATATGCTTGGAACATCCTGAGTCCAGGTTCCACAGAACGATTTGAACAACCTGCAGTTGAACACAAACAAGAATGGATGACTGGACAATTGGGATCCCCATGCGAGAATGGGTTCCACTTGGTTAGTAAATGAGATTGGAACACCCACATCAGAAGCAGAAACAATGATATCATTGGAGGTAGATGTCGGGCTAGTAGTAACAGTAGATCTATTCAAAGTATGTTCACTTCTTAAAGATATAGTTCTACCAGTAGGCATCCATTTCCTAATGGGCATTGATCTAGATAATTTAGGGCACAACTCATTAAGATTGAATTTACGGCCAGTAGGTATCCATTGATAACCTACACTACTAAATTTTCTTCCTGTTGGTTTCCAATGTTTTCTAGCCTTCTTCCACCTTGGTTTTCTGTCCTTCTTATCCTGTTTTCTAGTGTTAACAATTTTTACCAGAGATTTGACAGCATTACTCAAATCATTCACAATACATTCATGATTAATACCAGAAATCAAGCATTCATTAAATGTTTTGCATGTAGTAGCAGAATTCGAATTAATTACAGTACGCTTATAGCTAATACTAGAATCAACACGATTCGTCTTATTCAACACAAACTTATTGTTCCTAGGGTGGTCTTCTACTTTCTTCCATTGATCACTCTTAGCTTGCGAGGTCCTATTTTGCTTTGTATTGCCTGAAGGCTTTGACCCGTTTGCCTTAGTGTCACTAATTACTCCTGTAGAGGGAATGATGGGAACATTAGTTGGTTTTGCTACTTTTTGCGTTCCTGATCTAGAAGTGCTGGGATCTGAAGTACTAGCAGGCACATCAAAGTTCACATGTTTAACTTTAGGCATAGAACAAGGCATATCAAGAGTCGCATGCTTAATACTAGGCATAAAGCATGGCATAATGACTTTATCTTTAGTTGAAAAAGGATTTAGGGCATGTTGCTCTTAAACATTCTAAAAGCTCCTGAGATCGTTTGGCATATAGGCATGCATACCTAACTTCTCTATCAAGTGGTTTATTTATGCTATCCTCTTCGACAATCTCACGGAGACATTCTAAACTATCCTTAAGATACGAAAAATATTCTTGACACACAAGTTCGTTGTTTCTAAGATGAGGGGGAATATACTTTACAGTCACAACATACTTAGAATCCGCAGATGCCTTTGATACAAAATTCTCATCACAGACAAGTGGCATTTTCCCTTTTACCTGACTTTTCAGATTCTCAATTTCCTTTTGTAAAGATATTATTTTTTCATTTTTCTTGTCACGAGTGACTTTTCTTGAATCATATAACTCTTTGAAATGTTGTTTAACTTTTTCATTTTATTCAAGAAAACTCTCATTTTCTTGTTGTAAAACATTAATGATGTTTTGAAGATGAAAGTTTTGAGAATTCTGAGAATCTAAAGGAGTAGGAATTTGGGAGCCATTAACATTATTCTTTTCACCTTTCAATTGTGAAATTTGGGTTTTCAATCTTCTAATCGTGTTATAATGAGTTCGAATGTGTTCATCACGTTTGCTTATTTCAAAAACTGCATCAAACTCAGGAGCATCTAAAGATGTCTTGACATTTGAGGTTTTAACATTTTCTTTGAGATGTTGATACTTTAATTGCAAAGCAAGATGTTCAACTTCCAAATTAGAAAAATGTTTTACCAAGTTATCATGATCATCCTCCTCAATTTTCTCATGCAGTTTAGAGTTTGTGTTTTCAAGCTCAATGACACAATCGTAGGAAACTTTCAGAGCAGCAGATAATTCATGAAATTGAGAAGCAGTAATAGAATAATTAGTAACAGTGTAAAACACATCTTGAGCAATACATCCAGAAATCAAGTTCTCATTTAAGGTATGCAGATTCTTCCTTTCAATTTCATTACATTTCAATTCATGTTCATAATCACTGACCTCAATTTCCATTTCATTAAACATTCTTTTCATGTCTTTCACTTCAGTGTCTATTGCCTTTTGAAGAGACTCAAATTGTTCTTTTAGTTGTTTAAAGAAAGGCATGACCTCAGTTAAATAACACTCTTTTGTTTGTTCAAAACCCATTTCCCCTTCTGTAATCCTAGTTGGAGTGATTCTCTTCTTACAAGTTTTCTCAAAGTCAACAAATAGTTGGTACACTACATATAAGCTGACTAAGGTTTCGCTTTGTGTGGGAAGAGTTCTAGGAACTAAATGCATAGGTGTATTTGGGGGATACACAGTGGCTGGAGGCAATTTCCTACAAGGGGAATTCTTTTCAATAAACTCATCAGCTTTTTGCTTGTCCATATTCTTTTTCCAGAACACTTGTTCAGGGGTCAACTGGGTCTGAGGTCTAAATTTATTAAAGGCAATCCACTTTTCCTTAGCATAATTTGGTGTTTTAAAGGTGATATTTTGTTTTATGCACGAAGGATCCTTAAGTTTATCATCCATTTTTTCTCTAGTGACTTCTTCTAATTTTCTATCGTCCCTAGTGCACTCAGCACAAGTGGGTTTCTGTCTAGGCTTAAGAATCTCATTTCCATCATATATTACCTTTTGAGCTGCTTTAGCTTTAATACAAGCCTTAGGATTTGGTTCTTCTACAAGTGCAACACTATGCTTATCACTTAAAACTCTATGCTTAGTGATCATGTGAGCGGTCTGAATGGTGTTACCTTGTACGTACAACTTGTTTTCAAGTTTGTTCTTTAAAGTTTTTAGGTTGGAAAATTCATTTAAAAATTTTGATTCCTTAGCATTAAATTCCTGTTTATGCACTTTTACATTTTCTTGAAGTTCTTGTTTTTGCTTAGCAGTTTTGTTAAGCTTTTCTTGTAAGGAATCTAACTCTTGTTTTAACATTTTTTTCCCTAAAATTACTTTTTCTGATAATTGTAAGCGTTTGGTTATCCATCTCCTGCTCACGGGTATTCAATTCAAACTTAGCACGTTGTTCATATATGGCAACTTGTTCCTTATAGGCATTTAGTTCAGAGGTTATAGAATCATCAGGGGCACATGCAGTGTATTCATCAAGAATATAGTCATCATTGACTGCAGAAGATGCATCACTTGGTACAATCTCACTTTCATTCTGTTTCACATATTGATCATGTGGGACAACATTGCTATTACCCATATTTTCAATATCTGATTCAATAATTTCAGTTGATTATACCTTGTCGTGTGTCTTTTGCACATCAACTTCATCGTATAGGTTCAATACCTCTGATATGATTGATTCCTTGGAAGGACTGACCTGTTGTGGTGAAGGAGCCTTTGGAGAGACCATTGGTGAGATACTAGCCATGAAGATGGTCTGGGCAGTAGGTTCATTATCGACATCAGACTCAAATGCATCACAATATCCAACTTGAAATGCATTTGGATTATTGTGTCCCATACCCTGCGCTGGCTGTTCATCCACATCTGCATCGTAAGTTTTGGCATTTCCCTCAGCAAGAAACAGCAATTCTTCTTCATCCAATACTTCTCCATTATCTTGAGCTTGTACCAGCAGCATTTTGTCCTTGAAGTACTCTGCATTTTGTGGACATTTAGGAGAAGTACAGTTCCTCGCAATGTGTCCTTCTCCACCACAGTTGTAACACTTGATTGGCTTCCCTTAACCTTGAGCCATGTTCCTTCCTCGATTCTGATTACCCACATATCCTCCACCTACACCAGCATTTCCATAACCCCCTGCCATTCCTTGTTCATTTTGTCGTCCTTGCACATTTTGCACCACTACCTTTCCTTCTTTGACTGTAGCATGATTGTGGAGATTGGAAGCGGTTCTGATATGATTGTTGGTGTGTGGAGTGAAGTTTAAGTTTTGATTAACCATTAGAGCCAATTGATTAACAAGATGTTCCCTGAATGTGTCTAAATCTGGAGGCTTATACTCTGGATCTAGAATGAGTTTGTGATTGCCATTTCCAGTTGGTATGACTTGTGATGCTTTGGTGGTTATTCCTACATTTGTGTAGAATGCAGTTGAATCATTTGACGAGCTTGCATCTCCATAATTGGTCTTGAACTTTTCCAAGATCATTCGATCAAACACAGCATGTTTCTCATTTTGAAGCAAGTATGCATACAATTTCTCGTAATTTGTGTTCCTCAATCCTTTGTTTAGCTTGACTGCAGTGACAAATTTGTGCCATTCGGGATTCATGTTGTTCACAAACTTTGAATTGAGCTGGATATTTGGCATGGTCATTTTGATATTCTGATAAGGTTTTAAAAGGTACCATTTTGAGGGGTCGTTTAAGTCCTTATTTGATCACTTTAGTATCCGTTATTGCTTAATATCGTTCCTTTTCACTTTTTAGGTCTTTTGAAGGCAAAATGCTGGAATGGCACTTATTTGGACGAAAAGGCGCGAATATATGAAGAAAATGGCCAAAGTCAAAATCGAGACACTCACAGTTGCTGAAACTAGAAGGCGACGGCGTCAGGTGTTAATGGCGACGCCGTCCCAAAATTATTGTGACGATACAGGACTCAAAACTCGTATTTTCAAGTGACGGCGTCTAGTTGTGAAAGAGTAGGCCGTCGCTACTCAGACGGCCTAGATGCAATCCAGACGACGTCAGAAGCTGAAGAGGACGGCGTCACGGACATAAGGTGACGCCGTCGCAAGGTTAACGTGGCCAAGATGAAACCCTAATGACGGCGACACGACGGCGTCACTAAACATAAGGTGACACCGTCGCAATTGTAATCTTATATATAGAATCCGAATTTTTCAGTCTTTGTGGTGGAGAGTCTTTGGAGTAAAAACCTAAAACTGAACCTAAGGTGTCTTGTACAGTATTTTAGGGTTTAAACCCTATCTTACATCAAGATAAGTCTTTACTTCATTAATTCAATTATGTCTTTGATTATTTGTGTGTATGCTTGCATGTTCTCCATGTCCGGCTAATTTACTTATGTGTTTGCTTAGGAAGTATGAAACTTAATTATTGAATATTGATTGGTTGTTTCTTATCTTAGTTGATTAATGATCTAGTAATGCGATAGGTCATTCGTTGTGTACTTAATGCTTGATTCATCTTTGTGAACCTTAGAATATAATTACCTGAGTAGTTGTAGGCTAAACCATCCAAAGAGCGCCTTAGAGTAGGAGTTTATCATCCCTAGTGGGTTTGTAGACAAGACCCTTTGGTAAGTTCAAAGAGTTAGGGAGAAACGCATACCCTACAACTTTAGACACACAACGCAACTAGGAATAAGGACGTGACAATTCAACCACCAATAGGAGATAATTAAGGAGTAATACAAACTAAGTAAACACATCTTTAAACTATCATACGAGCACACATTAATTAGACATAGACTCCCACAACCGTAGTTTAGATAATTAGATAATAGTAGAGTAATCGGTAGAAATACCAACCCCCCCAAATCCAATACCCGAGATTTGTACCTTTCCATTTCATAAAACATAAAAAGATAAAAAATAATCTTCCTCACCCTTAACCTTAGCGTAGTAACTCCTTACTAGCATTCCTATTCCCCTAGAGAACGATATCAATACCCGTGGCTTACCCTAATTACTACACTACAACGATTAGGTTCACTGCCTAGGGTGTTATAAAACTTGCTCGAAGAAAAGGAAGTTTCCTTGACCCCGAACGACGCGTGTAGCGTTATCAAGCTTTTGGCGCCGCTGCCGGGGAATAGAATAGCTAGTTAGTAGTCCACCTCGTTTAGGTTCTTTGCTTGATTCCTATCAAGTAAATTTTTTCTCATTTTTAGCTTCCTCATAGTCTATCCCCCTTCTTCGTGACCTTTGTTCGTAACCATTTTCATTAACTATTCCGTTAGCTGTTATGGAGAACGCGAATCTGCCAAAACTGTCACCCAATCAAAATCCACTACATAATCTACCCTTTCCACTCCAAAATGAGATCTTGAGGTTCCAGCAATATCATGATGAATCCTTTCCTGAGGCGTGGACTCGAATTAAATATTTATTACAAAAAGTCCTTTATCATGGTATTGATTTACTGTTTCCACTACAATTCTTTTACACTCGTATCGCCCACGAAACCCAAAGGAGACTTGACTATGTAGCGGATGGGGATATTTGGGGACGTGGTGTTCGAAATGCATGGGAAACCTTTGAGATTCACGCCCAATTTAGAAGTGGAACATGGGACCCAAAAAATGAATCTTTAGACCTATTTTCAATTTGGAAACTTCGGTCGGAAAGGTTGTTTAGGAAGGAGATGATTAGAGTTGAGGTACCAAGGTGCATGTCATGGTTAGGCGCTACCACAGTACAAAATGAATACATAGGTGATCTTGATAAGATGGAGGATAGAGTAGAAAATCCAATCCCATCGGATAACTCACAAGTCCTACCATCACTTGAGGAACACACATCGCCTATAACTTACCCGGAAGAAGTAGAAGAGACTATAGGAACCCCGATTGTAGAACCTTTGGACCAAACGCCACTAGGGAATATAGGTTTAGATGCTTGTTGTCATGACCTCTCTCTTAGTCCTAGGAAAGTTCCTAATTTTGATGAACCGGAGCCTCAACCAAAAACCTTACCCAATTTTCCATCTTTAGATGTGAATCTTGGAATTGAATTAGGCCCCAATCCACCCATCAAAATAGATAGTCCGGGTAGTTGCTTGATAAAGGTGGTAGATTCTAGGCCATGTAGAGTAGAAGCTAATATAGGAGTAACCCATGACCTTACACACTTACATCACCCATTCATGGTTGATAACAAGAAACACTATGGGTTTAAACCGGGTTTATTAAGTCAAGATGGATCCTTAACTAAGAATCTTTTGAAGTTGATAGAAGATGATCCATTTTTAGGAGAGAGATTTGATTCACCCGCTACACCAATAGACTTAGGTAAGGTTATAATGAATGGAGCACACTTCTTTGAGCATATAAATCACCCATCACCCTCTCCCCACGTAGCAAATTTCCACCCTAAGGGTGTGTATTGCTACTATCACCCGCACTTAAACTTAAGTGTAGGAAAAACTTCCCCTTTATCTGTTAAATAAGGGTAGAGTCAGGCTCGTGACTCGAACAAAAACAAGCGCTTCTTGGGAGGCAACCCATGTGTATTTGTTTTTCATTTTCATTTGTGTGTCGTATATCTTTTATTAATTGTTTATTCTCATGTTTGAATTTGTAAAAATGCTTTATTTTGTCTTTAACCTTGTCTTAATTACATATAAAGGTATTTTACATAAGGGATAAGTGTAGGGAGGATTACACACGTTTTCAAAAGAAACGTGAACATGAGAATTACAATTATTTAAAAGATATATATGTGTGTTTGTTAGAGTCAAATGCTTGTATCGAGTCATAATGGATGTTTTGCAGGAATTTTTCCAGATTCTAAAGATATAAATTTTCCAGAATTTTTTCAGAAAATCGCAGACCAGTTTTCGTCAGGAAGGAGTAAAAACATCAGATTACTTTTTTCTCGTTTTCTGAGCTACTTATAAATTTTTGGAATTTTCCAGGTCTTAATTTTCTCAGAAAGTCTGTAAACATCCATTCCACAAGCATTATATCCTAGTTTAAATCGAGTCTTATATATATTATTACCGCCGATTTTACGCGAAGGTTTCGTTTGTTTCTTCAAGTGTGCAGGTTTAGTTTGTCAAGAAGAAGTTACATAAGATTGGAGGAGCTTTTCACGCAATAATTCTTCTTGAAAAGGATTTAACCACCACTTTACACGGATCCTACCGAGCTAATCAGGGGAGTATTAGTTTCTTTCGTTTTAAATTACCTTCTTTTATCATAACTTTGATACTTTCGGGGAACATTGGGGACAATGTTCAGTTTAAGTATAGGGAGGGAAAATAAAACGGGAACTTTGAAACTATGCTTATCCTTGACTATTTGCTTTGTCCAATTGTGATTGTGTAATAAACCATGAGAAAATATCGGTTAGGGTAATTTTGGCACCAAATTTAAATTTTTTTATGACATATAGGAGTGGGCCATTAGTCTTAACAAAAGCGTCTCACGGATAGGAAATTATATGACTAGCACAAAACCCTTTACCACCCAAATTCCACCAAAATGTGAGGATCGCCCTTAGATTAGTAGGAATTAAAGCATTCATCTTTAATGCTTAGAGTGTGAACCGGTAGTATATTAGATTCTAGAACTTGTTTTGTGATGCATTCCGAGATCGCAAGTGAGGCTACACTTGTGTAGTTAGGAATAACTAAATGATAAGAGGCATTAGGATAACCCTTGTTTGATACCTGTAATATAATTACTTCTTCCACATCGGTTGAGTAATTCCCCCACACCCTTTGCGTTGTACTCATCTTTAGTACACGATACCCCTAGTTAACCCCTCAGAGCCTATCCTTTTCGCGGTTCTCGTGATATTTCGGTTTTTCCGGAATATCAATGAAGAGCATTGTTTACACCCCAACCCCAAATATACACCCAATTCGCCTTAGCCTACCCCTTATGCACTCACTTTTAGTGCAAATGTTTTTTATCACCCCAAACCCTTAGTTCAATTATCTAGTTGCTTGCATAAGTTGCTAAGTCGAGTCATATCTTTTGTATACAGTTTTGGGATGATTGGGATTCATGGGAAAAGTTAAAGTTTATGAAATGACGGGAAGGGAACATTAATTCAAATTCCCTTTGTTTGCATAATAATGTACCCCAAGTGTTTTGATCTTTTCAATTCGGGTCAAATTAGTGTTAGAGTAATAAAAACTCAAGTGTAGGGATGTGCCTATAAATCCCTAGTATTTTGATGTTATCTTAGAGGATGGTAGAGTAAAAGTGTATGAAAAAAAAAAAAAAAAAAAAAAAAAAATTCGAAAAAAAATTTAGAAAAAAAAGAAAAGAAAAAAAAATAGAGTGTGAAAAAAAAAAAAAAAAAAAAAAAAAAAAAAAACATACGGGCTACTATCCTACATCTATCTTTAAATTTATGTTTGTTTATTTCAGTTACCTAGAGTTTTAGAGTGTCGAGTCTTGGCTTAGCAACGCCATTCTTCGTATGCATTTAACATAGAGATTTTTGACTTGCCACCACTAAATAGCCTATCCCACCAAACCCTTGTTTCCCTACCGTAAGCCTAACATTACAACCCTTTAAAAGACCTATTTGATAGTCTTTCCTAGGTGCTTACGCCAAAGCGATGGAGGTTTGATCTATTCTCAAGCCTATGGTAATCTATGTACTAGGACCGGTTAATGAGTGTTTATCTTCCATTTCCTATTTTGTTATATTTCATATATACACCCGAGAGAGATGTGAGTATCCAAACACCCCATGTGAGGTGCTAGTATGTAATTTCCGTGCTTGTTATGACTTTTGCGGGGCTTATATGTGTTGTGGACCGTTTTGAATTAATGCTTCATGACCCCTAACTTATAAATTAATTGGCTAAAAGCACATTTGCTTGATGACAAGCAAATAACAAGTGTAGGGATATTTGATAAGGTTTTAAAAGGTACCATTTTGAGGGGTCGTTTAAGTCCTTATTTGATCACTTTTGTATCCGTTATTGCTTAATATCGTTCCTTTTCACTTTTTAGGTCTCTTGAAGGCAAAATGCTGGAATGGCACTTATTTGGACGAAAAGGCGCGAATATATGAAGAAAATGGCCAAAATCAAAATCGAAACACTCACAGTTGCTGAAACTAGAAGGCGACGGCGTCAGGTGTTAATGGCGACGCCGTCCCAAAATTATTGTGACGATACAGGACTCAAAACTCGTATTTTCAAGTGACGGCGTCTAGTTATGAAAGAGTAGGCCGTCGCTACTCAGACGGCCTAGATGCAATCCAGACGACGTCAGAAGCTGAAGAGGACGGCGTCACGGACATAAGGTGACGCCGTCGCAAGGTTAACGTGGCCAAGACGAAACCCTAATGACGGCGACACGACGGCGTCACTAAACATAAGGTGACGCCGTCGCAATTGTAATCTTATATATAGAATCCGAATTTTTCAGTCTTTGTGGTGGAGAGTCTTTGGAGTAAAAACCTAAAACCGAACCTAAGGTGTCTTGTACAGTATTTTAGGGTTTTAAACCCTATCTTACATCAAGATAAGTCTTTACTTCATTAATTCAATTATGTCTTTGATTATTTGTGTGTATGCTTGCATGTTCTCCATGTCCGGCTAATTTACTTATGTGTTTGCTTAGGAAGTATGAAACTTAATTATTGAATATTGATTGGTTGTCTCTTATCTTAGTTGATTAATGATCTAGTAATGCGATAGGTCATTCGTTGTGTACTTAATGCTTGATTCATCTTTGTGAACCTTAGAATATAATTACCTGAGTAGTTGTAGGCTAAACCATCCAAAGAGCGCCTTAGAGTAGGAGTTTATCATCCCTAGTGGGTTTGTAGACAAGACCCTTTGGTAAGTTCAAAGAGTTAGGGAGAAACGCATACCCTACAACTTTAGACACACAACGCAACTAGGAATAAGGACGTGACAATTCAACCACCAATAGGAGATAATTAAGGAGTAATACAAACTAAGTAAACACATCTTTAAACTATCATACGAGCACACATTAATTAGACATAGACTCCCACAACCGTAGTTTAGATAATTAGATAATAGTAGAGTAATCGGTAGAAATACCAACCCCCCCAAATCCAATACCCGAGATTTGTACCTTTCCATTTCATAAAACATAAAAAGATAAAAAATAATCTTCCTCACCCTTAACCTTAGCGTAGTAACTCCTTACTAGCATTCCTATTCCCCTAGAGAACGATATCAATACCCGTGGCTTACCCTAATTACTACACTACAACGATTAGGTTCACTGCCTAGGGTGTTATAAAACTTGCTCGAAGAAAAGGAAGTTTCTTTGACCCCGAACGACGCGTGTAGTGTTACCAAGTTTTTGGCGCCGCTGCCGGGGAATAGAATAGCTAGTTAGTAGTCCACCTCGTTTAGGTTCTTTGCTTGATTCCTATCAAGTAAATTTTTTCTCATTTTTAGCTTCCTCATAGTCTATCCCCCTTCTTCGTGACCTTTGTTCGTAACCATTTTCATTAACTATTCCGTTAGCCGTTATGGAGAACGCGAATCTGCCAAAACTGTCACCCAATCAAAATCCACTACATAATCTACCCTTTCCACTCCAAAATGAGATCTTGAGGTTCCAGCAATATCATGATGAATCCTTTCCTGAGGCGTGGACTCGAATTAAATATTTATTACAAAAAGTCCTTTATCATGGTATTGATTTACTGTTTCCACTACAATTCTTTTACACTCGTATCGCCCACGAAACCCAAATGAGACTTGACTATGTAGCGGATGGGGATATTTGGGGATGTGGTGTTCGAAATGCATGGGAAACCTTTGAGATTCACGCCCAATTTAGAAGTGGAACATGGGACCCAAAAAACGAATCTTTAGACCTATTTTCAATTTGGAAACTTCGGTCGGAAAGGTTGTTTAGGAAGGAGATGATTAGAGTTGAGGTACCAAGGTGCATGTCATGGTTAGGCGCTACCACAGTACAAAATGAATACATAGGTGATCTTGATAAGATGGAGGATAGAGTAGAAAATCCAATCCCATCGGATAACTCACAAGTCCTACCATCACTTGAGGAACACACATCGCCTATAACTTACCCGGAAGAAGTAGAAGAGAATATAGGAACCCCGATTGTAGAACCTTTGGACCAAACGCCACTAGGGAATATAGGTTTAGATGCTTGTTGTCATGACCTCTCTCTTAGTCCTAGGAAAGTTCCTAATTTTGATGAACCGGAGCCTCAACCAAAAATCTTACCCAATTTTCCATCTTTAGATGTGAATCTTGGAATTGAATTAGGCCCCAATCCACCCATCAAAATAGATAGTCCGGGTAGTTGCTTGATAAAGGTGGTAGATTCTAGGCCATGTAGAGTAGAAGCTAATATAGGAGTAACCCATGACCTTACACACTTACATCACCCATTCAGGGTTGATAACAAGAAACACTATGGGTTTAAACCGGGTTTATTAAGTCAAGATGGATCCTTAACTAAGAATCTTTTGAAGTTGATAGAAGATGATCCATTTTTAGGAGAGAGATTTGATTCACCCGCTACACCAATAGACTTAGGTAAGGTTATAATGAATGGAGCACACTCCTTTGAGCATATAAATCACCCATCACCCTCTCCCCACGTAGCAAATTTCCACCCTAAGGTTGTGTATTGCTACTATCACCCGCACTTAAACTTAAGTGTAGGAAAAACTTCCCCTTTATTTGTTAAATAAGGGTAGAGTCAGGCTCGTGACTCGAACAAAAACAAGCGCTTCTTGGGAGGCAACCCATGTGTATTTGTTTTTCATTTTCATTTGTGTGTCGTATATCTTTTATTAATTGTTTATTCTCATGTTTGAATTTGTAAAAATGCTTTATTTTGTCTTTAACCTCGTCTTAATTACATATAAAGGTATTTTACATAAGGGATAAGTGTAGGGAGGATTACACACGTTTTCAAAAGAAACGTGAACATGAGAATTACAATTATTTAAAAGATATATATGTGTGTTTGTTAGAGTCAAATGCTTGTATCGAGTCATAATGGATGTTTTGCAGGAATTTTTCCAGATTCTAAAGATATAAATTTTCCAGAATTTTTTCAGAAAATCGCAGACCAGTTTTCGTCAGGAAGGAGTAAAAACATCAGATTACTTTTTTCTCGTTTTCTGAGCTACTTATAAATTTTTGGAATTTTCCAGGTCTTAATTTTCTCAGAAAGTCTGTAAACATCCATTCCACAAACATTATATCCTAGTTTAAATCGAGTCTTATATATATTATTACCGCCGATTTTACGCGAAGGTTTCGTTTGTTTCTTCAAGTGTGCAGGTTTAGTTTGTCAAGAAGAAGTTACATAAGATTGGAGGAGCTTTTCACGCAATAATTCTTCTTGAAAAGGATTTAACCACCACTTTACACAGATCCTACCGAGCTAATCAGTGGAGTATTAGTTTCTTTCGTTTTAAATTACCTTCTTTTATCATAACTTTGATACTTTCGGGGAACATTGGGGACAATGTTCAGTTTAAGTATAGGGAGGGAAAATAAAACGGGAACTTTGAAACTATGCTTATCCTTGACTATTTGCTTTGTCCAATTGTGATTGTGTAATAAACCATGAGAAAATATCGGTTAGGGTAATTTTGGCACCAAATTTAAAATTTTTTATGACATATAGGAGTGGGCCATTAGTCTTAACAAAAGCGTCTCACGGATAGGAAATTATATGACTAGCACAAAACCCTTTACCACCCAAATTCCACCAAAATGTGAGGATCGCCCTTAGATTAGTAGGAATTAAAGCATTCATCTTTAATGCTTAGAGTGTGAACCGGTAGTATATTAGATTCTAGAACTTGTTTTGTGATGCATTCCGAGATCGCAAGTGAGGCTACACTTGTGTAGTTAGGAATAACTAAATGATAAGAGGCATTAGGATAACCCTTGTTTGATACCTGTAATATAATTACTTCTTCCACATCGGTTGAGTAATTCCCCCACACCCTTTGCGTTGTACTCATCTTTAGTACACGATACCCCTAGTTAACCCCTCAGAGCCTATCCTTTTCGCGGTTCTCGTGATATTTCGGTTTTTCCGGAATATCAATGAAGAGCATTGTTTACACCCCAACCCCAAATATACACCCAAATCGCCTTAGCCTACCCCTTATGCACTCACTTTTAGTGCAAATGTTTTTTATCACCCCAAACCCTTAGTTCAATTATCTAGTTGCTTGCATAAGTTGCTAAGTCGAGTCATATCTTTTGTATACAGTTTTGGGATGATTGGGATTCATGGGAAAAGTTAAAGTTTATGAAATGACGGGAAGGGAACATTAATTCAAATTCCCTTTGTTTGCATAATAATGTACCCCAAGTGTTTTGATCTTTTCAATTAGGGTCAAATTAGTGTTAGAGTAATAAAAACTCAAGTGTAGGGATGTGCCTATAAATCCCTAGTATTTTGATGTTATCTTAGATGATGGTAGAGTAAAAGTGTATGAAAAAAAAAAAAAAAAAAAAAAAAAAAAAAAAAAAATATGGGCTACCATCCTACATCTATCTTTAAATTTATGTTTGTTTATTTCAGTTACCTAGAGTTTTAGAGTGTCGAGTCTTGGCTTAGCAACGCCATTCTTCGTATGCATTTAACATAGAGATTTTTGACTTGCCACCACTAAATAGCCTATCCCACCAAACCCTTGTTTCCCTACCGTAAGCCTAACATTACAACCCTTTAAAAGACCTCTTTGATAGTCTTTCCTAGGTGCTTACGCCAAAGCGATGGAGGTTTGATCTATTCTCAAGCCTATGGTAATCTATGTACTAGGACCGGTTAATGAGTGTTTATCTTCCATTTCCTATTTTGTTATATTTCATATATACACCCGAGAGAGATGTGAGTATCCAAACACCCCATGCGAGGTGCTAGTATGTAATTTCCGTGCTTGTTATGACTTTTGCGGGGCTTATAAGTGTTGTGGACCGTTTTGAATTAATGCTTCATGACCCCTAACTTATAAATTAATTGGCTAAAAGCACACTTGCTTGAGGACAAGCAAATAACAAGTGTAGGGATATTTGATAAGGTTTTAAAAGGTACCATTTTGAGGGGTCGTTTAAGTCCTTATTTGATCACTTTTGTATCCGTTATTGCTTAATATCGTTCCTTTTCACTTTTTAGGTCTCTTGAAGGCAAAATGCTGGAATGGCACTTATTTGGACGAAAAGGCCCGAATATATGAAGAAAATGGCCAAAGTCAAAATCGAGACACTCACAGTTGCTGAAACTAGAAGGCGACGGCGTCAGGTGTTAATGGCGACGCCGTCCCAAAATTATTTTGACGATACAGGACTCAAAACTCGTATTTTCAAGTGACGGCGTCTAGTTGTGAAAGAGTAGGCCGTCGCTACTCAGACGGCCTAGATGCAATCCAAACGACGTCAGAAGCTGAAGAGGACGGCGTCACGGACATAAGGTGACGCCGTCGCAAGGTTAACGTGGCCAAGACGAAACCCTAATGACGGCGACACGACGGCGTCACTAAACATAAGGTGACGCCGTCGCAATTGTAATCTTATATATAGAATCCGAATTTTTCAGTCTTTGTGGTGGAGAGTCTTTGGAGTAAAAACCTAAAATCGAACCTAAGGTGTCTTGTACAGTATTTTAGGGTTTTAAACCCTATCTTACATCAAGATAAGTCTTTACTTCATTAATTCAATTATGTCTTTGATTATTTGTGTGTATGCTTGCATGTTCTCCATGTCCGGCTAATTTACTTATGTGTTTGCTTAGGAAGTATGAAACTTAATTATTGAATATTGATTGGTTGTTTCTTATCTTAGTTGATTAATGATCTAGTAATGCGATAGGTCATTCGTTGTGTACTTAATGCTTGATTCATCTTTGTGAACCTTAGAATATAATTACCTGAGTAGTTGTAGGCTAAACCATCCAAAGAGCGCCTTAGAGTAGGAGTTTATCATCCCTAGTGGGTTTGTAGACAAGACCCTTTGGTAAGTTCAAAGAGTTAGGGAGAAACGCATACCCTACAACTTTAGACACACAACCCAACTAGGAATAAGGACGTGACAATTCAACCACCAATAGGAGATAATTAAGGAGTAATACAAACTAAGTAAACACATCTTTAAACTATCATACGAGCACACATTAATTAGACATAGACTCCTACAACCGTAGTTTAGATAATTAGATAATAGTAGAGTAATCGGTAGAAATACCAACCCCCCCAAATCCAATACCCGAGATTTGTACCTTTCCATTTCATAAAACATAAAAAGATAAAAAATAATCTTCCTCACCCTTAACCTTAGCGTAGTAACTCCTTACTAGCATTCCTATTCCCCTAGAGAACGATATCAATACCCGTGGCTTACCCTAATTACTACACTACAACGATTAGGTTCACTGCCTAGGGTGTTATAAAACTTGCTCGAAGAAAAGGAAGTTTCCTTGACCCCGAACGACGCGTGTAGCGTTATCAAGTTTTTGGCGCCGCTGCCGGGGAATAGAATAGCTAGTTAGTAGTCCACCTCGTTTAGGTTCTTTGCTTGATTCCTATCAAGTAAATTTTTTCTCATTTTTAGCTTCCTCATAGTCTATCCCCCTTCTTCGTGACCTTTGTTCGTAACCATTTTCATTAACTATTCCGTTAGCCGTTATGGAGAACGCGAATCTGCCAAAACTGTCACCCAATCAAAATCCACTACATAATCTACCCTTTCCACTCCAAAATGAGATCTTGAGGTTCCAGCAATATCATGATGAATCCTTTCCTGAGGCATGGACTCGAATTAAATATTTATTACAAAAAGTCCTTTATCATGGTATTGATTTACTGTTTCCACTACAATTCTTTTACACTCGTATCGCCCATGAAACCCAAAGGAGACTTGACTATGTAGCGGATGGGGATATTTGGGGACGTGGTGTTCGAAATGCATGGGAAACCTTTGAGATTCACGCCCAATTTAGAAGTGGAACATGGGACCCAAAAAACGAATCTTTAGACCTATTTTCAATTTGGAAACTTCGGTCGGAAAGGTTGTTTAGGAAGGAGATGATTAGAGTTGAGGTACCAAGGTGCATGTCATGGTTAGGTGCTACCACAGTACAAAATGAATACATAGGTGATCTTGATAAGATGGAGGATAGAGTAGAAAATCCAATCCCATCGGATAACTCACAAGTCCTACCATCACTTGAGGAACACACATCGCCTATAACTTACCCGGAAGAAGTAGAAGAGACTATAGGAACCCCGATTGTAGAACCTTTGGACCAAACGCCACTAGGGAATATAGGTTTAGATGCTTGTTGTCATGACCTCTCTCTTAGTCCTAGGAAAGTTCCTAATTTTGATGAACCAGAGCCTCAACCAAAAACCTTACCCAATTTTCCATCTTTAGATGTGAATCTTGGAATTGAATTAGGCCCCAATCCACCCATCAAAATAGATAGTCCGGGTAGTTGCTTGATAAAGGTGGTAGATTCTGGGCCATGTAGAGTAGAAGCTAATATAGGAGTAACCCATGACCTTACACACTTACATCACCCATTCAGGGTTGATAACAAGAAACACTATGGGTTTAAACCGGGTTTATTAAGTCAAGATGGATCCTTAACTAAGAATCTTTTGAAGTTGATAGAAGATGATCCATTTTTAGGAGAGAGATTTGATTCACCCGCTACACCAATAGACTTAGGTAAGGTTATAATGAATGGAGCACACTCCTTTGAGCATATAAATCACCCATCACCCTCTCCCCACGTAGCAAATTTCCACCCTAAGGGTGTGTATTGCTACTATCACCCGCACTTAAACTTAAGTGTAGGAAAAACTTCCCCTTTATCTGTTAAATAAGGGTAGAGTCAGGCTCGTGACTCGAACAAAAACAAGCGCTTCTTGGGAGGCAGCCCATGTGTATTTGTTTTTCATTTTCATTTGTGTGTCGTATATCTTTTATTAATTGTTTATTCTCATGTTTGAATTTGTAAAAATGCTTTATTTTGTCTTTAACCTCGTCTTAATTACATATAAAGGTATTTTACATAAGGGATAAGTGTAGGGAGGATTACACACGTTTTCAAAAGAAACGTGAACATGAGAATTACAATTATTTAAAAGATATATATGTGTGTTTATTAGAGTCAAATGCTTGTATCGAGTCATAATGGATGTTTTGCAGGAATTTTTCCAGATTCTAAAGATATAAATTTTCCAGAATTTTTTCAGAAAATCGCAGACCAGTTTTCGTCAGGAAGGAGTAAAAACATCAGATTACTTTTTTCTCGTTTTCTGAGCTACTTATAAATTTTTGGAATTTTCCAGGTCTTAATTTTCTCAGAAATTCTGTAAACATCCATTCCACAAGCATTATATCCTAGTTTAAATCGAGTCTTATATATATTATTACCGCCTATTTTACGCGAAGGTTTCGTTTGTTTCTTCAAGTGTGCAGGTTTAGTTTGTCAAGAAGAAGTTACATAAGATTGGAGGAGCTTTTCACGCAATAATTCTTCTTGAAAAGGATTTAACCACCACTTTACACGGATCCTACCGAGCTAATCAGGGGAGTATTAGTTTCTTTCGTTTTAAATTACCTTCTTTTATCATAACTTTGATACTTTCGGGGAACATTGGGGACAATGTTCAGTTTAAGTATAGGGAGGGAAAATAAAACGGGAACTTTGAAACTATGCTTATCCTTGACTATTTGCTTTGTCCAATTGTGATTGTGTAATAAACCATGAGAAAATATCGGTTAGGGTAATTTTGGCACCAAATTCAAAATTTTTTATGACATATAGGAGTGGGCCATTAGTCTTAACAAAAGCGTCTCACGGATAGGAAATTATATGACTAGCACAAAACCCTTTACCACCCAAATTCCACCAAAATGTGAGGATCGCCCTTAGATTAGTAGGAATTAAAGCATTCATCTTTAATGCTTAGAGTGTGAACCGGTAGTATATTAGATTCTAGAACTTGTTTTGTGATGCATTCCGAGATCGCAAGTGAGGCTACACTTGTGTAGTTAGGAATAACTAAATGATAAGAGGCATTAGGATAACCCTTGTTTGATACCTGTAATATAATTACTTCTTCCACATCGGTTGAGTAATTCCCCCACACCCTTTGCGTTGTACTCATCTTTAGTACACGATACCCCTAGTTAACCCCTCAGAGCCTATCCTTTTCGCGGTTCTCGTGATATTTCGGTTTTTCCGGAATATCAATGAAGAACATTGTTTACACCCCAACCCCAAATATACACCCAAATCGCCTTAGCCTACCCCTTATGCACTCACTTTTAGTGCAAATGCTTTTTATCACCCCAAACCCTTAGTTCAATTATCTAGTTGCTTGCATAAGTTGCTAAGTCGAGTCATATCTTTTGTATACAGTTTTGGGATGATTGGGATTCATGGGAAAAGTTAAAGTTTATGAAATGACGGGAAGGGAACATTAATTCAAATTCCCTTTGTTTGCATAATAATGTACCCCAAGTGTTTTGATCTTTTCAATTCGGGTCAAATTAGTGTTAGAGTAATAAAAACTCAAGTGTAGGGATGTGCCTATAAATCCCTAGTATTTTGATGTTATCTTAGAGGATGGTAGAGTAAAAGTGTATGAAAAAAAAAAAAAAAAAAAAAAAAAATCGAAAAAAAATTTAGAAAAAAAAGAAAAGAAAAGAAAAAAAAATAGAGTGAAAAAAAAAAAAAAAAGAAAAAATGAAAAAAAAAACATACGGGCTACCATCCTACATCTATCTTTAAATTTATGTTTGTTTATTTCAGTTACCTAGAGTTTTAGAGTGTCGAGTCTTGGCTTAGCAACGCCATTCTTCGTATGCATTTAACATAAAGATTTTTGACTTGCCACCACTAAATAGCCTATCCCACCAAACCCTTGTTTCCCTACCGTAAGCCTAACATTACAACCCTTTAAAAGACCTCTTTGATAGTCTTTCCTAGGTGCTTACGCCAAAGCGATGGAGGTTTGATCTATTCTCAAGCCTATGGTAATCTATGTACTAGGACCGGTTAATGAGTGTTTATCTTCCATTTCCTATTTTGTTATATTTCATATATACACCCGAGAGAGATGTGAGTATCCAAACACCCCATGTGAGGTGCTAGTATGTAATTTCCGTGCTTGTTATGACTTTTGCGGGGCTTATATGTGTTGTGGACCGTTTTGAATTAATGCTTCATGACCCCTAACTTATAAATTAATTGGCTAAAAGCACATTTGCTTGAGGACAAGCAAATAACAAGTGTAGGGATATTTGATAAGGTTTTAAAAGGTACCATTTTGAGGGGTCGTTTAAGTCCTTATTTGATCACTTTTGTATCCGTTATTGCTTAATATCGTTCCTTTTCACTTTTTAGGTCTCTTGAAGGCAAAATGCTGGAATGACACTTATTTGGACGAAAATGCGCGAATATATGAAGAAAATGGCCAAAGTCAAAATCGAGACACTCACAGTTGCTGAAACTAGAAGGCGACGGCGTCAGGTGTTAATGGCGACGCCGTCCCAAAACTATAGTGACGATACAGGACTCAAAACTCGTATTTTCAAGTGACGGCGTCTAGTTGTGAAAGAGTAGGCCGTCGCTACTCAGACGGCCTAGATGCAATCCAGACGACGTC
This sequence comes from Chrysanthemum seticuspe, assembly GCA_019973895.1. Lineage (NCBI taxonomy): Eukaryota > Viridiplantae > Streptophyta > Magnoliopsida > Asterales > Asteraceae > Chrysanthemum > Chrysanthemum seticuspe. The sequence goes on from BPTQ01000001.1 coordinate 157,951,813, forward strand.
AGAAGCTGAAGAGGACGGCGTCACGGACATAAGGTGACGCCGTCGCAAGGTTAACGTGGCCAAGACGAAACCCTAATGACGGCGACACGACGGCGTCACTAAACATAAGGTGACGCCGTCGCAATTGTAATCTTATATATAGAATCCGAATTTTTCAGTCTTTGTGGTGGAGAGTCTTTGGAGTAAAAACCTAAAACCGAACCTAAGGTGTCTTGTACAGTATTTTAGGGTTTTAAACCCTATCTTACATCAAGATAAGTATTTACTTCATTAATTCAATTATGTCTTTGATTATTTGTGTGTATGCTTGCATGTTCTCCATGTCCGGCTAATTTACTTATGTGTTTGCTTAGGAAGTATGAAACTTAATTATTGAATATTGATTGGTTGTTTCTTATCTTAGTTGATTAATGATCTAGTAATGCGATAGGTCATTCGTTGTGTACTTAATGCTTGATTCATCTTTGTGAACCTTAGAATATAATTACCTGAGTAGTTGTAGGCTAAACCATCCAAAGAGCGCCTTAGAGTAGGAGTTTATCATCCCTAGTGTGTTTGTAGACAAGACCCTTTGGTAAGTTCAAAGAGTTAGGGAGAAACGCATACCCTACAACTTTAGACACACAACGCAACTAGGAATAAGGACGTGACAATTCAACCACCAATAGGAGATAATTAAGGAGTAATACAAACTAAGTAAACACATCTTTAAACTATCATACGAGCACACATTAATTAGACATAGACTCTCACAACCGTAGTTTAGATAATTAGATAATAGTAGAGTAATCGGTAGAAATACCAACCCCCCCAAATCCAATACCCGAGATTTGTACCTTTCCATTTCATAAAACATAAAAAGATAAAAAATAATCTTCCTCACCCTTAACCTTAGCGTAGTAACTCCTTACTAGCATTCCTATTCCCCTAGAGAACGATATCAATTCCCGTGGCTTACCCTAATTACTACACTACAACGATTAGGTTCACTGCCTAGGGTGTTATAAAACTTGCTCGAAGAAAAGGAAGTTTCCTTGACCCCGAACGACGCGTGTAGCGTTATCATATTCCTCATGTCATTCACAAGCTTGTGGAATCTCACATAATATTCAGTAACAGTTTCCCCTGGATTCATCTTAAAGTTCTTAAAGTCATCATACAGCTGAGATTCCGTTTCTTCTTTAGTCAATTCATACCAGAGAGAAGCATCTTAACATTGTCCCATACTGCTTTCGCTTCAGTGTTGTGATTGATCAGCTTGTAAATGTCCTTAGGTAAACCATGAAGTATGATGTTTGAAGCCCTGATGTCTGCATCGTATCTCTTCTTCTCCTTATTAGTAAGTTCATCATACGTCTTTGGTTTATCCAATCCTAATATAACTGAACCATCAACAGCAGTTTCAAGAATGTCTCTGGTAGTCTCAACTTGATAAGGTCCTGCATCAATTTATTTGAGGATATTAACCCCATTTTCCTTTCCTAAGCAGTACAGTCTGATTCTTTGAGCCCACGAGTCATAATCGGTTCTATCCAGCATGGGAGGATGAGTATCAGATCCTGCAGCTTGAACGTCATCAGCAACAGAAGAAGTGATTGTTGACATGATTGCAAGTTCCACGGGATTTTACAACTCAATGATTAAACCGGGAAATAAATTTTTCACGGGATTTTAGAAAATCAAGAGAAAACCGTAAAACATAACACGAAGAAACAATAAGCCTAAGAAAACAATTAGTCTCAAAAGACAAATCGCACAATTGACAAGTCGCACCCTTGACAAATCGCTCTTCAGACAAATCGCTCTGACAGACAAACCTCACCTTCAGACAAGTCGCTCTTAACTATCAAAACGCTTAAACGACAAATCGCTTTAGTAGACAAATCACATAGAAGACTAATCGCATAATATGACAAATCGCGTAGTACACAAGTACACCCACTACTTCCACTACTTTTTCCTTTCTTGTTGTTTTGTCTCAATAGACAAATCGCTTAATGCACAAGTCGCTTCTCTGAAACAGACAAATCGCACAAAAATAGTGACAAATCACTTCAATAAGCAATCATGAAAGGGACAAATTGCATGGATTTTGAGACAAATCGCATAGAAGAAATTTAGTCCGAGACTCAAATAGCTTCAAGGAAACTTTCTAAAACACCACTTTTCAATCCAAAACCAACCCAATCACGCTGATTCAAGCCTTCCAAATCAAAACCTAAACACTTATAATGATTCTAAACACAAAAGTACTATCAAAATCCAAACTTTAACACTAGAAATGATCCAAATGATGCAAACTACTCTAAACTCATTCAAACCCAAAAGTCTTATGAAAACCACTAGAAATCCAAGAACATGAAAGATGAGTGATCAAACCATGGCTCTTGATACCAATTGTTACATATAGGTTTTCACAAACATACAAATGCACAATCACAAGGGGCGTACAAAATGAGTTTTAGAGTGAGAAAGTGAAAGAGTTTTGGGAACTTAGTGAGACAAAGAAAAATGATATTATGAAGCTCCAACCCTTTTACTTGCTAGGCAAAGGGTATTTATAGTTACAAGCATAAACGCCCTCCTTCGGGCTGTGGATCAGGCATATAGTGGGTAAAGACCCGTCCGTCCTCCACTGTGTTACTTAACAAACTAATTTCTAACACTAAATGACTACGACTACGAGCTTTCTAACGATTACATATACTTGAGGTAACCGACTCTTTAACTACCGAATTTTATAAATCCTAACAAAATATACGTTGATGACATCATATTTCGATCAACTTGTCAAGAGCTATGTTATGATTTTTCTAAAATCATGCACGACGAGTTTGAGATGAGTATGATGGGTGAGTTAAACTTCTTTTTAGGACTTCAAATTAAACAACTAGAAGATGGCATATTTTTTAATCAATTTAAATACATAAAGGATATGCTTAAGAAATTTGGTCTTGAAGATTCAAAACCAACTAAAACACCCATGTCTTCGGAAACGAAACTCACCAAGGATGAGGAAGGTGAATCCGTAGATAACACTAAATATAGAGGAATGATCGGTAGTCTACTTTATCTCTAGGCTAGTAGACCCGAAATTATGTTTAGTGTTTGTCTATGTGCTTGTTTTCAAGAAGATCCTAAAGCATCACACTTAGAAGCCTTGAAACGAATATTTAGATACATTAAAGGCACTACATGTTTAAGATTATGGTATCCCAAAGGAACGGGTGTAGAAACCATAGTGTATGCCGACTCGGACCGTGTCGGTGACTATGTCGATAGAAAGAGTACAAGTGGTATTTGTACTTTTGTTGGACATTGTCTCACCTCATGGTTCGCAAAGAAACAAACGGCTCTCGCTATCTCAACTACCGAAGCCGAGTATGTCTCAGCCAGAAAGGCATGTCAACAAGCTCTTTGGATGAAGCAAGCTCTCGTGGATTACGTAATTCATCTCAACGACATCTCTATACTTTGTGAAAACAAAGGAGCCATTGATCTCAACACAAATCCCCGTACAACATGCTCGAACAAAACATATTGAAATTCACCATCACTTCCTTCGTGACAATGTTCAAAAAGGAAACATCTCAATCGAGAAAGTATCCTCCGAAGATAACATTGCCGACGTCCTAACTAAACCTCTTCAACGAGAACCATTTAATCTTCTTAGACTTGGTATAGGATTAATGGAACCAAACATATAGTTAAAACATAGCCTAAACCTTAGAATAACCAAAACAAAACAATTTAGAAAAATTTTGCTACAGTACCCGTGTCACCAAACAACAACAAAAACGGAACCAATTTTTTGGGTCCGTCTGGTCCGTGGTGTTAACAGTAGCAAAATTTTTAAATACAAAACACCTTCTTCTTTACAACCCACTTTACTAAACGAGCCACAAACATAACTAACTCATTATTAAGGTTTCTTCCTCAACTAATCACAGCCAAAAACATCATTGTAAGTATCCTAACTACATTACTTCTCTTAATTCTGAGTCTAGGGTTCTAGTTTATGCACAAAACCAATACATGGGGATTATGTATATTCTTGCACAAAACATGAACTACATTGTTAAATTGCATAACTAATTGCACAAATTATGAACTACATTGTCAAATTGCATAACTAATCATGTTTCCCACTAGTTAGAAGTTACTTATCATAAGGCATTATCCTAATTAAACTAAAAACCCCATGTCAAAATTTTGAAAAACTTCTCACTTGTAGGAAAACAATTTCTCATTGTTCATCTTAACTATCTATAAAGAGTTAATGGTCAAACTTGAAAAAGTGAAAAGTCAATATTGTTGAAATGTTGAAACTCACTAATAAAGGAAATTGTTGAAACATGGTTAATGTGGAATTCAAGCTTTTATCAAACGCATTTGGAAAGTATATTGAAAGTATCAATCTAAACTATGCATTTGGAAATAATACATGCGTTTCATTTGCACTATTTCAAACACAAAATGTTGACTTTACTTATAATATATATAAGGCCAAGGTATACACTGGACATTAGCTTAGGAAAGTATACACTGGACATTAACTTTACATGCAAATGGACATTAACTACATTGCCTATATAAACGTCTAGGACATCATTTCAAGTCGCATACAGAGAAATGGAAGTGAAAAATGAAACAAATGTTGATGATGATCTTGAGGTTAGAAATAATTTTCTTTGTTAGCACTCAATGCTTGTTAAAGCAGTTTCTTCTTGTTGTTTTAACTGTTGATGACATCTAAAATATCATTTTATTGTTTTTTTTCCTACAGCTTCATCCCCTCCCAACCTTGCTCCACATCCTAATCCGTTTACTGGAATTGACGATGATGATGGAGAAGAAGAAGTTCCAACGCCCACTATTGAGAGTCGAGTAATCGTAGTTGGTCGGATGTTTATCCTTAAACTTGCACTTTGTTTTCGACTATGTTTACCTTATCAAATAAGTTATGGTATTCTGATATGATTTTGTAAACTGATTTTATCATTTTAAGGTTTGAGTTTAGTTTTTTGTCATAAACAATTGAAAAAGGAAATAGTGTTACAATGTGATTGTTTGACTTTGGTCAAGTTCATGTTGGTCAAGTATTGTGTTATTTGGTGGATCTCTTTGTGTCTTCAAGAAAAGATACCACATTATTGCAAAAATGTAACCGTAAATCATGCTTAGAATTTGTCCATAATTTGTGTTTTTTCATACATTCAATGTTAAGTATAGTTGTGATGAAGCTGTATTTTTCATACACAAGTTCATTTGCAAATCGTGTTGGTCAAGTATAGGAAGGATTTTACGGTGTGCAAATCGTGTGCAAATATAGAAAATATTATATAAAATTCAAAAATATAGTAACCTTAAGAAACTTTAATATGTGACAAATTGGTTAGTTAATCATCATTTTTAAGGAAATGTTTTGTGGAATGAATGTTGTCTCAATAAGTTAATAAAAGAAAGTAAAACAAATATCTTAACAGATCTTCCATCATTTTTAAGCTATGCAAAGACTTTCGTAACAAGTTTTCTAAAGTGTATCGTTTTAAATTGAACAAAAATATGTGGTAATCTTAATAAACTTTAATATGTCACTAAATAAGTTAGTCAACCAATCATTTTTAAAGAACGGTTTATGATATGAACGTTGGGTCAATGAGTTAATATAAGAAAGTTAAACAAATATCTTAGCAAATCTTCAATCATTTTAATATTGTGCAAAGACTTTCGTAACAAGTTTTTAAACTGATTTTGTAACAAGATATTATTTAAATTGTGTTAAACAAGCATCTATATTGATTTTGTAAACTTAAAGCGTGTATTTTCTAAAAAAGTTCTTAACAAATCGTGTATTTTATGAAATGATTTTCATTTTTTTTTAAACTTTACACATTTGTAGCCACTATCTTTGTTTGTTACATCTCCTTATTAGTATATGAGATGACTAGCCATGCGGGATTTTATAGCAGCAGATAATTATAGTGATATTTTGGTTAAACAAATGATATTTTGGTTAAGTGTTTTGTGTAACGTTTTGTATAACCATATGTTACTATAACTATTTGCCGTTATAAAATCCCGTTGCTATGCACGGGTACTCGTCTAGTACAAATAAAAGCGTTAATTTCATCAATTACATAATGTCTCTTGAATACTAAAGGTAATGCATAACTAATATGCATTCCCGGGTATATTCAAACGAAGCCACATTGAATTAGGAGTGTTTGCGTCATCTCTTGCTTTTTGCCAAACACTACTAATAAAAACTATTTTATGCATAAAATGAGTCGAGATAACCGCAACTCCACATTGTTTGCATATAGGCACACACTAGAACAAAAACGCTAATTTAGTTTTCGTTTTTACTAAAACTTGTAAATTCATGCTCCTAGGAACAAACATGGTAGCCGCAAAATTTTACGATCACAAAGACACTCTTGGATACATCCCTCAACACCACAAAACTAAGGGTCTCACCAAAGAGCAAGTTGATATCTTTAAGAGTCTAGAGAAAAGGTATTTTCATGAGGGTAGGACGATTCATCCATCTTTTGTTGACAGAACTAATCTCCGTCAAGAACTAGCCACTATCAACTTCGATTGTCTCCTTGACATTGATGAGCTAATTTGTCCTAGAGTTCTATGCTAGTGTTGTTTCCATAACAAATGAGGATGATCTCATGGCCCTCAAATTTAAGATCAACCAAAATGACTACACCATTTTCCTCAACCAATTCGCTCAAGTGTTAGGAATTCCTTGTGTTGGTACTTGTTTATACTCGGATAAGTGGTCACTCATCATCCTTGATGCTATTCATGATTGTTCTCCTCCTTACCAAGCTCCTTTGGTAGACAAGGACATCATTCGTGAGCACCTCTTTTATGATAGGGTAGCACCAACCCGTGTCACTCGAGCGGGAAAGGAAGTCAACCGAGATCCATACGCTATGGAACTCAATGAGCTTAAGACTCACTTTAAAAAGTAGGAGGAACTCCTTAGAGCCAATGTCATTAGCACCATTGCCTTTGTTACATGCTCTATAGCTTGTCTACTCATCAACCATTGAAATTGGCATACTACATTGCTAGGAGAATGGTAGACATTCCTACTCAAGGCTCCGTTGCTCTTCCACACGGGATGCTCCTTTCCCGTCTTTTTAGATCTTATGCATCCATTACACGAAGTCCTAGAGGGTTGAAACTAGACTATCCACTCATCCCTCACTTATTTGTGTCCTTGAGTGATGAAAGAGTATCCAAGACTAAGACAAAGGGAAAAAGGCCAAAACCTCCAACTCCTTCATCATCATCAAATAGCTCCGAAGACAGTCTTCCCAACTCAAGGCTTCAACCACATGAGTACTATGCCTCACTTCCCAAAGTGGAGAACCCAACGGAGGATTTCAAACAAACCGAGGGGATGTTCAAGTGCCTTGGTAGGATGATGACCAAGATTTACAAGAAGTTTGATAAGTGATGAGGGTTTAAGAGGGTGTTTGGTACAAGACAAAACCAATGTCGTATGATATTATTTATGTGTTCTACCTTCCTAGGATGATAAACTAACTTAAAACATTGATGTGTACTAACTTTTTCATGCAGGGGGATAAAATACGGATGTTATCAAATTTTACCCGTTTTCACTTTTTAGTGAAAATCAATAGCCCTTGTTGAAAATACATGCCCCCTTATGTTTATATGTGCGTTATTAGTTATTCCTAACTAGAAATAATTATCTGTATATGTTTTAAGAAAAATTTCAGGATTCGGAAAAGTCGTCGGGGGTCAAAAAACGCCACTGCCAAAAATTCTGCACTGGACGGATCTCACGGAACCAAATTTTTGGTTCCGTCCATTATATTTTTTGGTGTCGTCGTTTCTGCACTGACGGACCAGCCGGACCCAAAATTTGGGATCCGTGTGTGTATATTTTTGGTACCTTGGGATGCCCAGGTAAGTTGCTGAATTTCGCTCATTCCCGCATTCTAATTTATCAAAATTTGTTTCTAGGATAGTTTTTACTTCTTTTTAGTCATATTAGAACTAGTTTAACTTACTTAGACATATAGGATATTCATTTCCCAACAAAATTCAAAAATTACCAAAATTCACCCAAGGAACCCTTTTTCATAAAGGAAGGAACCAAAATTTTGGTTCCTTGAAATCCGTAGATGATCTGAACTTCAAGATTTTGCAATCATTAGAACCCATTTATTGCATATCTTGGTCTTTTTACTCAAACTTTTTTGTATATCTTGACTTAGATGATATGACATGCATTAAAACTCTTCCAAATCATTAGAAACCACTTCACTTGTATGGCATAACATCAAATCAAACACAATTCTCTATAATCTCATGATCCTATAAATTAAGAACCTCAAACATGATCAACCTCACACCTCAACAATTTCTTTCATCTTCTCTTAGAACAATCTTAAGCAAAAATGACAAAGTCATCCACATCATCCCCATCAAACAAACCATGTAAGAAAACCGCAAGAATAAGTGTTAGACCTTGTTGTTTTGTAACCCTTAGCTCCTCATCCGAATCATCACATCTAACCATTTTATCCCCAATAAGAGATGAAAACTTCCTTACTCTAAGTACTCCAACACCACCTCAAAAATCACCTATTATCATCACCACTCCACCACCTACTAAAACACAAATTGTCACCTCTCCACCACCGGCTCCAATCCAAACATCCAAATCACCATCACCACCAAAATCTCCAAAGCTATTACCTTTAGAGTTATTCTCAACTTCATCAACATCTCCAAACCCATTCTTAGAAGACTTAGAAGACCTACCTCCTAGGCCCGCAAATCCACCTCTACTTCCATCATTCGGTACCATTGAGTGAATAGCTCATGAACCACCATGACCATCATTTGAACCAAACGCCCCTTTGGAACCTAGGCCTCGTCTCTTCCACCCAATCCATAATGACATTCATGGACCATTGTATGGAGACCATGCTCTACCACCTACATCCTTGTCTCCTCATATCGATGACATTGACGAATCTATGTGGGAAGATCACCCACAATCCCAAGCGGAGATACAAGCCCAACTAGAAAACTTCCAAAACTTCTCCAATAAGGTGGATTCTCACCTAAGTGAGGTGATGCAAATGCAAAATGCTTTGCTTTCCTCCCTCATCAATCCATCAAACACCAACAACACTTCCACCAATCCACCACCACCTAGTAATGATCCTACTTTCCCACCTAGACACGGTTGCTCAAATTGTGAGCGCACCGCCCATCTTAGCGAATGGACCTGGATCATGGTCCACGAGTTACAAGATGAGATGAGGTTCATCCTCAATCACATCCTTGAGTGTATAAACGCTCTTTCTCACCCACCTCCTTAATAGGATGGTTCTAGATATTTATTTAGGATTTTTTTTTGTATGTTATTTTTTTTCTAGGATTTTGTTTTATTTTTAAGTTATTTTTATAATTTTTTAAGATTTCTTTATGCATCAACATGTCCATTGTGTTCCATTTTATGACTGCTAAAGTCATAAAATTTTTAACAAATGAATGATGTTTTTTATATGGTTGTTGGTTGGAATGACTTGTATAATTGTGATGATGATTGTTACTAACCTTTCTTTTGTAGCTTTTCACAATTCATGTATCCTTTTTTTGGCACCCAATTAAGGGGGAGCATTGGCCAAGGGGGAGAAAATGGCTAGGTCTCATTGCACATTCCGCCTCGCCTCTTCTTTTTGTTTCAACAAAAAGGGGGAGAATATTATTGAACTTGACCATTGACTTTCAAAAAGTTAACATCATGCTTTGACTTTCAAAAAGTCAAAATTGTTAAAAACCAAATAATTTGATAAACTAGTCATAACATAAAATAAGCTTCTTATTGTCAAATTTATCTAACTATCTAGTTCTTCAAAGTTCAAATTAATCTCATATTTTTATAACTCTTGTACAACTTTACATCTTTGATAAAAATAAATTTTTGGATTTGTCCTCAACAAAAAGAGGGAGATTGTTAATACAAATATCATCATTAAACGTTATTTATATTTTATGATCTTTACCTAAGTTTTGTTAATGACAAAAGTAAATTTCATTTTTGTAAAGTATAAAGCTTGTCAAGATTAATAGATATTAAAACAAGCTTTTCTTAAATAAAGTCTTCATCACTTAAGCATTTACATCTTATCATATTTTGATTAGTTATGTATCAATTAACTTTGATATCTTTCTAAACCATAATGTGCATCAACATTTTTAGAACAAGTATGTTTTATTTTCTTAAACACAACATTACATATGTATTTAATTTTAACATATTAATTCTACAATAGAAAACAACATATTACATCATGGCTTGCATCACATTAGAAATCTTTCGAAGATTTCATAGAATATTTTGCTTAGATTTGGACTCTACATATCCTATATGATTTTGGTTAGATTTGGGTGATCTTGGAAAGATTTTTGTGTTCTTTAATGTCAAACCAACGGAAACAAAAAATAACAAGGGCGGAACCCTTTTTTTGGTTTCGTGGTCCGTGGCCACTGCTGTTCATTTGGCCTATAAATAGCAAGCTAAACCAAGTTGTTTTCTCATCTCTTCTTAGCATAAAACACATACATTCTCTCTTTCTATTACATCTAACTCAGTTTCATTTCATTCCATTGATCATCTTTTGTAGCAAAGAAGATCAAGGCATAATTAAGCTTCAACAAATAGTTGGAAGGCTTGTTTGTTTTGTTGTTATGTGATCTAGTCTTGTTCATACATCATTGTTGTACCAAACCATCTTAAACCTCTGAGTGTGAGTGGTTAGTATTTTAGTCCTCAAAATACATAGTGTGTGGGAGTGGTTGTACCCTTGTAAAAGAACTCGACATCTAGCTTTGTGTCAGAAATATTGTGTAAGCGATGTGTAAAGGTTTTCTCCGCCAGTTAAAGGAGCTTGTTGATTAGTGAAGATAACTCTCGAGTTAGAGACTTGGGAAATGGAGTAGGGCAAGGAAAAAGAGTCCTTGTAGACCGAACCACTATAAACAACTTGTCATGGTTTGATTGTTTCTTTCCTTACTTACTTATTATATATTGCTTGCATATTATTCTTCACTAACATATCTTTGATCAATATCAATTGATCTTACAACTAAGTTTCAAACAAGGATTTTAAACGGTAAAACTATTCAACCCTCCTTCTAGTTTTCCACACTTTGTATAACCAAGAATAATGGGTAAAACGAATCATTCATAGACAAATGATTATAACTAATTGAATTACAATAAACTTTTCGACCTTTAGAATTATAAACAACTAGTCAAACTTGATTAACAAATGTCACTATGAAACTTAAGCATAGTTAGATCTTAGAATTAACTTGAAATTGAATTAAAACATGTTATCACAATCATAAGCAAATCATTATATAATAAACTTCATCTAAGCAAATGCATAAAGACACTAGCCATTCATAGCAAACATAAAACAAACTCAGAATTTTGAACATTAAAAAACATAATTAAAAGTCTTACAATGATTGAAATAAGATGACAAATATTAAGGAATGATATCCAAAGTATTGGTGCTGAATTCTTGATGTTTTGACTTCCAAATGTTGATTTCTTGGACTTCCAAACTTTTCTGGACTTCTAAGGAAGAAAATGAGAGCTTTGAGAGAGTACTTGAGAGTGGTTTAATGATTAGAGAGTTGATTGATAATTTTGTATTGGAAATGAGTACAAATGGCTCTATTTATACTGATCTCAAGGCCTAGGGTGTTAAATGCTTCAACTTGGCCAACAAGCAAACTAGAATGACCTAGTATACTCATTAAAAGGACCTAGAATCATTGGTTATAGGCTGGAAATCTTGGTGGTGAAGGTTTGGCAAAAACATGCAACTCCAGCCGATCGATTTGGACACCAGCCGATTGGATGTTCTTCTACATTTCCTCCAGCCGAATCGGTTGCGAGCCGCGACCGATTGGCTGGAGCTCTTTAGCAGGATACTATTCTTGGTTGTGGCTCTTTATTCTTCATCCAAAATTGGTCTTTCCTTTGTCTTGGAACTTTGGAATGTTGAATTCTTGGATCTTTCACTCTTGAAATGCCTTTCGGTGTGGATCTAGATACGGGAATCTTTGAACAATCATGAATCTTCATTTATTCATCAATTACTTTCACTTTTTCTTCCATTTTCCTGTAATTGACTACATATGCTTTGGAAACACACTTTGGTACGCCTAAGTAACAAAATCATATAAATATAACCAAATATCATACACAAAAGCACGGATAACACTACTAAATATGCACAATTTGAGCGTTATCACAAGGTTAAGATGCAACTAAAGAGCCAAAATTTAACGAGACGAATATGGCGTAACCCGTTCTTCATGGTTATGTCGTCACGATTCTACAACTGGAAGAGCAACGTGCATGAAGGATATTACGGCGTAACCTTTCACTTAAGGTTACACCGTAGTTATGTCGAGCCTATATAAACAAGCCCTAAATCTGCATTTTACGCATCTCCACTTTATATAACAAATGAAGGACGATTAGGGTTCCACTCCAAGGCATTTTCAAGCAGCTCCGAACCATTTTGCAAAAGAAAATTCACTTGAATTCATTCGTAGATTTAGCCATTCATCGAGTATTTGTATCGAACTCAATATTTAATTTATCCATAATTACGTTCATTATGTTTTATGTACTTTACAACATGAGAGGGTAAACACTTTGTAGGATCATAAATATTATGTTGTTTGATGATTCGGGTGGTCTAGGATGATGATGATATAAGAAAGCCATTAGAGAGATGAAGAGAGTAGAGAGGAGGTTTCTTGAAAGAGATTTGCTTTACAAAAAGTGAAAGGTTAGATTTAAAGAAGCCACACCCCTTCCATGGATGGAAGGGGTATTTATACTTAAAAACAATACGTCCTCCTATCGGACTGTGGATCGGGCATACAGTGGGTAAAGACCCGTCCTTCCTCTACGGTGTTACACTACACTAAACTACGCTACAAACTAACTAATTAACTACTAAATAACGTAACAAACTACAAGTCTACGAGCCAATATATGCTAGACCATAATTGGGGTGACCGACACTTTAACATAGAATTTTCTAATTCCTAACAATCTCCCCCTAAGGGAGGTCACCCCATGATTCACATTTTGAATCCTAGCATTCTATTCTTGACTTCATTCTTGAGCTCGTAGACTTCAATTCTTCAAATCTGGAATCTTGTGCATTAGTAGCGATTCTTCAAAGTCCGATTATTTTGTACTTTCAGTGGAGGTCTTTAACTGATCCACGTCTTGATGATCTTCGAGCTTTCTTTGAGATCATCAGCCACAGTAAATCTCTGGATCACCCTTTATTGTGTTGCCATCATGTGAAGTTGTGACTTTCGGACCGACATGCTCACACTTTCAGGATCATGACATCTTTCCATCAGAGTAGCGGAAGCTTTACTGGTTCATGATATTTGCAGCAGCGTAGCAGAAGCATAGTATAAAAAATATTAGAACCAGGTTATGTAGATATGCACCAATCATGATTTCTTCAATTAACTGTGGATGCTGTGAGCATGCGGCTTTGGATTGACTCATCAATTTTGATCAGCTGCAACCGTCCAAATGTACCTACAAACAACAGTTAGCAATAAAACACACGAAAGTGTCTTTGATCACTTTCGTTGAATTGAGGTACACGGCCCACGGTTCCCCGTTGATCAGTACAAGTAGTGCCTGTGATCAGGTATAATTCCGAAGAATCTCCTTGACAGGGTTTCGCAGCTGTTCTAGCTGTTCTCAAACAGGAACGTCTCAAAGAAGACAACACGGAGTGAGTGAACCAGCGAATTGAGATTCACTGATTGATGAAAAATTGATTTGAAAAACAATCGTGTATTGCTTGAAGAAAGAGTTTTGCAATACGACGAAGGTTTTATGATAAAGATCAATTTTCAATCAAAATACTTTTTGTATTATAAAAGAGTACACATTCGATGTGCTAGAGAAAAGAAGATTTGCACATCGAACGGTTTTTCCAAAAGTATTTTTTCAATCAGAGATAGTTTTTGTGTTTGAAAACGTAAGTACACATTCGACGTGCTAGAGAAAAGAAGGTTTGCACATCGAACGGTTTTTCCAAAAGTATTCGTCAATTCCAATCCTGGACCAAGGTTGATTCACGAGTGAATCGCCCCATTGTTTCTATCCAGTTGTCACAAGTTTGATCTTTAGAAAAGATCTCACATGTCACCCACCAAGAGCTTGTTTGATGTTGGCTCTAGAAGGATTTCCATCTTCATCGTGAATATTTTCATATCACTCGGATGTTCTGGCAATACCACAAGGATAAAGCGTAGGACTATTAATATATTCTTACTTTCCACATTGTGTGAAACAGCAAGTCTTCATTAATTTTGTGTCCTAATGAGATATTGTGGATGATCTCTTAGCTCTAGACACAATAGTGAACATTTGGTTCCTATGCCGGAGACTAGGGAGAGGGTCTCCTTCTTCAATATCAACAATCTCTAAGAGAAAGTCGATAGATTATGTAGGTTCCCCGTGAGAATGAAACAAGCCCTTTTAAGAGGAACTTGAGTAGCTTGGGAAGTTGTAGTGCAGTGCGTCACTGGGTCCATGACGTCTTGTCTTCAATACCGGCGTTACCTTAGTAACCACCAGTAGCATATGTATTGAACCCGGTTGCTGCCCTAAGGTTGAATTATTGGAGGGCTATTTCTTTTCACCCTTTTCACATTCATTTCTTTTTCATTTTTCAACCCCTTCAGTGCTTACCGAGACTTCATAACTAGAACCTTGTTGGGTTTATTCCAGTACTAGCTCTGTCTCAGTCCGCACTCTTCCCAATTCTCATTTTTCTCCTTTTTTCATCATACCTAAGGACTTCTACACTATCTAGTGGATTGTCCCTGGGTAGATCCCTCCGGCACTGGCGGATCGTGGGAACTAATACCTAACCTCACCATCCTTATAACTCTGTGCATAAAGTAAAATGGTCGGTCTTTTGGTACAGTTCATTCCTTCTCGAAACCAATTGAAAAATCATTTGGAAAATCCAATCAAGGTACTTGTGATATAAAATCAAAACATTTTGTACCTTAATTGTTTTTTATCATTTAGAAATGCTCCCCCTCAACATATGCATATGATTTTGAAATTGTTTAGCACATGGAGGCAAGAGTTCTTTGAAATATTTTCTTTGATCACAATTTTCATAGAAAAAGCCATTTTATTTTCTTGGTAAAATTCTCCCCCTCAATATGTGCGTAGAATATTTTAAATCATTTTATCACATAGAGGAAAGAGTTCATTTGAAGTACATCCACGATCACAAAATCCATTAAGAAACCATTTAAAACTCAATCAAGGTACTTAATGTTAAAACATAAAAGCCTTTATACCTCGATAGTTTGTTTTCATTTGAAATGCTCCTCCTCAATATGTGCTTCGAGATTCGAAAGCGTTTAGCACATATGAGATAGCAGCCTGCACAATTGAATCAAAAAACGATAGTCTTTTATCAAGTTTCATTATTAAATCACAAATTCTCCCCCGATCAAAAATATCAAACCCTTTGAGATTTTGGATCCCAAGTGATTTAATAAGGTTTAGAAAACATGGGAGAAAATGTGCCTGATTTAAAAACTCATCTTGTTTTTAGATAAATGCTCCCCCTCAACATGTGCATTATGTATATTGAAATTGTTTGGCACATGGAGGCAGGAGTGCCTTTGAAGGACTAAAGCCAATTCCATTAAAACAGATTTGAGATTTAAATCACAATTTCTCCCCTGATCAAAACTTTCAAACCAATTGAGATTTGTGTTCCCAATTGATTAAAATCATTTAGAAAAGTTTGGGAAAAGACGTGGCAAGATTTAATTTTGAGAAATGACAGATAAGGACCAATTTAACACATTAAAGATTGTTAGTGTCAGGTATGATTGTTTTAAGAGATCTTTAAGTAAAATAAAACAATTTCACAATCAAACAAGAACAAAAAAAAAATTCATTTTGACAGATCTTTGAGTTTTAAAGGAAATCATACCATGACATAACATTAAATCTTTAGATCACCACATTTTAACGTACAAACCGGAACTTTTATGAAGAAATATCGTTTGAAAATATTTTATTTTAAATCACTCTCCCCCTCAATCGATGACCGAAGTCGATAATTGAGTGACATAGGTTTTGATAAAATGAAGTCCAATGATTTTCAAAATTAAGTCCAATTAATTTTCAAAACAATATTTTCCATTTTCAAAACAATATTTTTCAAAATTGTTTAAAAATGGTATCCTGCACAAAGATACGTTAGGTGGTTGAGAAGCTTATGTTGTTGCTGTAGGGCTTGGAAGAAAAACCGTCTGCTGAAGCAGTGAGACTTCTTACGTTGCATTTTAATGCCAACTGAGGTCAAATTAAGCTCCGTTTCTTCAATCACTTAGAAGAAAACCATCTGCTGATGCAGTGAGACCTCTTACATTGCATTTATGCCAACTCTCCATAGAAGTCCAAATAAGCTCCGTTTCTTCATTTGTCAACCCAAGATATAGTTACGCTTTCCATTCTACATCCAATCATCATATTATGTGGGATCCGGATCGGGAACATTCTTATATACCAATATACCTGCATACGTTAGTGAACACACATACAGATATATGGTGGTCAACATCACCCAAACATCAATCGACTAATAACAGTCAATTCAACATATCAATCAGATCATGTAAAGGCATGGGAATAATGTGTTCATCAAACTCTAATCATGACAATCATATCCTAGGCACCTAGTCCTTCAACATAGGTTAACATGATTTTTAATTAAGCATACAGGATAATTAATAAAGCTCGTTAGATGATGTAAATTTGAAAAACATTCTCCCCCTCAATCAATGACTCATTTTATGAAAAGTTTAAAAGCGCTGAAGTCATTGATTGAGTTTTCAATTTTTACGAAAACACTGAATCTGATAGATTTTTAAGCAACTCATTTACCACTAATTTTTGAATACACCAAATATTTTTCTGAAGAATTTTAGACGGAAAAACATTTGTGTAGGAACAGCAATCCTTCGACATACTTTCCTCATTATGATTTAGGATAAGTGCACGAAAATTTTGAAGATTGGTTTAGCGCAGCACTTTCCTCCCTTGAAGAGCGGGTTGCTATCGAAAATAATAGCAAACCATAGTTTTAGCACGGGTTACAGTCTGAAGTAACTGCAAGCCATTTTTGAAGCGCGGGTTACAGTCTAAAATAACTGTAAGCCATAGTTTTATACATGTTTTGAAAAATAATATTTACACCTCCTGCTCGAACTTCATCTATGGTCCCGTGCCATTATTGAATGACATTTCTAAGACCGCAGATGTTATCGATACCAGAAGACATGTCTTTGAAAAACAATATTTTTAGTATTTTTCAAATTTTCTAATTTTTATGGGTTTTTGTTGGTTTTATATTTTTCTATTTTCTTTTTGTTGGTTTTATATTTTTTTGTATTTGGTTTTCAGATAAGTATTTACAGAGATAGAATAGATGATATAGTTTAAGAGAATGATGATACGAGTACCAAGAATAAGGGTATTGAACAGCACGTCATAGAAGATAGAATTCGCCATCTCTTAAACTTCCACCACCAAAGCTTCTGAGGCTCCAGAATAGAAGATAGAACATGAGCCTTTGAGAAAAAGAGACTTTGGCAGCTTCCCCTCAAGCCGAAAATCCTTTAGCTGAGCAGATTCAAAGCTTTCCTTTTAAGCTTCCATTAGCCAGGTGTATAAAGAAGCACACCATTATCATCGATCCTGCTGCTCCTTTAAGAATAATCACCGTGATTCTTCGTTCGAGGTTATATCATCCAATAGAACAACAGCAACGTATCATCCCACATTTAAATAATATTCTCAAATTCCGTTTCCACTGAGGTCTGAAGCGATCCATTCCAAAAGGTGTCAAGAGAACAATTCCCCCAAGTAGTTGAATTGATGCAGTCAGTCTCTTTGTATAATGCTCAAGAACTCTCCCGAATACACATCATGAGGGGAATGAAAACACCTCCCCATGTTCACATTTTTCTTCCCTGATGATCTTGTATGAAGCTCAAGAACCCGAAGTACACCAATACCCAAGAGCTCTCCCAAATACACATCATGAGGGGAATGAAAACACCTACCCAAAGTTCACGTTTTTCTTCCCTGATGATCGTGTATGAAGCTCAAGAACCCGAAGTACACACATTCCCAAAGAAAGAATTAACCGATAACATTGAAGAAGCAGGCCGAGTCACTGATTATCTCTGCGGATGACAATCTCTGCGGATGTCAACTCTGGAATAAGTGATTATATCTCTGAATCACTGATTAAGCACTCAAGTGAAACAGCTGAGCATCCCTAATGTACACAATCTCTCTCCCCTGATCATTGCGATACCATCGAAATCACTACACACTTGTGTACCTCTTTTATCTTCAGAAACTTTCTCTAACATCTCTTCCCCTACATAGTTGGAATAAACACTAAACTCCATGAGTCAAACCTTGAGTTTCTCTGCGGTAATGACATTTGTCTTCCCGGGATATCTTCAATCACTTAGAAGAATTAAGTTCATCAAGTTTACTCGCCATGAGTCAAACCTTGAGTTTCTCGGCGGTAATAACATTTGTCTTCCCGGGATATCTTCAATCACTTAGAAGAATTAAGTTCTTCAAGTTTACTCGCGTTTAGATACGTGTCTCCTTCCCCCTTTCTGGTTTTGATACTTTAAAATCAACAACTCTTTGTAAGCCCGTATACTTGAAATCTTTTGAGAAGAACACATGTAATCATGTGGGAATCAACTTGCTGAAGTAAAATGTGAGCAAGTCTAATTGGGAATTAACTTAGGCTTTTCACTCTCCCCCAATTAGTGCTCTCCTCTAAACCAACAATCTTTTAATAAATGCTCAGATTAAGAAGAAGTCTTTAGATCGTTAAATGCAACTCGTCTTTAGTCTTCTAACATGCATCAGAAAATGTAGAACAGACTGTAGACTCGACCTTCTTCAAGATTGTCCAGTTGGGGAATAGATAGTTAACATCTCCACCTCACCAAAAACAAGAACATCACCAAAAAGCATCCCAATTAACTTACATCTTGCAAGTCCCCTTAACTAAAATCTCTCCCAATCAAACAAGAACCGAAAGATGTTCATCAAGGAAATCAGCAATCAGCCCGCAGCGAACACACGAGATGGTAACACCAAACTACCAATCACATCAAACAAGAACAGAGAGATTGTCCGGAATCATCATGTTGATGTGTACGTGAAGCATTAACCGGAAGTACTTTGTCGATAAACTCATCAATACATGAGAAGATGTTAACCAACGGCTCTTAGAAGAAACTCCATGTAAAGATGACCCGATTAGAAGCTCGGTTCTTACATGAGTTTGGAGCCGTTTGACCATTTATTCTCATATATCAATCAACCATGCAGTATTATCACACTTCTTCTCCCCCTCAAGAATTGCATACGAAGTTGCCATTCTTGACTAAATAAGTGAAATTATCCAAAAGTATTCTATTCACACTTCTCCCCCACAAAATTAGCACCTGATGTCGCCATCGTCATTATAGTTGAGCAAGTGGAATAAGAAAACAATCAATGGTAGCCCGGTTCACTTGAAGTTTGAAAGCGCATGGAAAAAGCATGAAGCATGTTGATGAGAATGGTCATAATAGAGAAGATTTCTCTTCTTCAGATGATAAAGCGCACTGACACGTACACTTTTCTTTTCTTTGAGGTACGAGGCTTGAACTGAAGTATTCAAACGTCATAAGAAGATTTCTCTTCTTCATAAGATAAAGCGCACTGAAACGTACACTTTTCTTTTCTTTAGAGTACGAGGCATGAACTGTTGTGTTCATACGTCATAAGAAGATTTCTCTTCTTTCGAAGATAATGCGCACTGAATCGTACACATTTCTTTTCTTTAGAGTACGAGGCTTGAACTGTTGTGTTCAACATCATAATCTCTCTCTTTTCATCATCTCTTGGCAAAACATGTAGTCACCCCATTATCATTCAGTAGGCTCTTTGCCGTGACAGCTGATGGAGAAAACCCAATATGATGAATTTGACCCTGAAGTAAACTAACCCGAACTCGTGACTTAAACTTGCACATATGTAAAAAAGAGCGGTGCCGAGACTTCATCCTCCATTGAATCTCTAAGTACTCAATACTCTTCAACCAACCAACCATCAAGTATTAGATGTACATCACCTCTTGAGAATCCACAATTGAATGTGACACTGAGCACTACAACGTAACTCCTTAAAGTGATAGTTATTTTGTGGTGGTAATAGCCCAATTCCCCCAAGTGGTAAAAGAAAAGGAAAAACTCACCCAACAATAACTAAATTTCCAAGTCTTCGTTTTTGATAATAAGCTTGAACAAGGATCTTGAAGAATCTTCATCCAACCATCCCCGATACCTTCTGATACAAAGTACACTCGCCCGTGATATTTCACTTCAACCTCAAATAAATAATAGTGAATTAACCCCGTTGTCACATCTTCTGGTTAAAAGCTCAAATCTAGCCTCCTTTAACGTTTTAAGTGAACTATGATAATGGTTTTTATCCCGATCATGGTTAAAAGCACATAACCCCGTAAAACCATGTAATAACCAAACAGTCATGAAGAATATCCAAACTATCACCCAATTCATGAAGTACACCCTTTTATCCCTTCTTTGAAGTAGAAACCGTAGCACCAGCATCAGATAAGATCCTGAAATACACTTTCCTTTTTACAAGATGGTTCCATCATTACGGGATTTTACAGTTCTATGGTATTAAACCAAGAAATAGTTTCTTTCGCGGGATTTTACAAAACCAAGAATAAACCGTAAGATAGATCCGGAAATGCACTTTACTATTACCAGGATATTTCCATTGTCACGGGATTTTACAAGTCTATGATTTAAACCGAGAAATAGATTCTTTCGCGGAATTTTACAAAATCAAGACAAAACCGTAAACAATGTCAGCTTGAATGTGTTAAGACAACTTTGGTTTCGGTGAATATCTGTTTTAGGGGAACATGCAGCGGTTCATCAGCGGTTCATTATCCATCTTCAACGATATCATCAACAATTCTTTACCCAAATGTAGACAACTTCACAAACCACACTAAGTCGAGTAGTAAGTACTACTTCCCCCTGAGGTTGACCGTAAACCATCAAAGTACACGTTTCTCCCCCATGATGGTTTCGAACTTTTGGAAGCATCATAACGTGTACGACCATTAGCACAAGAAGTTCTTGTCATAAGCAAACATCTTGAAAAATCATGACTGTAGCGAAAAATATTCCATGAGAATTGCTGATCACATCACAATCATTTAACCCTTTGGTAAACACATTATTCACGTATTCTGTAGGCAATTGTAGTGACCACATAGAGAAGTAATCCCGATATACCAAACTTGAACATGACATAAAATTCTCCAGATTTGATACTTAAGCTTGTACTAATCCTTGTGAAGAAGAAACGGTGTACCCAATGTACAAAACCTCTTGATGTATCCTCAACTGCGTGAGACACCGAAGTGATAGTTACGTTGTGGGTTAAGCGAGAAGGAATCACCAAAGTAACTAGATAGCCAAGTCTTTATCACACTCAATAAATGCCCAAACAAGTCATCTTCGCTGAAGGGTAGAAAGAAAGAAGATGAAATAAGTAAACGCGCCCGGAAAACCTCACTTCAAATCCAAATAAGAAATACCAAATACAAATAACCCCGAAGTCAACTTTGTTCAACCATCACTTCAAGCCGTAACATAATATCATTCGTTAAAAATGTAGAAACCGAAGTATCAACTAATCTCATCATCACTCCAAAACTCATCATCAAATAACAGTCTACGTCCAAGAATAATCATCAACCCAGTTCAAAATAGATCAATAACCAAAATCCAAGTTCACGTTTCAACAATTACTTGGGCTCAATCCAACCACGGCCTTCTTACCATCGAATAAAATAGTCCAACTACCCGAAATCCAAAAGAGTTTAAGCCCATGAGTATAATGGTCCAAATGCTATATCTAATATCCTTATATCAATAGGGTCTTGATCCAATGGATGAACAGAAACAGCTCATAAATTAACTCAAAATCAAACTCGAAGACAGACCGCATAGTGTCTTATCAAATATCTTAAGTAAGCCTAAGAATAATTCTCAACATAATATTCGAGTGAACAAACAAATCGGTAGTCCCACGTAAAAGATCTTGGACACACTTATAGAATTGCATATTAACGATTATGAGGTTTAGCAATCATTATATTTCATCAAATGGCAATGGCAATATTCATATTGTTCCGTCCAAATTGTACTAAGTCCGACTTAATATCATCGTAGAACCAAATCAAGTCCAAGCCCGGTTGCAGCCCACGAATATTGATAGGCCTACTGATATGAACTTAGGGCCCAAGACAAAGAGTTATTACTACCCTAAAACTTAGGGTATAAAACACAACTTATCTCCACCCTAATCCTTAATATCACTTAACCACCAAACCCTAAAAATTATCCAGTACGCCTCCATCCTGTAAATTTCCTCTCACCAACCTACCTTCTATCTTTCAATCAAATTAGATGTCATCTTCTCCAATGGTAAACACATGCTCCTTAAAGAAGAATGCAGGAACTATTAATTATCACAAACCCTTTTGATATTTCTGTGAAGATCCGTAAACAATCTTGTCTATTCTTGTCATTCGAATCACAGAGACCACGACAAAGATCTTGATAGCAAGGTCTCAGGTAGGTATCCAATGATTTTCGTATCTGTTAATTTATTATTGTTATTATTATTTATTTTCAGTCGACCCAAAGAATTGATTGAAATCGAATTGTTTTGATCTTTCTTTATATGTCGAATATTATCATGAAGAGTTTGGTCAGTGATGATATATGTTCCACAAAACAAATCTAACAAAGATTATAACTAATGTGGAACTAATCAGAGATCACTTCTAAATGTTTATCTATTTCGAGTCATTTGAGAAGTTAGGAGATGGGATAGATGTGTTGTTGTGGTAGTCGTTGGTGATGGAATCTGATTGTGAGATTGGTGGTTATTGAGTATGTGAATCGGCTGTTCAGATGTCGTACATCCATGTCATTTTCTTTTCCAAATTTATTTTTAGTAATTAGTTGAATGTTACGGATTCGAGTGTTGTATGTTGTAGACTTGAGATACAGGCAGTTGACCGCTGTAGAGTCTTCTTCATCTCCTTTTTCAATTAAGTCTTGTTAACTCGCATACTTTGCAACTCGCTTCATAACAACATGCTTCATAACAACTCGCTTCTGAACAAATTTGACAACTCGCATATTTTTCAAATTTTTTTTACCAACTCGCATTCAAAAATGCGAGTTCACAACTCGCATAAGGTTCATGAATCTGGACATTTTTCAGTCAACATGCATGCAAGTTAACCCAACACGCATCCAATAAAGACCAACTCGCATTCAGACATTGTATCTAGACATTATGACAGTAACTCACATTCAAAAAAATGCACCAAGTCGCATTAAAAAATGTGACAAATATTTGACCCAGAAATAAGCCATCTCGCTTGCAAGAAAAACCAGTTCTAACCCGTATTCGACCTTATCACACAAGCCGCATTGAAGAATCTTCATAAAAACTTGTTTAAAAACCAGCTTAGGACCAGATTTGTAACATTAGCACCAGCGGTAATACGACCAGCAAAAACCGCTTAACATAAGTATCACAAGATTCAAGCAGAAAAATGACTTAAAACTGCAGATTTACAATTTTTAACCAAACAGCTTAAAATTTGCCAAATGAACTGATTGACCACATGGATATTAAAACCAGTGAATGACATCTAAGGACAACATAACCATGAATCAAGAGTATCACAACCAGAAACCATACAGCATAAAAGAACAGTTAACAAACCGTATCAACCCGCAACAAGATTAGTACAAAAAACCATGAATCGTACCACACAAATCAACACAAACAACACAACGTGGGCTCTGGTACCAATTGTAGGATCATAAATATTATGTTGTTTGATGATTCGGGTGGTCTAGGATGATGATGATATAAGAAAGCCATTAGAGAGATGAAGAGAGTAGAGAGGAAGTTTCTTGAAAGAGAGTTGCTTTACAAAAAGGGAAAGGTTAGATTCAAAGAAGCCACACCCCTTCCATGGATGGAAGGGGTATTTATACTTACAAACAATACGTCCTCCTATCGGACTGTGGATCGGGCATACAGTGGGTAAAGACATGTCCTTCCTCCACGGTGTTACACTACACTAAACTACGCTACAAACTAACTAATTAACTACTAAATAACGTAACAAACTACAAGTCTACGAGCCAATATATGCTAGACCATAATTGGGGTGACCGACACTTTAACATGGAATTTTCTAATTCCTAACACACTTTATCTGTTAGCCTAGTTATGAAGTTATTTATGCTTTGATCTTAATTCTTCGTCTATTTTTTGTTTTGTATGGATATCTTATATGCCTATTAAATGATCCCCACATTTTGTTAGTATTAAGGCTAGTGTAGAGCCTATTAACTAGTTAGTAGGTGTAACCAATTGAACAATAGACTAGTAGGTTACTTAAGATAGGATGGCATCTATTTTGATTGTAGGAGTTGAACCGATTACCGTGTACACTTAATTAGGTATTTAAGAAGCGCGGGTAAACCCTTGTTAGTACACATATAATGGGTTTTAAATGTCGAGAAGTGGGATTACCGACATTAGATAGGTCTTTAATATGCTTGGGGGTCTAATGACAATGAACTAGATGCTTGACTTCGCGTCAAAAGGAGTTTAGATCATAGGAATTGTAGGTTAGGTGCTGACTAAAAATTAGACCTAATGATATTAGAACCACCATATATAATGAGAATAGACATTGCACTAGGAATGAGATCATTACGTGAATAATGTAGTAACTAGGTTAACACGTCTTTCTCCCTTGATTAATCTAACACTTTTGCATTTCCATTATTTATTTCTTTGCAAATTAGTAAATTAAACCAAATTAATCTCGTGAAAATTAAAACTTGAATTTGTAACACCCCCAAATCTCGGTACAGCGGAAGACTTAATCAAGTTTTCGGGGCGTTACTATTGGATTGGTATCGCACACAAGTATAGCAAAAAGATAGTCATTTAACATTCAAAACCAATCTCAAATTTAGTTAATCCAAACATTTAATCCAAAAGAGTAAATATTAGGCCCAAAACATAGTTTAATAAAATAGGTCCTCATAGTTTATCAGAGTCAGAAATGATCCTTTAACCCCGCCTTCTTGCCAAGCTTCCACCGATCACGTATTCCAAACATCTCTCAAATACCTGAGAAATCATGCAAAAAGGTCAGCTTACGCTGGTGAGTTCATAGGTTTACGTTCAACAAAATCATAATGGACCTGTAAGAGTTGATTTGCTAAGCAAGACCTAATAGTTTTCACGGTCCAAAAACAGTAGCATGATTCTCACCCCAATATAGTTAAAAACATAGATAAAAGTGGGGCTATGAAACTCACCTCAAGCAATCAACGCACAAATAAACACTAGTAGAAGATACCGGTAATCACGGCACACCAACTATCGACTCGGCACAACCTATTAATGTAGACCAAACTTAATATATATATTCCTCAAAATCAACGTTATCTACCCCAATGTATTCCATTTCTTTATTTCCAAAAACGTCTCGTTTCACCATTTAATCCTAGTGTTTGGTATTCCTCGTGTGGGTGTATCGACTCAATATGATGCTATGAATGCACTCAACAACCAACATGTTATGCTTCGCAACGCAATATGCAACTCCACTCAACACAATATGTGACTCAATGCGACACAATGAGACCTCTAAACGATACGCTCCATAGTTCAATAAGCTTCGGAATAAATAGTAGACCTTATCGAATTCGTCAACTCGATAAACTCATTTATTTAATCGTGTCGCTTATTATCCCATAAATCAATCGTATCCTAAAGAGTCATAAGGATAATTCACCCATTAATAAGGTTACCCAACGTACCTAGCGGACTCTTATTAGATTCGTCAACCTAATAAGTCCGCTACCCACGTGGATCAACACTATTAACGTTAGGTTATCCGTAACCCATGCACATGACGTAAGTAAATAAATACTTAACTAATATTAAATGTCTACAATTGACATTTATTGATAAACGTGTACTCGAAACATTAATTACTTATTTATTACAAAACATTTCCAATTTAGTTAGTTTCCGTTTAAAAATAGTAAATAACAAGATAAGTCTTGTTATCGATATCTTTGGTACAAAAGCCCATTTATTATTTATATTTCTCAATTTAGTAGCATTTTCATGTATAAATATATATTTTGTCAAATTCCATTATTAGTTTCATAACGTTATTCGTTTCGAGTCCACAAGCACGAGTCATAACTTCTCGGCTTTTAATCAATCAATAGTCCAAATTATACTAAAGTCCATGTTACGGCTTTGTCGGAGTCAACTATTGACTAAAAAGTCAAAGTAACGCCGAAGTAGCTCATAGTCAACAATATATATATCAAGTCCAAATATAAAAGTCGTAATAGCGCAATTCAATCCCAAACCAACTCAAAACAATCTCGCCAACCAATCAATCAACCAAATATACTCGAAACGAATGTTATGACCCTAATGGTCATGACACGGTCGCGGCTAAGACCACGTGAACCAAACAAGCTCTAGAAGCTTTTCGGCTCCACGCGTCTCATCCAAACCTCAACTACATCAACCAACAAGCTACCAAATCGACCCGACCCGGACCCATGGCCCAAGTGGGTCACGTACACCAACCATGAGCCACATACGTGGCCTTGGTGGTTCGTACGCCCCATATCTCACAACCAAACACAACCAAATCACTTCCACAACATCCCAATCCAATCATTCAAGCTTCAATCACTAACCAAACACAAAACCCATCATCTATTCTAACAAAAAATATGAAACTAAACCTAAAATGCATAAACCCATCAAATTGATACACCACACACTTACCAAACACTAATTACTTGTTTATTTAGTCACTAATTAGACTTAATTTCATGTTCCACCCAAAAGCCCCAAATTTCATCATTAGGTCGAAACCCTAGATTTCAATTCGTGGCTTCTAATAGCTCAAACAAGCTCAAATCTTGTTCCATTTACCTTATTCAAGCACCAATTGCAAAACCCACTTGAAACCCTAAAAGTACGAATCTTGATTCGAAGATTTGAAGGTGTTATGGAGGTCCAAATGGAGCGTGTAATATATGGTTGGAAAGAGGAGAAAGAGAGCTTCAAGATGGTAGTGGTGGTGTATGGTGACACGCCGGTGGTGGGCCGTGGTGGCCAGAACAGTGGCGGCAGCCAAGGTGATTTAGGGTTAGGGTTTTTAGAGAGATGGTGTAGAGAGAGAAAGAGAGTGGTGTGTATGTTTTAGAGAGAGAATGAAAGGGTGAAAGTGTGGTGAGGTGTGGGTATATATACTAGGACACTAGGTAATCAAAAATAAATAAATATGGGGGAGGGGGCGCCGGCTAGGGGAGAAAGAGGGGGGTCGGAGTTGTAATTTTTCGTAACTATCCCGTTTACCCATTCCCGAGCTCATATATTGTCCCCCGAGTGTTCCACGATGTTCATTCGACTTTCTAACTTCGTTATTTATGTTTTTCCACAAGTTTTGACTATTTATTTGTCAATTTTCGAGTTACGGTCTAAAAATTACAATAATTCTCGTTTTAGGCTTTTCTAGTGCCGAATCAAATAGTGCCTACCAAATAGAGTTAAAACTCATACGATAACTCATTTAATAATGAAATAAACCGTAAAAACCAATAGACGATATAAAATCAAGTCATGGTTTATAAAAATAGTGATAAAGGCAAAACTTGGTTTAGTTTAACGTAATGCGGTTACCTAAAATAGACTCCCTAAATTGCCAGTTGTCACAGCCTCCCAGCCTCAGAAGAAACCCGTCCCGGGTTTCACTCCGAGTTGCTTGATGTCATGAAGAGTTTAGGATACTTCCTACGAAAAACATCCTCACGTTCCCAAGTGAACTCCGGTCCATGCCGGGAGTTCCAACAAACCTTAATAATCGGAATACGGCTATTCTTCAACCTTTTAATCTCATGATCCATAATCTCAATCGGTTCCTCAACAAAATTCAATTTCTCATCAATACGAATATCTCTTAAAGGCACCACTATGTTTTCCTCCGAAAGACATTTCTTAAGATTACTAACATGAAAGACATTGTGTACACTACTCAGTTCCGATGGTATCTCCAGGCGGTATGCTACCGGTCCGATTCTTTCCAAGATTGAAAAGGGACCAATATATCGGGGATTGAGTTTTCCACGCTTTCCAAAACGAATCACTCCTTTCCAAGGAGAAACTTTCAACATAACATGATCTCCAACCTGAAATTCTAAAGGTTTGCGTCTCTTATCAACATAACTCTTTTGTCGATCGCGAGCGGTTTGCAGCCGATTACGAATCTGAACTATCTTCTCAGTGGTTTCTAGGACAAGTTCGGGACCTGTAAGTTGACTCTCGCCAACTTCAGCCCAACAAACAGTAGAACGACATTTTCGGCCATACAGTGCCTCAAATGGGGTGGCCTTAATGCTAGAGTGATAACTATTGTTGTAAGAGAATTCGGCCAAAGGGAGATGTCTCTCCCAGCCTTTGCCGAAATCAATAACACAGGCTCTAAGCATGTCTTCTAAAGTCTGAATGGTTCTCTCGCTTTAACCATCGGTCTGTGGATGGTAAGCAGTACTCATGTCCAAATTCGTTCCTAATGCTGTCTGTAACGACTTTCAAAAGTGGGATGTAAAATGGCTATCCCTATCGGAAATGATAGATATCGGTAGTCCATGACGCGATACTACCTCCTCAAGATACAATCGAGAAAGCTTATCAAGACTATCGGTTTCACTAATAGCTAAGAAGTGAGCAGACTTAGTTAAACGATCAACTATTACCCAGATAGCGTCATTGCCGCTAGCTGTTCTCGGTAATTTAGTGATAAAGTCCATGGTTATTCGCTCCCATTTCCATTCCGGGAGTTCGGGTTGAACTAAAAGTCCTGATGGTTTCTGATGTTCGGCCTTTACTTTAGAACAAGTCAGGCACCAACTGACATACTGAGCTATATCGGTTTTCATATTAGGCCACCAATAAAGTTTCTTAAGATCCTGATACATCTTATCGGCTCCGGGATGAATAGAGTATTTTGATTTATGCGACTCGTGCATAATCAACTCACAGATTCCACCATGAAATGGTATCCAGCTTCTGTCTTTGAAGCATAATGTTCCGTCAGAACGCTTCAAGAAGCCGTTTTCACTTTCTACCATTCCATGAAGATTCTCATAAGGACGGTTCTCTTCCGTCAATGCCTCTGCTTGAGTGGCCAAAATTTGAGACTGTAAGGGCGAAACAATGGTCATTCCTAATGATCTAACGAGTAGGGGTGGAATGTCCTCCTTACGACTAAGTGCATCAGCCACAACATTAGCCTTACCAGGATGATAACGAATCTCACAGTCATAATCACTAAGCAATTCCAACCAACGACGTTGTCTCATGTTCAGTTCCTTCTGATCTAAGATATGCTTCAAACTCTTATGGTCGGTAAATACTACACACTTGGTTCCATACAGGTAATGTCTCCAAATCCTAGGGGCAAACACTACAGCACCTAACTCAAGGTCATGGGTGGTGTAGTTTTTCTCATGCTTCTTAAGTTGTCGGGATGCATAAGCAATCACCTTCTCACGTTGCATCAAAACAGCACCTAAGCCTTTATGCGAAGCGTTGTAGTACACGACAAAGTCTTCGCTCCCTTCAGGCAAAGCTAGGATGGGCGCACTACACAACTTCTCCTTCAGAAGTTGGAATGCTTCTTCTTTCTTTTCTCCCAATTCATACTTAACATCCTTCTGTGTTAGTTTGGTCAGCGACTTAGCTATCTTGGAAAATCCCTCAATGAATCTCCTATAATAGCCTGCTAACCCTAGAAACTGTCAGATTTCTGATGGGTTCTTAGGAACTGCCCATTCCTTAATGGCTTTAATCTTAGTTGGGTCAACAAGAACACCTCGACTATCTATTACATGACCTAAGAATTGCACGGACGGAATCCAAAATTCACACTTAGAGAATTTGGCATACAGCTTCTCCTCTCTCAGCAATCCTAAAATGAGCCTCAAGTGCTCTTCGTGCTCCTCACTACTCTTAGAGTATATCAAGATGTCGTCTATGAATACTATCACAAACTTGTCCAGATATGTCTTACACACTCGATTCATGAGATCCATGAAAATTGATGGCGTGTTGGTCAAACCAAACGACATCACTTGGAATTCATAGTGTCCATAACGAGTCCTAAACGCAGTCTTAGGGATATCCTCTTCTCGAACTCTAAGCTGGTGATAACCAGATCGTAATTCGATCTTAGAAAAGACACTAGCTCCTTGGAGTTGGTCGAATAGATCATCTATTCTAGGTAACGGATATCGGTTCTTCACTGTTAACTTATTCAATTCCCTATAATCGATACACATCTGAAACGATCCATCCTTCTTCTTCACAAACAACACTAGTGCTCCCCACGGTGACAAACTCGGTCGAATGAATCCTTTCTCTGACAACTCTGCCAACTGTTTAGACAGTTCCTCCAATTCTCTTGGATCAAGTCGATAAGGTGCCCGGGCTACGGGTGCAGCACCGGGTATCAACTCTATTTGGAATTCCACTTGTCGGGCGGGTGGAATCCCTGGCAGATCATCGGGAAACACATCCGGAAATTCTCTAACGACAGGTACATCATTGAGGTTTCTTTCATTCTTCTCCTCGCTTTTCTTTTCATAAATTCGAGCCAAGAAAAGACAACCTCCTCTATCGATGTACTTCTGGGCCTTAAAACAAGAGATGATGCTCAACCGGGAAGGACTTCCACAGTCGCTCCGATCTCCTTGTATGCTCAGAACTTTTCCGCCATACGGTAAACGCACAATCTTCTCATCACAGATGATGTGTGCACCGTTCTTCAATAACCAATCCATTCCGATAATGACGTCAAAACTTCCTAAGGCAACCGACAATAAGTCTATACTAAACGGGCGGTCTAGGAAACTTAAGGTACAACCTCGAACTACGGTGTCTATCTTCTCTTTATTCCCATTGGCTAAATCCACATCGTAACTAAACCCTAGAGGTGTTTGGGAGATTCCTAGTAACGACATAAAATTGGTGGATACGAAACTCATATCCGCACCAGTATCAAACAGTATGGAAGCATAGGGATTATTGAGAAGGAACGTACCCGTAACTATGTTAGGGTCCTCACCAGCTTCCTTCCCAATAGCGTAAACACGCGTTGTTCCCATTTCTCTCTGCTGGTTCCTAGCACCATAGTTTCCCTGGTTTTCCACGACCTCACGCTTCACAGGGTTTAAGCCATTACCTCCTACACCTCGGTTAGAAAATCCTCCTACATCACCGGGATTTCCTCTCATCCACGGCTCTCGGCACTCATTCTTAAAGTGTCCCTTCTTTCCACATCCAAAAAGGTGACAGTGGCCTTCCAGTCCGCTCCTTGTGCAGTTTGAGCTGCAGCAAGTGGACGAAACCTACAGTCTTTGGCCATGTGTCCTACCTTAGAGCACTTCCTACACACAATTGGGCATAGTCCATGGTGGTTTCGGTTACAACGACCACACACAGGCTTACTACCTTCATAACCCTTCTTATCTCCATTTCCGATGGCGAACACCCTGGCTGTCTCTTGCCATTTGTTGCCATTCCCTTTAGCAACTTCATTCCTCTTCCTCTTATCACTCCTATCACTCTTACCCTTGTCTCCTACTTCCAGTACATAAGAGTCCATCAAACGCTGAGCCACAACAATTGCCTCATGCAAATTAACTGGCTTGGCAGCGATGACATCATTTCGAGTAGCCAAAGGCAATCCATCAGTATACCTCTCAATCTTAAGTTCTTCGGTGCGAACCATTTCAGGGCAAAGCAATGATAACTCTTGGAAACGACGAGTATAAGTCGCCATGTCAGTACCCTTAACCTTATGGTTCTAGAACTCACTCTCTAACTTCTTAACTTCATTCCTAGGACAGTAAGTCTTAATTAGGAGAGTCTTAAACTGTGTCCAAGTCATACTATAAGCTACATCAATTCCTACTGATCTGTCATAGTTGTTCCACCATGTCAAAGCCTCGTCCTTCAAGGTGAATGTTGCATACTTAACCTTACAATCCTCATCACAGTTACTTACAGCAAACACAGATTCAGTTTTCTCCAACCACCTAGTCAGGTAAACTACTCCCTCAGTTCCTCCAAACTCAATGGGACCACAGAATCGAAACTCTTTGTAGGTACAACCTCGAGTTTGATTCAGCATTGGGGTTCCACTAGAAGTGTTAGAGAGATTAGCCTCATCTAGCAGTTCAGCGACACGCTGCGACACTAGCTGGTCAATGTGGGTTTTGGTCACATGTGGAGGGTTTTGTGGAACATGACCATTTTCAGCACGGTCGTTCACATTCGGGTTCCCTACAGCTGGGTTATAAATGTTCTGGTTCTCAACATGTGTTGTGGTCGGGGCCGGACGACGACCTCGATGGCCAGGGGCAACAACAGCAGCAGGAGCTGCTCGGTTGTTCCTAAGAGAGTTTCGTCTTGTTGCCACCATTCTGGAGGCAAGAAGAACAGTTTCATAAGTTCACAACTCACGTTATAAAAATAGAGTTGGGTTCCAAGGATCATCCAATATCGCATGAATACATAATCAAGGCCAACAGGGATAACGCTATATCAAAGCGAAACAATCAAATACCGAATCATAACTAAGGATGCACGTTCCAATAACCATAACTCATAGGCTTCAAAAGTGGAAATATATGGAAGGATACGAAGAAATCAAAAACGATGCTAACGACAATACCAATAAGATAACTAGGGTAACCCTACATCTCGAACCAAGTACTACTTAGTTTCAAGATGGTACAAAACCATGAATCTAATACTATCTAGCCATGTCTACGAATACCACTAACTGATCTCCTAACATCGTCAACCTCTCTCCACAAAGATGCTAACTCAACACGTCGAGCGTCGCGATCACTCTTAAGCTTTCCGACCTCTCTCTCCAACTCACCAATCCTACGCCAAATCACTCTATCTGCATTACGAGCTGTCGCGAACCCTCTCAGCAGTTCCCCAACCTGCTCCTGGATCTCCAACATACCCTCACGCAAAACCCTAGTCCTCCTGACTATAGTACCCATATCAGCTCTCAGATCCTCTATACTAGCCCTAGATACTCCAACCAATCGATCCGTCAACTGACTAAGCCTAGTACCCTGCAATGTAATCCTCTCCCACATCAGACCCGTCTCACCATACTCCTCGGGCTCAGAAACAATCTCCGATGGTATCTCAGATCCTAACGGGCTACCTATATAAGGTGAGTAAGGTGGTGAATCGATGTCTAAAGGCTGTCCAGGGGACTCAGGCTCATGCAAAGGAGAACCTGGTCCTGGAGAATGTGCAGGACTCTGCAATGGAGGAGTACCCCCTTCTGGGATATCCTCATCATCCTCCTCCATAGGATCCTCATCCTCATCCACATACTGCTCCTCAATCTCATGCTCCTCCTCTACCTCATGCTCCTCCTCGCCCTCATCCATAGGGGGATAGTCCATGAGTTGGAGTCTCTGTGCAGGTAAATCCTGACGTGGTACACTAGGAGATCTAGGCCTCCTAAGACATGGTGATGCTGGTAAACGGATAGGTGATGATGGTGGTCTCACGGACATATGAGCAGTGTTATAAGCAAGCCTAGGAGTCTGTGCTCGTGCTAAAACCTGATGTAAAGTGAACTGCCTAGATGAGCTAGGACGATCTGATGATGATGAACTAGAGTGACGGGCAATCTCATAAGGATCACCCTGCGCAACCGTCATGAGAGTCAATGCTGGCGAACTAGCAACAGCAAGGACCTCCTCAGACACATCAAAAGCTAGTGAAGGCATAGTCTGTGACAATGGCATAGGGTAGGTATAAGTGTTCGAAACAACTAGTTTTAATAAGCGCATCAACTTAACCAAAACACATATCATATAAAGAAAGCTTTAAAAGTAGAGGTACCGCATTACTCAAAACATGCCTTTAATAAAACACATAATTTCAGTTTCATCACATAATCCCATATCAAATCAATCGAGTTCAAAATACCAAAATCATAATATATCGTTTACTCAAATCATATGCCGTAGCATCTCGATAATCACATCTCATTTCCCAAAATCAATAATCATATCTCCAAATAATAACGTTTCCATAATCAGTTCACGATATCCCTTAACAGATCATCTCATAATTCAAATCGCAGTTCATACCATAATCAAATAAGAAGCTTCGGCTTGGCAAGCGGGCGTGCGTCGGTCGAGGATCAATTTTCTTAAAAGCGGTTATAGTTTAGGGTTTATAAAATACCTAATTCTCTATAACCTGGCTCTGATACCAATCTGTAACACCCCCAAATCTCGGTACAGCGGAAGACTTAATCAAGTTTTCGGGGCGTTACTATTGGATTGGTATCGCACACAAGTATAGCAAGAAGATAGTAATTTAACATTCAAAACCAATCCCAAATTTAGTTAATCCAAACATTTAATCCAAAAGAGTAAATATTAGGCCCAAAACATAGTTTAATAAAATAGGTCCCCATAGTTTATCAGAGTCAGAAATGATCCTTGAACCCCGCCTTCTTGCCAAGCTTCCACCGATCACGTATTCCAAACATCTCTCAAATACCTAAGAAATCATGCTAAAAGGTCAGCTTACGCTAATGAGTTCATAGGTTTACGTTCAACAAAATCATAGTGGACCTGTAACAGTTGATTTGCTAAGCAAGACCTAATAGTTTTCACGGTCCAAAAACAGTAGCATGATTCTCACCCCAATATAGTTAAAAACGTAGAAAAGTGGGGCTATGAAACTCACCTCAAGCAATCAACGCACAAATAAACACTAGCAGAAGATAACGGTAATCACGGCACAACAACTATCGACTCGGCACAACCTATTAATGAAGACCAAACTTAATATATATATATTCCTCAAAATCAACATTATCTACCCCAATGTATTCCATTTCTTTATTTCCAAAAACGTCTCGTTTCACCATTTAATCCTAGTGTTTGGTATTCCTCGTGTGGGTGTATCGACTCAATATGATGCTATGAATGCACTCAACAACCAACATGTTATGCTTCGCAACGCAATATGCAACTCCACTCAACACAATATGTGACTCAATGCGATACAATGAGACCTCTAAACGATACGCTCCATAGTTCAATAAGCTTCGGAATAAATAGTAGACCTTATCGAATTCGTCAACTCGATAAACTCATTTATTTACTCGTGTCGCTTATTATCCCATAAATCAATCGTATCCTAAAGAGTCATAAGGATAATTCACCCATTAATAAGGTTACCCAATGTACCTAGCGGGCTCTTATTAGATTCGTCAACCTAATAAGTCCGCTACCCACGTGGATCAACACTATTAACGTTAGGTTATCAATAACCCATGCACATGACGTAAGTAAATAAATACTTAACTAATATTAAATTTCCACAATTGACATTTATTGATAAACGTGTACTCGAAACATTAATTACTTATTTATTACAAAATATTTCCAATTTAGTCGTTAGTTTCCATTTAAAAATAGTAAATAACAAGATAAGTCTTGTTATCGATATCTTTGGTACAAAAGCCCATTTATTATTTATATTTCACAATTTATTAGCATTTTCATGTATAAATATATATTTCGTCAAATTCCATTATTAGTTTCATAACATTATTCATTTCAAGTCCACAAGCACGAGTCATAACTTCTCGGCTTTTAATCAATCAATAGTCCAAATTGTTAGGAATTAGAAAATTCAGTCGTTAAAGAGTCGGTCACCTCAAGTATATGTATTCGTTAGAAAGCTCGTAGTCGTAGTCAAGTTATGTTAGCAAGTAGTTTGTTATGTAACACCGTGGAGGACGGACGGGTCTTTACCCACTGTATGCCTGATCCACAGCCCGTAGGTGGCGTTTATTTGTAAGACACTATAAATACCCTCTACCTCCCAAGGTAGAGGGTTGGAGCTTCAATACCATTTTTCTTTGTTTCACATAGTTCCCAACTCTCTTCTCTTTCTCTCTCTAAAACTTTCTCTCTCTAAACATACTTGAACGCCACATGTGATTATGGTTTAGTGTGTTTGTGAAATCCTATAACTTACAATTGGTATCAAGAGCCATGGTTTGATCACTCATCTTTCATGCTCTTTGTTTTGGTGGATTTCATAAGGTTTTTTGGGGTATTAAGTGTTTAGGAGAGTTTGAATCATTTGGACAAATTCTAGTGTTAAAGTTTGAATTTTGCTTGTACTTTTGTGTTTAGGATCAACATATGTGTTTATGTTTTGAATTGGAAGGATTAAATCATTGTGGTTTGGTTGTTGTTGATTGATAAAGTGGTTATTTGTGAACTTTGTACAAAGCGAGTTGAGCCTCGGACTTTTGTTTCTTAGAAGCGAGTTGCTTCGTTACTGGATGCGAGTTGGTATATGCGACTTGGCTATTTAGCGAGTTAACTTTTTATGCGACTTGGGTTCTAAGCGAGTTGTTTTTTTAAGCGACTTGAGTTCTAAAGCGACTTGGCTATTAACCGAGTTGTATAGCTAGCGAGTTAGCTTAAGCGACTTGGTGGTTAAGCGAGTTGTGTCTGTTTACGACTTGCTATTAAGCGAGTTGTCTCTATATGCGACTTGGCTATTAAGCGAGTTGATTTCTTAAGCGACTTGTTTCTTTAAGCGAGTTAGTTGTTTGCGAGTTGATAACTAAGCGAGTTGATTGTTTAGCTACTTGTCTATTAAGTCTTGCTACTTCTTCGTGCTACATTCTTACGGTTGTTCTTTTGGTTTAGTAAAATCCCGTGAAAGAATCAATTTCCCGGTTTAATCAAAGAATAGTAAAATCCCGTAGAACTTGTAATCATGGCAAACATCGTTCCAACTATTGTTTCTTCTGTTGCTGAGGATGTTCAAGCAGCTGGCTTAGATACTCGTCCACCCATGCTTGACTGAACCGACTACGACTCTTGGGCACAACGAATCAGATTGTACTGTCTTGGAAAGGAAAATGGGGGGAAGGACCTTATCAGATTGAGACTACTAGAGACTTAATTGATACAGCTGCAGATGGAACAATGATCTATGGAATAGACAGACCAAAGACGTATGATGAGCTCAATGATAAAGAGAAAAAGAGATTTGATGCTGATATCAGGGCTTCTAACATTATACTTCAAGGTCTTCCAAAAGATATCTACAAGCTTATCAATCACAACACCGAAGCCAAGGCAGTATGGGATAATGTCAAGATGCTCCTCTCAGGTTCTGAATTAACTATTGAAGAAAGAGAATCACAAATGTATGATGAATTTGAACACTTCAAGATGAAACCTGATGAGAGTGTCTATGAGTACTACGTGAGATTCCATAAGCTTGTGAATGACATGAGGAACATCAAAATGACCATGCCAAACATTCAGCTGAACTCAAAATTTGTGAACAACATGAATCCTGAATGGCACAAGTTTGTCACCTCTGTGAAACTAACCAAAGGATTGAAGAATACAAACTATGAACAACTCTATGCATTCCTTCTTCAGAATAAGAGACATGCTATATTTGAAAAACGGATTCTTGATCAGTTCAAAACCAACCAGGGAGAGACGAGCTCATCAAATGATTCAACTGCTTTCTACACAAATGTTGGAATTACCACCAAAGCTTCTCAAGTTATACCATGGGTAATGGTAATCACAAACTCATTCCTGATCCAATGTTCAAACAAGCCGATGCTGATGCACGCGTGGGACACTTCATTAATCAACTGGCTCTCATGATTAGTCAAAACATGA
Source organism: Chrysanthemum seticuspe (assembly GCA_019973895.1). Taxonomy (NCBI): domain Eukaryota; kingdom Viridiplantae; phylum Streptophyta; class Magnoliopsida; order Asterales; family Asteraceae; genus Chrysanthemum; species Chrysanthemum seticuspe. The sequence continues at coordinate 157,989,979 of BPTQ01000001.1, forward strand.
ACTCTCTCCCACACACCAACAATAACCTCAGAACAGCATCCAATCCACACAATCAAGCTACCATCAGTGATGGGAAGGTTGTGGTGCAACCAGTTCAAGAAAGACAGTATGAACAGGGAAGAGGTGGAGTTGGTAGAGGATATGTAGCAAATCAGAATCGTGGAAGGAATCCAAATCAAGGACAAGCAAAGCCGATCAAGTGCTACAACTGTGGAGGTGAGGGACATATTGCAAGGAACTGCACATCTCCAAAACGTCCACAGAATGCTGAATACTTCAGAGACAAGATGTTGCTCGTGCAAGCTCAGGATAATGGAGCAGCTTTGGATGAAAAGGAGTTATTGCTTCTTGCTGAAGGGAATGCAAAGACATATGACGTTGATGTTGATGAACAGCCAATTCAAGAGATAGGTCACAATCATCAGAATTCCTTTCAAGTCGCTGACTGTGATGCATACAACTCTGACGTCGATGATGAACCTACTGCACAAACAATTTTCATGGCTAGCATTTCTCCAATGGTCTCTCCTAAAGCCTCATCATCTAAGCAAGCTGGTCCATCCAAAGAATCAATCATCTCAGAGGTATTAAAACTATACGATGATGTTGATGAGCAAAAGATACATGACAAAGTACAATCAACTGAAACTTTTGAGTCAGATATTGAAAATATGGGTAATATCAATGTTGTTCCATATGATCAATATGTGAAACAAAGTGAAAGTGTGACTATACCAAGTGATGCATCTTCTGCAGTCAATGATGACTATATTTTTGATGAATACACTGCATGTGCTCATGATGATTCCGTTGTTACTGAACTGAATGCCTATAAAGAACAAGTTACTATTTATGAACAGCGTGCTAAGTTTGAGTTAACCACCCGTGAGCAGGAAATGGATGACCAAATGCGTACAACTATTAGAAAAAGTAAGTTTAGAGAAGAAGTATTAAAACAGGAGTTAAACTCATTACAAGAAAAGCTTTCTAAAACTGCTAAGAAAAAACAAGAACTTCAAGAAAATGTTAAAATGCTTAAGCAAGAATTCAGTGCTAAGGAATCAAAACTTTTGAATGATTTTTCCAATCTAAAAACCTTGAAAAACAAGCTTGAAAATAAGTTGTACGTACAAGGGAATACCATTCAGACTGCTCACATGATCACGAAGCATAGAGTTCTTAGCGATAAGCATAGTATCCCCATTATAAAGGAATCCAACCCTGAGTATGGTAAGATAGCAAAAGCTGCTCAAAATGTTATCTATGATGGATATGAAATCCTTAAACCTAGGCAGAAACCTAGTTGCGCTGAGTGCACTGAGGAAGATAAGAAATCGGATGAGGTCACTAGGGAAAAAATGGATAAGAAACTCAACAATCCTACATGTAAAGAGAAAAACATAATTATCAGACCCCACGACTACAAAAAGGAAAATTGGATTTCCTTGAACATTTTTAAGCCTCAAACGTTGTTAACACCCGAACAAGTGTTCTGGAAAATGGATTTAGATAAGCAAAAAGCAGAGAATCTTGTTGTAACAAACCCCCCCCCCCCTTTAGGAAAATGCCTTCAGCAACTGTGTATCTTCTTAATACACCAATGCATCTAGTCCCTAGGACTATTGCCACTAAAAGCAAGACCTTAATCAGTCAATATGTTATCTTTCAATTATTTGTTGATTTTGAGAAAACTTGTAAGAAAAGGATCACACCCACTGGTATAACTGAAGGGGAAATGGGTTTTGAGCAAACTAAAGAATGCTATTTAACTGAGGTAATGCCTTTCTTTAAACAACTAAAAGATCAATTTGAGAGTCTTAAAAAGGGGATGGACTTAGATATTAAAGAAATGGAAAAGGAATTTGATGCGATGATTGTTGAGGTTAGTGACTATGAGCGAGAATTAAAATATAATGAGATTGAGAGGACGAACTTGCATACCTTGAATGAGAATCTTATTTCTGAATGTATTGCTCAAGATGTGTTTTACACTGCTACAAATTGTTCCATTAATGCTTCTCAATTTCATGAATTATCTGTTGCTCTGAAAGTCTCCCATGATCGTGTCATTGAGCTTGAAAACAAAAACTCAGGACTTAATGAGAAAATTAATCGAGATGATCACGATAATTTGGTAAAACATCTTTCTAAACTAGAAGTTGAACATTTTGATTTGCAACTAAAATATCAATATCTTAAAGAAAATGTTAAAACCTCAAATATCAAGACATCCTCAAATGTTCCAGAGTTTGATGCAGTTTTTCAGATAAACAAACGTGACGAACAGATTCAAGCTCATTGTAACACGATCAGAAAGTTGAAAGCTTAAATCTCTCAATTAAAGGATGAAAAGAACAATGTGACTGGCTCCCAAATGCCTCCTCCTTTAGATTCTCAGTATTCTCAAACTTTTCATCTTCAAAACCTAGTTAATGCTTTACAAAAAGAAAACGAAAGTTTTCTAGAAGAAAATGAAAAAGTTAAACGACACTTTAAAGAGTTATATGATTCAATGAAAGTCACTCGTGACAAAAACAACGAAAAAATAACATCTTTACAAAAAGAAATTGAGAATCTGAGGAGTCAGGAGAAAGGGAAACTGCCACTAGTTTTTAATGAGAATGTTGCATCAAAGTCATCCTCAGACTGCAAATATACTGTGACTGTTAAATACATTCCTCCTCATCTTAGGAATAATGAACCTGTGTTTCACAACTGTTGTGCTCACCTTAAGGATAGTCTTGAATGCCTCCGTGAGATTGTGGAAGAGGATTTTATAAATCAGCCTCTTGACAGTGAAATTAGGTTTGCGTGCATTCAAGCCAAACGATCTCAAGAACTGCTAGAATGCTTAATAGCAACATGTCCTAAATCCTTAGGTGCAAAAGGAAAAGTTGTGATGCCTTGTTCTATGCCTAGTGCCAAGCATACAAACCATTATATGCCCAGTTTTAAGAAAGTGAACACTAAGGTGCCTTCAAGTAGTTCAGATCCCTGCACTTCTAGTTCAGGAATGCAAAAAGTAGCAAAACCAACTAATGTTCCAATTCCCTCTACAGGAGTAAGAAGTGACACCAAAGCAAGCGGGTCAAAGCCTCAAGACAACACAAAGAATGATAGGACCTTGCATGCTAGGAATGCTCAGTGGAAGAAAATAGAAGATCACCTTAGGGAGGATTTACATAAGATGAATCGTGTTGATTCTAGTATTTGCTATAAGCGTACTGTAATTAATTCGAATTCTGCTACTATCTGCAAACCATGTACTGATGATTGCTTGAATTCTGTTACTAATCATGAATGTGGTGTGAATGATTTGATTAATGCTGTTAAATGCCCTGTTAAAATTGTTTATGCAAAAAATCAAGCTAAGAAGGCTAAAAGGCAAAGTCGAAAGAATGTTAGAAAACAGTGGAAACCCACAGGAAGAATATTTAGTAAAATAGGTTATCAATGGATACCTTCTGGCCATAAGGCTAATGAGTTCCGCCCTAAATTTGCTAAGACAGTGCCCACTAGTAAATGGATGCCTACTGGTAGAACTATTCCCTTAAGAAGTGAACATACTTTGAATAGGTCAAATATGGACACTAGCACTGCATCTATTTCTGATGATTCCATTGTTTCTACTTCTTATGCAGGTGTTCCAATTACTGTTACTAACCAAGTGGAACCCATTATTGCATGGGGTTCCCAATTATCCAGTTATCCATTTTTGTTTGTGTTCAACTGCAGATCGTTCAAATCTTTCTGTGGTACCTAGACTCATGCTGTTCCAAGCATATGACTGGAGACCAGTCACGGCTCATGAACTTCGTGAGTAAATTCATCGGGACTATTAGATTCGGGAACGATCATTTCGGTGCTATTATGGGTTATGGAGATTATGTTGTCGGTGATAGTGTTATATCCAGAGTATATTACGTAGAAGGTCTTGGTCATAACTTATTTTCTGTCGGTCAATTCTGTGATTCTGATCTAGAAGTGGCCTTCAGAAAACATACTTGTTTTGTTAGAGAACTTGATGGTAAAGAGCTTTTAAGAGGAACACGTGGTTCAAATCTATACACCATCTCTATCGAAGATATGATGAAGTCTTCTCCAATTTGCTTGTTGTCAAAGGCTTCGAAAACAAAGTCATGGTTATGGCATCGTCGTCTCAATCACTTGAACTTCGGCACCATCAATGATCTCTCTAGAAAGGACTTAGTTGTAGGTTTACCTAGACTAAAGTATGAAAAGGGTCATCTTTGTTCAGCATGCCAATTAGGAAAAAGCAAGAAATATGCCCACACACCCAAACCTACAAACTCAGTTACAGAAGTTCTTCATACAATTCACATGGATTTATGTGGACCCATGAGAGTGCAGAATATCTTTGGGAAGAAATATGTGCTAGTCGTGGTTGATGATTACTCTCGATTCACCTGGGTTAAGTTCTTAAGAACAAAGGATGAAACTCCAGATATCATCATCAAACTTATCAAACAGCTGCAGGTTCGACTTAACAAAACTGTCAGAATCATCCGAACCGACAATGGAGCTGAGTTTGTTAATAAACAACTTAGTGATTTTTATGAAAGTATTGGAATCAGTCATCAAAGAAGTGTTCCACGAACTCCTCAACAGAACGGTGTAGTTGAAAGACGAAATCGAACTCTTGTGGAAGCCGCAAGAACAATGCTGATTTGCTCAAAGGTTCCAATGTTTCTCTGGGCTGAAGCCATTGCCACTGCATGCTACACAAAAAATCGATCCCTAATTCACACTGCTCATGGAAAAACTCCATATAAACTTGTCCACAATAGAAAACCTAATCTCTCATTCCTTCGTGTGTTTGGTGCATTGTGCTATCCAACTAATGAGTCCAAGACTTAGGGAAGCTTAAAGCTAAAGCGGACATTGGAGTATTTGTAGGATATGCACCAAGCAGAAAAAGTTACCGAATCTACAACAAGAGAACCCAAAATATCATGGAAACAATTCACGTTTCGTTTGATGAGCTGACCGGTCAAATGGCTCCAGGACAATTTAGTTCTGGACCCACATTTCAACCTTTAACAAGTAGTCCCATCAGTTCTACTCTTGTTTCTAATCCCTCACTAGCAACTCCTTATGTACCTCCTTTAGAGGATGATTTGAAGAAATTATTTGATCCAATGTTTGATGAACACTATGAACCAAGTGTTAATGATATGTCAGTTCCATCAACAGAGGCTGCCTATATCCCTGTCAATGAAGTTAACCCTTCAGTTTCAATGTCATTAAGTCAAGAAGTGCCTGCTGCTGATCACTCTGTCTCATCAACAAATCATCAATCATCGAGTGTACAAAATGGAAATGTTGCTGCCATTACAGATGATGAAAACCCTTTTGCTCCTCCAGAAGATGAACCCTTTGAGAACATATTTGCTCCTGAATCATCATCAGGAGATATAGACTCTGCTACTTCAGTTCCTCAACAACAACCACATGAACATCTTAAGAAATGGACACATGATCATCCATTGGACAACATCATTGGAAACCCCTCTCGTCCAGTATCAACACGGAAACAACTTGCAACTGATGCATTATGGTGCTTCTTCAACTCCATACTCTCTAAGGTCGAACCAAAAGATGTTAAAACTGCCATGAATGAAGACAACTGGTTCAATGCCATGCAAGAAGAAATTCATGAGTTTGATCGACTTGATGTATGGGAATTAGTACCTGCTCCAGATTGTGCAATGATCATTGCTCTAAAGTGGATCTTCAAAGTGAAGCTTGATGAGCATGGCGATGTATTAAAGAACAAGGCTAGGTTGGTTGCAAAAGGATACCGTCAGGAGGAGGGTATTGAATTTGAAGAATCATTTGCTCCAGTTGCTCGTATCGAGGCGATCAGAATCTTCTTGGCTAATGTTGCAAGTAAGAACATGGTAGTCTATCAGATGGATGTAAAGACGGGGTTTCTTAACAGAGATCTTAAAGAAGTCGTTTACGTCAGCCAGCCTGAAGGCTTTGTGAATCCAGAGCATCCTACTCACGTCTATCGTTTGAAGAAGGCTCTATACGGTCTTAAGCAAGCTCCAAGGGCATGGTATGATACGCTATTAAAGTTTCTTCTATCTACTGGATTCAGCAAAGGAGCAGTTGATCCGACATTGTTCACCAGGAAGTCAGGAAAACATTTAATTCACGTTCAAATATATGTTGATGATATCATCTTGGCCTCGACTGACCCCAATGAGTGTGACCATTTTTCAAATGAAATGGGTTCAAATTTTCAAATGTCAATGATGGGACAAATGTCATTTTTCTTAGGATTACAAATTTCACAAAGTCCCGGAGGCATTTTTATAAATCAATCTAAATATACAAATGAGATTTTAAAGAAACTTGGATTTGATTCTAGTGACCCTGTTGACACTCCCATGATTGAGCGTACTAAACTGGATGAGGACCACTCAGGGATCATGGTAGACCAAACGAAATATCGTAGTATGATTGGATCCCTGATGTACCTCACAGCGAGTAGACCTGATATTCTGTTCGCTGTATGCATGTGTGCTAGATACCAGGCTAAGCCTATCAAAAAGCACCTTGAAGCAGTTAAACGGGTCTTTCGGTATCTCCAAGGAACCATCAATATGGGACTTTGGTACTTGAAGGACACCGGTATGTCACTAACAGCCTATACAGATGCTGATCATGCATGATGTCAAGATACTCGTCGAAGTACGTCTGGAGGTGCTCAGTTTTTGGGTGATAAGCTTGTGAGCTGGTCTTCAAAAAAGCAAATGATTACTTCTATTTCCTCTACAGAGGCTGAATACATAGCCATGTCATCTTGTTGTGCTCAAATCCTATGGATGAGATCCCAATTATCTGACTATGGCTTTGAATTCAACAAAATCCCTCTGTACTGTGATAATAAAAGTGCTATTGCTCTCTCATGAAACAACGTACAACACTCAAGAGCAAAGCACATCGACATTCGACATCATTTCATCAGGGAACAAGTTGAAAACGGTGTGGTGGAACTATACTTTGTAAGGTCTGAATACCAGTTAGCAGACATCTTCACCAAAGCACTTCCTAGAGAACGTTTCGAGTTTATCCTTCCACGTCTTGGGCTAAAGAGTCTACAACCGGAAACACTCAAGCATCTTCAAGAGGAAGACGAGGAGTAAAGGTCTTTATTCATCTATCACTTGTAAATATCTATTCGAAAAGCAATATACAAAATTACAAAACCTTCAAAAACAAATATAAAAATATAAAACTTCCAAAAATCCACAAAAATTTTGAAAATCTTGAAAAATTCCAAAAATATTGTCTTTTTGTCATGTTTTCCTCGATTCGATAATATCTACGGACTTTGTGTTGATATTCAAAGAATGTCACGGGTCTTTAGATGTTCTTCGAATGTACATAGTCCCAAAAAAAATGAGGCGGAGAAAAATGGTGGTTTATTGTCATTTCAGGCAGTAACCCGTTTTCAAAGAAAGAACAGAGCCATGCCTTATTTTGTTTTTCAAATTTCATGCTCTGATTCTATAAAAAATTACTTACTATCTAATGAAAACTAATTGCTTTGAAAAAATAACTCAGACTCTATTATTGAAAATCATCTGGACTTAACATTTGTCAAAAATATCTATCTCTCAATCAACAACTTATGTCATTGATTGAGGGGGAGAATGATTTCAATTAAATCAAAAGGTTATTTGTCATTCAATTGTTTTCAAAAGATAATCATGCATGTTTAATCAATGGAGTTTAAAGTCTCAAAATCCGATCCTAATCAGTTAAAACGTTTTCATGATCAAGTCACAATTATCCCTAAAAGCTTTCAAAATCAATTTAAATCTATAGAGATCACATATTTCAAATGATTTGATAATTGTGATCGGGGGAGATTTTGTGATTTAAATTGGATTTAAACTGATAATTCGATACATGGTTTTATAAGGATGTACAAGCTCTCCTCCCTACATGTGCTAAACGATTTCAAATTTTCCATGCACATGTTGAGGGGGAGCATCTATCTTAAACCACAAAGATTTGAAACGTGGTCAAATTATTTCAATGTGCAGTCTTTTCCTAATATGTGCAAAACATTTTTAAATTTCTATGCACATATTGAGGGGGAGAACTATTTTGAAAATAACATTCTTTATATAACTACTCTTAGATGCAAGCCAACCCCTCAAACATGAAAATTACTTCTATAACAAAATGATGCTTGATTCAAGTGTTGAGGGGGAGCTCGTGTTCTAAAAATATCAAAAACAATTCAGGTACAAAATGCTTTGATAATATATCACAAGTATCTGGATTGATTTTCAAATGGTTTTTAATTGGTTCCAATGGCAGATGAACGATACCAAATAGACCGACCAACTTTACTTTATGTATGGTGATATAAGGACAATAAGGTTAGGTATTTGTTCCCATGATCCGCCAGAACCGGAGGGATCTACCCAGGGACAATCCACTAGATAGTGTAGAAGTCCTTAGGTATGATGAAAAAGGAGAAATGTGAGATATGGGAAGAGTGCGGACTGAGACAGAGCTAGTACTGGAATAAACCCAACAAGGTTCTAATTATGAATTCTCGGTAAGCACTGAAGGGGTTGAAGAATGAAAAAGAATTGAATGTGAAAAGGGGTGAAAATAAATAGCCCTCCGATAATTCAACCTTAGGGCAGATACCGGGTTCAATTCATATGCTACTGGTGGTTACTAAGGTAACACTGGTATTGAAGACAAGACGTCATGGACCCAGTGACGCACTGGACTACATCTTCCCAAACTACTCAAGTTTCTCTTAAAAGGACTTGTTTCATTCTCACGGGGAACCAACATTATCTATCGACTTTCTCTTAGAGTTTGTTGATATTGAAGAAGGAGACCCTCTCCCTAGTCTCCGGCATAGGATCCAAATATGCACAATTGAGTCTAGAGCCACGAGATCATCAATAAATCTCATTAGGACACTTTCAATGAAGACTCTATGTATCACACAATGTGGAAAGAGAGATTATATCTTGAGTCCTATGCATTATCCTTGTGGTATTGCCAGAACATCTGAGTGATATGTATACATATTCACAATGAATATGGAAAGCCTTCTGGAGCCAACATCAAACAAGCTCCTGGTGGGTGGCATGTGAGATCTATCCAACAGATCAACGATGTGACAACTGAACAGAAACAATGGGGCGATTCAATCTTTTGAATCAATCCTGGTTCAGGTTATGGATTGACAGATACCTTTGAAAAACCGGTCAATGTGCTTAAAAACTTTTTTCTATAGCACATCGACTGTATGATTGATAAATGATTTTCATTAAAACCTTCGTTGTATTGCAAAAACAATTCTATTGAGTAATACACGATTGTTTCTTGTCAAATCTCTTTACATCAATCAGTGAATTTCAATTCGCTAGTTCACTCACTCCGTGTTGTCTTCTTTGAGACGTTCCGGTTTAAGAACAGCTAGAGCAGCTGTGAAACCCTGTCAAGGAAATTCTTCGGAATTATACCTGATCACAGGCAGTACTTGTACTGATCAACGGGGATCAACGGAATTATAGCTGGCTCTTATTAGATTCGTCAACCTAATAAGTCCGCTACCCACGTGGATCAACACTATTAACGTTAGGTTATCCGTAACCCATGTACATGACGTAAGTAAATAAATACTTAACTAATATTAAATGTCCATAATTGACATTTATTGATAAACGTGTACTCGAAACATTAATTACTTATTTATTACAAAACATCTCCAATTTAGTCGTTAGTTTTCGTTTATAAATAGTAAATAACAAGATAAGTCTTGTTATCGATATCTTTGGTACAAAAGCCCATTTATAATTTATATTTCACAATTTATTAGCATTTTCATGTATAAATATATATTTCGTCAAATTCCATTATTAGTTTCATAACGTTATTCGTTTCGAGTCCATAAGCACGAGTCATAACTTCTCGGCTTTTAATCAATCAATAGTCCAAATTATACTAAAGTCCATGTTACGGCTTTGTCGGAGTCAACTGTTGACTAAAAAGTCAAAGTAACGCCGACGTAGCTCAAAGTCAACAATATATATATCAAGTCCAAATGTAAAAGTCGTAATAGCGTAATTCAATCCCAAACCAACTCAAAACAATCTCGCCAACCAATCAATCAACCAAATATACTCGAAACCAATGTTATGACCCTAATGGTCATGACACGGTCGCAGCTAAAACCGCGTGAACCAAACAAGCTCTAGAAGCTTTTCGGCTCCACGCGTCTCATCCAAACCTCAACTACATCAACCAACAAGCTACCAAATCGACTCGACCCGGACCCATGGCCCAAGTGGGTCACGTGCACCAACCATGAGCCACATATGTGGCCTTGGTGGTTCGTACGCCCCATATCTCACAACCAAACACAACCAAATCACTTCCACAACATCCCAATCCAATCATTCAAGCTTCAATCACTAACCAAACACAAAACCCATCATCAATTCTGACCAAAAATATGAAACTAAACCTAAAATGCATAAACCCATCAAATTGATACACCACACACTTACCAAACACTAATTACTTGTTTATTTAGTCACTAATTAGACTTAATTTCATGTTCCACCCAAAAGCCCCAAATTTCATCATTAGGTCGAAACCCTAGATTTCAATTCGTGGCTTCTAATAGATCAAAAAAGCTCAAATCTTGTTCCATTTACCTTATTCAAGCACCAGTTGCAAAACCCACGTGAAACCCTAAAAGTACGAATCTTGATTTGAAGATTTGAAGGTGTTATGGAGGTCCAAATGGAGCGTGTAATATATGGTTGGAAAGAGGAGAAAGAGAGCTTCAAGATGGTGGTGGTGGTGTATGGTGACGCGCCGGTGGTGGGCCGTGGTGGCTAGAACAGTGGCGGCGGCCAAGGTGGTTTAGGATTAGGGTTTTTAGAGAGATGGTGTAGAGAGAGAAAGAGAGTGGTGTGTGTGTTTTAGAGAGAGAATGAAAGGGTGAAAGTGTGGTGAGGTGAGGGTATAAATACTAAGACACTAGGGACTCAAAAATAAATAAATATGGGGGAGGGGGCGCCGGCTAGGGGAGAAAGAGGGGGGTCGGAGTTGTAATTTTTCGTAACTATCCCGTTTACCCATTCCCGAGCTCATATATTGTCCCCCGAGTGTTCCACGATGTTCATTCGACTTTCTAACTTCGTTATTTATGTTTTTCCACAAGTTTTGACTATTTATTTGTCAATTTTCGAGTTACGGTCTAAAAATTACAATAATTCTCGTTTTAGGCTTTTCTAGTGCCGAATCAAATAGTGCCTACCAAATAGAGTTAAAACTCATACGATAACTCATTTAATAATGAAATAAACCGTAAAAACCAATAGACGATATAAAATCAAGTCATGGTTTATAAAAATAGTGATAAAGGCAAAACTCGGTTTAGTTTAACGTAATGCGGTTACCTAAAATAGACTCTCTAAATTGCCAGTTGTCACAGAATTAAAAACCGACTATTAGATCTTGGGATGACCTCGGCTTTACCGAATACTATACTACACACGATCGGGTTCTCTGCCTGTTAGTGCATAAGTAGATCATAGGTAGACTAGCATTTATAAATTTAAAACGTGATATAACATAAGCATGAATGAGTATTCAACAAAATCAAGATCAAGAACGATAGGTTCAAATTCAAGTACTTCGCTAACAGTTGATGCTTCATCATGAATCGATTCATCTTAATCATTGATAAATTCATTATCAGTAGCATATAATACCTCATTATTAAGCTCATCATCAACATCTGTGTCATAACTTGGACTACGGCTATCATCCTGTTGTTCTAAAACTAAATCAACTTTCTCGAATCTTTCCATGAATTCCAAATTTGCATCTAAATCTTCACCTTTGTTATCTATGTCCATCCGCAAATCAAAATGAAAAACTCACATTGGGTTTAGGGATAATCAGGCTTGAACCCCTTTCACGCTCATGTCACGTCGAGGTACTGCAGAAGAAAAAACTGCAAAATCCGATCCAATTTATCGTAATCGATTATTTAACATGAAACGTATGTGTATAAGAAACAATATATTGATAAAAAATTAGCAAAAACACCCAAATACTGGTCGGAACGGATATGTAATAGAAAGAAACTTATTGCTTTCCGATTCAATCTGCTCTGAAGATATGAAAATCATGTTATTTCAAAGTAAATAGATGTCCTTGCTCTTCCTTAGTAGCCACCATAATCTTTTCCTTAAAGTACCTACAATTGCGAACCTTTCCATTCAGACAATCTTTAGCAAAGTTACCTTCTTTTCCACATCCAAAGCACCTGATGTTCACGACCAGTTTCCCTTTATCCACTATATCCAACCTTATACCTCTATGAAGTTTAACTTCATTCCTTGGCTTGAAATCTTGTCTTTTGTTGGTTGCAATAGGAGCTGAGGTAGTACGAAAATAGTTGTTGGTGGGTTTCTTGTAGAAAGATTTTTAAATCTGTTTCCCAAGTAAAGCCATTGTTTGATGAAATTCAACTACTGCTTCAGGAGGCTTCAGATTCTCTGGGTTCTTTTTCTTCGAGTTCAGACGGTGTGGTATAATTGGCTTTGTTTCTTTTAGAAGATTGACAACAGTTGTTGTTTCTTTATGATGCAATGAGTAGAGGATCATTGACTCATCTTTCTTTCTGCTTTAGTTCCTCTCTGATGTCATCAAGTTCTTCCTGATTATGCTTGAAAGTGTCAAAAATGTTGATATCAATCTTTTTCAGATATTTATGTTGTCTAAATTGAGTAAAAAAATCATATCCATTCAGGTTGAAGGCTTTGAAGAAACTTGATATTATGTTTGATGTTTGATCTTTTCAACTTTTGTCGATTCATCCCGTTGATCAACTTGGTAAACGGAGATAAGAATCTTCAAGAATTTCGTTGGGTTTAGCTTGGAAGGCTTGATAATTCCAGAGAGTTATGGTTTGTTAAGTCTAAATTCCAACATCTGCTCCATACATTTGTCTTTACAATGTTTTCCACATCTCGTGAGCAGATTCGTAACTGTCAATGAAGTTAAAGATGTCACATGTTAGTCATTGTAGCAATAGATTTCTTGCTTGAATATCAGCATTGAATTATATCAACTCTTCTTCATTTAAATCATCTTCTTCATGAATCCTTGTTTGTTTATTCGTAGGTGGTCCAATATCAGGATTAACTAGGATATCAGTTTTCTTGAAAACACACGGTCCATTGAAAATGAAGTTTAGCAAAACCCTTTCGATTCTTTAGACCACAATGTGACTAATGAAACGAGACGACTACTGAGCATAGTTTCCTCTATGAAACATAGGAGGCTGTGTATCACAAACACAAGCCAACAAATCTTTAGAACCGGACATTGTGATCAAATGAACTTGATTATAGATGTTTGATTTGAAAATTGATGATCTTGATAACAAATGTTGTCACATAATCAAGCACTAATCACACAAATTCGAGAGAGAGAGAGAGAGAGAGAGAGAGAGAGAGAGAGAGAGAGAGAGAGAGAGAGAGAATTGGTGCACACACATAAATTAGAGAGAGAAAGAGAGATAAATGCATTTCATGTAAATGGAGCGTCACACCTACATCTCGTGTAGGTTGCGGTATTTATACCCAATACATAAGGTATCTCGTAACGATACGAGTACCATAAACCAAATGTATACAACTTAAACAATAAACATACACATCCAAACCTTTACTATTACATTGTTACATATAAGACCCTAGACTATGAATTACACCTTTCCTAGGCTAACAAAACTCGTAGGTGCACCGATAATATAAATATATAAGTATTAAAATGTTAATATAATTTTATAAAAAATCTAGTTAAGAATTACAAAACCATAAATTTATAAATTGTCACAATATTTAACCTCAAAACAAAATTATTAAACCACTTGTTATCTGTTCAACCTGTGCATACACGTGTTTTAAAACTAGTTTTAATAATAATGGTGTATTTATGAGTCAACGTACCAATTTGAGATGATGTTACACTTTACAAGCCAATAGCATACTCAAAATTGATTAACCGTTACTCGTGCTTGAATGAGTCAATGTTAGGTCTTTAAGCAAGATTTTTATATCATGTATATCTCGATCGGGAAAAAATAATCAATATTTTCATTTCAGATTCACATGTATATATATATACTATATAAAATGGAAAAATGGTCAAAGTGGAAAAAGTGAAAAACGTTGAAAGTTGAATGTTGAAAACATGGTCAATGGAGAGAGAAATAAATAATATGATTAATACTCTTATTAAAACACCCCATTACTTAAAAGTACAATAATTTATTCACATTGTACACCAAATTAAAAGCACATCTACCAAATTAAAAATAACCAATTGAAACCGATACCGGGTTGACCCGTTGAAACCGATACCGGGTTGACCTGTTGAAACCGATACCGGGTTGACCCGGGACGCTTCAAACCCGGCGGGCTGACCTGGTTTAATTTGACATTTTTTCAACCCAACCTATCGGTTTGACTCGTTTTAATTCGACCTGTTTTTTTATCGGAACGGTTCAACCAGTTGAAGCACCTGGGTGAAATCGGGTTTCAAATTTGACAAAATTATATGAGAAATGATGAAGTAGTTGTGGAACCCGTGATAATTTTTTTGAAAGGAGAGACCAAGTAATTGTAGTTTTTGGCTTATTTTGCTTTGACACATGTAATTTGTCATTTGTATAATGTTATTTTAAAAAATGTTGCTCTTGCACCATTTAAGGGACTAGCATATATGAATCGTCATTTAAAAGTTAATATATATTGTATAGCCCTTTGTCCAGTGTATCAATAATGTTATGTAAGTTTATTAAACTCACAAAAAATAAATAGTAATCTTTAGCGATAATTATTTGGACCTCAAACAAATAGCTTTGAACATGTTAAACGTTACACATGTAAAAAAAAATAGTTATCACTGCCTAAATTACTGACAAAACAAGAAAAAGCGGTCACACATGTTGGCTATACCTCTAAACTACAATATAATATTGCCAACTACATAATACCGTTGCTTTTTGTAATGCTTGAATCTATTATTACTAAAAATCTTAATAACTTAAAACAATCCTATTAGAAAATATACTCACACACTTAGATCGACTCCACATAATTTTTTAAAAAACTATATATTTATGCTGCTATGCAACCACGCATCAGAAGTGTAGTTATTCGAAAACGATTCTCTAATGCTACAAATACAGTTTGTTGAAAGAAACTTATGGGTCGTCGGAACTTTGCAGAAAACTAGACATCGCTGCCGCTAGGCGCGGGTACTCGTCTAGTATATATATATATATATCTATATATAAAAGAAAAATGATCAAACCTTAAAAAGTAAAATATTGAAAATCAAATGTGAGAAAAATGTATGATGTAATTAATACTCTTATTAAAACACTATATTACTTAAAAGTACAATAATTTATTCACATTATACAACCAATTAAAAACATATCTATCAAATTAAAAACAACTAATTAAAACACTCATTACTAAAAGTACAATAAATTTTTCACAATTTCCAATTTAAACAAACTACAACATAATTCAAAATATAAAATAATTAAACACACTAAAAAATGTTACTTTCAAAACACCCTAAAATGAAAACTACACGTTATTATACATATTATACAAATTAATAAAACGCACAAAGCTTCATACAAGCTAAAGTTGATGGTACATATAGTTTTGAAAATCGGACCGGACCAACGAGTTCAACCGGGAACCGGTGTCGCCACCAGTTCGGCTAACCAATAAAAGTCATCCGAAAACGAGTTAGAGAGGACCCGTTGAAACCAATACAAACTGGTGAATCAGGTCTTATCGAGATCTATTTCTCCAGTTAATCGACACAGGGTACCCTGCTATACTATATATAAAGGAAAAACCAAAAAGTAAAAAGTGAAAAGTTGAAACTAAAAAAGAAAATGTTGAAAAAATATCGAAAACCGGGTTGACACGGGACGCTTCAAACCTGGAGGGTTGACCCGGTTTAAATTGAACCGTTTTTGACCCAATGCGTTGGGTTGACTCGGTTTAAATCGACTCGTTTTTCGATCAAAATGATTCAATCGGTTGAACCACCCGGGTCGAACTGGGTTTCAAAACATTATGTTTAATCACCAAATCTTCAAACTTTTATTAATTTTCTTTTATAATCCATAACTTTTTTTTTAACAAAAAACGATACACAGATACTCGTCTAGTGTTTTGTATATATGAATTGTTGGTCCGTCACAATTATAAGTTTTAGAGTCTGCATTTTTATGGGTGTTTTTGGTGGGATTTATCCGTTAGTGCGTTTTAGAAAGAAAAACTAATAAGTGTCCCGTTAAAAATAATCAATGTATATTAAATTATTCATCATGCATCTCATTATTTATCTATACTAAATCACTCAAAATATGTACTTAAAGAAAGTGTCAAATCATAGTATATTGTTATAAAGTAAAGGAGTTAAAATGAAACAACCTAAATTTCTGTTTTATACTACGTACGTAATAATTTTGTCACGGTTAAATATTGAACTCTTTGTGCAACCCAAATAGGCAAATACTATGATTTGACGGGCTCAGCTAATTAATAAGAATTTAGCTAATTTAATTTCAGTGTTTACCGACCAACAGTTATATTTATGTCATTGCAATTCAAGATTGGTGATAATATTATAAGAAAACCGAAGACGTATGTGGTTTTACTTAACCGTGTAAGTTACATGCATGTTTGACATGATTTCATTGAGTTAAAATTATATCTATATATAAGAACCAATGTTAAAAAAATAAATAAATAAATAAATAATCTAAAGATATATGGTTGACATATTTACACACGACACACACTCAAATACATTGATACGTACACACCTAACATATGTACATACAAATAAATGATAAGTAGAAACATACTATACATAAATACAGACACATACAATATTGCACAATAAAGATGGTAAGTAGAAATAAATAAAAAGTAGATGCTCATTCCTTGAATGAAACTCAATTCTCTACTCCAAAACCATAATCAACTAGAAAAGGAATTGCCATTACATTGATCTTTCACCATACACACACATTTACACAAAGTGAGTGTGTGAGAGATACATATTAAGTTTGAATACCAGCTTGCAACAAGTCTCTCTCTCTCCATAAATGCTTTGCATCCTCTCTATACAACTGCATTTACTCTTCTCCATCTCCCCCTCTCATCTCTTCAATTCTCCCACCTGTTCATCTCTCTCTTTCTCTCTCTTCATTCTTCTTAAATTCTATTCACAAGAAAAATACAGGTAGCTTCAATGGAAACCAGCCTGAAAACCACGCTTTCACTCTCTTAAAAGTGGTTTCCAGTTAACCCTTTATTCCTCTACACCAGATCTTTTTGCTAGACTCAATATATACTAGTAAGTAATTAGCATACCATCCATCTTCATTCATCAGGTTTTGATGTATCAAACTTATTATGTGTCTTTATGGTTTCTTTCTTTCCAAGATTTCTTGAGCAAGCTAAGCTATTTTTTTATTTTTTATTTTTTAATTTAATTGGACGAGGTTAAATTATTTTGTTTCATACAAACTACTTTTTTTGTTTGTTTGTTTCGTTGAATCATGGAATTCATTTAATTCTTATGTAAAACAAAAATCAAATCCCACAAAAATAAATATTTGTAGAGAGAGGTTAATGGCATGCTAGGGTTTCTCAATGTCTTAAAAAGTTTTAAAAAGTTCATATCTTCATGAATATATAGATATGATATTATGTTTCTTAATAAAAAGACAAGCGTTTCGAGATTTGATAATTTGGTTTGATTTTATGGTGATCAGTTATGTGTTATTTACTCTTAGAAACGCGTTCATGTTTACTATAAGCTATGTATTCAAGGTCAGGCTATCATATTACAGTTTAAGCTTCATGAAGAAGGTCTTGAAAACTAAATCTATATGCGAGCTGAGACACAGATCGGATTATAGCAAACCAGTTGTTGTAATTCTTGATGACCCATATTGACGATTTGGTAGCTTATTTCAAGAAACTTGATTGGTGTTGGTTAGGGCAAAGATTTTTTTTTTTTTTTTTTTTTCTAACTTTTCTTCATCTATGTATAATTTCTAATAGCTATCAAGCGGTGGCTTATGAATCTTTATGTTTTTTACAGTCTAACCAACACATTTGGCACACATAATTTCAGATAATAAATTAAGGAAAAAAAAAATATATATATTCTTTAGAAACTTTTTATGCTTTTGAAGTTGACTTTTGTTTTCAAAGAAGATAGAGATTTGTTGACCTCCAATAAATATATTTATGTCTTATATGTGTGCACATATCGATAATATTAACCTCATATCCTATGTTTTCTTATCAATAATAATATTTGTATATTAGAATATGTTAGTATTAGTAATATTTATTACTAATATACTGAATATGAAAATTAATGTCCCATAACTATAACCAAATGATATTTATCAATATAAGACAAAATTGACATTTCTTTCATTTTCTGTGTATTTATTGAATCACTTGACTGTTGGTTGTATTCTTCCTTTAATATTAATTTTAAGCTTTTGTTTGTTGGTATTTCTTATATTCCCTAACACAAGTTTTTCGTCAGTTATAACATATTTGGACACAAAATGTACGTGCTATGATTACTTTCATATAAATTTAAACTTGGTCATGTCTATCTAATATTTTTTAAAGTGAAACTATAGTAATATATCATGAGATGTTAGTCAACTTATTTTTATTTGTTGCTTTTCCTTGACGGCTTAATTCTGCTTATAATGAGAGACCAACATTTACTTTTTATATAGTTTAAAGACCCTTTTTATCATTTATGCATTTTCATTTTATTTTAATTTTAACTTTTTATGATTCGATATATATAGAAAATTTTAGAGTTTGTCTTGTGATGTTGAAAGTGCGACAATAATTGTTATTCTTCGTTTAATGATGTTGAACATCGCTCTTAATCTTTTTCATATTTTTGGTATTACAAACCAATTATTATATGTTGATTCTTTTCTTTCCGTTGTGGCTTAATTATGATTTATGGTTCATATTAAGTAAACCCTTTTATGATCAGGTTGTGGCTTTTGATTTATAGTTCATATTAACTAAAACCCTTTTATGATCAGGAGTGTGAAGAACAAACGAAAATGTTTCAACCCAACATGTTTGAGAGTCACCATCACCATCATCTTCTTGACATGAGCCATAAAACACCAGAGAATGAGCTTGATATGCTTAGAGATGATGACTACGAGAGCAAATCTGGTACTGATATCATGGAAGCTCCCTCCGGCGATGATCAGGATCCCAGTCAACGTCCCAACAAGAAGAAACGTTACCATCGTCACACACAACACCAAATCCAGGAATTAGAGGCGTAAGTTCATAAGATCGAACTACTCACTGTTTTTCAAGATATAGTGCTTTTTGTTCAGTTTTCAAAATTTTAGTACGCTGTTTCGGTTGAGTGTAGATTTTTCAAAGAATGCCCACATCCAGATGATAAACAAAGGAAGGAACTTGGAAGAAGATTAACTTTGGAGCCTCTGCAAGTCAAGTTTTGGTTCCAAAATAAAAGGACTCAAATGAAGGTACTTTAAATGCACAACTCACATAACTTTATTGATAAGGGAACTTCACTGTATACGTTCAGAAATTTAGTCATTGTGCTAGCTTATTTCATTCTCCGTACTTGTTTATTATTGAGATTTATCTGTTTCAGATAATGTTCTCGTATGATTACATGTGCATCTACACTCAAGTACTTGTCAGTTTTTTGTTGTATCAATTAACAGTAGAATGCATGTATCGTTTGTTTGCTGAGTATCTGAGTCTTATATCGAGTATCTTGGTTTGTTTTCTACGTTTAGCCCGTAATAACAGCATCTACGGGAGTCGCAGTATCAAATTTAATTTTGACATATGGATAAGCAGATCAATATATGCTTGTACTTTCTTCAATGAGTCAAAAAGCTGGTAGTTTAATCAATTAGATATATTTCTAAATGAGTGAGACATCAAATGTCATAGCCGCAGTATATTTACAATGCATAAAACCTCTTAAACATGTGTAATACGAAATTTATAATTTTTATTATAATTATAATTATTTTATGGGGAAATCTTACCTGCTTGTCAAAGAAGGTAAGTTGCCTGCTTTCCTTTGAAAAAAAGGGGGGCAGGGACACATTCAGAGAGAACCATGAAAGTGTAGGGGCTTAATTGTAATTTTTTTTAAATATTTTGCAAAGGAAAGCATGCAACTTACTTGTAAAGCAGGTAAGATTTCCCCTTATTTTATATCATATACTAGAAAATCGATTATGGTATGTAGTGACCTTTCCTCAATCAATCTAACTCATTCATCTAAATTACATGTTTTGACATATTGCCCAACTAATTTGTTTGAGTACTTCCGTTTTTCCAAGCATTGTGTATGTTGTTAAACACATTCTGGTTTTCTATGAACAACAAATTCTGTCTTCTGTGCCGACGAATTGATTTCAGAGGCTCTCTTTGTGTTTCTTATGTATCAGCTATATTTTTCATTTGTGATTACTAAGTGATTTAGTATATAGTTAACTTATTGACCTCCTAAAGTTGTTCCTTTTCTCTTGTTCATTTAGGCTCAACATGAACGCCATGAGAACTCTTCACTGAGGAATGACAATGAAAAGCTAAGAATGGAGAATATACGATACAAAGAAGCCCTTGCCAATGCTACATGTCCCAACTGTGGTGGTCCTGCGGCCATTGGGGAGATGTCATTTGATGAACAGCAGCTCAGAATGGAAAATGCTCGTCTACGTGATGAAGTAAATTATCGAAACCCTAAAACAAACTACGATTGCAACCAATAACAAGACTGAAAGTAATTATTTCTATAGTCTTGGTATTGGTTGGAATTCTTGTTGTCAGAATCAAGTAAACAACTCTTTGACTGATCAGTCTTTGCTTTTGAAGATGACAACAAAAACTACTATAATTTCTTAGTATCTTTTGTCCAAAATCAATCATTAACTACAAACTATATCAATTCTACAGATTCTGTTTGGCATATTTGCGAAAGTGTATAACTTTGAAATAGTTGAGTGAAAAAATATTTCGTGACCATTGCCTTTGAATGTTCACAATCAAGAACACGACCAAATTATATAAAATTCCATACATATAAACGCATAGGATAAATGTCTAATCTATCACATGGAGTAAACCAGTTTACTAGGCTTCATGCTTTTAAGTGTACAACTACCTTTAGAGCCCCATTGATTGTTAATACATGTGATGACTTGTAATTATTGCATCCAACTCCTAATGATTATTGCTCTAAGAATCATAAATTCACGTTTTCTCCAAGATAGTGATCAAGTATATTGGATTTAAAAGTCGATTGCTCCTTCTAGAACTAGACTTTTACATCAAAATCGTTGATATGATATCTAAAAACTGAATTAATTTATTCAGTTTCTACATAATTCTAGTTGGGTTTCTGACAGTACGTATATTGTATATGCTTGGGAACAGATTGATAGGATATCTGGAATTGCTGCAAAATATGTTGGCAAACCATTGCTAACTTACCCTAATCTATCACAAAATGGGCCGCCGCGCTCTCTTGATCTTCCCATTGCCAGTTTTAGTTCACAACCCAGCATGGTAGATGACATGTTTGGAACAAGCAACCTTCTGCGGTCAGTTTCAGGTCCCAGTGAGGCCGACAAACCAGTTATAATCGAACTAGCAGTTGCAGCCATGGAGGAATTGGTTAGAATGGCCCAGTCTGGTGAGCCATTGTGGGTCCCAAGCTCTGATAACTCATCAGAGACCTTGAATGAAGACGAGTACTCGCAAACGTTTCCTAGAGGCATTGGACCAAAACAAATGGGATTACAGTCTGAAGCTTCTAGGGAATCCGCAGTAGTTATCATGAATCATATCAATCTTGTTGAGATTCTAATGGATGTGGTACGTAGTAGAAAAATACTCTCTTTGGAATTTAATCTATATTGATCCAGTTAACTTTGATCCAGTTAGATTATTAATCTCAAATTTGGCAATGATTTTGCAGAATCAGTGGTCAAATGTATTTTCTGGGATTGTTTCAAGAGCAATGACTCTAGAAGTGCTTTCAATCGGAGTGGCTGGTAACTACAATGGAGCTCTACAAGTGGTAAGAACATACATTTACTGGTTTATGGCTCTAATGGGTTATTTTAATTGGTAAAAGTATTATGTTTGTCAGTTTGTGTGACATACATATAAGTGTTTGTAAGAAAAGCTTATAGTTATCAGTGTATTAAAATAAAATAAAAAATAACATTTATATATGTGTTAACTAAGTTAATCAGTACAAGGTGAAAAAAGGATGTGTAATTTACATGCTTTTTTAGTATGTTAACATGTTAAAGATAATTGTGTATATTGATTGTTTTAAAAATATTGTTGTTCATTAGAATATATTACCCGATATATCATACACTGCACATGTATCCTGGCTGTACAATATGTACTTGTGGTTCTAATGGTTACATATTTCAGATGACTGCTGAGTATCAGGTTCCTTCGCCACTTGTTCCAACCCGAGAATACTATTTCGTTAGGTACTGTAAACAACATGCTGATGGGACCTGGGCCGTGGTCGATGTATCCTTAGACAACTTACGACCTGGTGTGATGTCAAGATCTCGGAGGAGGCCATCAGGTTGTTTAATTCAAGAACTTCCCAATGGATACTCAAAGGTGATGTAAACACTTTGTTCAAGTTCTCAATTCTGTACAAATCAAATTCTTAATTTATGTTTTAAGGGAATTTAGAAATTTCTGCTAGCTTTGATTTTCTGTTCACTGCTAACCCCTCCCTCAGTTCTGCATATGAAGAAGAAAAACATCCAAAAGGAATCTAGGATATTGGATTCATGGTTTTGTTTATTTTTTTAGGTTACATGGGTTGAACATGTTGAATTCGATGACAGAGCTGTTCATGATATTTATCGGTCACTAGTGAATTCTGGTTTAGCATTTGGGGCACAAAGATGGGTAGCAACACTTGATAGGCAATGCGAACGCCTTGCAAGCGCGATGGCTAACAATATTCCTGCTGGTGACGTCGGAGGTAATTTAAAGTTTGTGAATTACGTATACAGCAAAAGTATGCTTTATTTATCCGTTATTGTTATTGTAATGTTAATTTGGACAGTTATAACGACTCTAGAAGGGAGAAAGAGTATGTTGAAGTTGTCCGAGCGAATGGTTTTGAGTTTTTGTAGCGGTGTTGGAGCTTCAACGACACATACATGGACAACTTTGTCTGGTAGCGGTGCGGATGATGTTCGTGTTATGACTAGAAAGAGTGTCGATGATCCAGGCAGGCCTCCTGGTATCGTGCTAAGTGCTGCTACATCATTCTGGATCCCTGTTCCACCGAAACGGGTCTTTGATTTTCTTCGTGATGAAAACTCAAGGAGCGAGGTAAGAAGTCTTCACAAACACAAATCTAAATAAATATAAGCTAGATGGATTTCCATTTACAAAATATTACTAATCTTTGTGACAGACACATAGATTTAGTTGCAATGAGTTAATTCGTACAATAAATTACTAGTAGACAAATTTTTATGTCGGTACTGGCAATGGAATGTCTGCTCTGAATCATTTTATGAACTGTCTAGTGATACCATATTCATTATTTTTGCTACATCTATATTCAGTGGGATATTCTTTCAAATGGTGGACTGGTTCAAGAAATGGCACATATCGCCAATGGTCGCGATCCAGGCAATTGTGTCTCACTTTTACGAGTCAATGTAAGCTTTTAAATTCTTAACGATCTAGCTAGAATAGTAATTTACATAACCATCGAATTCTGACACAAACCATATTCTAGAGTGCAAATTCGAGCCAGGGAAACATGCTCATACTTCAGGAGAGTTCAAGTGATTCTACGGGCTCATATGTTATCTACGCACCAGTAGATATTGCAGCAATGAACGTGGTGTTGAATGGCGGCGACCCTGCTTATGTTGCCTTACTACCATCTGGTTTCGCTATACTTCCTGATGGAGCTGGAAAACATCAAGGAGGAAGAATTCTAGAGGTTGGGAATGGTGGATCTTTACTAACTGTCGCATTTCAGATTCTAGTTGATTCTGTTCCAACAGCAAAATTATCACTTGGGTCGGTCGCGACAGTGAATAATCTTATTAAGTGCACTGTTGAAAGGATCAAAGCTGCCGTAGCTCTTGAGAATCCATAATCATGCTGGTCGTTTTATATGGTAAGAAACCTTTAATCTGTTAACTAATATGTACTCTTTGGTAATTAAAATGACTAGTAAAGTGGTCGTTAGAGGTTGCAACTAAATATGGTTAAAAATACTAAAAGAATTATAGCACCATAAAATAGCTACGAAAAGTGTTATGACTCTAGTTTTATCAAGAACAATCCCTTTTTCTGCGCGCAAAATGAAATATACTTTACAAAATTGCCCATGTTATCCGGTATTAACATTTATTTCAGTGGACCTGTAACTTGAGCTCTGCTTGCTATTTCTCAGTGTCTGATGAAGCGTTTTCTGACACTCGGCATTAGTTTGTGTAATTTTCAGTATGAATCCAAGTTACGGGATGAAGGAGGGCTTAAGTGGCCAATGTTTACTCTTGTCATCTGAAACTTAATGGAAGAAGTCAAGAACGCACCTACAATCCTTTGGTGTATGGTGCCAACGGCAAGAATGTATTTTTCACCATTAATCGAAGGTTATAGGTTCGGGTATTGACTTTGCCTAGTTTTATTATGATTTCTGAGTAAACTAATACGTTATCGAGTGAATTGTAGTTTAAACTCCTAATAACTTCATGGAGATTTAGGGTTTTCAGATTGTATGTGTTTTGAAGTCTAGTGTTGAAATGGCACTGTTGTAGAAACTTGTTCCTAACAGATACTGCCCTCTTTTCATCTCATGTCAATTTGCTTCTATAACATGATCATTTTTAGTGGTCATCTCATCTCTCATGTTGTTTCATTGACATAAAAAAATCAGCATTTTTTGGTACATATATTATGAATCTATTCTCTTCTACTTATCAATCAGTGATATTGATCTTGAATACACAAGTTTTAATCATATTTATTATACCAAAGCTATATATAATTTGCAAATTAAAGGATATGATATTATTTCAACTTAACCATGTGAAGGAACAGGCAAATTAATAAACTTGTTTCAAATTTTGGCCTCCTGACAAGTTTCTTATTGTTTCAGTATTGTTCGTACGTACATGTTTATTGTAGATCGAAGCTATTTTTCGAAAAAAAAACATCCAAAAAAACTATCTAAAACTTAACTTTTGATGTGCAAACAGTAGTTGAATTTTTTGCAAGAAAATGAACAGAAATATTACAAATACAATAACTTGTAGCCTTCATTTTAAACAATTTCATAACTATTGCTTTCCCTTCTAGCGTTGAGTTAGAAGTAAAATTATAAGTATCAATCTCCTGATCCCCGGCAAAGTACTCATTTGTGATCAAACTCTTACCAACAACCATAACTACTGTGCTAACATTATGTCGTCCACGAGCTGGGATTGTGTCCTCCATGACCCGTGCCTCAGCTACCACAGATCCATGGTAAGTCATAAAAGTCGTACTATTCCCGTACTTAAATCCTCCATAGTTGGGATTGTCAATAGTTACCATTATCCCTAGTGTGACATTTGTATCCCTAAGATCAAGCAAGTTTGTTGAGAACGAATCCAATGTGACACTTTGAGTGGTGATTTTGGGTTGTTTAGGCTTGAAAACAGTGAAGTAGAGAGTGACTGCTGTGACTGTGATGATTATTAGAAGAAGAAGAGTCACGACACAGCATATTTGCAAAGGTCTACTAAATTTAACCATGATCTATATATATCTTTTTTTTTTCATTTGCTAATAACTTAAGGTCCAAATATATATGTAATTCAAAGAGCATTGTACTATCCGAACCTGTAAGGAAAGTGGTAAGAAATATGATAGTTACAA
Source organism: Chrysanthemum seticuspe (assembly GCA_019973895.1). Lineage (NCBI taxonomy): Eukaryota > Viridiplantae > Streptophyta > Magnoliopsida > Asterales > Asteraceae > Chrysanthemum > Chrysanthemum seticuspe. Next base: position 158,016,105 of record BPTQ01000001.1, read on the forward strand.
GGTTGGGAAACGTTTCTTGTCTTGCACGGAGATAAGAACAATGAAGCATGTCCATTTATAGCGTAATCTTTTTGGTTTTACTCACGTTAGGATTAAATGCCTTCACCTTGTCTCAAGTTGATGACGTATAGTCAGGTATCGGGTCATAAACCCGACCACAACCCAATACTAACAAGCCCGGCACGAATTGGGCCACTTTCAATAATGGTTTGGGCTCACGAAAGCCCAAGCCCAAATCTATTTACGGGATAGATATATGATATCTTCTAAAATAAGAAGATAATCATTCCCAACCAACTTAGGCGGGATACGCCGAAGGTTGGGGAACACGGAACCTACAAGGATTCCGTGCGTATATAAAGGGAATCATATCCCTCGTTTAAGGTACGATCTCATAACCCTAAAACTCCTTAAACCCTAAACCGATTACTTACTCTCACGCCGGAGGATAATCGTGGGAGACAATCCCACGGTAAGCCTAACGGTGTTTCTTGTCTCTTAGTGCGCAGGTCTCAAGCAGCAATTCTCAATTGGTACGAGAACCGGAGCTCCAAATCAGGAACGTCCAACTTTTGTATCAACAAGTGGCGCCATCCGTGGGACCCTACACTAAGAATCGACACTAGAATGACAAAACACGGCAATCAGCGATCGCAGCCAGATCTTATGGGGAAGAAGTCGCAGAGTGGACTAACCCCTAAGCAGACCTCTGGGACAACCAGCGCTGCTAAAAATAAGGGGTCAGGTCAAGATTTGATCTTCCCTCTGGTAGAACCGCACTCGGGAATAACCCAAGTCACTACAACCACCACGAGTGGAGTAGACCCACTGCGCACTCGGGAACAACCCGTCTTTACTACTCCCTTCCAATCGGTGCTAGAAACTGACTTGACAAAGGTACCAGAGGCACCAGGTCGGGATAAGAACGCAGCGGTAGAAACAAACGCACTCACTCTCGAGGGAGTCGCGCTAGAATTAGCACCAGAAGCTTTCGTATCCCAAAACTACGAAGCATTGGCTGCCCTCATGCAAGAGGAAGAGAAGAATAGATCAGGGCGGAACCTGAAAGCTCGACTCAATTTCGATTCGGAATATGATACTTCTCCACTGCGCCACCAGAAGGAAAAGCGCAAAGGAAGCGGTCATAAACCCCCTATATTCAACAGAATCGGGAGGAGGATCGAGGGTGATGAGACATCCCACTCGCAACACTTGAGTGATAGTGACAGAGAAGAACGGCGTACCAGTGTCTACGCCAGACTGGGTAGCCGTAGAGTACATGATAGACTAGGGCGAAAGTATTCCCCAAGTGAAAGTCCTTCAGATCCAGACTATGAGTCAGATTCTGAGGAGGGCCGGCGCAAGCGCCGTAAGAGGGGAAATTCATCTTCTGACAACTCCTTGGACAATGAGGATAGTGATACAGGGCATTGGAAATCCAGAAGCAGACGCGACAGCCAAGAGGAAGACATGTCTCTCCCATGGCGCCGTCAGAAAGTGGATGCGTTCACCAGACGCATTAGTGATTTCTCTGAGAACAAGAAAAGGCGCATGCCTGCAAATGTTAAAACCTATGATGGGACAGGTGATCCTGACGATCACCTAAAAATTTTTGAATCAGCCGCGACCATCGAAAACTGGCCACAACCAGTTTGGTGCCACATGTTTAATTCCACACTGGTGGGAAGCGCGCGGAACTGGTTCAACAAACTCCCACGAAGGAGCGTGAATGGTTTTGAAGAGTTGAGAAAGGCGTTCCGCCTAAATTTTACTCAACGCAAAAAGTGTGCTAAAAATCCTGTCGAACTCGCCAGGGTAAAACAGAACCAGGGAGAATCCACGAGCGCGTTCATGGAACGCTTTAAAGACGAATGCATGCAGGTTAAAGCATGCCCTGAAGTCTTAAAGATCTCAGGCTTCATGAATGGGATTAATAACCCAGAACTCATCAAGAGGTTAAACGACAAGATCCCTGAGACCTTTGATGAACTCATGAAGCGCTCTCGGTCTTTTGTCCAGGGAGAAGCCGCCGCAGCGGATAGCAAAAAGAACCATTCGAGTTACCGGTCACAGGAACAACCTGGGAGACAATCCAACGACCGAGGTAATAACCGTAATAGGAGCTATCGCAGCCAGAGGAGCGGCAGAGACAGAGATAATGACAGGTATACTCCCCTGATCAAAACACCAAAGGAAATACTCGCAGCAGAAGGTGCGAACTTCCCAAGACCACCGCAGATGCGTACACCAGAAGATCGACGCACTGGGAATGGATACTGTGACTACCATGCTCAAAAAGGTCACACCACTAACGAGTGTGTCCAGCTGCGCCAACTCATCGACAAGATGGTCAAGGGGGGCAAGCTGGACCACTTAGTTAAAAACATTAAAGAGGGAAGAGATAAGCAAAAGAATGAAAGCAAGAAGGAGACACCCAAAGATAAGGCCGATACAATCTATATGATACAGACGTGGCAACGAACCACCAGACAGAAGGTCAGCCAAGAGTTTTCCCGAAGAAGTGAAATCTCTTTCCCTACTTTAACTACGGATAACGCAGCATCAGAGCCCCTCACCATTGAAATAAGTGCGGGTGGTCACGACATACACCGCATGTACATCGATGGTGGGGCATCGGCAAATATTATGTATGAGCATTGCTTTAAAAGACTACGACCTGAAATACGTAGTCAGTTAAATCTGGTCAACACCGCACTCACCGGTTTCACAAGTGAGAAGATATGGCCTATGGGCCAACTTCGATTACTAGTCAGCGTTGGCAACGCAGAGCACTCTACGACAACCTGGATGGATTTCATGGTGATCAAATCCCCTTCATCATATAACGGCATTATTGGGAGACCCGGGATATCAGCCATGCGCGCGGTGCCGTCAACAGCGCACGGGATGCTTAAGTTCCCAGTTGAAGGGGGCATTGTCACTCTTTACAATGCCACGGTGCCAAACAGAGAATGTAACACGGTTACATGCGAAATGGAACCAATCCCGAAGCAGTGCGCGGCCAAAATCCCCAACTTTAAGGTCGCAATTCACCCAGAATATCCAGACCAGGAGATAACCATTGGAGGGTCATTGTCGGACAACGGCAAAGCGGCTGTGTGCGCGCTCCTACAAAAGAACGTGGATATTTTCGCATGGGAGCCCAAACACATGACTTGAGTACCACGCTCGATCACAGAGCATAAACTTAGAATCCGACAAGGATACTTACCGATACGCCAGAAGAAGCGTGGCCAAGCTCCAGAGAGGGCGCAGGCAATTCTGGCAGAGGTACAGAAATTAGTTAAAGCGGGAATTATGCGTGAAGTCTATTACCACGACTGGCTTTCTAATCCAGTAATGGTCAAAAAAAGCGACGGTAGCTGGCGAATGTGTGTAGACTTCACCGACCTTAATAAAGCATGCCCACAGGACTGCTATCCATTACCAGAGATAGATTGGAAAATAGAGTCCTTGTGTGGATACCCGTTGAAGTGTTTTCTCGACGCGTACAAGGGATATCACCAGATACAAATGGCTCAAGAAGACGAGGAAAAGACAGCGTTCCACACAAGCCAAGGCGTTTACTGTTACACAAAAATGCCGTTTGGCTTGAAGAATGCGGGTGCCACCTATCAGCGGTTGGTAGACAATGCCTTCGAAAAATAGGTGGGCCGCAACCTGGAAGTCTATGTGGATGACCTGGTCATTAAAAGCCATACTGAAAAGGAACTGGTGCGCGACATAGAAGAAACATTCAAAACTCTACGCGAGATTAACATGAAGCTAAATCCTAAGAAATGCACCTTCGGCGCTACCGAAGGCATGTTCTTAGGGTACCTGATAGAACCTGATGGCATAAAACCTTGTCCAGAAAAGACAAAGGCGGTAATAGAACTTCCCTCACCACGCACGCTGAAGGAAGTCCAATCCCTCAATGGAAAACTGGCCGGCCTCAACAGGTTCCTATCTAAATCAGCAGAAAAGTCATTGCCTCTTTTCAAAACACTCAAGAAGTGTATAAAAAAGGGTGACTTTCGGTGGACAACGGAGGCGGAAGCAGCTTTCACCACACTCAAACAGCATCTAGCAACGCTCCCAACACTCGTGGCACCCCGACCAGGGGAGGAGCTGATCATGTACTTATCAGCAACTCATGGGGCAGTCAGCGCAGTGCTACTAACAGATAGGGACTCGGTGCAAACCCCTATCTATTTTGTCAGCAAAGCTCTCAAGAAGACGGAGATGAACTATAGTGCCATGGAAAAATTGGTCTTGGCATTAGTGTTTGCCGCCAAGCGACTGCGCCGGTACTTCCAAGCGCACCCGATAGCGGTAATCACAGATCAAGCCATCAAGCAGATCATCTCCAAACCCGATGCGTCAGGACGACTCCAGAAGTGGAGTGTGTTGCTAGGCGAACATAACATCTCTTACAGACCACGTACCGCAATAAAAGGACAAGTTCTGGCGGACTTCATCATCGAGAAGCCAGATACTGACGAGGTACCTACACCAAGCGAGAAAGCACTACAAGATCCATGGATTTTGTTTACAGACGGGTCCTCATGCGTGGATGGCTCAGGAGCTGGCCTTATTCTCACAAACCCAGAGGGAATGGAATTCACTTACGCACTGCGTTTTGAATTTACCTCGACAAACAATGAGGCAGAATATGAAGCCCTGATCGCTGGACTACGCATTGCAGCTCGAATGGGTGTACGTAACTTGGAAGCAAATGTGGACTCCCGACTAGTGGCCAACCATGTGTTGGGTGAATACGTGGCCAAAGAAGAAAATATGATTCAGTATCTTGAGAAGACCAAGACACTGATCAAAGGCTTTGACAGATTTACTATCAAGCAAGTCCCTAGATGTCACACCCCCAATTTACCTGTTTTGCAGCGGAATGGAATTCCTGGGGGATTGACTGTCATAGCACCACATCACAGTTATATTGAACGACCTAAAGTGTCGTTTTAAAAACACATCGTTTGATATTTAACAAAAGCATTCAGAGTACAACATAGGTCCCAAAAGGTTTACAAAGTTTGCGGAATACAAATATGTTACAAGTCCAAACGATGTTTTTGAAAGATAGTGCCATAATGTACATTAATGTAAGTCGACGCCGCGACTCAAAAGATAGGTCCCTAAACCATGTCATGATGATAATGCCTCAGTTACCTGAAAATACATTGCTAAAAACGGTCAACAATAATGTTGGTGAGAAATCATAGGTTTATGTAAATGTTTTATACGACTACACAAGTATAGATCAGGCATGACCCTCAAGTCACGTAAAAATGTTACAATTGCAATAAGCCCATGACCCCGAAACTAGACTGTACATAATGTATGCCTCTGCAGAGTGTTTGCCAGACAACTCCGTAATGTTATCAAATGAAATGCATCCGTATGACAAGTTGCGATTCACCAACTCGGATGGAAGCGTCACCCTCGATAGATCTATCCACTCATCCTCGCTTCAAAGATTAACGGTTCATGTTCAAGTAATGGGGACTTTAAATTGGCAAATGCGGTAACTTAAGCAATGTAATTGAATTTAATGTAGTTGGTATCGTAATAAAAATGTTGTGCAATGTATTCTCCCCCGTAGGTTTGAAAATAATTAAAAGCATGCAACGGGGCTATGAAAACTCACTTGGTAAACTGGAATAATGGCAAAAGTGAGTACACTGAGGTATGATGTAATGCGTCAACCGGGACCTATAACGAATGATATGATATGTCATGAGTTGCAATGTAATGTTATGATATGCATGCACTACGTATGTCATTTATACCATTTGTGAGTTTTGAAAATATTACTTATCGTCGAAAAATACTCGTTTGACGTCTTGACCAATCAAAAATCACTTTTCAAGTATTTACGTCAAAATGTCATCCTACAATGGTTTTATAATGATTTTTGGTGAAATTTTCACTTTTCGTCGCAAAACAATGTCGTCGGAATTATCATGAAATTAAAAAAAATGGCTTTGTAAAACTAGTCGTAAAATGGTGTACGTCGATCGTTAGAGAACGAACTCGACGGTTTTGGAAAGTTTGTATCGATATCTAGAAGTTTCAGTTCAGGAGTTTTCGTCCAAAAGGTCTCGAACATAAAGATAATAAGGGTTAAAGATAGTGATTTTGGCTAATTGTTGTGCAGAAAATGAGTTTCGGCCAAGTTTGAACATCCGTAATTAATTTACTACAACTCCGCTATACAAACGGCTTGTCGTTTTGAAAAATATGGCCGGTGAACTTGATTTTACTAGAAGACAATTGGTTCCAAAAAGTTTCACATCATGGTTAAAAACAGCCGCAAACATGGTCGTTACAGCTAATGCAACACTTGTAACGTAAAAATAATATAGTTTTTCAGAAAATAATAGTTACGGCAACTTTATGAAAACGTGCATATCTTTGTCGTTTCAAATCCGTTTTCTACGTATAATATGTCCTTAGCTTCGTATCGAAGTAAACTAATATATTTTTGACAAGTCGAAATAATTTGTGAAGCTTAGGACTCGTTTTTGACTCGAACAAAGTAAAAACTGCATGCTGAACTTTTCTGAAAATGTCCATTTCGTCGTCAAACTTTAAAAACCCATAACTTCTTCGTTATAACTCCGTTTTTATCCGTTCAAAAGGCCACGGATTCGTTTTAAAGTATATTTTCTAAATATCAAGGCCAAAAGGTCGTGCCTACTGTCGGTTTTTCCAGAAAATCGAAATAAGAACAGAACATAATTTATAGTTATCGAAAATAGTTTTTCTCGGACAAAACCTATTCTAATCCCTTCAAATCAACTCCAAAGCTAATCTAATCATACCATACACCTTCTTAGGGTGTCATGGGTTCCTAGACATCATCAAGACCAAAGAATACCATGGGGATAATTATAGGATGACCAAATATATATATATAACTCTTAAAATCATGAAAAATGGTATAAATCACATATGTCTTGCATGTTGCTCCAAAAATGAAAGGGTACATATGAAATGAAAAAGGAAACATGAAAATGAAAGAAACAAGCTTACAAATGAATATGATGAGGTGCAAGTAACAAGGTTAAACCTAAATACTCTTGGTTTTTATTTCAAAACCTTATATAGAGTATAAACTAGATTGTTATAACACTTGATCTAGAGAAAATTTTTGATCCCTTGGAACCTTGATGTAGAACCGGTTATGATGAAGGAGAAACAAGAGAGAAACCTTTTAACACTTTGAGAAAATAATTGAGGTGAATGAGAATAAAAATTGTTCAAGTAAGACTTTATGGAAATGTAAAATTTTCTTACAAGCAATAGCCATACCAATCAATTAATACACCCTCCCCTTGTCGGCCAAGGGGGAGGGATGTAGATATTTTGTGTTTTTTTTTTTTTTTTTTTTTTTTTTTAAACTTTACTTGTATATAATTGAGTAGAAATTTGATAAAATGTACAAGTAAGTGTAGAAAATGTAAGTAATGTAAATGGTAGATTTTTGAGTAAAAGAGATGTTTAATAGATCAAAGTAAGATGTAATGAGATAATAAAAATTGTAAAAATACATTCCTTGTGAAATTTGAGTAATAAAATAATTATCGTATAATTTTTAAGAAAAACGACGTAATAATTTAACTTTAACGATTTATGTACCAAATAAATTTGAAACACTAGGAAAACTAAAAATATAGTTTTTATAAACTAAATGTAAGTTTAAAAATACATCGGGATCATTTTTGAAAGTAACGGATTAAATGTTCAAAATAATAACTCACGCGATAACGTTTATTTAATATAAAAATTACGCGATAAATGTGAAATGAAATGTCATGAATGAATTTATATGATGCAAATGATGTCAATGAAATGTAGACTAATCTTAGTCCATATGAAATGTACGTGATGTTATGATCATGAATTCGCCGCTAAACCTTTAAGGTTACGCGAATTTGAAACAAGTAAACCAAGTTTACGATAAATGTTGAAATAGTGAGGCATAAATTGTGTCGAGAAATGACCTGAAAGTACGGGTTGTCACACTAGAGGAGAAAATCGCAAAGCCGATGCACTGAGCAAGATCGCCTCGACAAGCTTCGCACACTTATCAAAGCAAGTGCTGGTGGAAACACTGAAAAGCAAGTCAATATCGGAGATGGAAGTCTCCGCAGTCATAGAGGAGGATGGTCCTACATGGATGACACCAATTGCAGAATTCTTAAGCAAAGGGACATTACCCTAAGAACAGACAGAAGCTCGCAGAATCCGGCGCACAGCGCAGAGATTCGAATTGCGCGACAACATACTGTATCGACGTTCTTTCCTCCAACCATGGCTTCGATGCGTCGGCCCCATACAAGCAAATTATGTGCTGCGAGAAATCCATGAAGGTTCATGTAGCATGCACGCAGGACCACGGTCTGTTGTAGCACGCGCCATGCGATCGGGATACTACTGGCCAACCATGCATAAAGATGCGCGGGATTTGATAAGGAAGTGCAATGATTGCCAAGTCCACAGACCCGTACCGCGCAAACCACAGCATGAGTTAACACCAATCACGGCGCCGTGGCCATTCTACAAATGGGGCATTGATATCGCCGGTCCTTTTCCAATAGCAGCAGGCGGTCTCAAGTTTCTCATAGTAGCTATAGACTACTTCACCAAGTGGATCGAGGCAAAAGCAGTGGCGACAATTACTGGCAACCAGGTGAAACGCTTTGTCTGGGACAACATAGTATGCCGCTTCGGATTACCTGGAGAAATCATCTCGGATAACGGGAAACAATTCTGTGACAACCCCTTCAAAGATTGGTGCGAAAAGTTAAACATCACCCAACACTTTGCGTCGGTTACGCACCCACAAACCAATGGTTTAGTCGAACGCGCAAATCGAAGTCTGGGTGAAGGAATCAAAGCACGTTTGGACAAGCACAAAGGAAGGTGGGTTGAAGAACTTTCACATGTACTATGGGCGCACCGCACCTCAGTTAAAACCAGCACGGGGGATACCCCCTTCTCTCTAGTATACGGGACAGAAGCCGTTATACCAACTGAGATCGGCATGCCAACTATCCGCACTGCGGAGATCAATGTGACTACAAACGACGACGAAAGACGTGTCGACTTAGACCTACTGGAAGAAAGACGCGAACGCGCGGCCATACGGGAGGCAAGGTCAAAGTCAAAAATGAAAGGATACTATGATGCCAAGGTACGCAATGTTTCATTCAGACCAGGCGACTTTGTCTACCGCGCCAATGGGGCAAGCCATGCTGAAGATACAGGTAAGCTCGGACCAAAGTGGGAAGGACCTTATGAGGTTACTGAAGCAACGGGCACAGGCGCATACCGGCTACGAGGTTTGGATGGTCGTGACCTACCGCGCACATGGAATATCAGCAACCTCAAGAGGTGCTACCTATAAAAATAGCTACGGCATAGCGCACAGACGCTCCGCACTTTCAGTGCTCAATAAACATTCATGTACTCAGTTTTTATCTTTTATATTTACTGTTTTCTTTGTTATTTCTTGATAAACTTGCAAGTATTAATAAAAACGTCGCGGTTT
>BPTQ01000001.1:158026881-158096032 GCA_019973895.1 Chrysanthemum seticuspe
CTTGACTGGCGTCCCCTATGTCCCTGGTCAAGGAGGCAACGCCACCTCCGTTGCGGAGACGTCTCGGCAGGGTTAGGACTCCACTGAGGCGACCACCGCGTCAGTAGCGGGCATCGCTATCGAGTAGGACTTCTCCTTCTTCTTCTTCTTCGACGCGAATCAGCGTTTTCCTGGGCTCCTCTAGTACCACGCCCGGGAAGGTCCTTCAGACTTATACCTGGCAGCATCAGAACGCTCTTGGTTTACTTGGCACATTAGCGCCATTTTGTCCTCGGCCTGTTTTTGAGCGTATGTGCTCAGGACCTTGGCCTCTGCATGGGCGCTATCTAGTTGTGCCCGGGTACTTGCCAGCTGCGCCTCCAGCAAAGAAATTGTCTGGTCTTTGTGGGACTCTTGGTTTTCCGCATCAGATACTCGGTCCTTCAGCTTCACAATTAACGAAGCCTGATGAGCGGAGACTTGAACCAATTCTTCAACTAATTGATCCAGGGGCACATCTGCATCAGCTTGGTTTTCATTATCCTGGCTCGGCGGCTCAGAATGCGCTGACTGTACCGGACTCGCCTTGGGAGGTGACTCTATGACCTGCTCCACCCTGCGATTGATCACCAGCGCAATGTTAGAATTACAACTAGCACATTCACCAACTAACAGAAGGTTATACATATATGGTTTTACTTACTTTGGCTCCGCGTCATCAGCAGATGGGTGCGACGACGCCTCATCAGTGGAGGACAACTCCACAGTTTGAATCACGGGACGTTTCTTCCTGGAAGGGCCCGCACCATGATCTCCTCGGGTCCTTTTGCGACTAAGCGCAGCTTCTTCTTCTTCTTCCTCTTCAGGATGAGCTATCGCTACGGGCGATGACTGCGCCACCAGCGGAGTCACCTCAGGATTGGGACGGCTCTGCAGAGGCGTTGCCTCCACCGCAACGGAGGAACTGGTCCCTGTATCCCCTGCGGTCAGTTCCATGACACGCCCTGCAGTCGCAGCTAATATTGGCTCCTCGTCATCCCTCAACGGTCGTACTCCTGTCCTCACGGCTGTGGGCTTCGCTAGTTGTACGACTGTAAACAGATCCATCTCTGCGCAAGACAAAGAACATATACAACCAGGTTATATTATGCGCAACATGTACGGAAGATTGTTCTTACAATATTTACACACTGAAGTACGGAGGAATAAGTACCCACCCTGGCCATTGGCGTCTAAGAATATAGGGATCTCATCTTCAGGGCCATAATAATTACGGCTGATTCCCATGTGCACCAAAAATCCCTCCGGATATGCACTGATGGGGATGCGGTTTGCATTTATCAGTTCCGCATCCTCGATGTTATAAGACCCAGGCACTGGGTACTCATCCCTCTGTAGCGTTCCCTTGGTATAAAAATCATAATTCCAGGGAAAACATGTATCATCTACCCAAAAGAAGTATTCCCTCCAATTCCTAAGTGCATCTAACTTATCTGTATAGCACTGTAATCTACCAGCGCGTTTTGAAAAGGATACCCACCCATGCGCCCATGTGGTGTGATAAAAGGCGCGGAATAAGTGGATGGTAGGGTTAATCCCCAACAGACGGCAATTTACCTCGAAATTGGTAATTTTAGCCGCGCCGATACAATGCGGCTGTGATATGTGTAACGTATAATAGTTTAACACATCGCACAGAAAGCGTGATAGGGGCACACGTTGATTCGCAAATTCGAATAACCGTGTGTATACACCCACTTTCCCTTCGGGGAAATCCGCAATCGTGGCTCGCGCATCCGGAACCGTTGGATGCACGTCCCGGGGTATAAAGTAATCTGAGGAAAATTCCATCAGATCGATTAAATTAAGGTTGGAGGTAAAGTCAGACAACTGTTTAACCATGATGATATACTTTTTTGCTATATCGCACGCGCGATTACCTTTGTGGTTGGTTACTTTTGGGATAACGACTCTTAAAATGCTTTAGAAATGGCGGATGGTGTTTTTACTGTGAGGAATCCGGTTAAAATGAATCGCCAAGTTATATACTTCTTCTCATCCACACGATTGGCGACACGTGGATTCCACTAGTCTTCATTGTGTGGTCGAGATGGCTTGATGTGACAACGGGGCAGTAACTTTCCCCCGATTAACGAGGCATTGCCTATTCACTTGGATGTCTCGATACATTGCACCTACGGGTAGGTATATGGCTTCTTGGATACGTTTTGTACGTTATTTGGACTACGGTCATTAGTCTAGCATCCGCAGTCACGCACTGCGCATACTAGACTAGGGGGACATGATGACGTATAGTCTGGTATCGGGTCATAAACCCGACCACAACCCAATACTAACAAGCCCGGCACGAATTGGGCCACTTTCAATAATGGTTTGGGCTCACGAAAGCCCAAGCCCAAATCTATTTACGGGATAGATATATGATATCTTCTAAAATAAGAAGATAATCATTCCCAACCAACTTAGGCGGGATACGCCGAAGGTTGGGGAACACGGAACCTACAAGGATTCCGTGCGTATATAAAGGGAATCATATCCCTCGTTTAAGGTACGATATCATAACCCTAAAACTCCTTAAACCCTAAACCGATTACTTACTCTCACGCCGGAGGATAATCGTGGGAGACAATCCCACGGTAAGCCTAACGGTGTTTCTTGTCTCTTAGTGCGCAGGTCTCAAGCAGCAATTCTCAATTGGTACGAGAACCGGAGCTCCAAATCAGGAACGTCCAACTTTTGTATCAACACAAGTGGTTATAAAATTCAGTGTAAAACTATTAATGGTAGATAGTCAGTCTATGGTGTGTATATCGTGAGAAAGTTTAGTTGGTTTTTAGAAAAAAAAAATATATCGTACACGCACAAGATATCTTTATACATGAGTCAAAATTGTTTTAGTTTAATATACAAAACTTGTGATAATTTTGTTGGTATTTAATTTCTTAACCCACGCACGCACGATTTGTTAGACGTGTCCAGTAAAATTTATAATATTTGGATATATTATTAGTCGTTGCATTATAACATCCTGTCAAATATTGTTGTTAGAGCATGTCCAATCCTAACATTGTAATGCCGTTATAGGGCTAAATAATGCTCGTTAGTGGCGTTAACTGTTGGAGGGCTGGCGTTAGTGCAGCGTTAGTCCCTGCGCGTTATCCCACTAACGCCCGTTAGTGGCGAATAAAAAAAAAAAATTCAAAAAAGTTTCAAAACCAGTCCCTCGAACGGCTAGTAGCCGTTATATTTTTTAAAAATTTTACATAAAACCCCCTAACGGCTAGTTAAAAAAAAAAAAAAAAAAAAAAAATTCAAAAACATTTTTTACCACTATAAATACCCAACTTTCCATAATTCAAATTCACAATTTATATATTTCCTTTCACACTTTCATAATTCAAGAATCAAGTTCGTTCACAATGGATCCAAATGAATTTGGTGATATTCCTCTGTCTTGGTCAGACTCTGATGACGAAGAGGACTTCCAATTTATGGCATCCGCGTACGAGTATCACCTTCAGTTGGAACAAGAAGAAGGTATTGAATCTCAACATCCTACTCGTACTCGTAGCCATATATATCGTGAACGTGAGATTGCAGAAGAACGTCTGCGCAACGATTATTTCGTTGAAGGTTGTAAGTATTCAAACCGGAATTTTATTAGAAGATTTCGTATGAGCCGGAAACTATTCCTGCAAATAGTTGAAGGTATTGAATCTTTTACTTCCGATAATATTCCAGATCATTTTACTTTCTTTAGGCAAACACCCGATTGTACGGGTCGAATGAGTTTAAGTGCTCTAATGAAGTGTACGTCTGCCATACGCCAATTGGCGTACGGCACCTCACCCGATGCATTTGATGAATACTTGCAAATGGGTGCGAGTACTTCAAAAGTATGTCTTGATAATTTTAACAAATGCATTATTGATTTGTTTAAGCCGGAGTATTTAAGAAAACCAACATGGGCCGACATTCAAAAACTTTATCAACAACATGAAGAAAAACATGGTTTTCCGGGAATGCTTGGTAGCATTGACTGTATGCACTGGGAATGGAAAAATTGTCCAGTGGCTTGGCAAGGGCATTTTGCTAGGGGTGATAAAAAAATACCCAACAATTATGCTTGAAGCTGTTACTTCTCAAGATTTATGGATCTGGCATGCATTTTTTGGGATGGCGGGGGCGAATAACGATATTAATGTTTTAGATAACTCTCCGTTATTCGACGACCTTCTTGCTGACAATGCCCCAAGAGCACCTTATATGGTCAACGAAACTAGGTATGAACAGGGGTATTACTTGGCTGATGGAATTTATCCACAGTGGGCAACTTTCGTCAAATCCTTCTCGGCAACAACTGACGAAAAACATACGTACTTTAAAAGGAGACAAGAAAGTGCCCGAAAGGATATTGAACGTGCTTTTGGTGTCGTCGTTGGGGTATACTACAACAACCGGCACGTCAATGGGAAATTGCCACGATACGTAGAATCATGTATTCTTGCATTATTTTGCATAACATGATTATAAAAGATCAAAAATTTGCATTACGTGACTATAACGAAGTGTGGGTGGATCCGTCAGCAAATTTGAGGCAACGAAGATGGGTCGACAGATGTGATACTCACAGTCGTAAGGCAAAAGAAATACACGACCGACAAACGCATATCCAACTCCAACAGGACCTTATGGAGCATGTTTGGCAGAAGAATCTTGAACGACATGGACAACAACAAGAGAGCGACGATGATGAATAAGTATTTGCTATGTTTTGTTATTTTTTTTTCGTTGTCATTTCCTTTATGTTGTAACGTTTAATTTGCGGTGTGTTTTTTTAATTTCGATGTATTTTTTTATTTGTTGTAATTTTTTTTTCGATGTATTTTTTTAATTTCGTATTGTAATATGTTTTCAAATTTAATGTTATGTTTAGGGGTTGAATTTGAAAATATGAAATGTTATTGATATTATTGGGATGTTATTGTTGTGGGTGTTTTTTGGGGATGTTAAGGTGAAATGTTAAAACTGATGTGGCGCTGACGTGGACGGTGTTATTGATGTTATTGTGTTATTGTTGGGAATGCTCTTATGCATCTATTATAAGCATAGATGGGAATTTCATTACTCAACTACTAAATAATAATTTATATGAGTTGTGATATATGTAAATTACCGTGTTCATTTGCATATTATAGTATCTCATGCTTTAATGTCATATCTATAATTACTCTATTATACACTAAGCTTGCGAACGGCTTCGTTTTTGGCTATAGAATATCGTTCTTTGGTTTTTTAAGCCATGTCATTTGGTAACTGGGTCATTAGATGTTGTTAGTTAGGATATTAGATGTTGTTAAGTAACTGGACCATTAGATTTTGTTAAACTAGTCATTAGATGTTATTAGGCCCAATTTTTTCCTCATTTCTTTTTTCCCTCATATTTTAATAGTCTCCAGATCTTTCTTTCACCAACCTTCATACACAATAACCTATAATCTTATATCTCTTTGGATCAGTGTATCGTGCTAAACAATTGTCACCAAAGATGAAGACGGATAACACCAAATACCGTGGCATGATTAGTAGTCTTCTCTACCTCACTGCTAGTCGGCCGGATATCATGTTTAGTGTATGTCTTTGTGCTAGGTTTCAAGAAGACCCTAAAACTTCACATCTAGAAGCCGTCAAAAGAATATTTAGATATATTAAGGGTACAATTCAATTGGGATTATGGTATATCAAAGGGACGGGGGTAGAAACTATTGTATATGCAGATTCTAACCATGCAGGTGATTATGTTGACCGAAAAAGTACAAGCGGTGTTTGTACTTTCATGGGGTGTTGCTTAACATCTTGGTTCTCAAAGAAGCAAACGGCATTAGCCATCTCAACAACCGAAGGCGAATATGTCTCCGCTGGCAAAGCATGCCAACAAGCACTATGGATGAAACAAGCGTTAGTTGACTATGACATCCATCTAAGTGACATTGTCATTTTATGCGACAACAAAGGTGCTATAGATCTTAGCAAAAATCCGGTGTTGCATTCTCGTACCAAGCATATAGAGATCCGTCATCACTTCTTAAGAGACAATGTTCAAAAAGGGAACATTTCGATTGAGAAAGTGTCATCGAAAGACAACATAGCTGACATCCTCACCAAACAGTTGAAGCGGGAGCAATTCAACTTGCTTCGTCTAGGTCTTGGTCTTATGGAACAATCGTCTTGAAATACTTTCACTCCACAAGGTACGTAAACTTTTGCCTTACCGTCTCTTCTGAGTCTAGGATCTCTATTTCACACAACTCACAAACAATATGGGGATTTATTTTCAAAACTCAAGATATTTTCTATACAAGAAATTCTTCGAAATATTTTCTAAAAGATATTTCTCCCCATATCATTTTCTTTAAATCACTCTCACGTGTAGGACAAACATTTTATTTCTTTCATCATTAATACAAAGTAAAAACCTTTTTTATTGCATCTCATGTCTTTTGAATGCTAAAGGGAATACATAACTAATATGTGTTTTCTGGTACATTCAATCAAGCAAAAATGAATGAAGGAATCTTCGAGTTATCACGTAAATATATACATATGTACTTTTTCACTTCTATGATTATTTTTATTCTTTAAAAGAGTCGAGATAACCGCAACTCCATATGGTTTTCATATAGGCACACACTAGGCACTATTGTTTCCAAAAACAATATTTTCATCTGCCTGAGAACACCAGTGTGAGAACCGTCATCCGATCAGGTTAGTCATCAGTGACCTTCGACTCGAATTTCGTTTTTTTTTTCAAACTCGACATGTAAAACCCTAAGTTCTAAATTTACATTTAATATTGACTTAATTAGAATAGGAAACTAAAAATAAAATTTACCTAAGAATAAAATGCCTAAGTATTGTCTCACAAAAAAAAAAATTAACTTCCTAAAAACACTAGACATTACACGCTTTTTTTTATTTCTCCTAAGCTTGGTAACATCCGAAATCTACTCCATCAACCCCTTAATTTTCGTTCATAAATCTTCCCCATTTAACAACCAAATCAACCCCCCAATCAAGACTAATTACAATCAGTTTAATACATACCATATTGAAGCCAGCTCCTCCATCATGAGCCTATAATACGTTTTTTTTATCCTCTCTTGATGCGTACCAGAAACAGCAAAACACTCAGGTTCTGGGTTGTTTTTACCTCATTCCAAGGATCACATAATTTAAGGATTGCTGTTGTTGAACTCATAAGTATTAGAAATTCATTTGAGAGGGTTTGATTGTTCGATTTGTGTCGTTTCTTGGTGCTTGGTTCCTTCCTGTTCTGGTCTCGCTTACAACAGGTAACCTCACTCTTGTCTTCTTTAACCCATCTGGCACACAAGTAGTCGTATGGCCTATAAAACCCTTAAACCTAGCTCATTCATATGTTATCTAATTTGATTAACTTTCAAACCATAATCTGTTCGAAAACTCATTTAAATGTCACATGAAATCATAAAATATACGACTATATGTTATTGTTTGTGTCGTGTGCTGTTGTGGGTGTGTCGATTTTGGTCATCAGCTTTTGTTTGTATTTCATAGCAGCCTTGAAGTGTATGAGTGGTGGTCGACTTGTGGATTTTGTGCCTTGGTTTTCTGCTCATACAAGACAGTGGTGATCGATTATGTTGTGTTAGTTCTCTTCTTGTCGACTACTCTATTTCATGTGTAAACCTAATCTCGTCCTAGGCAATAACCTATGCGACTTCATATGTAAACCTGGTCATTTGCATGTGCTATTAAAACTTATATATCAGTAACATGAAATCACATTGGAAAAAGAAAGGGGTTAATTTCACTTTAACTGGTTAAGAAACATGTTAAACTAATTATTAAAGATCATGTTTGTGTCTCATATGCATGTGGGACGTGGACTAAGTCGTGGTCATTCATCCCGTCATTGATTTTCAAAAAGGGTGTTGGTGTGTCATGTGTGCATGCTACTGTAGGGTTTCGAATATGTGTCTAATGTATGCGTTGACAAGTAATAAATCTGGATAAAGAAGTTAATGGGTGTCGTACGAATTTTAGAGAAAATATTAAACTAGTTTATCAATGTATAAACTGTTGGGTCGTGTGAGTTTTTGAACAAATATTAAACTGGTTTAGCAATGTATAATCTTATTTATGTCGTGTGGATTTTTAGAACAAACATCAAACTGATTTATAAACATGATTGTGTCGTGTAGCTTTTTTTGGAACAAGTATAAAGATGATTTGTAAATTGTGTATCCTAGTCTTGATTTGATCGTCACCTCATGCGTGATTAGTTGTATTGTAAAATTAGGACATGTGACTTATGAATATAACTAATATTAGTAATAAAACTGGGGGCGTATGGTAAATCTGTTAGGAGTTTTAGTAATAAAACTTGTGGCTTATTAATAAAAACTAATCTTAAAGTTTTAAATTCTATAAAGAAGGTCATGTGTCGAACCAGTTATAACGTGATTGTTTTTATACACTAGAAAATTGGATTAACAAAATAAGTCTACGGTCCGGCTTTGCTTGGTTAAAACCATGGTCATCTTACTTTGTGTCTTTTAATCCTAATCATATGCGGTCATGAGTTTCCGTTATACCCATTTCAACTCATTGTTGTTTCATAATCGACCTCTTATATTTCGAATTACACCTACACCCATGTTTCTACTACCCGTGATTTAAATCTTGAACGGATTAATGCAATGCCTCACTAAATAAGAGTAAACTCTAAGTGTTAACAAAGAATAATCACTACAAATCAGTTCTAGCATTTAATAGTAAATAGACTTCCAAATAATACATGATTATGAATTCTTGTAGATTTATTGAAGAAGGAGTAGCTTGCGATATTTGTGTTCTAGTTGTTTGCTTATCATCATTATTTCTCTTCAGTAATAAGGTGAGTACTCGTGGCCCCATTTTCCGATATTTTTGGGGGAAAATAATACTCAACTGCTATTTCAATTACATTATTTATTTCGTTGTGCTAAGTTCATATTTATTCTTTTGGACATGCATGTGTATTTAATTGTGCGTTTGAGTAATGTGGTGGTTGCTTCATGACTATGGTTACTATGATTCCTATTAGCCAACAGTCTTTGTGACTGTTTGGGTACCTATGATTTCATTCATCCTACAGTTTAGCTCCAGCTGGTTTGCGATAATAACTGATTGGATTCCTATTGTGCACGGGACCACGTGGTGGTCGGATTTCATTATGTGGATTACATTTCATTTACTACTTGCTCTGCGCTATTATTTATACACATGTCCTACTTACAATTTTCATGCACAACAAACTATTTTATACTCATATTTCCTTAAACCTGCGAGCTCACCAACATTATGTTGAAGTTTTCGAGTATTATTTTCAGGTGATTGATAGTCGTATTTTGAAGGCATGCATTTTGAAGTCATACATTGTTCTCATATCAAAGACCGAGTGACTTGGCCAAGACCTTTTTCTAAAGACTTAACTTTGATAATATTAAAACCTATGATTTCATTATTCAGTATTGTATAAAATCTTTATGTAACATTGTAAACCCACTTCTTAAATCTTATAAGGTGTTGTTCTATTATCTTATGCGATGTTACATTTCGTTGCACCTCGTGTTTCCGCTCTTAGCGGGGTGTGACAGAATGGTATCATAGCTAAAGGTTATAGAGAATGCCAGTTTTTCTAAAATAAAAACCCATACTATAACCAAATTAAAGTTTTAGTAAAACCCCAACCATGGTACGAATTGGCTAGCCCGAGCATTTCATCATCATTCCTAAATTATGCATAGCCTGATCAACTATGCCTAATTCAGGAGGGATCATGGAATGATGGGGGTAGTTACCTTAGTTCATGTTTGGTGGACCAAAAAAAACCTAGGTCTTTGCATCAGTCGTGTGCATGTGCGCGCTGCATTGTGTGCTTATTTGCATTCATATCAGTGTTGTTATGCATTCTATATGTCATCATTTACGTGATATATGACCACTATTAGAGTTTAAGGATGCCTTGTTTCAGTCATGCTTTGTTTGGTTTGTTACACTATGCTTCCTAATATGCCTTTATATCAGTCATGCTATTAGAACACTATTTTTGGATGCATCCCAACAATGCGTTGTTGGAAGGTCATATTGACTTCACTTTTGAAATGCTTTATAGATTAAGCTATTGTTTCTATTATGAACACTAGTTTAACAACCAAGTGATTATTTTTTTCTTCGCCTTTGGATCATATACCTCGTCTCCCTATACCTTTCATTTTGTGAGCAAGCCTAAATACACTTTAATCATAGATTTTCAATAATAAGATATCACAATATAACACTTTCTTCGATGAACAATTTTTCCTAACACATTCCACTTGACAAGAACCTCTTATTGGCTGAGAAAGCGTCGAATTAAATAATCAATTACTCTATAGTATTGTACTCTCTTCTTGAGTGCTAGACAACTTGGTCACTTTCCAATACGATATCAATTTTATACCAAAATACCAACAGATTGTAAGATACCATAAGAACTATGATGTTTAAACTATTACTCATAATCAAGACAAACATTCCCCAATATAGTACCTGGCTGACTTGCCCATACCACTAATAAAACGATTTCAAGTCATACTATATCTTAATACTGTCTATGAGTTGGATACTTGAACTCATGAGGTTCAACCAATAATAAATTATGAGCATAACCAAACATTAATACCCACATTCTATTCTTGAATCTTTTAATTTATAGTTCGTTAATTCCAACTAGTCATACACACCTAACTACACATTCTTCCTCGATGATTTTACTTCAACAGATTTCCCTTAATTTCCTCTAATATCAACTATGAGACACGTAGTAATTCTTATTGTTCGGACCAAATTTAATACTCCTCGTTCTTTTCGACTCATGAAGTTAGCAACTACATTTACTTTTCCTTAATGATGAAAGGTATCACTTTCGTAAAATCTTTATTGACCTCATTCAATTTATTCGTCTGAGTATGAGATCTTTCCCATGAAACATGTACGTAAGACCTTCTTGGTCAGTATAACACCTAATACCACACGAGGTGAATTCATAATTTCAAAACAAGTCTATGACTGCCAAATTCATGGCGTAAGTTAGATGTCTCTCCTGATTTTCTTTTGTTTCCTTGATGACCACTAACTGTCTTTCGGCATAACAATACAAAACCATAATTCTTGCGAGATATTATACGACGAAACCCTTTGCGCACTCAGAACCTGCTCCATCTTCACGAATCAAGAAAACATAATGGAAATGTACTTTCTAGCAACCCTTGCAATTACCTCATCAGATCTTGCATTATTGAAGTATCCATGCGAGGACGTGTTGTCTCCAACAACTCATTACTAACGTCACCAGAACATTTTCTCATAATCAGCATATCCAAAATTCTTTTGTTTCCAGTTATCACATAGACATAAGTTAAAGAACATTTCTTCTCCATAATATCATCTTTTGTCTCCACTCTGACATTTTTCATGGTCATCAACTCCTCTTTTATTCATAGATGCAACTGTAATAGAACCTATTATCAAGTACTATTCTTTCCTCGATTCTTGGAAACCTTTTAGAACTAACTTGTAATTGGCTAAAAGGCTAAAACTTTAAAAAAAAAAAGTGATTTCTACTAATGGGTCTGTTAGGTCACTAGTTTTACAAACACAAATAATACAGAAAGAGATAAGGCGATTGAACAAGCAAACCACACACACACACACACGATATTAAAGACGGTTACGCGTAGATGTGAATGAGAGAGAATAACTTGAACAACCAACCTTCAAATGAAGGTTTACAAGAGTATTTATAGGAGGGAAGCTAGGGCAACACACCTAGTTTCCTTCCTTTCCTTTATGGGCTTGGGCCTAAGCTCATGGGCCTTCTACATAAGCTTAAGGCTAATAACAAACATAAAGGCCATAATAAGCTACCTATTACATAAGAATAACTAACACTTGAATTATAGTTTAGGAGTGATTCCAACAATCTCCCCCTCAAGTGTTGGTGATGAACGGTGAAGGCGTTGATGTAATAGTAGCTCTGACGACTTCTGACATTCTTCTTTCTTGTGAGAAGAATTTCCTTGATTCGAACAATCTCCCCAGTGTAGAGAGATAGTTTTCTTTGAACAGTTATGCTTTGTCGTCATCTTTAACTTTGTTCTTTGATCATTGTTCTTTGTGATGAAAGTGATAGTATGTTGTTGTCTGCATCAAGTCTGCCTCAGGTCTGCTTCGCCGCTACATTGTCTCCACGTCATTCTTCAACATGCTCACACGCTCTTTGACGTTGGAATTCAGTACTGATGAAGTTCTTTAAGTCTTTAACTTTGTAGATTCTTTGATTGATGAAGAATCATTCTGACTGTTGTGTTGCTTTTGGATAGAACTTCCATTAGTGATGATGTTGGCGTGAGCATGAGAGGAATCTGCACGATCATCCCGCTCCGGAGCTTCCATAAGAAGAAAACATTTAAAACGGTTAGTAATAAGCGGATTCCGGCACTTAAAAGTTTGAACTTCGAGAGTGTTAACAGCATAGTGTGAAAACACAACTCTAATTCTTACAAAGGCCGTTCCTGAACTGGAGTCCCACAAGTGAGATAACGCGATGTACCGAAGTACACCTACAGTTCAGATGAGTCGCTGAGGTACACCGAAGCATCACCTCATGACTGTATACTGTTTGAGACACACTAAGCGTAATCCACGGGGAGTTACCGAAGTGACCTGCTGTCAGGGCTGTATGATGTTGACCCTGGCAGGAGTTTCCATTCAATCACTGAGGATCACAATTGTGAACCTCTCATAAATGTTCTCGACAGATTGCTAAGATCTGTGAAGGACTCGATAATGTACCACTAAAATTCTTATTGTTGAATGTCAAGTGATGAAATGTCAAGTGTACCTAAGAGATCTTTTGATGAATCTCGTGGCTCTAGACTCAATAGTGCGTTTTGGTTTTCCTGAGCGGAGACTAGGGAGAGGGTCTCCTTTTTCAATACCAGCGATCTCTAAGAGAACGCCAATAGTTTACGTAGGGTTCCCTGTGAGAATGAAACAAGCTTCTGTTGAGAGAAACTTGAGTGGCTAAGAAGGTTTAGTGCATGCGTCACTGGGTCCATGACGACTTTTAATCTTCAATACCGGTGTCACTAAGTGACAACCAGTAGCATATGAATTGAACCCGGTGTCTGCCCTAAGTTGAATAATCTGGAGGGCTATTTCTTTTCACCCTTTTCTTTGCATTTCTTTTTGATTCTTCAACTCCTTCTTTCTCCGATTCTCATTTTCTCGTTTTTATAATCGTACCTAAGGACTTCTAAGTACTAACTATTTGTGATGTCCTTGGGTAGATCCCTCCGGCTCTGGCGGATCATAGGACGGTTATTCCTAACCTTAGTCACCTTATAACACCATGACTAACCTATGTTGCCATTAAAACCACTGTTGTGAAAAATCTCTCAAAGGGTTTGTAAATGAAAAACATGTTTGAACCACTGTAAGAGTTTTATCTTTTA
This sequence comes from Chrysanthemum seticuspe, assembly GCA_019973895.1. Lineage (NCBI taxonomy): Eukaryota > Viridiplantae > Streptophyta > Magnoliopsida > Asterales > Asteraceae > Chrysanthemum > Chrysanthemum seticuspe. The sequence continues at coordinate 158,040,462 of BPTQ01000001.1, forward strand.
GCAGAAATACTCCCCCTCCACATGTGCTTTAGAGTTTTGACGGAAATCTGCACTGTGTGGGAAGAGCGCGCACTTTTGAATTGATCAACTCAAGATAGACAATCTCCCGCGAGACACGGTTACGTTGCATAGTTAAAGAGTTACATTGATAGCTTTTAGGTGACAACTAGCTCTAATAACTACCTTGAAGGTGTAGACAATCCTCGAAAGGTTGTCATACCCGTCAGAGTTCATGTCTACCAAGAGTATCTCGAATGGTACTTTCTACTTGGACAAGTCCTTTGCGAGACACGTTTACATTACTAGCGAACTAGCTTGAAATTATTACCCGTCCAGGACAAGTCTTTTCGAGTTACTAACAGTTTAGTACCGTCAATTCGTTGGTTAAGTCTGAAGTACACAGATTCATTTGCATTTTGCACAACATATTTCTTATCACACAATTTTCTCCCCCTCAAAAATGGCATATAAAAAATGTTATTTTTGAATGGTTGAGAATAAATATGACAATTTCGAGTGTTGCGGGAAGAGTGACCACTGTGAACAATTTGTGAACAAAGTTTTAATTCAAATACTCCCCCTCAACTAGTGATATAAACGGTTGAGGTTTTGAAAAATCATACGGGGAAGTACTTGTCCTTTTGAACAAAACCTTGAAAAATGAAAGGTTAGATAGGTTTTACTCAAAAGTAAGAAGCTTTCGCTCCTTTTATAAGGATTGTGGCACTAAAGCGTACCACAGGGTCCTTTCTTGCAAATTACGGGTTGTACACTGTTATGTGTGCACAAGCCATAGACATATATAATCACACATCCAAATTTATAATGAAAGAAACAATTCAAGGGGTACCAAGAAGTCCAGAGATGTCGCCAGGAGTGTGAATCGGGCGTTGAAAGCCGGTGATGTTAATCCTGGGTCGACCACCAACATAGCTTTCCAATCTTCTGAACTGATCCCTTCTATACAACCTTTCATCAATCATCTTGATGATTCTCCTCACATCCCTTCGATCCTGAGAATTCCATCGCTTAGGAGACCCAATCATTTGACGTATATCATTCAACCTATAAGCCAATCCGTCCCTAACCATCTTCAAAGTGTGATCCCCAAATTTGTGAAGATCGCTACACGCCATTAAGCAATTTTGTCGAAGTTCACTGCGGTAAACGACGCCGAATGGTTTGCTGATGAGTGTATATTGTGAGAGCTGGTTGATGTCGGGAAGATCAAGCTGAGGTGTGGTGAAGTTAACATGGGTTTGATATGATTCAACAGCCAGCTGGAGATCTTCTACACGTTCCTTGATGACTATGCTTCTGATGAAGATGAGCAGTGACTTGATGAATTCACGTTGTACTTCAGTTGAAAATTGCCTCATGCGACCCTGTACTTTGGCAAGGTACATGTCTTCAATGTCGTTGAGAGACAAATTCTCAAAGTCATCTTCAGAGAATGCAAAGTCCCGTTCATCTTGCCTTTTGACCACAATCTTCTTGAGAAAAGTGTAGTCCCATTTGGTCGACAGATCAACGCGTTTGATGGCAACGATATCCTTAGTACTGAACACTACATGTTGAGACTTCTGAACCTGGCAGCTTCGGTAGTATATTCTTCAGCGTTCCGGCCAATGATGAATCCCGTACATTGCATCTCGGTCGTATGCTTCCACGTTGTTGGAGAACAAGTGATTAGCTCTTTCCTCGATAGCTATGCAGTTTGAGTATATGGCTGCTGGGAATGGAAGTGTCAAAGATGTAGCGTATTTCCTTGATCCATCGCCACCGTGTAGAAGAAATTCCAAGTCTTTGTTGAAGAAATATCTGAATGGAATCCTAGGTTCATCTGGTTGGCCGATCGTTGGTAGTGGTTTAGACCAGTCGGTGTAATATGGAAGGTTGTCCCGTTTGGTGAAGTCGATGTTTGCTTCTGGGTTGAGCCAATCCATGTTGTTAGACATAGCTCGAGCAATGTTTTCAAGGTGATATTCGACCTCGATGGCACTTTCTGAGCTATCTTTCCACAGTTGAAAAGCTTCATTCTTGATTCGCCTCAACTCGGATTTCGTCATCTTCTTCACATGGAACTTTTCTTGCATAATCTTAGCATGCTCCAAAGTATTACCGTCTACCAGAGCTTGACCTTCTTCAGGGTAGGGAGTGGAATTGACAAGTGTAGAAAACCATTCAAACTCCTGTGTTGTATCTTCATCTAGCCATGATACGACGTCGGTCATTGGCGCCTTCTTCTTCTTTTGTTTTGGCCTAGATGAGGATTCTGGTTTCTTAACTTTTTTGGGAGAGGTGGGTTGTTGTAGGGGCTCACGAACTTCCTCATTGTCACCACCCGTATACTTAAAGTGATCACCGGTATTCTGAGTCTCGGGCGGTAACTCAGAATCCTGAGGTTTATCAGTAGAAGATGGAGGAGAGGATCTTTGTTGAGTAGGAGTCCGTTGTGGTGGAGGTTGCATCGAGTACTGAATAGAGGATGATACATCAGACTTCTTTGAGCGTTTGGGCTCTTTATCCTTATCCTGATCTTTGTCTTCATCATCTCTTGAACGTTTGGGCCTAACAGCTTCTTCTCGGAATGAGGACCTGAGTTGGTATTCCAATAGAGCTTCAAACAGTTTAGCTTCATGTGAGGCAAACGTTGCAAAGCGTGTCGACATTTGCGCTACTAGCCGGTTCACCAATTCATCATCTGAGAAGATTGTAGATTCAACTGGATTGATGCTTAAATTCATCGGAGTTGATTTCATGGCTTGTTTGGCTAGATGCAACAGATTTGGATACAGTTGTCTGGTATACATCTGCTTTGTCAGATTCGGAACGACCTCCATAAGGAACTGTTGAGTGTATCCTTTGATCATTTCATCCATTTTTCCTTGAAGATCGTCTTTCATGAGCTTCTGGACATACTCCCTTTCCTCTTGCATCTTGTCGATATCATCATGAATATACTGTATCTGATCAGCATATAAATTCATCTTCCTTTGTAGGATGTCTTTCTTTCTGATTTGTTTGACAACATTCCCAATTCGTTTATGAGCATGAGATATCCAAGATCGAGTAGGCTTCTTCACTGATTTGGATGATGATTTGGTTGATCTTTTAGATGGTGGTGGTGAGGAATGAGATGATGAATCTGATGAGGAGGAGACATGAGGAGGCTCGGGGTCCTTAGGAGGTGCAGAAGTATCCTCCTTGGAACGAGTTGGACTTTTGAGAAGATAATCATCATAATTCTCTTCGTCATCTTGTCCAGATTTAGCCTTTTCTTCCGTCTGAGCCTTAGCTTCTTCATCAGTTTTCTCTTTCTCAGTCTTATCCTTTTCTGGTTCCTCAATGTTATGTTCAGTAGACACCTCCACAAGCGTTTGTTGTTGCACAAGAGTGGTGGCACCAGATCCCTTATCGGGTTGATTAAGCGCATCAGGATCTGGTGAAGAGTGGGCAGCACCACTTGATCCTCCGGGGCCACCCATTTGGTCTTTTGCAAATTCTTTAGCCTTTTGAAGGTGTCTAACGAATTTAAACTTCTTCCTGTATGAAGTATCCAGTTGCTCTTCATCACTTTCTGAGCTTGAGCTTTGATCATACGGCACAAGTACTGGAGTCTTCCCTTTGCCATGTTCAGCTATAGGACTTGGAGGTTTCGGTACTAATGGAGTGTCATCCTTTGCAGTTTCAGAGTATGTAATCTCTTCTTCTGATTCAGTACCTTAAGAGCTTTCATCCACAAGCTTTCTTTGCGGTTTGGGTGTGGGAATAGGTTTAGCTTCCTTTACGGGAACAATCCTTTTGCGAGGAGGATTCCTTTTGGGAAACTTCCTTTGACTTTCAGAACTTACTGCACTTCCAGCACTTCCTCTTCTGGTTCTCCGAGTAGGAGTTCCTGAAGGTTTTTCATCAAGATGACCAACTTTTCCTTCTTTTACTGCTACCCGATACCTTTTGTACGTTTCAAGCTTCTTGATTTCGTTAGTCAGTAGGTGATCAGGTAACACAGCACCCTGTTTCTTTGTTGACGATTCCTTGATTCTGAAAGATAGGATAGGTTCAGTCAACATATCGTGATTGTCTGGGTCATTGAGCCTTTGTGGAATATCTGGATTAAGCCCAAGTGCTCTCTGGATCAAAAGCTTTGTGTATCTGACATAGGGAATCTTTGAGCCAAGCTTCTTGTGAAATAGCATCATGTCCTTCCATATCAGTGCTTCGATTTCGATGTCCTTCTTATTGATCAGAGACCAGAATATTTGTAGTTCCATGAGCTTGGGATGCTCATAGCCACTATCACGACCAGAGACTGATTTGGTGATGATGATGTAGAGGGTTCTCCACGGTTGAGGAATGTTCTTAAGCTCCACATGAGAATGCTTAGAGATAACTCCTGAAGCTTCATCATAGCCAATATTAAGCAAGAATTGTAGAACTGTCTCCTCAGTAGGTGTGGCAAAGAAGTCGGTTGGCTCGATTTCAGGAATGAGAAGAACAGCCCGTAAGTCTGCATGAGTGATGGTGACTTGTTTGTGATTAAGTGTCACATTCACTGCACTTTGACCAGTGATCCTCTGCATAGAATTCCAGAATTGCTGAATGTAGATTTCTGGTACTGTAGTAGAGTGTGAGAGCATGTTCTGGTAGGGATGATTCCTTAGAATATCTACAGCAATCAAGCAGGAAGATTCTGAGCAAGTGAGGGTTTCAAAGTCAACCCTAAGGTTGTTCTTTCCAATCTTTCTAGGATAGCCATTAGGGAAGATGTCAGCAATTGTGAGAACTTCTGGTGCATCCACATTCATTTGAGCAGCCATGTCGTGATCTGAAATAACATTAGCCAAAAGAATCAACATATCGAAAGACATAATGTTAGTCATCAGAAGGTCTTATTGTCTAGTTATTGAATGTACAGTGATAATGATTGTTACGAGTCCTAAGTCACTTGTTTGTCCAATAGTCCAACGATGTCGTGAAATGTTTCGTGAGTTAGTTAACTTTAAGTTTTAAAGTTTATATTATCACTTATTGTTCACAACATATCAAACGATTAAGTTTATTAGTGACATAATTGGATTCGTGACGTTATGATTAGTTTATTTACAAGTTTGTACACGTAACAATTCATAATGAAGGTCAATCAAGGCATAGGCGTAGATTAGGCAAAGTTACGCGTAAACAGAAGAAGTGTAGGCGTAGGCTTATGCGTAGGATCCTTACTTACGGGTAAGAAATGTTACGCGTAGGAAAAGGGGACCTTATGCGTAGGTCTTACGCGTAGGAGACCTTACGCGTAAGGCTTACTCGTAAGAGTAGACCTTATGCGTAGAGTCACTGTTTACGCATATCCTTCACAGGATACGCGTAGTCCCATTGTAGAACCTTATGCGTAGTAGTTACGCGTAGGATTACTCTTACGCATAACTGCCTACGCGTAAGGTAATCGTTATGCGTAGAGATTCAATGACCTTGATTCTGAGTTTTACGAGTAGCAAGCCTGAAATAAAATCATCATAACATCAATCTTAACACATATATTCATTCTAAAATTAAATCATGGCATGAAAGCTTGTTAAACATTTATGCGTAGAAACACTTACGCGTAGGTCAAAACCCTAAGGGTTATGAATTACGCATAAGAGTTTTAACCATAGGATTAGCACCAATTCAATTTTGGTAGGTCATGGATGTTATAAGAGTCTAATAACGGAGTTATAACATCTAAATCGTGGTGAATCAAAAATACCCAAACTCAAGAACTTTAAACCCCTACATCCAATTTTTAATCAATGAGAGTTTCTGGGTGGTTATAGAGCCTGGAAATCTTTAATTCAACATGATATGAGCATCACACAACAATCTTTTTGACCAAGAACCTTCACATTTGAAAATACCCAAAACCACGCATAAACCCTAATTATAAAAATCCATTAATTTCGTGTTTCTGGGTGTATTTTGAGCATAGAAACGATATCATTGATGTTGTTAAAGCATTTTGACACAATCTTTTTAACCAAAAACACACAACAAATGATTATATGTTCTAACCCTTACGCGTAAAACACAAAATTCAATGAATCTTAAGTTTTAACCGTTGGATTCGTGTGAAATTCAAAACCATTGTTTAAAATTACGTTAAGAACACAAAACCACTTACAAAATGATGATCAGAAACACAGATTTCTTGAATGGTTTTTAGGCGTAGGATCTTTTAGGTTTATGTAATAAATGTGAGGGTAATGTTAGGTGAAAGATGTTTTTATTAAAAGTAACTTTAACATTTTGACAGTTTTGGTCCCTCCACCTTTTCCTTTTTCATACAAAGCCATTTAACTTCCATTTTGGTTACCAAACAAAGATTTTAAGAAAGAAACTTGACGACACTCCCCCTTGACTTAAGAAAATAATGAAAGGTTATAAATTTTAGTCCGAGGAGTGTCAGTTTAACCAGAAAATTTTACCACCATTGATAAAAGAAACAACCGGGATATGATAACATGCAAGTACACAGATGTTTTGAAACAGTTAAGTGATAACTTTCTCCCCCTCAACACTTGATCATAGAAATACTGAATTTTGAAAGATTATAGTGTTGATGGAAGAAATGTAGTTGCCATGTTGAGAGAAAATTAGATTAGAAGAATATTTTTGTTGTTTTATCAGGTTTTATATTTTTGTATTTTGTTTTTGAAAAAAATATTTACAAAAGAGATTTTGGTGTTTGACAGGTTTTTAAGACTGTTTTAGGAGGTCATCCAATTCCTCTTGAGTCAAACACCTCATACCAATCCGGTGGACCAACTCATTAAACCTAGCGGGAGGCAAGGCTTTGGTGAGAAGATCTGCCAATTGGTATTCTGTACCCACGAAGTATAATTCAACTGTACCCTGTTCCACGTGGTCTTTGATGAAATGATAGCGAAGATCGATGTGCTTTGATTTCGAGTGCTGAACTGAGTTGCACGAGATCGCAATGGCACTCCGATTGTCGCAGTACATCGGGATTCTGTCAAATACGTAACCATAGTCTTTAAGTTGTGTTCTCATCCAGATGACTTGAGCACAACACGCGGACATGGCTACATATTCTGCTTCGGTTGAAGACAGCGATGTACAATCCTGCTTCTTTGATTGCCAAGACACCAGTTTATCACCTAGAAATTGTAGAGCTCCTGAAGTACTTTTCCTTGAGTCTAAGCATCCTGCGTGGTCAGCGTCTGAAAAAGCGATTAGTTCAAAACCAGAATCCTTTGGATACCAGATCCCCAAGTTAATGGTTCCCTTGATGTATCGGAGGATTCTTTTAGCCTTAGAGAGGTGGGTTTCAGTTGGTCGCGACTGATAACGGGAGCATAGATAAACGGCAAAGACAATATCAGGTCTGCTAGCTGTTAGATACATGAGAGACCCAATAATACTTCGGTATTTGGTAGGGTCCACTAATTTCCCATGTAAATCAGCGTCTAGCTTCTTGGTATGAGTCATTGGTGTGGCATAAGTATCACAGGTTTTCATTCCAAATTTGTTTAACAATTCAAGGGCATATTTGGACTGACTCAAGAAAATACCACGGGGTGATTGATGAACTTGTAATCCTAGAAAGAACGTAAGTTCACCCATCATGGACATTTCAAAAATTTTTCTTCATTAGTTTTGAAAAAGCGATTGAAAACTTTTTATGTGTAGACCCAAAAATGATGTCATCCATGTAAATTTGAACAATTAAGATATGTTCCCCGTGATATTGTATAAAAAGAGTAGGGTCAACCGAACCTTTGGTGAAATTATTCGCAATGAGGAAAGATGATAGCTTATCGTACCATGCCCGAGGGGCTTGTTTGAGACCATAAAGAGCTTTGTTCAGTTTGTAGACATGGTTCGGGAACTCTAGATCAACGAATCCTTCGGGTTGGCTAACATAAACCGTTTCTTTCAGTTGTCCGTTGAGAAACGCAGTTTTGACATCCATCTGAAAGACCGTCATATTCATATGAGCCGCGAACGCGAGAAATATCCGAACAGCCTCAAGACGAGCAATCGGAGCAAAAGATTCTTCAAAGTCTATTCCTTCTTCCTGACGATAACCCTTAGCAACTAGACGTGACTTGTTTCGGATTACATTCCCTTCATCATCCAATTTGTTTTTCCAAATCCATTTGAGACCAATGACGTATACCCCTGTTGGTCTTTCAACCAGTTCCCATACTTCAAGACGTTTGAATTGGTTGAGTTCTTCTTGCATGGATTCAATCCAGTTGTCTCGTAAATGCAATGTTCACCATCTGTGTGAAGACGTTGTCTCGTAACGACTGGTTGATTCGGGTTGCCAATAATATTAGCCAGAGGATGGTCTTTTGTCCATCGATGTGTAAAGGGTTGATGTTGGTATACATTGTGCAGATTTTGAGGATTCAAATGGTTTGTTGATGATTACGCGACATCAGGTGCAACAGTGTCATTAGCAAACGGGTTAAAGAACGCATTTGGATCAAAATCTGCAGGTGGGGGTACTTCATTCAGAATATCATCAGCCGGTTCATCATTGTTGGAAGCGGTTTGTTCAACTGTTGTGTTGGAGTCAACTGGTGTAGGTGCATCTTCAACAGTAGTTGTTGTAGCAGGTGTATCAGGTATAGGAATATTATCAGGTTGAGCAGCGGAAACAGCGGATACACCTGGAGCACGTTCATCAATATCGTCACTGAACAGCGGAGCAAATAACCTTTCCATTTGTTGACGAGTGAGCTGGGGGCTTTGTTCAGCTGATGATGGGGGTTGAGGGAAGTTTAAACGGTTGTGACCGGGTTCTAAGCTGTTATACTCAGAAGCCATCTCCGTAAGTTCATCAAAATGAGCATGAATCGTTTCCATCACCTGTTTTGTACGACGATTCCAGATCCGATAACCTTTAGAATTCTCACAATATCCAATAAAGACTCCAATGTCAGCTTTGGCTTTGAGCTTTCCAAAATCATCACGATCATTATTCGGATAGCAAAGGGATCCAAATACATGAAAGTGTTTGAGATTCGGTTTATGGTTGTGGACAAGCTCGAAAGGTGTTTTGTGATCATAGAACGGTTTTGAGTATAGCATGCAGTAGATACAGCTTCTACCCATAAGTAATCTGGAAGTTTAGCATTGATTAACATTGTTCTTGCAGCTTTCACTAACGTTCGGTTTCGTCTTTCAACAACTCCGTTTTGTTCGGGTGTATGTGCAATAGATGTTTGATGCTGAATTCCCACTTTCTCATAGAATTCACGAAGGGTTTGGTTAACAAATTCAGTTCCTTTGTCTGTTCTGATTAGCCTGACGGTGTTGCAGAGCTGAACCTGTATTTTCGTGAGAAAGGTGATGATCATTTGTGGAGCTTGGTCTTTGCTTCGAAGAAAGTATACCCAAGTCCATCATGAGTAGTCATCAACAATTACTAAGATGTAGCGTTTGCCATTGATCGTTTGCACGCGCATCGGGCCACACAAATCCATGTGAAGAAGATGAAGCACATGCTGAGAGCTGTGTTCCACCTTTGAAGGTGATCTTTTGAATACCGGAATCGTGGGAGACCTTCAACTAGTTTGTGTCGAGCAAGGTTGGTGATGGTTTGAAAGTTTAGATGTGAGAGACGACGGTGCCATAGCCAGGATTTTGTTGATGTTGCCTTTGAAAGTAAGCAGATGGGAGATGAAGCAACCATGTCTTGCATAGAGATAGTGTAGAGACTAGAATTACGCGAGCCAGACATAAGGTCATTTCCTTGTAGATCACGAATGAAACAAGTTTTCTCCCGGAAAGCAACCTCCAAATCTCCATCACAAAACTGACCTACTGAAAGCAGATTGTGACCAAGGCCTTCCACATAGTAAACCCTGCTGATTTCGATGTTCCCATTGACATAGTCTCCGTAGCCCATGATAGCTGCGAAGTTTGATAACAGTTTAAGATTGCCTGTCATGTGTCGGGAACATCCGCTATCAACAATCCAGAGAATGATCTGTATCACCTGCATTACACACAGACGACACAGATGGAATAGAAGTAGATGTGGAACCCAAAATGTTAGAGGGTTCCGAAGCAGGTATATTAGACATACACACATTAATAATTTTAGGCATCCATTTAAATCCTAGTGTGTTATATATCCATTTCTGCCATCTATAACTACTCTTTGCTTTAGTCTTAGTGAATGCACTAGGTGGTACTACATTCTTAGGAGGTGACACTGGAGCTACAGGGACAGCAATGCTTGCCTTAGAATCTAAAGAAGGCGGTCTACCAAGCACAGACTTAGAATGATTAGTGGGCCTAGAGGTAGTCCGAGTCTTAGGATTCCGTAAACGAGAGATTATAGCTTTAGCAACACATTTGTCATGACAATCAGAATTCATACTTTTACGACAAATAACACAAGGTGCATTAGACTGAATATCAAAAGTACTTAACGGTTTAGCATTCGTTACATCACTATTTCTATTACATTTGCCAGACGCAATATCTATAGTGGAGGCAACTTGAGTCTTATTCATATTCCTAGGGTGTTCTTCTACTTTAGCATTCCTTATTGATCTTTTCTTAGTTCGCAACTTCCTATTCTTCGATTGAGTGCTCCTAGGCTGTGAAGTGCGGACGTTTGGAAACGATGCAACTATTCCTGTTTCAGTAGAATGAAGCACGTTAGCAACTTGTGATTTGGCAGTAGGGATTCTAGGTTCATGATTACTAAGTGTTACTGGTGCTAATCTCTTAATGATGGTTGGCGGAATTTGTTCATACTTTCCTAACATTTCTCTTAACTTAGAGATAGTGTGAATCAAATCTTGATTTTCAGAACGAATGTTACCAACAAAATTCATGACTTCTATAGTGTGAGCAAGATAGTGATCAAATTCGTTTGATGCTTCATGACGAGTCTTATTGAGTAAATCAAATATGACACCATATTCCTGTTTAACTTTTACAAGTTCTTGTTCATATTTTGAGATTTGACCTTTCAAAGACACGTTTTGATCATCCAGTTGCGCAAATTTAGAATCAGAATATTTTTCATGCAACTGAGCGATTTTCTTTTGAAACCCAAGTTGTTGATTTTGAATATCTTTTTCACACCAATTAAGACGACGTTTTGCATTGTAAAGTTCGTTAAGTAATAGTTTATTTTCCGATTTTAAAGACTCGATCTGAAGCACATTATCAGTATTCTCAACGGTTACCACAGAGTCAACATTATCAGCAGAGATATAATCAGATGCATGTGGCAAAGAATAGAATAACACAACATTATGGATATCAGCACAGATAACATCTTCCAAGAGTCGATCAACATCTTTTCTCAACAGTTTCTTTTTACGTTTAGTATTAGAAATAGATGTTTCGGTTTTCTCGAAAACGACCTTCATCACTCCAAGTTCCTTATGAAAATCCTTTTCCCAAGCTAATGCACAACTTTTCAAATTTTTAACGTTAGGTAAAAGATTTTTCTGAAAAATGTCTCTTTGTTCTCGCGCCAGAAGCGTATGAAAATGATCAATTTTGATTTCAGAACCATATTCTATCTCATGTTGTAAAATTTTGAGGTCAGCCATGAAAATGTCAAAATATCTAAGAATTTTTTGATTTTCAGGTCTTGAGTTTACTTCACTGATGGAAGGTAAAGGACCATAAGTTTGTGCATAATCTGGTTGGGGATTAACATTAGAAGACTCAGGTGTTTTGATGATAACCCTTGGTGTGTTAGAAGAATCCGTTGGTGTGACGAAAGTGACCGGTTTTGAATAATTAAAAGGTTTGTTGTAAACAACCGTTTTTAATTTTGATCGACTCTCGTCTTCTGCATCTAAATCCTCTTGACGAGGATATTCAACAACACTCATAACAGTATCATTAATTTTATATTCTGCACTGGAAACTTCAGGATTTGGTTTGAATGTTTTTAGTGAAAGCTTTGGTTTGTAATCAGCTAGATTTGGTCCATATCCTTTTGGATTGGGTTTTAAAGTAAACTTTTCAATAGCTGTTACTGATTCACCATGTTTGTAAACAACAGTTTTAAACTCTTTAATTTTGTTTTGTAAGCCGATAATTTCTTCAAGAAGGTCATCTACCCGATTTGTTGAATGCTTTTTGTATGCGGAGAACTGTTTTTGACAAGTTAACAACCCAGCCTTAGCTTTTTGATTTTCCAAGGTGAGAGCGTTAATTTGCTTTTTATGTTCATGTTTCAGTTGTTCTATTTCAGACAACAAAGCATTCTTCGAAGCGGCTAGATCACGCATCTGTCTCTCTAAATATTTTTCGTTTTGATGAGATTTAGCAAAAACGGCTTCAAAACCTTTTTCACGATTTTCTTGAGTTTTGAAAAAGTTGAGTTGCATTTGTAAGCATTCAAAATCCTTGGTTAACAGTGCATTTTTGCTTTTTAATTCCTTATTTAATGCATAACATTCCTCCATTTTGATTTGATGGTCTTGAATTAAACGAGCAAAATCTGGATGAGGCAACAGTTCGGCTTGTTCAACGTGAGTCACCACATGATCATTATTTAGATCCTCAAGTACAACCACGGAGTCAATTTGATTATCAAAGGAAGCCATAAGGTCATCTTGATCGTCAAAAGTAACTACAGGGTTTATTTGAAAATCGTCAGAATGAGATGTAGATGACTCATTTTGAACAGTCTGAGCCGTGCCTGATTCAGATATTGGCGGAGATATTAGTTCAGATATGATGATGGTTTGTTCGGGTACCTGAGACAAGCCATCAGTGTCATACACTGGGCCTGTTTCACTCATGTGTAACTCATGCATATTAGCCATCAACATAACAGCTGCATTGGCATGCAAGTCCTCCATATCATCATCTGAGTCTGCATCTGCCATAAAGCTCTGTTCTTTGTTTGTGAGAGATCCACCAGCTTCATCCTTAAGAGCCAAAAGAAGAGCCTCTTTGAAATAAGCACTGCCCCTAGTCCTTGGATTTGGGCATGCATTAGCCAGGTGTCCCTTCTCATTGCAGTTGTAGCATCGAAGACCATTCAACCCATTCTGAGCATTTCCCTGTTCCACCACTTGAGCTATGTTGTTATTTCTACCCATAGCATTAAACCCTTGACCACCTCCCATTTGACGACCATAACCACGATTCTGAACTTCAACTCGTCCATTGTTCACAACAGCCTGATTTCGTGTATTGGATGAGGAACGAATACGATTATTGGATTTGTTGGTATAACGACTAAAAGCATTAGCAATCATAACAAATCCCTGTTGCAATGCTTCGAACGGATCAGATTCCTCATTAGTTTGACTATGAAGTGCTTGATCATTGTTGTTGTTGTAAGGAACCAATTGATTTTGTTGAGGTTGCTGTGATTGATCGTTTGGTGTGACTGAGGCAGTTGGTTGAGTTGCTTGTTGAGGAGGATAACTTTGTTGAGCATATAGGGCAAGTTGTTGATTTTCCAGATGTGTAGGTGGAGCAATTTTAGCACGGAGAATCCTTTCCCGATCAACTTCCTTTTCATGAGGCTTCAAGTAATGGTACAACAATCCATATGTAGAATGATGCATATTCTTCGCTTGACGGAGAAAAATGACATACTTCTCCCATTTAGGACCAAGACTACTCAGGAACTTAGTATTCACTGCAATTCTTGGCATGATGATGTTGTGTTTATCAAAATCATTGATGATGTCTGAAAATCGATGATGATAAGACTCTAGTGTCTCTCCAGGTTCAATCATGAAGTGTTCATAAGCCAAGTAAATTTTGGATTCCAAATCCTCCTGATTGAGTACAGATCCTTCCATAAGAAGATGAATATGGTCCAACATTTCTTTTGCAGTCTTTTGAGCATCAACACTTCGAAGAATTAGGTTAGGTAATCCTAAAAGGATATATTGCATTGCAAGCTCATCTGCTTCATAGTGTAGAAGTTCTTGAGGATTCAAGTCTGCAACAGTAACAATGTTCGTTTGTTCATCTCTTGGTGGAATAGCATTTGGATCTCCGGGTACAATGACAGTAGGCATCTCAAATGGACCTTCCAAGATAACCTTCTTTAAGAAGTTTCCATGTGGCTTCTTCAGATCACAAAACCTAAAGAACCTTATCACCCATTGATCGTAGTTTCCTGGAGTGAGCATTGGAGGTCTATCAAGTGATCCAGCCTCATGAATTGATTGTTGGTTACTTAAAGCTTCACACATCTTTGCAAACCAAGTGGGTTCCTTCATAGTGTTCCTTGATGGATGTTGATTGAAGTCATTTGTGTAGGGTTGAACTTGAAGACTTGGCGGTGTTTGAACCATTTGTGGTGGAGGAATTGCTCCAAGTTGTGGAGTATGTTGTTGATTAAATTGTTGTTGATAAATTGCTTGTTGTTGATTCCATTGTTGATGTTGTGGACTTAGTTGTTGTTGTCGTTGAGGATAAGTGTAAGGGAAATAGTTAGAGTATGGTGGTTGAGACATGTTGAAAACTTGTGTTGGTAAAAATGGATCTTTGTAGTCGAATGAACCTTTGATGAAGAAGTATCCTTAGGCGTAGAAATCACAATAGCCAAGCAGCACTTATGCATAAAAACACCAAAGTTACGCGTAACAATAAGAAGTTACGCGTAGATTTAGCTTACGCGTAAGTATGGAAAAGACTCTAAAGTTATGCGTAGACAAAAGTTAGGCGTAGAAAGTTAGGCGTAGGATTATCTTATGCGTAAGACTAGGCTTAGGCGTAAGAAAAATCTTATGCGTAGGATTTCTACGCGTAAGCTTATGCTTATGCGTAGTTTTAGGGTTTTATCCCAAGTGATCTTTTACACTATCACAGTGCAAAAGATATCCAAAGTCGACGTATTTTCAGACTTATCCAAGTAAGAAAACACGGAGTAAACCACGAAAATGAAGATCAAACCAAGGATAACCTTACGCGTAGTTTTAGGGTTTTGCTACGCGTAGGATTACTCGTAAAATTGATAATGCCCAAAGATGTTTCTAAACCAGTTTTTGTGTGATGAAATAGCTTCAATAACACCAAAAGACACAAAAGTGTGAAACTTGATGATCCAAAGCTCTTAAAACAGTTATGCGTAGGACTTAACCCTCGTTAAAAAACAAGTAGAAAAACAATGATCCACACATAAAGTTCCAAACTTTTTGCCAAAAACAGTAAGTTCAACACCTTGTAACGTTGAAAGGACAAGAATCTTGGATTAAAAAGTGTAAAAAATACGTTTTTGATCAAGCCAAAGTTATGGATACGCAAGTTAAGCGTGAGACCAAAACTCACTTCAAACAATACGTTCACTCAACTATTAGGCGATTGATACCACTGTTAGGTCACTAGTTTTACAAACACAAGTAATATAGAAAGAGATAAGGCGATTGAACAAGCAAACCACACACACACACACGATATTAAAGACGGTTACGCGTAGATGTGAATGAGAGAGAATAACTTGAACAACCAACCTTCAAATGAAGGTTTACAAGAGTATTTATAGGAGGGAAGCTAGGGCAACACACCTAGTTTCCTTCCTTTCCTTTATGGGCTTGGGCCTAAGCTCATGGGCCTTCTACATAAGCTTAAGGCTAATAACAAACATAAAGGCCATAATAAGCTACCTATTACATAAGAATAACTAACACTTGAATTATAGTTTAGGAGTGATTCCAACAGGGTCCATTGTATAAGTAAACTTAGACTAAATGTTTTGGTAAAATTAGACTAATCAGGCCAGTTGGCCCAATATGAAAAAGCAGTAACTTGTAAACTAATGAGACCAGAGCACTTGATAAATTGATTACGCCAGGTTAATAACGGTTGAGATTTATTAGAACTAGACTTTCAAACGTGGCTGGTTAAAACCGGAAATTTAAAACGATAACCATTTATATTGGCAACTTAATACACCCATGGAAAATCATCGTTTAAAAATAAATATTTTATAACCTAAAACATTTTATTATATACAAACATTCTTAAATTAAACACGATTAGATAACGGAAGGCAAATATTATTATTCCGACGGAAAAAGAAAAGAAAAAAAAACTATATTTTTCTAATAAATTGACATTAACTAGCAGCTTTTTATGAGCAAATTGTTTACATCCACAAATTCTACAATTAGCATTTTATCAAAGTTTCTTAAATTACGATTCATGTAGTAGTATAAAACAGAAGTCACAAAATATCTTATGGCACCAAAACATCGAACGCGAGTAAGTATGCTATCGATGAGAAATGTGCCTAACACAACACCAGACGCTTCCTCGATTCCTCATCAGTCATTTCAAAAGATCAACCTTTTTCCTTGGACGCTTTGTTCTTCTGGACAACTCGACTTTTCCAATACCAACACATATCATCGCCTATTTTCTTTCGACAAACACATAGACCTTAATATTCTCGTAAGAATCCCAATATTCACAAATTAATTGTATGGTGTAACCTCAAGCAAAACGATTTGATCCCCTACACTGGAAAACAAGAATTCATGCCGAAACTACATCACCTTACGTTATTCATACTTCTTTTGTGCAAGTAAGGTAAGAAGTCGTATTCTCCTCCTTACCTAATTTGGAAACAACCCCTAGACTTTTGGATCCGTCACTCACCCCTTTGCACTACTTTGTTCATCTGGTTTAATCTCAAGCGATTTATTTTTATTTTCACCAACAACTTTAGCTATTTCTACTACTTACACATTTTGTTTGAGTACTACAATTTTTGCAAAGCTACTTTGGGATCTTGT
Source organism: Chrysanthemum seticuspe (assembly GCA_019973895.1). Classification (NCBI taxonomy): domain Eukaryota; kingdom Viridiplantae; phylum Streptophyta; class Magnoliopsida; order Asterales; family Asteraceae; genus Chrysanthemum; species Chrysanthemum seticuspe. The sequence continues at coordinate 158,057,216 of BPTQ01000001.1, forward strand.
TAAAGAACGACTAATCCTTCCTTCCTTGATAACTCGGCAAAAAAAATTCTTTACATAAGTCATAATTATATTATTTCACAACTTTAATTCTCCTCAAGCTTATCTGTGTAACCCCGTAGACAAAAAAAAAAAAAAAAAAAAAAAAAAAAAAAAAAAAAAAAAACCTTCTTCCTCATTGCCGTTGCTAATATTTTCTCAATATGATTCACTTACTTTGGGTACCCGTGACCTTCTTCATTAATCTCACCCATTTAAGCTCTTGAGACATGCTTGTTGTTTATACCATTAGATTTAATCCCTCAATAGTTACAATTGGATCTCATATACCATTTGCAGCATTTACGTCTTGGTGTATAAATTTTTGTCACACATTGGTTTGCTAGTTCGACTTCTAGCCTTTTCATTATAGGTATAGCCTTCAATGGGTTCCTCACTCTAGCATTTACTCAATTGCATTAAGGGCAAATGAAGTACTTCACTCAATTATAATTAACTAGGTCGTTGGATCTGGATTAGCAGCTTCATTATGTAAACTATACGTCCTATGTCACTTTCAAGACTCATCCCTTCCTCTTTGAAATCACCTTCAAAATTTTGTGGTTATCATACAATGAGCCTCAAGAAGTGCATACCAGTGATTAACTGATTAGCAGCCCATAAGATTTTATGCTTGACGACTGAATTCAACTTGATAAGAACCAATCAAAATGCTCATTCAAGAAGTTGTTGGAGCTCAAACAGTGACTATACCTGAGAAAGCACTGATTATATGAAAAACCAAATACCTCACGCACATTCAGTAACAAAGTTATTAGTAGTAGAATCGATTGAATTTCGGGACGAAATTCCGTTTAACGGGGTAATACTGTGAGAACCGTCATCCGATTAGGTTAGTCATCAGTGACCTTCGACTCGAATTTTGTTTTTTTTTAAACTCGACATGTAAAACCCTAAGTTCTAAATTTACATTTAATATTGACTTAATTAGAATAGGAAACTAAAAATAAAATTTACCTAAGAATAAAATGCCTAAGTATTGTCTCACAAAAAAAAATTAACTTCCTAAAAACACTAGACATTACACGCTTTTTTTATTTCTCCTAAGCTTGGTAACATCCGAAATCTACTCCATCAACCCCTTAATTTTCGTTCATAAATCTTCCCCATTTAACAACCAAATCAGCCCCCCAATCAAGACTAATTACAATCAGTTTAATACATACCATATTGAAGCCAACTCCTCCATCATGAGCCTATAATACGTTTTTTTTTATCCTCTCTTGATGCGTACCAGAAACAGCAAAACACTCAGGTTCTGGGTTGTTTTTCCCTCATTCCAAGGATCACATAATTTAAGGATTGCTGTTGTTGAACTCATGAGTATTAGAAATTCATTTGAGAGGGTTTGATTGTTCGATTTGTGTCGTTTCTTGGTGCTTGGTTCCTTCCTGTTCTGGTCTCGCTTACAACAGGTAACCTCACTCTTGTCTTCTTTAACCCATCTGGCACACAAGTAATCGTATGGCCTATAAAACCCTTAAACCTAGCTCATTCATATGTTATCTAATTTGATTAACTTTCAAACCATAATCTGTTCGAAAACTCATTTAAGTGTCACATGAAATCATAAAATATACGACTATATGTTATTGTTTGTGTCGTGTGCTGTTGTGGGTGTGTCGATTTTGGTCATCAGCTTTTGTTTGTATTTCATAGCAGCCTTGAAGTGTATGAGTGGTGGTCGACTTGTGGATTTTGTGCCTTGGTTTTCTGCTCATACAAGACAGTGGTGATCGATTATGTTGTGTTAGTTCTCTTCTTGCCGACTACTCTATTTCATGTGTAAACCTAATCTCGTCCTAGGCAATACCCTATGCGACTTCATATGTAAACCTGGTCATTTGCATGTGCTACTAAAACTTATATATCAGTAACATGAAATCACATTGGAAAAAGAAAGGGGTTAATTTCACTTTAAATGGTTAAGAAACATGTTAAACTAATTATTAAAGATCATGTTTGTGTCTCATATGCATGTGGGACGTGGACTAAGTCGTGGTCATTCATCCCGTCATTGATTTTCGAAAAGGGTGTTGGTGTGTCGTGTGTGCATGCTACTGTAGGGTTTCGAATCTGTGTCTAATGTATGCGTTGAGAAGTAATAAATCTGGATAAAGAAGTTAATGGGTGTCGTACGAATTTTAGAGAAAATATTAAACTAGTTTATCAATGTATAAACTGTTGCGTCGTGTGAGTTTTTGAACAAATATTAAACTGGTTTATCAATGTATAATCTTATTTATGTCGTGTGGATTTTTAGAACAAACATCAAACTGATTTATAAACATGATTGTGTCGTGTAGCTTTTTTTGGAACAAGTATAAAGATGATTTGTAAATTGTGTATCCTAGTCTTGATTTGATCGTCACCTCATGCGTGATTAGTTGTATTGTAAAATTAGGACATGTGACTTATGAATATAACTAATATTAGTAATAAAACTGGAGGCGTATGGTAAATCTGTTAGGAGTTTTAGTAATAAAACTTGTGGCTTATTAATAAAAACTAATCTTAAAGTTTTAAATTCTATAAAGAAGGTCATGTGTCGAACCAGTTATAACGTGATTGTTTTTATACACTAGAAAATTGGATTAAAAAAATAAGTCTACTGTCAGGCTTTGCTTGGTTAAAACCATGGTCATCTTACTTTGGGTCTTTTAATCGTAATCATATGCGGTCATGAGTTTCCGTTATACCCATTTCAACTCATTGTTGTTTCATAATCGACCTCTCATATTTCGAATTACACCTACACCCATGTTTCTACTACCCGTGATTTAAATCTTGAACGGATTAATGCAATGCCTCACTAAATAAGAGTAAACTCTAAGTGTTAACAAAGAATAATCACTACAAATCAGTTCTAGCATTTAATAGTAAATAGACTTCCAAATAATACATGATTATGAATTCTTGTAGATTTATTGAAGAAGGAGTAGCTTGCGATATTTGTGTTCTAGTTGTTTGCTTATCATCATTATTTCTCTTCAGTAATAAGGTGAGTACTCGTGGCCCCATTTTCCGATATTTTTGGGGGAAAATAATACTCAACTGCTATTTCAATTACATTATTTATTTCGCTGTGCTAAGTTCATATTTATTCTTTTGGACATGAATGTGTATTTAATTGTACGTTTGAGTAATGTGGTGGTTGCTTCATGACTATGGTTACTATGATTCCTATTAGCCAACAGTCTTTGTGACTGTTTGGGTACCTATGATTTCATTCATCCTACAGTTTAGCTCCAGCTGGTTTGCGATAATAACTAATTGGATTCCTATTGTGCACGGGACCACGTGGTGGTCGGATTTCATTATGTGGATTACATTTCATTTACTACTTGCTCTGCGCTATTATTTATACACATGTCCTACTTACAATTTTCATGCACAACAAACTATTTTATACTCATATTTCCTTAAACCTGCGAGCTCACCAACATTATGTTGAAGTTTTCGAGTATTATTTTCAGGTGATTGATAGTCGTATTTTGAAGGCATGCATTTTGAAGTCATACATTGTTCTCATATCAAAGACCGAGTGACTTGGCCAAGACCTTTTTCTAAAGACTTTAAAACCTATGATTTCATTATTCAGTATTGTATAAAATCTTTATGTAACATTGTAAACCCACTTCTTAAATCTTATAAGGTGTTGTTCTATTATCTTATGCGATGTTACATTTCGTTGCACCTCGTGTTTCCGCTCTTAGCGGGGTGTGACAACCAGTTCCATGGATCCCAACATTTACGCTGGACGAATCCCTGAAGGATGGATCCGTGGGAACCGTGTAATAGTAGCCCTTTTTATCTCATCTTTTTCTTATTTTAGCTTGAAACTTTTAATTTTTCAACATTTTATCTCTATCACTAATAAATATGTTATTTAATGTTTGTGCCCTCATGATCACTTGTCTTAAATTCATATCTAATCATTAGATGATAGTCCATATTTTGGTTTTAGCATTCATTGCAATGCATTATTTGTTCTATAAATAAGGTTCAAAATGCTTGCATATCCATCACTTTCAACCTCACAAATAATCATCATCATGTCACCCAAAATATCCTCAAACAATGATGAACTATCTAGTGAAAACAAACCTTTTCAAGAAATGCGAAACTTCATCCTACCACCCTCCGCAATACCACCACCACCCAAAATTAGGAAAACCGCACAGATTAGCATCCGGCCTTGTTGCTTAGCTAAACCCTTGTCAAATAGCCCATCACCAACTACTCATTCTCCACCCAATGACTACAATATAGTACTTGTATCATCTCCTAAAAGCTCACCACCACATTCACCAACCGAGTCTCAACTTGACACTCAAATCACGTTAGCGGAACTCCTTAAGACTCCGAAAACCATCCCACTACCCTTATGTAGTCCACCGCCCGCTCCATCCCAACCATCAAAATCTACCCAACTAGCCTCAAACATAAACCCAAAAGAGCTAGTCTTTTTAACACCTTCAACATCTCCAAATACATTCTTAAAATAGCTTGAAACATCACCACCTCTACCACCCATCACCTTACAAGAACATCTAGGCTATTATCCACCACCAATCACCAACATCATGGACTTTGATCCATACTTACCAACATTTCCACCACTTATTCCACACTTCAAAAATCAAACCTATCCGGAGACTATCACTACAAGAAAAACGGGTATTTGGGAAGGGGAAAAACCGTGCCAAATTCTATTTGGCACGGTTTTGGCTCCGTCCTAAATATGAGGGTGCCAAATACATTTGGGTCAGTCTGAAACAGTGCCAAATAGTATTTGGCTCGGGTTTAGGACGGTTTTGATTTTAGGTTCCATGTGTCAAGTATTTGGCACAATTGGTAACTAGTTGTTCCAAATGCAAATTTGGCATTCTTTCATCCCCCCGTGCTAGATGGGCATTTGATACGGTCACATATTTCATGACAAATATGTATTTGGCACAATATGTCTCCCATGCAAAATGTCTTTGAAATATGTTTTGGCACAATTTCTCTTCGTAAATACATTTAGGATGTTACATTGAATAATCGTTGCCAATATGCATTATCTTGTTTTCTTCAATAACAGTACATAAACTATAATATCCATAAAGCATTCATTCATGTAATTCAACTTTCATTGACCATTCATAGAAGAAATCATTACATTGTGTCATATCCAATAGACCTATACAAAGTAAATAAATGTATGCCCCTCATTGTTCGTAAAATAGTAAATACAAATTACATATTGATTTAAAGATAAAATAGTAGGTTGAGCAGCACCACTATTGTTCATACTCAAAGTAGACAAATTCCTAATCTTGAGTTGTCCTTTATAATACACAATTTAAGCATCATTGAACTGCATAAACACGATCAAAATGCTATAGAAAAATCAATGAGAGTAAAGTACAAAAAGAAAAGATTGTCCTATTTAATAAATTACTGTAACAAAGAAATTATGCAGAATAACTTGCATTGTAAAAATGGGAAATCCTCCGTAAAAATTCATAGCTAACCTCGCTGTCATTAAGCTTGATGATACATAAGTTATAATAACTAAATTAAAAAGCACATATAACTAATCTATGTGTATAACACATACCTCCTCTATGACATTAGAGAGTGACGCTGCCCTTCAAACTCTTATTGTTTCCGCTAATAAGCATATCATTCAATGATTGAGCTTTAAAAATAAAACCCAAGTCTTATAAAATTTAATGAAGTGACAAAAACATGTGTTGTTAATGTGAATATATATCAATGAGTAAAGAGGTTAAATAGGTACAGAGGTTAAACCGATGATTTTAACTACATAGAAAAATGTTACATACTGTTGATTTGCAAAGAAAAGTAATTTTGATGCCTATAGTTAGTTGATTCCGCTGAAATTGAATGAATACAGTTATATAGTCCAAAACAATAACAAGGACTAGTACCTATGAGCTTGTCAAAAGATCCAACTATGAGCGAGTGCACTTTACAAATTCTACGACTTATACAAACAATAGAATCCTGAAAAATCAAAGGAAAAGAAGCATGAATTGTTAATGAATTAACAAGTCTATTTTATTCTTAACAAACATACAAATATATGTTCAAATACCAAACACTTAAAGAAAAGTAAAGCACCATACATTTTGTAGTCTTAAAAAAATATAAAAAAAGCACTATATATTCAAATCAACGAAGGGGCTAGCACAATACAATTAAAAAAACAAAAGATAGATATCTTTCATACCAATCTTTTCATAAATTATTGCTCATAAGTCATGACGATTTAGAGCGAGCCACAGAAGAGGACGTAGCGGTTTAGGGTTTAGTGTGACATAGAATGGGAGAATGAGATAATTAAGTGGAACAAAATTATAGGAATCAGTTTTAATTGGTTTTAAAATTTTGAGATGAAAACTTAATTAAGAGGGAATGTGAAATTCGTTTAAATGGTGGAGGCGGTAATCTGAAAAACATTTTTTTAAAGGAAGTAAATATGACTAATATCTTATCACATTAAAGGTATGTTTGGCAAAATAGGTTGGGGCTGTAGCCGAAACTAGAATTTTTATTTTATAAAGTTGTTTGGGAAATCAGTTTAAGTTGAAGCTTATTATTGTAAAATTATTAAAAATGACATATAACTAAAATAACATATGTATATATTAGATATATTCATGGGTAATTAGGAAATTTAACATATTAGAAGCCTAATCTAAAAATTTTAGCCTCATTTCCTGGGCTAGGGCTTATAATTTCAAAAGCCCGAGGCTAATACTATAAGCCTTTACGCCAAACGAGGCTAATAATATAAGCTCGACTTATTTGTGAAGTTTAAGCCCCATAAGCTCCAATAAGCCTCCTCCCAAGCACACCCTAAGTAGGTTATGGGTATGTTTGGCCTAATGGGCTGGAGTTGGGGTTGGGGCTTATATTATAAGCCGAAACCTGAAGCTTATATTTTTATAAAGCTATTTAGCGAATTAGTTGGACCTTAAGCTTATTAATGTAAAATCACATAAAAGATATCAAATTAAATTCACGTATATTTTCAGCTTTTACGTGATAATTCATTATGTTTTTAAGGGTATTTAAGTAGTAATTTACTAGCCATAAGCCCCCTGTAAGCCTCTTTATATGGGATTAGGCTAAATGGCTTATTTTATAAGCCATAAGCCTGTGTAACAAACGAGACTTATTTTATAAGCTGTCTAATTTTGAAAGCTCAAGTCCCTATAAGCCCCAAAAAACCACGTACCAAATACAACCTACTTTTGGCAAAGGGCTTATGGGGCTTATTGGATTTTTAGCCTTTAAAATAAGTTGGCTTATAAAATAAATATCGTTTGTTACACAGGCTTATGGATAGAAAGGGGCTTATACCTAGTTACATTACTTATATACCCTTAAAAATATAATGAATTATTATGTAAAAGCTGAAAATATATGTGAATTTAATTTGATGTATTTTTATGTGATTTTACATTAATAAGCTTCAACTTCAACTAATTCGTCAAACAACTTTATAAAAATATAAGCTTCAACTTTCAGCTTATAATATAAACCCTAGTCTCACCCCTAGCCCCAGCTCCTGCCCCAACCCATTATACCAAATAAAAGCTATATAACTAACTTAAGCAAAAATATATATGAAACATAAGCTTATAATACATTATGTGAATCAAATAAAAGCTATATAACTAACTTAAGCCAAAATATAATAAGACATATTAGATATACTAAGGTGTATTTTAGAAACCGTTTAAGCAACATGATAAATATTTTGACATAAGTGTTATCAATATAAATATATTTCAAAAATCAATAAATATTATAAGATAGAGACACAAAATTGTTAGTTATTATTATAATGATATTAAACATATAACTTCTAATATTTTTAATCTTATTTTTAAATAGGTTGACGGGGCTGAAATCGGTTTGATAATCTCAACACAAACTTAACTTATTTATTAAACATGTCAGTCGTGTCAACTTATTTTCAACCCGAACTTGTTTAGCCTCAAACCTGACATGTTTTTTTTTCAAGTCGGTCTCGGGTCATGTTTCGTGTCGTGTCTTGAATTGCCATCCCTAGTAACAACTAACTCGTTGAGAGAAGACAATACACTTAAAATTATTCAAATCCGATTATCAGAGAGCTTATGTCCAATGGTACCTATGTCATGAAGTATCGTAGATAGAAGACACATAAAGAGCCAACATATCCAAAGAAAAATGAGATGAATATTCATCCAAATATATTCCAAATATTTATGCACTTAATGGTATTTTCAAAAAACCGTTTCAAATACATAAGTATTTGGCACATTTAGTTTAAAGACGTTCCAAATACATATGTGTTTGGCAAGATTTCTAGAGATCGTGCCAAATACCGAGGGTATTTGGCACAGTTTCTAGACACCGTTCCAAATAAACATGTATTTGGAATGACTTTACAAAAATGGTTCCAAATACATAATTATTTGGCACGGTTATCCAAACAGTACCAAATACATGTATTTGGTACTCTTTTTTATCTGTCCCAAAAAAATTGGTCCTAAAAAGCCCATTTTCTTGTAGTGCATCCACCCACACCTCCCTCACTATCTCTTTTGCGAACATTGTCAATCCACTAGGGATCTCGCAATGGAAATAAGGGACGAAATGCGGTTCATTCTCAACCATATCCTTGATTGCATCAATCACCAAAACTTTCATAATTAACTCCTATGCAAGCATGGAAGGAATGATAATAATATGTTTTCTATTTTTTTTCTCTTTTGGGTCCTTTTAAATAACAAACCCTTGTTCTTAGTTTTAAATTTATATGTAGCATATATACCACTACATTTTGATATTTTATTACAAGGATTTGTTTACGTACCTTGGCTTTCTATCTTGTTTCTCGTCTTATACAATATTATATTACATGTTATTACTAACATTTCTTTTGTAGGGTATTATATTTTCTTACTTGACGCCCAATTCTAGGTGGAGCTACCGTCAAGGGGGAGTTAGTGCTTTTGTGGATTATATTTTTCCACCATTTACTTCTTTACTCAGTTCACTTTTTTTTCGACAAAAAGGGGGAGAAGAAGTAAAAATCACATATACTTTCAAAACATACATATAATCTTAGGTTTTACTCACCATAACTTTATGTTTTTTCATCAAAAAAAGGGGGAGATTGTTAATACAAATAAACTGTAAAAATGTTTTTTTTTTATATTTAGCGATCTCGTTATGTTTTGTTGATAACAAATGTAAAGTTATCATAAGTAAAATTATAAGAATAGATGCTGTTTTTGCAAAGTATATACATTTAGTCATTTACATAAAATGTTGTAATAAATAAATTGTTGTAATATAATATTTAATAGGATGGGTAATATCCAATACCCATGACCCATACCCATGGAGCTAATCCATAACCCATGACCCATTCGGTGACATCATGCATGAAATCATGTTGGGTATTATCCATGACCCATGACCAAATGTCCATAACCCATGACCCAAGACCCATGACCCATTGTATAGATACATTGTATCTTGTTGGGTACCCATGACCCAATGTCCATGACCCATGGCTCATAATCCATAAACCACAACCCGGTTTGCAACCCAAAATCCGGACTATTCTGACCCAGACTGCCGGATCCCAGGTTTTGCACTAGCCGGATCCCTTGGGTGAGGGATCCGCCGGAACCGTAGGACATAAGGATTTTGTGCCTATAAATAGTGAGCCATTTCTTCATTATTTCTCACACTTCTTCTAACAACTCTCTCATATAGTATATCACTCTCCTAACCTCTGATCATTTGATCATTCTAGTAGTTATTCTATCTTTTGTTGTGATTCTTATATAGGTCCTTCACAAAGGCGAGATCACGCTATACTACAAGTCATCCAAGCAAAGGGTCCTTGATTGATTTGTCCATCCACAAGATTTCATTAGCAAGATCTTGTAATTCATATTTCACATAGTTGTTGTGTAATAGTTGTGTAAAGGTTTAGTTCCACCTCGTGGAAGAACTGGGTATTTAGCTTTGTATCGTAAAAATTGTAAGCAACGTTGTGAGGCTTCTCCGCCAAGTTGAAGGAGCTTGTTGACATAGTGCTTGAACTCTCGAGTGGGGTAATCGGGGAGTGGAGTATGGCAAGGAAGGTGTCCTTGTAGGCGAACCACTATAAATCAGTTGTGTCGCTACTTTCTATAATTTTACTTTACTTGCTTTCTTTACTTACTTTACTTATTGTTTCATACTATCTATCTATCCATACGAATTCACATAAGATCGAATCTAAATCTTTGAAACTTAAATTAAAATCGGTAAAACTAATCAAACCTCCCTTCTAGTTTTCCACAGTTATGTCTGTTAGGATTAGGAATCGGTGATAGAAGTTGTTCTTGGTGTGGCTGAGGTAACTTCATTTCATCTCAGTCGCATCTTTTTGTGATTTTTCTTTTTACTTTTGGACTTGTGATGGAAACTGAAGTCACTTGAAGAGTGTTGTTGGTATTTGGTTTGGTCAAGGTCAAACAGTCGATTCTTCTTCTTCATTTCTGTGTAGTCATCTTCGTAAAAAAAACCTTGCTCGTAAGAAGTCTTGTTTGTAAAGTCTTATACGTAAGCTTGGTCGTAAAGTCTTAGGTAACTCTTATTCGTAAGCCTTTGCGCGTAAGCAGTCTTATTCGTAAGAAATCCTTGCTCGTAAGCACTTATTCGTAAGTGCTTATTCGTAAACTTAGGGTTTTACAAATTTCTTTCCAAGAAATTCGTAAAAAGATCCCTAATTCATAAGATTAGGGTTTTAACTTTCTTTGACCATTTTTCCGACGACTTTTCCAAACAATTTATCCTGTTCATCTTCAAAGAACCCATAAAATATGAATGAGAAACTTTACTTTTGGACTGATAGACCACAATATCTTGACCAGATGACCATAGATATTTTTCACGGGATTGGTACAAAAACGTCTTGAAAAGAGATTGTTGACTAAACTGTTTGGACAAAATAAATCACACAAAACAGATATTGCAAACCTGGATAAAGAACATGAGACATTTTTTTACCACATATGGGATACACAAAAAAAAACTGTTATAACCAAATGAATAAGAAAACAGTAACAACTTGTAAAAAATAATTTAAAAGGTGACTATTTTTGACAAGATAACATCACAAAATCAACCATAGTAATAAAACCTTTGCTCCGATGCCACTTGTAAGATCGTGTTTAGGTTGATATAGTGATTCGGGAGGTCGGGGAAGATGGAAGAACACCATCTTAATTATTAGGGAGAGAAAGTAAAGAGAGAAGGGAAACTTGATGTTTTATTGATAATATGAAAGGGAAAATACATACACTAGTCTCACCCCTCCATGGAAGTATGAAGGGGTATTTATAGTCTAACACAACTTAACTATTATAATATTACCTAACTAGTCCATGTGTTTTAGCTACATAAGATAGATAATATAATGCCGTAATTGTCGTTCTATTTACGTGTTAGGAGCAATCCCAACAAGGATATAGTTAAATCTCATACTTGTATAAATAGTCATAAGGAAGGAGTGAAAGTCAAGCTTATGCATTAAATGTGTAAACATTCACAAGCAAATTTCACTCCTCCAAATACAACTATGTCCTTGAAATAGTTAAGTGGTTCCGTATAGTTGTGCTTAGACTTAGCCTAAGCTTAGTGAGGAGTGCACACCATACTTGTCATTCAATCCCAAATGTTTTTCCGCAAACACTTGGTTAATATATTCTTTTTATTCGTTTTAATAAGAAAATAAACGTTGAAAAATCTATTTTGAATTTACTTTACTTATCTTGTTTAACTTATTTTTCTAAATATTTTTGCTTAAGTCATGGATCACGATTAACCTTAATTTCTATGTTGCTATTTGTGATACGGTAATAACAATATTTCATCATGGTTTTGACATTGGTTACTTGCTGCTATATGTGGATGATATCATACTTACAGCATCGTCTTCATCTTTCTTACAGCGGGTTATTGCTTCATTACATGGTGAGTTTTCTATGGCTGATTTTGGTTCTCTTAATTATTTCCTTAGTATCTCGGCTCAGCGGACTTCGGCAGGCATGTTTTTACCGCAATCTAAATATGCTGAGGAAATACTTGAGTGAGCCCACATGCAACATTGCAATCCTTGCAGAACTCTAGTTGATACTGAATCCAAGTTGGGTCCTGACGGTGACCCGATTTCTTATTCCACTTTGTATCGTAGCTTGGCAGGTGCTCTTCAGTATCTTACTTTCAGTCGACCAGATATATCTTATGTTGTTCAACAGGTTTGTCTCTATATGCATGATCCGCGTGAGCCTCATCTTGCTGCTTTGAAGCAGATTCTTCGGTATGTTCGTGGTACTCTTGATCATGGTCTTCAGCTGTATGTTTCTACTACTGCTCAACTAACTGCATACACCGATGCTGATTGGACAGTTTGCCCAGTCACCCGACGGATCCACTTCTAGGTATTGTATTTTTCTTGGGGATAATCTACTGTCATGGTCTGCTAAAAGACAGGTTACTTAATCTCGTTCTAGTGCAAAGGCTGAATATCGGGGTGTTGCTAATGTTGTCGCTGAAACTGCCTGGATTTGTAATTTTTGCGGGAATTACATCCTCCTTTGCATACTGCTACACTTTTTTATTGTGACAATCTCAGTGACGTTTACCTTTCCACTAATTCGGTAAAACACCAGCGTACAAAGCATATTGAGATAGATATACATTTCGTTTGTGATTATTTGGCTTCTGGGCAAGTGTGTGTTTTACACGTTCCGTCTCGGTTACAATATGCCGATATCTTCACCAATGGCCTTCCGAGTGCCTTATTCCTTGAGTTTCGTTATAGTTTGAATGTCCGAAGACCTCCCGTTCCAACTACGGGAGAGTATTAGCCGAATGATTATTAGCCAATGCAGTTTATTATTTACTATTAGGTTTAGCCCATGTTAGTTATCTTATTGTGCAAGACTTTTGTTATATATTTATATTTGATCAGTAATAATAATTGGGCATGAGGTTTTTACCAATTCTAATATTCTTTTCTTCCTAGGCCTTTCTAGGTTGTTTATACACAATTTCCTTCAAAAAGAGCATTAATGTGTTCACTACTTTAAGTTACTATATCCAAAAATAATTATTAGAATGCTCATCGATCACCTTAAACACACGCGATTCAGATAGATCTTGTATGGTTTGATAGTAAGCAACCAAACCCTAAACCTAATGGACCAAAAACACTATTGGGTTTGGGCAAACTAGCATATCTAACACTCCCCCACAGTTTGAACGGGAGACTTTCGAACCGAAAAACTGAAACATAAGTTGAAAGCCCTTCTTCTTTTCTTCTATCATATTCTTTGTTGATTGGTTGAACAAAAGCATAATTGTATTTGGCAGCATAGATGTTTATTGCTTGCGACTTTCTCCTTTGCGTCACCTTTTTTTTATGTCATGGCTTGCTTTGCCTTTAAGTAGGAGCCGCAGTTTTGTGACCAACTATTTGCGAAAAATGATAATGATCTTCAACAACGAAAACAATTTAATGAAGAAGGAAACAATGTGGTTGGTAGAAGGCAACTCAACGTATATTTTTATGTGTTTTGACGGCTATGGGTTAAAGTTTATGCATTAAATATGAAAAAACAAAATCCTAATAAAAAAATAAAAATAAAACAAAAATAACTATGATCCCTCCGAATCACCGGCGACTCGCCGGTAACCAAAGGATAACAAATTTTGTAGGTGGATCTTACGTAAAGCTCGGATACCATGTAAGATACCATGTGAGATAGCAAATAGATATATTATGATCAGACCAACTCTGTTACTATGTTAAACATTGAAAACCCAGTAGGTGATATGTTTTATTGATACGATCGATATATATAAATGCAAATACATAATAAAACCTTAATAGACCCAAACCCACAATCCGACTTTCGCCATATCTATCATCTAATAATATGTAATTTGTAACGACATAACAAATGAAATATTATGCATATGCAGCTGTTATTATTACATAAAGTTGATAAACAAATAGCTAACAGAAACAATCACTTATACCAATTTGAAGGCACATAAGGATGAATAGAATAACCTGTTTTCCAATGATCTAACCTCACTACTTCTTTCACTGCCCAAAACGAAACAATCATCACACTAATCATCGCCAACCTTTGCATAATCGATTCCTTAATGGTTACAACAACCCGAGTTATAAAAGCTAACAACAAGCCCACAATTGTAAACAAAAATCCAATACACATACCCTCAAAACCAAACTGCATCCCATTACCCTTGAAGAAAAAAACCGCCTTATTTGGATCCTTTCTATCTATAACAAACAATGGTATTCTACGAATCAAAATGAACATGGAACCTGAAACACTAAAGAAATAAACAAAAATAGTCCCGAATATCCAAACCTTCTTATTGTGAAAAATAGTTTCGCCTGCTATTACTTTATTGATCATGAATGGAGCCCATATCAAAAATCCCACAATTACTACTCCTAACTGCATTTTCGAGAGCATTGGGGGACGGTGTATACGACCAATGGATAATCCTGTTTTAGATTCGATAAAATCCGCCATAGATTCAGCTAAACCGGAGTACTCTCCCACATCCATAGGAATTGAATCAGATTTCAAATCCTCAGCATCAGGGGGGACAATGCGGATATTGGGTAATGCTTGAATACCGAATCTTTGGAACCCTTTTTCAGATTCACCAAATTCAATATCAAAGAAAAAGACTTTGGAGAGTGATGAGGTATTTTGGTTGTTAATGAAGAATGAGTTTGATATTAAGGCAAATTCGGATCTTATTGATTTGAGATTAGGCTCTGGTTTATCATGGAGTAGAATAGCGTCGAAGAAGATGACGATGTAGAAGGATCTTTCGTTGGAATTGAAGATGCGGCCGAAAAGTGTTTCATCGAGGTGGATGATACCTGATGGGGAGTGTGATTGGAGGGAGTGGAGGTCGGAAACTATACCGGCATTGGCTATGGTCAAGATGCTCGCAATAATAGTTAGTAACATTAGTAGAAAGTGTGATATTTTGGGTGAAATTGCCATTTTTGGATCTGTTGAGGCATTGTAAAGTTTTGTCATGAAGATGATAAAGACCAAGTCTGATTAGTTTGCATGGTTTATGGGGTACATTTGCATGGTTTATGGGGTACATTTGCATGGCATCGTCATTTTTTAGCTTTATATTCACATTGAGTGGTGATTGGCATGCCTAATTTTATGCTTAAGAAACATCACCATACATTTGACAAGATCAATGGTAGTTTTGAAGAGAGAGAAATTATGGAATTCATGTGTCAATCAATAAATGCATTAGGCACATAAGTTAGGCATCTAAATCATTTCCCATTCACATTTTGTTATTGCGCTTCTGGCTTATTGGAAAAAATTTTGGGCTGAAAAAAGTGATAGTACTAACTTGTCACTAAACAACACTACTTCATAAGTGATCCATCTAAATATCTAATTGTTAACTTTTCTCGGTTTAGAAATCATCTTGAACTATTTTACAAGGCATCATTTTAATAAGTGATTTGTACATATTGAAAACCAATGTTACACTATTATAACTTTTAAACTTTAAGAATCTACACTATTTTTTTGTATTCTTTAAATGACATTTGATAATAAAACAGAAAGATTTAGATGGATGACTAGTTTTTATATATACAGCTGAGCTTTATCCAATGTGAATCTCAGGTAATTAGTTTTTTGTGAATATAATTCGAGTCTCGCCTTAGAGATGACTAGTTATAATACCTGTGCACGCACAAGTTTCGACCAAAAAAATTATTCGGTAGTAATACATAATATTTTGTTTTTAAAGGTAATTGTATATAATTATATAGTTATAAGTGTCGTGCATGAACGAAGTTTACACATAAATCAAATTTATTTTAACATTTTAGTTCAGTATATACACATATGAGAATTTGCACATGAAGATTCTGATATAAGTACAACTAATACTTATGCACGACTTTTTCATTATGCATTAATATCAATTAGAATTTGGTAAAA
Source organism: Chrysanthemum seticuspe (assembly GCA_019973895.1). Lineage (NCBI taxonomy): Eukaryota > Viridiplantae > Streptophyta > Magnoliopsida > Asterales > Asteraceae > Chrysanthemum > Chrysanthemum seticuspe. The sequence goes on from BPTQ01000001.1 coordinate 158,073,376, forward strand.
TATTTGTAAAAAATTCTATTAGGTAACTCAAAATTTCATTTTATTTAGCTGACAAAAATGTTGATGTTGTTATTTAAATTTCACTATTAATATTATGATGTACACATGATGCAAGTTTAATAGCACATAATGAGCGTTGATAAAGTTAAAATATACTCTTTAAAGTTTTTTAAAAATATTTTTCTAGATATCTTTATATAAATAAATAAGAATTACATGAGTTATTGTTATAAGTACAATCGCGTATATTTATTTTTATATTAAAGTAACCCGTGCTTACAATTTGATAATTATATTTCCATTTTCAGTAATTTAGCCGTAATTAAAATGTAAACTCGTGTCCACATATATAGGTTAAACTTTTAAAAATAAAATAAATGAGTCCTTATTGAGCGTATATAGTAAAAAAATTGATACTTATAATCTTATACAAATTTATATGTTGTTATTTTAAAACAATATATACATTGTATTTTTTTAAGATATAAGGTGTAAAGGGTATAAAGTATAAGGGGGTATTTGTTTATAATCCAAAGTTATTAAAAAAATATGGAGATTTATAATATTACACTTAACTCTATATAATTTTTTAAAAATCAACCACTAAAGTTTTATTAATGACCTCCTCTTTTTTCAAGTTTTTGTTTTCACAAATTTGACACCTATATTTTTGTGTGTTTTTTTTATCAACCAAATTTCTCCATCAAATTTATTAAAGTTTGACTAAAATCAATTTAATTTTGACTTTTATTAACCAATCACATCACACGATTTTGCTTACGTGGCAAAATCGAGCTCCGCTATTGGCCCAATTGTTTTTTCAATAAGAATGAATTGACAAAATCACTCCAAAATGATGTAATTCCTTTATTATATAAAAGATTTCGTAAATATTCGTGTCAGTTTCATGCTAAAAGAAATTATTAGGTTACATTAGAAATAAGTTTTGCAAGAAAAGAGATGATATAACATTCTGGTAAAACGTTAAGTTAAATCATTGAAAACATGAAAAATATTTAACAATGTTCCAAACAAATATCAAACATTTTATTCTATGATAGACAAAATTAAAAAGAAATAAAGAAAAAAAAGAAAAAAATTGTGACAGCTGTGGGATTTGAACCCACGCCCTTTCGGACCAGAGCCTAAATCTGGCGCCTTAGACCACTCGGCCAAACTGTCTTGCTTGTTCAGTTTAACAATAGTGGATATTTAAATTATTAACTAAGTAACAAACAAATTATAAAAATAAGCGATAATCTTTTTTTTTTTTTTTTTTTTTTTTTTTTTTTTTTTTAACATAAATAAGCGATAATCTGAATGGAGTCAACTAATCCTTTACACAACCTATGATGAGCTAGAGATGACACAAAAAAAAAAAAAAAAAAAATTTAAAAGAAAAAAAAAAAAAAAAAAAAAAAAGATGATGAACGTCGCCTAAGTTTTCTCGTATTTGAAAGCTCTAGTTATGATGTGAAACATCGTGCTATATACAAAGACAAACAACTCAAGGAATGGCCTCGTAACGGGTGTGTGTTTCTTTGAATACATATACTAGTCACACTTATTTTTCATAAAAATAAATAAATAAATAAAATTTCCACATCTTTTTTAAAAATAAAATATTTTACAAACGGTAAATCGTTAAACCAAAAAAATACATCATCGCGACGAGTATTTTTTTATCTGTCAGTAAATAGACACTTTGATATACTTTCGACGAACTTATTTTTCAATTTTTTTTATTCAATTACGTCCGGAAAAATCATATCTGATTTGCATATGTGATTTCATAAATCATATGTGATTTCATAAATCATATGTGATTTGTGACCTCACATGTGATTTTTTCAGACGTAATTGAAAAAAAAAACAAAAAAAAAATCCGTCGAAAGTATATAGAATTGTTCATTGATAAAAAATTATTTAATTCTCGTCGTGATGGAATGATTCATTTTGCGTAATAGTTAACGGTTTGCGCAGTGGCGGAGCCAGGATAAAATTGAAAGTGATTCCTTTAATTATGTGAAACGAAAATATAGTTAACTAGTCAACTGGTTGATGAGTCGGGTTAAATTGTGTTTTATCAGAGACAGTATACATACATTAATTAAAATGAAAACAAATTACGTCTAGGATCATGTTGCATACAATGTGTATAATGTTTAGTACATACTTTTTGAATAGTGGCATTATTTAAATCACTGAATACATATTTGTAATTATCAATTGATAATATCATTGATAAAAAGATTATACTAGAGTTATGTTTTTATACTGAAAATTTGAAAATGTTAGACCAATTGACACAAGAAAGTATATGTAAGAGTACAAGTTATAGGGTGTCATTGGTGAGCCACTGGTGAGCCATTTGTGTGCCAATCTTACCGGCTAATATGCCAAACTTGTGTCAAATGCATTATTTTGTGTTTTGAGTCACTCCACTAGCTCAAGCCAAATGCATCTTTTGTGTGTGTGTGTGTGTTTTTTATTGTGAGTGGGTGGTATATTTAGTGGGGTATTTTGTGAGACCTACAGGTGATGTTAGTGGTGTGTTATGAGGGAGAGTTGTTTGAGTTATTGGTGTGTTATTGAGAGGTGTATGATGTGGCACTGAGGTGGCATAACAATAACGTGTTATTGAGTCTTTAGAGCACAAGGTAAGGTAGGAACCGATAACATGTTATTGGTATGCCACATCAGCGACATATCATTCTCTCCCAATAACACACCAATAACTAAAACACATCTCCTTCATAACACACCAATAACACATATTGGGTCTCACAAAATACCCCACTAAAAATACCAATTAACTTACAAAATAAAAAATAAAAAATAAATGCAACATCTTACTTTTGGCGTGAGCCAATACACTGGCTAAAATTCCTTTGGCTTGTGTTTAACATATTTGATGATATGGAATAACGTGCCATTGGTTTGTAAATTAGAGGATGGTGCTTGAAAAAATAGAGCATACCGTGTGCTCTTACATACCTTGTGCTCTAATACATACAAAAAAAAAAATAACTAAAAAACAGCTTAAAGTTGCTATGTTCAGAATATGAAAGGGGATAAAAGTTACTTCTAGTCTTCTACATTAAAATTGCTATGCCCAAGTTAAAAATAGTATATTAAGAAAAGATTCCTATGTTATCGACTTTGGACCCTACTTTTAGGTCTTTCATCTTCTTCGCTACTTTTTTCTGCAACTTCCGATCTCCCTCCAAATTCTGACACTTATTCTTGTTTTTCTTCTTTCTTTTCCTTCATTTTTTTAATCCAAGGTGGTTCTTTAGTAGTTTCTAAGGTAGTTTTTAAAAAATGTCTATATCGTTTTTGAAAGATATTTTTGTCTAAGTGGTTCTCGGACACCGCCTGAAACATGCATGGGTCCGCCTCTGGGTTTACGGGATATTTAATTTTTTTAAAATAACGGTGATTTTTTTAATGCAAAATAAATAGCCACGATTGGTTCATTCAATTTTTAAAGAATGTTAGATCTACATTGAACTTTTCTCGTGTTTCTTTTTGTTTATTTTTTTGAATTAAGTGGCTTTTAGTAAAAAGCTCTTGTCTAGCTAAAATTTTAAATGACCTCTTTCTACTAGTACTTTACAAACTTGGACCTTGCACATACTTTTTTCAAAATATTATCCGTTAAATTGATTCCAGATGACTTATTAACCATACACGTGTCTCCGGACGAACTCTTACGCGACTGAACTTATTGAAATTTGACACGCGAATGTTAGGAGATATGCTAAGTGAATGCTATATGCCAGGCGAATGATAGGAATTAGGCATGTTTCACATACGATATGCTAGTCGACAAACTTATAAATACTTATGCTTTTTGCTTATGTCTAGGCGAGATGCGGGGCAACTGAAAAATTTATATCCCAATGTTACCATTAAATACTTATCTCATAAAGAAGCAACATCAAAACCGTAAGATACAAAGTAGTCAACCTATTTCAAAAAGTCAAATCATCACAACCGTATAATACAAATATATAAGGTGTTAATACAAATAAGTCGTAAAAACGTTTATTTATATTTTACGATATTCTAATGTTTTGTCGATAACAAACGTAAAATCATTTTAACGAAACAAATAAAATACGTAAATGGTTTGAGCCAATAGTTTACTCACACACATACGTTTTCATATAAAACACTAAACAAGTAATAGTGTATTCATGTTATAGTAATGCATATGTATAACAACTAGTGTTTACATAATGGGTATATATATACATACTTAGTATGTATTGTATTGGGTAATATAATAGCTAGAAGTCTAAGTATTTAACCCATTGACTAAATACATTGAATGTAGTTGGGTAAAACCCAAAGTTCATGACCCATACCCATGGAGCATGATCCATAACCCATGACCTATTGCATAACATCATGCATGAAGTCATAATGGGTATTATCCATAACTCATGGAGCTAACCCATGACCCATTTAGTGGATGCATTGCATCTTCTTGATACATTGTATCTATTTGGATACTCATAATCCAAAGTCTATAACCCATGACCCATGATCCATGACCCACAACCCATTTAGGGGGAGCATCCTACGGATCACTAGGAATACACTAGACAGATCCCTCAAGCAAGGGATCCGTGGGACAGTAGTGAATTTTTGTCTATAAGTAGTGAGCCATTTCTTCATTGTAGGGTGCCACTTGTACACATACTTTCTCCTAGTATTGTAAACTCTCTAACCTCAGATCCAAAGGATCCTTCTGTGTAGTTTTGTGTTTTTGTTTGTGTGATCTTCTAGGTTCCTCTTAAAGGCGAGATCACAACCTCTTGAAGTCAAGCAAGCTCAAGTCCATTGGTTGCCAAGCTTCGTCATCATCAAAACTACTGATGTTATCTTGTTGATAGTTCTTTCCTCTCTTATTAGAAGTGTTGTGTCAAAGACATAGGTGAAAGATGTCTAAAGGGTCAAGACGAAGGCATTAGTGAAAGGTGCCGAAGATCCGTGTCAAAGGCATTAGTGAAGGGTGTCGAAAGTCTGTGTTGAAGACATTAGTGAAGGGTGCCTAGGAGTCGTGTCAAAGTCATTAGTGAAAGGTGCCTAGGGTGTACATGCGATATGGTGTGTCGATGTACAAGATAGATTAGTATTGGGTCAAAGGATATTGATATCCTTGTTGATGTTGTTATAAGGAGTGGATCTCCTTTGGGATAGGTGTTGTGTAGTGTTGGGTAGTAGTTCCTCCTTTCTAATGGAACTCGGTATCTAGCCTTGTACCGAATAAAGTGTAGGCGACGTTGTGATAGGTTTGGTTCTACCTCGTGGAAGAACCCGGTGTCTAGCCTTGTACCGGAAAAAGAGTAGGCGACGTTGTGAAGGCTTCTCCGCCATAAGGAGTTTGTGTCGTGTAGTGCTTACGAACTCTCGAGTAGGTGACTCGGGGAGTGGAGTAGGGCAAGGAAGGTGTCCTTGTAGCCGAACCACTATAAATATTCGTGCCGTGGTTTTGTGTTTCTTACTCTTTACCTTTGCATTACACATTTACATACTTATCTATCAACATCCAACAAACACATTTAAATAGATTGACATAAGTCGATCTAAATATTTTAAAATGAAGTTTTAATCGGTAAAACTATTCAACCCCCCCCCCCTTCTAGTTTTCCACAATTAGTATCAGATATTTGTTACCAAGTTTCTTAAAAGTATATTGTACTTTTAAAACTTGATACGATCCGTGTATGTTTGAAAACTGTTGGGATATAAAAGACAAAGTAGTGAAGAAAGTCAAAGTGCTGAAGAAAGTCAAAGTACTGCTAAAGAAGAAAGTCAAAGTACTGCTCAACATCAAAGTACTGCAAATCTAAAGAACTACTATATCATTTATGAAAAGCTTTGTTATTCTAGAATATTCTTAGTTTAGTTTTAGTATTACTTGTCGTACAAGAATTATAATTGTAAACCGACTAGGGTTTTCCTTATGCCTATAAAAGGACCCCTAGATTGGCATTAGATATACGACTATTAGATACGACTTAAGAGAGAATATTAGAGTTTATAAAGTTCGATATTAGAGTTGTTAGGGTTGTTAGTGAATCTGTGTATCAAGCATGTTCAAAGTATTAATAAAATCATTGAAGTTAAAGTTATTTTTCTTAGCTTTATTGAAGTAGTTTCCGCATACTTAATAAAGTAAATTCAGTGTTTCATTGTTAGTAACTTAGGATTTATCCGAGGTTGCTAAGCCCTTACAAGCTCCATAAATTAGTTTGGTCATAGTATATCGATCCAACAAGTGGTATCAGAGCTTGTGTGGAAAATCTGATTAAGAAGAAACCCTTAAAACCGATTTAACTACAAACCCTAAAGATGTCGACTGAAGCTGCACCACCCCCATCCATCACCTCACTCAGAATTCCTATCATTAAGAAGGGAGAATATGATCTCTGGAGCATGAAGATTAGGCAGTACATTGCTATTACAGACCATGCACTGTGGAATGTAATTGTCAATGGTAATGAAGTTGTTGAAGATCCTGTAGAAGTTCCTGGACAACCTAAACCACCTAAGGCCGTCTTGCCAGCAGCTACAGTAAGAAATCAAGAAAAGGCTCTCAACATACTGTTGTCTGCTATTCTTGATGGTCACCTACTCAAGTTCCATGATGCTAAGGATGCAAAACAACTATGGGTTGCTCTCAAGACAAGATTTGGAGGTAATGATGCTTCCAAGAAGATGCATAGAAATCTGTTGAAGCAACAGTTTGAAACATTCACTGTTGGTGAAAGAGAAGGTCTTGATGCTGCCTATGATAGATTCCAAAATCTCCTTAGTATGATAGAGTTATACAAAGCAGAGGTATCTGTTGAAGATGCTAACCTGAAGTTCTAAAGAAGTTTGCCATCCGTATGGCATGTGATTGCTACAATGATCAGAGGACAACCTGGTTTGGACACTATGGACTTTGATGATCTTTACAACCACTTAAAGGTGTATGAGCATGAGATGAATGGCCAAACAAGTTCAAAATCTCACAGTATTGCTTTTGTGTCTTCTGAAAAGAGAGGCAGTACTTCCACTAAAAGTACTGCTTATCCTACTCAAAGTACTGTTGCTCAAAGTACTGTTGCTTATCCTACTCCTACATCATCACCTACAAACACCATCCATTCTGATGAAGTTGTATGCTCATTCTTTGCTCAGCAAGCCACTTTGCCCGTCACTTATGAAGAAGATTTGTCACAAATTGAAGAAGATGCTCTTGAAGAAATTGATATAAGGTGGCAAGTTGCTATGATCACTGCTAGGATCAAGAAGTTCATGAAGAAAACAGGAAGAGGCATTGACTTCAAACCCAAACAGGGTATAACCTTTGACAAGTCCAAGATTGAATGCTTTAATTGTCAAAGAACTGGACACTTTGCAAGAGAATGCAAGTTTGCTAAATATCAAGTAAACAGAATGATTAAGAAACCCAAGCTTGAACTAAGGGAAATTCCTATTACTGAACCAATTACAAAAGCTTTGGTTGCTCAATAAAATCTATCAGAGGTTGACCGGAGTGCTGATTTTGATGATGAACCAGTAACTGATAAGGTTTTAAAATGTACCTTTTTGAGGGGTCGTTTAAGCCCTTATTTGATCACTTTTGTATCCGTTATTACTTAATATCGTTCCTTTTCACTTTTTAGGTCTCTTGAAGGCAAAATGCTGGAATGACACTAATTCAGATGAAAAGGCGCGAATATAAGAAGAAAATGGCCAAAGTCAAGAATCGAGACACTCAGGTTGCGGTAACTAAAGGGGACGGCGTCAGGTTCTATTAAAGACGCCGTCAGACAAGTTTTGTGACGACTCAGTAGCCAAATTGCTCATTTACAACTGACGGCTTCAGGTTTTAAAAGAGTAGGGCATCGCAACTCATACGGCCTAGATTTGATCCAGACGACGTCAGAGACTGAAGGGGACGGCGTCACAAGCATAAGGTGATGCCGTCGCAAGACTAACGTGGCCAAAATGAAACCCTAATAACGGCGACCCGACGCCGTCACAAATCAAAGGGTGACGTCGTCGCATGTGTAATCTTATATATAGAATCCGAATTTTTTAGTTTCGAGTGTGTAATCTTTTGGAGTAAAAACCTAAACCGAACCAAGGCTGTCTTGTACAGTATTTTAGGGTTCCATACCCTATCTTACATCAAGATAAGTATTTTACTTCATTAATTTAATTATGTCTTCCTTTGATTGTGTGTATGCTTGCATGTTCCCAATGTCCGGCTAATTTACTTGTGTGTTTGCTTAGGTAATATGAAACTTAGTTATTGAATATTGATTGGTTGTCTCTTATCTTAATTGTGATTGACCTAGTATTGCGATAGGTCATTCGTTGTGTTTGTAATGTTTGATTAATCTTTGATGAACCTTAGTTTATAATCGCCTAGAGTAATTGTAGGCTAGTCATCCAAAGAATACCTTAAAGTTAAAGTTTATAAATCCTAGAGGTTTTGTAGTCATTAACCTTTGGTAGCTTCAAAGAGTTAGGGATAAACGCATACCCTACGACCTTAGAGACACAACGCGATTAAGAATAAGGACGTGACAATTCAACCACCAATAGGAGATAACTAGGGAGTAATAAAACCTAAGCTTAACTATCATACGAGCACACAACAAGAGACATGGACTACATACACCTTAGTTTAGATAATTAGATAAGTAGAAGTAATCGGTAGAAATACCAACCCCCCAAATCCAAACCCAGAGATTCGTACCTTTCCATTTCCTAAAAAAACATAAAAAGATAAAAAATAATCTTCCTCAACCCCAATCTTAGCGTAGTAACTTCTCACTAGCATTTCTATTCCCCAAGAGAACGATATCAATTCCTGTGGCTTACCCTAATACTATACTACAACGATTAGGTTCACTGCCTAGGGTGTTGAAAAACTTGCTCGACGAAAAGGAAGTTCCTTTGACCCCGAACGACGTGTGTAGCGTTATCAAGTTTTTGGCGTCGCTGCCGGGGAATAGAATAGCTAGTTAGGAGTCCACCTCGTTTAGGTTTCCTTGCTTGATTCCTATCAAGTAAGATTTTTTCCCATTTTTAGCTTCCTCGTAGTCTATCCCCCTTCTTCGTGACCTTTGTTAGTAATCCCGTCACTTTTCATCATGGAAGGTGATAACCAACCACCATTCATCAACCCACCACCAAATGACCCGCCAAGAGGCCGTACTCTTGGTGAATACTCAAGACCAAGCCACCTAGGCTATATGAACACCATTGAGCTTCCCGACCAAGCTTAAACTACGGCCCTGCGATCCAACACCATCCGGTTGGTGCAAAACGGATGTGCATTCCATGGACTTCGTTTCGAAGATCCTAATCAGCATCTTAAGGATTTCCTTAAAATTGTCGATTCCATCGACCTCGATGCTACTACTCGGGAGACCACGCATCTGTGTCTCTTCCAATTCTCTCTACGGGACCAAGCTAGTAATTGGCTTGAGCGACTCCCCGCCGGCTCCATCTCAAGTTGGGATGATCTCACCTCTAGCTTCCTTGCTTAATTTTTCCCACCGGGGAGAACCACTGATATCTTGATGTTCCAACAACATCAAGGTGAATCTCTCTACGAAGCATGGACTCGATTCAAGGACTTACTCCATAGAGTCCCTCATCACGGCATTGATCTTTGGCTTCAAGTCCAACTCTTCTATGATCATGTCAACTTCCCCACCAAGCGATCCATTGACCAAGCGGCCGGTGGAAAACTTAGTGATCTCACCGCGGAAGAATCATGGGGTATAATAGAGGACCTTGCTCTCTATGACAATGAAAGTTGGAATGACCCCCGTGAGTTGCCCAAAACCATTAAGGCAATCTCCTTGCCTCCCATTGACTCACAATCTTCCGACCGTAGGATGCTCGAGCTTGAAGATCAAGTTAAATTCTTAATGAGCTCCTACGAAAATCCTAAGTCTTCACGCCAAGTGAACAAAGTTTCTTCCTCGTGTGAGCCGTGTAGTGGTCCTCATAACACGCGCACTTGCACAAGATTCCCCGAACAAGCTTCCGTTGACTACGCATCCTCGCGTACTAATGGAACAGGAGGAGGCTTCCCTACAACACCCGGACCTAGGACTTTTAATGATGCCCGAGAAGCATGGAAGGGCAAGCCCGACTTTTATTGGGGACAAACCAAAGAATTCACATCCAATGATTTCTCATGGCCCCCATTTCATGGCCCTAACCAACAAAACATTGAGGGGATGTTGAAACACCTAGTCGCATCCCAAGAAGCTCAAATAGCTAAGCTCTCGGACCGTTTTAACCAACAACAAGCCGAGATGGATAGGAAGATAAATAACCTCTTGAAAGCCATGACCAATAGTGATAGGAAGGTTAATGCTATCTCAACTCCCGAAACTTCCGGCGTAGAGATTAAGGACCCAAGTAAGCTAGCTAAGCACGTTCAATTCGTCAATACCATCACCCTAGTGAAACCTAATAGAACAAATGACGAAGTAAACCATGAAACGATACTTGAGGTTAGTGAAACACCGAGGAATGAAACAACCGAGGAAGTAGATGAAGTAGACAATGACTATTTCAATAAGTTGCCTACGGAAAAAGAACTATCTCGCCACCCTCACTTAGTGCGTGACCTCCGTCACATGTATGTTAGGAGAAGCCCTAGGATCAAGTTTGGGAACCCTTGGAATCTTAACATACCATGTTGCATAGGCCACCTTTTCGTGGCAAAGGCCTACATTGACCGCAAGTCCCCAATAAACATAATGACTAGCACCTACTATAATAGGGTAATGAAGAAGCCTATCCCGACTAGGCAAGATCCCGATAATCCTAGGGTTAGTTGCAATTTTCTTGGTAGAGTTAAGTGATTGCCCGTTTATGTAGGTAGTTTCACGTTTCCTATGGATTTCATAATAGTGGATGATATTAGTACGGCCATAGATCCTAGCTTGTCCCATGTTATTCTAGGGAAACCTTTCATAGAAAGCACCGGGATGACTTATGATCCCTCGTTTGGAATAGCGCGATTCAAGGATGAGACCGATGATGTAGCCTACCAAATTCCATTTAAGATTGAGAAATTTTCATCACTCTCCAATGATGAAAAGGAACTTAAACTATCGGTCTACTATAGGAATGAGGAGCATAAGGAGAAAGGAGTGGATTATGTTATGGCCAAGATTTTCGATTTCTATAAGGATTGCTTGAACTTAGGACCGAAATATAGAAGTGAGTGGGGAGAGGACGAACTCTTAGAAAGGTGCATCATAGGGCACTTCTACAACATTGAATCACCCACTAGAGACCGTCATGAAAAAGAAGGTGAAAGTAATGAAGTCACGTAGGGGTACGATTTCGAGTCTAGCTACAAGACTCATAAATAAAGAAAAGCGCTTTGTGGGAGGCAACCCATGCTTAATTGTTTGCTTGTTTGTGTCGTATATCTTTTATTAATTGTTAATTCTCATGTTTAAATTTGTAAAAATGCTTTATTTTGTCTTTAACCTCATCTTAATTACATATAAAGGTATTTTACATAAGGGATAAGTGTAGGGAGGATTACACACGTTTTAAAAAAAACGTAAACATGAGAATTACAATTAATTAAAAGATATACATGTGTGTTTGTTCGAGTCAAATGCTTGTATCGAGTCATAATGGATGTTTTGTAGGAAATTTTTCCAGATTCTAAAGATGTAAATGTTCCAGAATTTTTTCCAGAAAATCGCGGACCATTTTCTGTCAGGATAACCTGACGGCATCAGGAAGGAGCAGAAACAACTGATCACTTTCTCTCGTTTTATGAGCTACTTATAAATTTTTGGAATTTTCCAGGTCTTAATTTTCCAGAAAATCTGTAAACATCCATTCCACAAGCATTATATCCTAGTTTAGTAGAGTCTTATATATATTGTTACCGCCGATTTTACGCGAAGGTTTCGTTTGTTTTCTTCAAGTGTGCAGGTTTAATTTACCAAGAAGAAGCTACATAAGATGAGAAGGAGCTTTTAACGCAAACATTCTTCTTGAAGAAAGCTGTAACCACCACTTTACACGGATCCTACCGAGCTAATCAGGGGAGTATTAGTTTCTTTCATCTTTTATTACCTTCCATTATCATAACTTTGATACTTTCGGGGAACATTGGGGACAATGTTCAGTTTAAGTGTAGGGAGGGAAAATAAAATGGGAACTTTGAAACTATGCTTATCCTTGATTATTTGCTTTGTCCAATTGCATTTGTGTAATAAACCATGAGAAATATCGGTTAGGGTGATTTTGGCACCAAATTTAAAATTTTTCATGACATATAGGAGTGGGCCATTAGTCTTAATAAAGCGTCTCATGGATAGGAAGTAATATGACTAGCAAAAAACCCTTTACCACTTAAATTCCACCCAAAATGCGAGGATCGCCCTTAAATTAGTAGGAATTAAAGCATTCATCTTTAATGCTTAGAGTGTGAACCGGTAGTATAATAGATTCTAGAACTTGTTTTGTGATGCATCCCGAGATCGCTAGTAAGACTACACTTGTGTAGTTAGGAATAACTAAATGATAAGAGGCATTAGGATAACCCTTGTTTGATACCCGTAATATAATTACTTCTTCCATATCGGTTGAGTAATTCCCCCACACCTTTGCGTTGTAATCATCTTTAGTACACGATACCCCTAGTTAACCCCTCAGAGCCTATCCTTTTCGCGGTTCTCGTGATGTTTCGGTTTTTCGGAATATCAATGAAGAGCATTGTTTACAATTCACCCCCAAATGTACACCCAAATCGCCTTAGCCTACCTTGTATGCACTCACTTTTAGTGCATTATGTTTACGACACTTAACCCTTAGTTCAATTATCTAGTTGCTTGCATAAGTTGCTAAGTCGAGTCATATCCTTTGTACATAGTTTTGGGACGATTGGGACTCACGGGAAAAGTTAAATTTTATGAGATGACGGGAAGGGAACGTTAAATTCAAATTCCCTTTATTTGCATAATAATGTACTCCAAGTGTTTTGATCTTTTCAATTCGGGTCAAATTAGTATTAGAGTAATAAAAACTCAAGTGTAGGGATGTGCCTATAAATCCCTATCATTTTGATGTTATCGTAGAGGATGGTAGAGTAAAAGTGTATAAAAAAATTAAAAAAAAAAAGAAAAAAGAAAAAAATAGAGTGTAAAAAAAATGAAAAAAAAACATACGGGCTACCATCCTACATCTATCTTTAATTTATGTTTGTTTGTTTCAGTTATCTAGAGTCTAGAGTGTCGAGTCTTGGCTTAGCAACGCCATTCTTCGCATGCTTGTAACATAAAGATTTTTTACTTGCCACTACTAAATCGCCTATCCCACCAAACCCTTTGTTTCCCTATCGTAAGCCTATCATTACAACCCTTTAAAAGACCTCTTGGATAGTCTTTCCTAGGTGCTTACGCCAAAGCGATGGAGGTTTGATCTAGTCTCAAGCCTATGGTAATCTATGTACTAGGTCCGGTTAATAAGTGTTTATCTTCCATTTCCAACTTGTTATATTTCATATACACTCGAGAGATGTGAGTATCCAAACACCCAATGTGAGGTCCTAGTATGTAATTTCCGTGCTTGTTATGACTTTTGCGGGGCTTATATGTGTTGTGAATCGTTCTAAACTAATGCTTCATGACCTCTAACTTATAAATTGATTGGCTAAAAGCACATTTGCTTGAGGACAAGCAAATACCAAGTGTAGGGATATTTGATAAGGTTTTAAAATGTACCTTTTTGAGGGGTCGTTTAAGCCCTTATTTGATCACTTTTGTATCCGTTATTACTTAATATCGTTCCTTTTCACTTTTTAGGTCTCTTGAAGGCAAAATGCTGGAATGACACTTATTCGGACGAAAAGGCGCGAATATACGAAGAAAATGGCCAAAGTCAAGAATCGAGACACTCAGGCTACTGGAACTAAAGGGGACGGCGTCAGGAACTACAAGTGATGGCGTCAGGTTCTATTAGAGACGCCGTCGGACAAGTTTTGTGACGACTCACTAGCCAAATTGCTCATTTACAAGTGACGGCTTCAGGTTTTAAAAGAGTAGGGCGTCGCAACTCAGACGGCCTAGAGTTGATCCAGACGACGTCAGAGACTAAAGGGGACGGCGTCACAAGCATAAGGTGACGCCATCGCAAGACTAACGTGGCCAAGATGAAACCCTAATAACGGCGACCCGACGGCGTCACAAATCAAAGGGTAACGCCGTCGCAAGTGTAATCTTATATATATAATCCGAATTTTTTAGTTTTGAGTGTGTAGTCTTTTGGAGTAAAAACCTAAACCGAACCAAGGCTGTCTTGTACAGTATTTTAGGATTCCATACTCTATCTTACATCAAGATAAGTGTTTTACTTCATTAATTTAATTATGTCTTCCTTTAATTGTGTGTATGCTTGCATGTTCCCCATGTACCGCTAATTTGCTTGTGTGTTTGCTTAGGTAATATGAAACTTAGTTATTGAATATTGATTGGTTGTCTCTTATCTTAATTGTGATTGACCTAATATTGCGATAGGTCATTCGTTGTGTTTGTAATGCTTGATTAATCTTTGATTAACCTTAGTTTAGAATCGCCTAGAGTAATTGTAGGCTAGTCATCCAAAGAATACGTTAGAGTTAAAGTTTATAAATCCTAGAGATTTTGTAGTCATTAACCTTTGGTAGCTTCAAAGAGTTAGGTATAAACGCATACCCTACGACCTTAGAGATACAACGCGATTAAGAATAAGGACGTGACAATTCAACCACCAATAGGAGATAACTAGGGAGTAATAAAGCCTAAGCAAATACATTTTTAACTATCATACGAGCACACAACAAGAGACATATACTACATACACCTTAGTTTAGATAATTAGATAAGTAGAAGTAATCGGTAGAAATACCAACCCCCCAAATCCAAACCCCGAGATTCGTACCTTTCCATTTCCTAAAAAAACATAAAAAGATAAAAAATAATCTTCCTCAACCCCAACCTTAGCGTAGTAATTTCTCACTAGCATTCCTATTCCCCTAGAGAACGATATCAATTCCCATGGCTTACCCTAATACTACACTACAACGATTTGGTTCATTGCCTAGGGTGTTGAAAAACTTTCTCGATGAAAAGGAAGTTCCTTTGACCCCGAACGACGCATGTAGCGTTATCAGTAACCTACTCTATGGTCGCAGTGGAAGAGTTTGACTAGAGCACAACTTTTGATGAGGAACCCGGATTTGCTGCTTTGGGATCAAGAGATGGTCTTGGAAGCTTTGATTGGAGCATGGAAAGTGAAGAAGAACCTGTTCTGCTTGCTATGGTAGCTACTTCACCAAGTTTACCCCTTATCTCTGAGGTATGCTCTAAGTGTCATGATTTTTATCAAAAAGTGATTAATGATTATGTAACTGAAAGAGATAATTATAGAAGGGCTAGGTCTGAGGTAGCTGGTTATCAAATAACTTTAGAGTCAATGGAAGCCAAAATTATAACTCATGAAAATAATGAAATGGCTTGGGCAGAAAAATATGAGCAACATGATTATCAATTAAAATTAAATGAATGGAAGTGAGGATGTAAGATTTCTGAACTTGAAAAGATGACTAAAGAAAGGGATGAACTGTTAGAAGAGTTTGCTTCTTGGGGAGAATCTGGCCTTTCACATGTTAGTTTTGTTGAAAAACAGAAAAGAGCACACATTAAAACTGGCCTAGGTTTTGGTATGGATTTTAGTAGCACAGAAGAGGACCCACCTAGTGATAAAGAACAACTTGATTATGAGGATATAACAACTAGTGATGATGAAATCGTTAACTATGTAGAGAACACATCTAGTAATGAGGAATTGATTAGTCAAACACCTCCTGAATTTAAGAAAGACAAGGATTATCATGCAATCCCTCATCCCACTGGTAGTTTTCAACCACTTAGGACAGATGTTTCTTGTTTTGGAGTAGACAATTTAGAGTTTAGGAAAAAGCTTACTGGTCAATCTAATTCAGGTCCATCTAGTTCTGAAACCCCAAAAGAAACAATTGAGAAACCTAACGATGATAATGTTAAGAGTCAAGTAGTACCTTCATCTCAAAGTACTGCTAAACATTCATCAGTACCTTCAAGAAAAACTTTTCAAAATACTGCTAAACCTTTTTGGGATAATTTTGGTCAAAATAATTTTCATAATTCACCAAAAAGTCAGGTTAGGTTTGGTCATAGAACTAAAGGAAGAAATTTTGGGAGTATGGGTCAAAAATTGTGTTTTGTTTGTTATAGTCCTGATCATTTGATTAAGAACTGTGACTTTCACTCAGAATATCTAAGCAAATTCCCAAAAACCAGATCTACCAACCATAAGCCAAAGGAGACTAAACCAGTTTGGAATAATTCACATAGGGTTAACCACAACAATTTCTCAAAAGACTATAGGTACCCTCACCAGAGAAGATCTTTTTCAAAACCATCAGTACCCTCAAACACCTTTCAAGGTACTGATAAACCAAAAGTTTCTCAAACAGTACCTTCTCAAAGTACTGCTAGATTTTCACCCAATCAAGGTACTGCTAGCACTTTTTGGAATGGAAGCCCTAGGAGAACTAATTACTATCAATCTAGAAGGCATTACACCTCAAAAAGAGTATCTAGATCAAAGAACTCTACACAAAAAGTTAAAACCAGTTGGGTTAAGAAAGAAAGTACTGATGGGGAACAAACAGTACTTTCAGCAAGTAAGAGTGAAACAGAGATTTTTGTTGAAAATAATAAAGAGAATTTTGATGAAAAAGAGATTTTTGAAAAACCAAAACAAGTTTTGGAACAACCAAAGATAATTGATCATGTGCTTAAAGACAGTGGAAATTACATACTTAAAGAATTTAAGTATGTAACTCCACAAGGGGAACACAAGTCAGTAATGGCTCGGGTTCCTAAAATTAACTAACTCTTTTATCTTTGTGCAGGGTAACCCAGAAGAGGAGCTTAAAGATCATTTAATTGTTGATAGTGGTTGCTCTGGAAGCATGACAAGAGACAAAGAGATTCTGTCAGATTTTAGATCTTATTTTGGAGGAAGAGTTGCATTTGGGAATGATCCTAGTGGAGGAAGAATTAATGGCAAAGGAACCATCAAGGAAGGAAGCATAGATTTTGAGAATGTTCGTTATGTGAAGGAGCTCAAGTTTAACCTTTTTTCAGTCTCTCAGATCTGTGACAAGAAGCACCCTGTGTTATTCACTGACACAGAATGCCTTATTCTTTCCCCTGAGTTCAAGCTTGTTGATGATAACTTGGTAATATTGAGAGTACCAAGAACCAATGATGTGTATAGTCTGGATATGAAGAGTCTTAACTCTTCTGAAAGAGCAACATGTTTAGTAGCTAAGGCAACACTTGAAGAAGCACATATGTGGCATAGAAGATTAAGCCATGTGAATTTCAAGAATATCAACAAGTTGGTTAAAGGAAATTTAGTTAGAGGGTTACCTTCCAAAACATACAAGAATGATCACTCATGTTTGGCGTGCAAGAAGGGTAAACAACACAAAGCTTTATGCAAGAAGATTAAGGAAAGAACTATTAGAGATCCTCTAGAGCTGTTACACATGGATCTGTTTGGACCTATTTCTGTTGCAAGTCTAAACAAGAAGAAATACTGCTTAGTTGTAACAGATGATTGCAGTAGATTTAGTTGGGTATTTTTCTTGGGATTTAAAGATGAAACCTTTGATGCTATTCATGATCTTATAATAGCCCTTGAATACCAACTGAGACTCAAAGTAAGAGGTATTAGATGTGATAATGGGACTGAATTCAAGAACAAGTTTATGGATGAATTTTGAGCCAAGAAAGGAATCAAGAGGGAGTTTAGCATTGCTAGAACTCCACAGCAGAATGGTGTTGCAGAGAGAAAGAACAGAACCTTGATAGAAGCAGCCAGAACAATGCTTGCAGATTCACAATTACCTATTCAATTTTGGGCTGAAGCTGTAAGCACTGCTTGTTATGTGTTGAATAGAGTATCAGTCACTAAACCTCAGACGAAGACGCCTTATGATTATGGGAAACAAACCTAACATACGTTTTATGAAACCTTTTGGATGTACTCTGACTATTCTCAATACTATTGATGCTTTGGGAAAATTTGATGGGAAGTCAGATGAAGGATACTTAATGGGATACTGTACAAATAGTAAAGGATTTAGAGTGTACAACAAGATTACCAAAAAGGTTCAAGATTGTCTTCATGTTAAATTTTTAGAAAATCAAGAAAATCAAAAGGGTAAAGGTCCTGACTGGATGTTTGATCTTGATGTTTTGACTCCTTCTATGAATTATGTTCCTGTTAGAGAAGAAAATCAAGTTGATCACAAAGAAGAGGATTTACAGTACATTGTTCATGGAGTCAATATTAGACCTGATGCTGTTCCTGATGAAGAACCTATAACTGTTGAGAAGGAGAAGAGTACTGATGAACCAAAATCCACTTTGTCTTTTGAGGATCAAGCTATTCAAGATGAACTTAATAGGATGATTTTTCAAGAAACAGTAGCACAATCTTATGAGGATGAACAAATGTAGGTTATCAGTTTTCACATACACATCAAACCATAACAACAAGGTGGCGTATAAGTGGAATTCTAGAGAGAGAAAGTTAGAGGTTTAGGGAACTTAGTGAGAGAAAGTGAAAGATATTATTATGAGCTCCAACTCTCTACCTTGGGAGGTAGAGAGTATTTATAGTCTTCCATAAATCGCCACACATCGGGCTGTGGATCAGGCATACAGTGGGTAAAGACCCGTCCGTCCTCCACGGTGTTACTTAACTAAATACTACTTAACTTAAAAGAACTACGACTACGAGCTTTCTAACGATTACATATACTTGAGGTGACCGACTCTTTAATACCTGGAATTTCAAATTCCTAACAATCTCCCCCTAAAGGAGGTCACCTCAATCATGTACCAAAATTACAATGAATACAACCAGATAATACATTAACAATTGATCTTGCATTCATGATGTAGTCCTTTGCTCCTAAGCTCGTAGTCATTGATTCTTCACATTGCATGTTTGGTTATTCCAAGTGGAGGTCTTTTACTGATTCATGTGATAATAAATTTGAGCCAGCATTTGAGATCATCAGCTATCAAAAATCTCTGAGACATCCATTGTGGTGTTGTGACTTTGGGACCGACATGCTCACATTCTGGATCATGATGTCTTCTCATCAGAGTAGCGGAAGCTTTTGTTGAATCATGATATTGGCAGCAGCGTAGCAGAAGCATGGAGTGAAAATATCAGAGTCAATGATGCACTAATCATGATTTCCTTTTAGATGAATGTGTTAAGTGAGCATGCGGCTATGGATTGACCGCTTCATTCTGATCAGCTGCAAACGTCGGGAGTACCTGCATACAACAGTTAGCAATAAATCGCACGAAAGTGTCTTTGATCACTTTCGTTGAATTGAGGTACACGGCCCACGGTTCCCCGTTGATCAGTACATGTACTGCTTGTGATCAGGTATAATTCCGAAGAATTTCCTTGACAGGGTTTCGCAGCTGTTCTAGCTGTTCTCAAACCGGAACATCTCAAAGAAGACAACACGGAGTGAGTGAACCAGTGAATTTTAAGTCCACTGATTGATGAAAAGAGATTTGAAAAACAATCGTGTATTGCTCAATAGAACGAAGGTTTTGTGGAAAATCAATTATCAATCATAAAAACACCTTTTGGTTTGAAAAAAATGAGTACACGGTCGATGTGCTAAAGAAAAGAGTAGTTAAGCACAAAGGCCGGTTTTTCAAAGGTATCCGTCAATCCATAACCTGAACCAGGATTGATTCAAGAGATTGAATCGCCCCATTGTTTCTGTTCAGTTGTCACATGGTTGATCCATATAATAGATCTCACATGCCACCTACCAGGAGCTTGTTTGATGTTGGTTCCAGAAGGCTTTCCATCTTCATTGTGAATATGTATACACATCACTCAGATGTTCTGGCAATACCACAAGGATAATGCGTAGGACTCAAGATATAATCTCTCTTTCCACATTGTGTGAAACAGAGAGTCTTCATTGAAAGTGTCCTAATGAGATTTATTGATGATCTCGTGGCTCTAGACTCAATTTGTGCATATTTGGATCCTGTGCCGGAGACTAGGGAGAGGGTCTCCTTCTTCAATATCAACAATCTCTAAGAGAAAGTCGATAGATAATGTTGGTTCCCCGTGAGAATTAAACAAGTCCTTTTAAGAGGAACTTGAGTGGTTTGGAAAGTTGAAGTGCAGTGCGTCACTGGGTCCATGACGTCTTGTCTTCAATACCGATGTTACCATCAGTAGCATATGAAGTTAACCCGGTTTCTGCCCTAAGGTTGAATAAATGGAGGGCTATTTGTTTTCACCCTTTCCTCATTCAATTCTTTTTAATTCTTCAACCCTTTCAGTGCTTACCGAGACTTCACAGCTAGAACCTTGTTGGGTTTATTCCAGTACTAGCTCAGTCTTAGTCCGCACTCTTCCCATATCTCATTTTTCTCCTTTTATCATCATACCTAAGGACTTCTACACTAACTAGTGGATTGTCCCTGGGTAGATCCCTCCGGTTTTGGCGGATCATGGGAACAAAAACCTAACCTTATCATCCTTATATCACCATACATAAAGTAAAGTTGGTAGGTCTTTTTGGTATTGTTCATCTGCCATATGGAACCAATTGAAAACCATTTGAAAATCAATTCAGATACTTATGATATATTACCAAAGCATTTTGTACCTGAAATTGTTTTTGATATTTTTAGAACGAGAACTCCCCCTCAACATGTGCATCAAGTATTTGAAAATGTTTTGCACACGGAGGCAAGAGAAAGAATTAACTTCTTTGATTACCATTTTCTAAAAGATATCAACATCACTTCCCACATCAAATCAAGAAGATATAGCATTTCCGGGAAGGATGAGGTTTCCATAAATTTGCTCCCCCTCAATATGTGCCTCGAGGTTTGAAAAGAGTTTTGCACATACTAGAGGGAACTTGCACATTGAGATAAGTTGATCACATTTCAAATCATAGGTTTAAGATAGATGCTCCCCCTCAACATGTGCATGGAAAATTTGAAATCGTTTGTCACATGTGGGAAGGATAGCATGTACATCCTTATAAAACCATTTACCTAATTATCAGTTTAAATCCAATTTAAATCACGCATTCTCCCCCGATCACAATTATCAAATCATTTGAGATTTGTGATCTCTTATAGATTTAAATTGATTTTGAAAGCTTTTAAGGAGAATTGTGACTTGATTATGAAAGCGTTTGAACTGATAAGGATCGAATTTTAAGACTTTAAACTCCATTGATAAAACATGCATGTATATCTTTTGAAAACAATTTAATGCCAAATAACTTTTTAATTTAATTGAAATCATTCTCCCCCTCAATCAATGACATAGGTTGTTGATTGAGAGATAGAGATTTTGACAAATAAGTCCTGATGATTATCAAAAATAGAGACCGAGTTATTTTTCAAAGCATTTGGTTTTCAGCAGATAAATGTTTATAGAATCAGAGCATGGAATTTGAAAATATGGTAAAGCATGGCTCTGTTCTTTCTTTTAAAACCGGGTTATTGCCTGAAAAATGACAATAAACCATTGTTTCTCTTTCTCCCAAAAATATTTTTTGATTTTTTGATTTTTTTTTTTTTTTAAAATTCGAACAACATCTAAAGTCCCGTGTCATTCTTTGAATGACAACATCAAGACCGTAGATATTATCGAATCGAGAGAAACATGACAAAATGACAATATTATTTGAAGATTTTTTGAATTTTTCAAATTTTTATGGATTTTGAAAGTTTTACATTTTTCTATTTGATTTTTGAAGGTTTTATAATTTTGTATTTTGTTTTTCGAATAAATATTTTTAAGAGATAGATGAAGATAGACCTTTACTCCTCGTCTTCCTCCTGAAGACGTTTGAGAGTTTCTGGTTGAAGGCTTTTCAAACCAAGTCGTGGAAGAATAAACTCAAAACGTTCTCTTGGAAGAGCTTTGGTGAAGATGTCTGCTAACTGATATTCAGACCTCACAAAATATAGTTCCACCACACCTTTTTCCACTTGTTCCCTGATGAAATGATGTCGAATGTCGATATGCTTTGCTCTTGAGTGTTGAACGTTGTTGCATGAGAGAGCAATAGCACTTTTATTATCACAGTACAGAGGGATTTTGTTGAATTCAAAGCCATAGTCAGATAATTGAGATCTCATCCATAAGATTTGAGCACAACAAGATGACATGGCTATGTATTCAGCCTCTGTAGAGGAAATAGAAGTACTCATTTGCTTCTTTGAAGACCAGCTCACAAGCTTATCACCCAAAAACTGAGCACCTCCTGACGTACTTCGACGAGTATCTTGACACCCTGCATGATCTGCATCTGCATATGCTGTTAGTGACATACCGGTGTCCTTCGGGTACCAAAGACCCATATTGATGGTTCCTTGGAGATACCGAAAGACCCGTTTAACTGCTTCAAGGTGCTTTTTAGTAGGCTTAGCCTGGTATCTAGCACACATGCAAACAGCGAACAAGATGTCTGGTCTACTAG